>VDFB02270651.1:412288466-412557171 GCA_007258455.2 Sequoia sempervirens | reverse complement strand
CACAATTTATAATCATTTCCTGTGGTATTTCATCATTTCCAACCCGTGGTAACGGCTCAGAGTAGGGTGTTTTCAATCTGAGATGCATTTGAATTGTTAGACATAGGAGTTAACATCATTTTAAAGTTGATTTGAGTGATTTGTGTTGAGTTTCAAGCATTTGGTAGGCAGATTTCTACAAGCGGTCTGAAAACAAGGGTTAAGGGTTTTGAGGATTAAAATGCATTAACAACCCTAGTTGAACCAAGTGTGAAAAGGGTGAATTTGGGAGGTTTTATGAAGGAAGTATGAGAAATTATTGGTTGTAGCATAATTTGAGGGTGAATTAAGTTTTTACAAGAAAAAATAGGAAGGTTTGAGGTGGTTTCAAGTTTGCATGAGTTTGGGAGATGGGGTTTTCAATAAACCCTTGCTTATTTGGAGAAGAATGAGGGTTTCCTAAAAGAGCGTCATAGAGAGTGCGTTTAGACCAATAGGTTGGAGAATTTGATGTTTTGGAGGCAGATTAAAGACTTTCTAATGATTTTGTGAGTTGGAAACAAAATTTGAGAGGTGTTCCTTTGGAAAAGTGGGCTAATTGGTTCCCTTTTGAGCGCTAAAGGCTAGTTTAAGTGAAGATGGTCGAAAGATACCTAATAATATTTTGAGGTATTTTTTGTGTGGGGTTAAAAGGTCCCTGAAAATATGAGTGGTTAGTGGATTTGTTGGAGTGTTTGAGATATAAGACCTAAAAACAAGGTTTGGTTACCTACAAGGTAAGTAGGTGGTAACAAAGAAGATAACCCTAGAAAGGGTCTTGGAGTTTTCAAAAGTGTTTGAATTATCTCAAAATGTGTTGAATGTGTTGAGGACCTCCCTGTCATTGCATCAGTTGGTATTAGAGCACATATTGATCTGAGGAAGGAAGAGTTGCATTGGAAAAGAGGACAAGATGAATGCCTTGGTTAGAGAAATGACTCAAGAGAAGGAGATGCTACAAAGATAGGCACTTTTCAAAACCACTTGCAAGTGTCAAGGTAAGGTATGTACTATAATGGTAGATTCTAGTAGCCTAAATAATATGGTATCTCAGGAAATGGTTGATAAGTTGCATTTAACAAGGATTCTTCATGAGGCACCCTATTATGTTTCCTGGTTGAATGGTGAACACACTCTTTTGGTCAAGGAGAAATCTTGGGTTGAGTTTTAAATAGGTTGTTATAAAGATAGAATCTTGTGTGATGTTGTACCTATGAGTGTATGCCATTTTATGTTCAGGATACAATGGCCATATGAGAGATTTTCTTTGTATGATGGAAGGCATAATAGTTATTAGATTGTGAAAGATGGGGTTACTTTTACTTTGATTCCATTAGTGGAAAAGGATCAGGGACAAAGCAAGAAAACAAGAGTAATAATGCAGGAAAGAAAAGAGTTTATAGGGCATGAGAAAGACAAGTACAGTGAAGGTGCAACCACTAACAAGAAGGAAAGTGTTGAGACAACAAATATAGACAGGGATGCAAAGTTGAAGAGGAAAGAAGATAATGAGTTGGTCAAGAAGACTAAGATAGTGAAGGTCAAAAGTGAAATGACCTTGAAAGTTCAAGAAAATTTTGGACAGTGTGATGAGGATAAAGGAGAGATTGGATTTTGGCAAAGGAAAGAAAAAGAGGGTGCAGGACAGTCAAGCATTGTCAAAATAGTGAAGAGCAGATCTGATATAAAGGATTGTGTGATAAAGGTTCTTGGGGTAGAGACCTTGATAAGAGGAAGAGATGAGAAGAGTGCAAGAGATTTGCCAAAGGAGAGGAAGAATTGGCCCAAAAAGGTTACAATAAGAGAGGAATGTTGTCTACTGATTAGACAAGAAGATGAAAGGAAACAAATGTTTGATAATGAAGAAGACAAAAGACCTGATGGCAAAGAGGTCTTAGAGGCAGAAAGAATGAAGGAAGAGGTAAAAGGTAGAGTAAAGGAGAGTGAATGGATTGTGAAGAGTGAAAAGATCATGGTGGGGGCACTATTGTGTCCCTTGAAGGTGAATGAGGACAATGGGCAGTCAAGTACTACTAAGACATAGGTAAATGAGTCTGAAAATATAGTGATAAAAGAGGCAGAAAGTTTGAGAATAAAAGATGAAAAGAGCCAAAGAAAATGACAAGTGAAAGAGTGTAAGATGGTTGAAGTGAAGCAATGTGAGAGAATAATGATTACAAAAGATGATGGGCAGTCAGATGGTATTAACAGAGAGGTTCATAAATTTGGTAGGACAGAGGTCCTTAAGGAAGAATATCAGATGCAAAGTGTAGACAGTCAAGAAAAGGAGATGGAAGGAAAGGTACATTGTCTATTGATGGGACAAGAAGTTGAGGAGCTTGAGAATACAAAGATGGAAAGAGTAGAGAGTCAAATGCAAGACAAGATGATAGAGAAGACAATGAGCCAAGGGGAGTGGCAAAGATTAGTGGAAGGAATTGTGAAGGTTGAGAGAAGGATGAAAGTTGCAGTCACCCCAAGAGGTGAAGATGTGAAAGTAAAGAGTTTGGAAAGGGTCTCAATGATGGAAGGGACCAAAGATGAGAAGTTGACAATGATTGGCCAAGAGAAGGCTAAAGACAGTGTGTTTGTGAAGTCTCCAATTGAAGTGGAGAAGAGTGATGTTGCTGTGGTACAGATAGAGAGTTGTCCTTGGGTGATAAAGACAATTGGTAGGTTTTTGTATTCTTCCATGACAGTGGTTGGTAAACTCGAGTGCATAGGGGTTCAAAAGATGAAGAACCTTAAGCTGATTGTGAAGAGAAGAGGTAAGTAAGAGGCAAAGAGTGAAGGAAGTCCTTTATTACTTCCTTGTTTTGATGATTATGTTGATGGGAGTCAAGCCAAGGGTTAATATGGAGGAATGACAAAGTGTGGATTATTTTGCAATGAATGAAGAGAAAGAAAAAGGTGCAAGCAAATGGATGAAGTTGGTGAAGACAAATCAGAGCATGGAGATGCAGGTTCAAGTTGACAAGGCAAGAAGAGGACTATATTGCATGGAAAAGTTCAAGCCCAAGGTAAAGATGAAGATCAAGATGAAGCAGTTGTAAGAATAAGGAGGAGCATCAAAGGGTTGACGATCAAAGAGTTATTGTAGGTCAAGAATTGAAGACTTCCAAGGGACTTGGAAAGCTTTCATGGCCGGCTGAATGGTGCAGAGCACCTTGTTGCTCCATTTTGTGGATTTGGTCTAGATAGGTTGTTTCAGTCATGATAATGTTAAATAAGGCCATAATAGGTCATTTTTTAATATTTTTTGTAGTTTTGAGTCAAGGTGAGGTCATTAGGTAAAATGTTGCAAAATTGCTAAATGTTGTCATATCAAATATTGTAAAAGTGCAAAATTTGAATATTAGAGGGAAGCCCAATGGTCATGGGAAGTTGTAAGGTAGTTATAGGAGTTGTGAGGGGTTTTTAGAGTTATAAACATGTTGTAAACTCAAAGTTTGTGGTTGTTGAAGAGTTTTGAAGGAGAAAATCAATAAAAATATTACAGTTTATAGTCATTTTCTATTTATTTCATCATTTCCAGCCTATGTACGGTTCCATACATGGTGTTTTCAATATGAGATAGATTTTAATTGTTATACATAGGAGTTAACATCATTTTAAAGTTTATTTGAGGGATTTGTGTTGAGTTTCAAGCATTTGGTAGGCAGATTTCAAGTGGTCTGAAAATAGGGGTTAAGGGTTTTGAGGGTTAAAATGCATTAACAGGACATTCCACCTTCTGTACATGCTGTCCCTTGGTGGAATGGGCCTGATTATATTAGAAGTAGGTTTAGGAGTCATAATTTAAGGTTGAAAAAGACTTTGTAAGAGTTTCTTCACGCTGCCGTTGTTGAAAGTTCAGATTTTAGGCCTTAGAAGCAAGGCTAGAGTTGGTGAATTGAGGAAGTTGACTGAGAACAAGGTAGAAACTATTAGTTTTGGTATGAGAAAGGGTAGTTTGATGTGTTATGAAGGTCTACAAGGATAGGAGGGGTCAAAATTAAGATATGGTATGTAACCCTAGTTGAACCAAGTGTGAAAAAAGGTGAATTTAGGAGGTTTTATGAAGTATGAGAGATTCTTAGGGGAAAAATAATTTGAGGGTGAATTAAGTTTGTATAGGTAGAAATAGGAAGGTTTGAGGTGGTTTCAAGTTTGCATGAGGTTGGGAGATGGGGCTTTCAATAAACCCTTGCTTATTTGGAGAAGAATGAGGGTTTCCTAAAAGAGGGTCATAGAGAGTGAGTTTTGACCAATAGGTTGGAGAATCAAATGTTTTGGAGGCATATTAAAGATTTTCTAATGATTTTGTGAGTTGGTAGCAAGATTTGAGAGGCGTTCCTTTGAAAAAGTGGGCTAATTAGTGCCCTTTTCAATGCTAAAGGCTAGTTTAAGTGAAGATGGTCCAAAGAGACCTAAATATTTTGAGGTATGTTTTGTGTGGGGTTAAAGGGTCCCTAAAATTATGAGTGGTTAGTGGATTTGTTGGAGTGTTTGAGAGATAAGACCTGAAAACAAGGTCTTGTTTCCTACAAGGTAAGTAGGGTGGTAATAAAGAAGGGAACCCTAGAAAGGGTCTTGGAGTTTTCAAAGTGTTTGGATTATCTCAAAATTTGTTGAATGTGTTGAGGACCTCCTTGTCATTACATCACCTGCGGGTGTATCTTTTCCTTGGTGAAGTTTGTTGGGCAGCATAGTGAAGCTTTTGTCTTTGGGATTGGTCTTTTGGGGCAGCATCATTATTTCTTGTAGCTGATCGGATCAAATTTTTCTAGGATGTAATAAGATCTGATCATCCTCTAACAACATATCTTCATAAAGCTTCTACGACATCTAAAGCCATTAATGAAATAACTCATTTCTAACTAGTGAATATTGCTACGATCTAATCAGATCCTGGATCTGATTACAGTATATTAGATGTGGACTCCCGTCAATGGGTCATCTCTATCGACTGCAGTTGGATCATCCCATTGGCTATATAAAGAGGTCTAAAAGGAGGAGAAATCAATCAAGATCGTTAGAAATCATCATTAGAATATAGGACTTTCTATCTATTAATTGATTAGAGTAGGGAAGTAAGAAAGATCATTTTTAGAGCTTTGTTTTGCTCTTTAGCATGCTAAATTATCAAGACTATTTATCAGATTGGTATTCGACCTTTGCGTTTATGTCATTTTATTGTAGAACAAGTAATAGTAGAAAGAAATATATGGGATTGTACATCTATATGGCCTCTGTTACATGTTTCTTTTTCTATTTTGCACATGTTGAATGCTATGTGTCAATTTATGCAACCATGGTCTTGGTGATTACTTTATATGCCAGTAGCTTTTGTGTTTGATGCTATCTTTTGAAAATTGAATGTTCATTATACTCTTTCATTTTTTGTAGAGATTATACTGACTTTCACACTATACTGTAAGAGTAAAAGGGTTCTATAAGGAAATATTTCTATTGGTATTGGGTTTTTTCTTTTTGTCAGACCTTAATGGGTACTTCCTATGATGAGATATAAACATCTGATTTGTGCCCTTTTAGGGCTTAGTTGCTCATTCTCTTTCCAAAAATGAAGGTTTTGTAGCATTTTTGTGTCCATTTTATCAGAAGTAAGAAGCTGATAGGTTTTAAAATGTTGTAAAACCTTTGGTGCATCACCACCTTTTTGTTGGAAGAATGAAGAAGAATGATCATCTCTATAGTTTTTTGTTGTCATTGATGTCACCATGTTGTGTTTGCAAGTCTAAGTCAGTGCTTGATCTGGTATTTTGGTTTGGTATCTGAACCGGTTTTCAAGCTATATCCTCTGGTATTCTAGTCTGCAATCCTCCACCGTTGGTAGTTGATGCTTGCGGTTTTGGGAAACTGTTTTTGCTGAAGGAATGCATGTTTCGAATTTATTGTGCTTTGGTGCTCGTATGGTTTATTGGAATTATTCTATTAATTGCTTTTTGCAATGAAGTCTATTTCTAGCCAACCTCTTGGATTAGTTGTCATATAGTGGATTAATTTTGTTATGTGGATATGTGTGACCTATCTTAGGTTCATGCCGACATGATGTAGTGTGATGGTCATTTGAGTTTCCATTTGGAAAGATTTTGTGAATGCTTGAAGTTGATAGGTTGGTATCTTTGGTAAGAAAAGAAATGCATCTAATTAGGCTGACCTAATTGATGCTTGTGGATAGATCAAGTATATATATATATATATGATGATGATGATGAATAGTCTTTGATGTATGTCTGTGAGTGTGATCAATGAAGCAGTAGTAAATGTGAAAGTGAAGAAGAGAAAAAACGATGAAGTGTCAAGTTAGTCTATTGAGCATCACTAGAACTGCATCAACACTTGTTAGGTGCACTTTTTCTCAGTTCATTTTGGCTATGAAGCCCAATTTTGTTTTGTGAATCCTTTTGTAGGTAGTGAGCCTCCCTTGTAAGCAGTGAGCTTTTGTATTTGGATAGTGAGTCCTATTCAGGGCAGTGAGCCTTATATATTCAGTTTTGGAACTACTTTATATTGTGAGCTAATCCTCACCGTGTTTTTTCCCTCCTTGGGTTTTCCATGTAAAATCTGGTGTTCAGTGTGTTAATTTACTTTATGTTTTTTGTATCTCATGCTCATGCTTAATAACAGAATAGTGTAGTTGTGGAATTGATAAGTGTTGAAATTCTAAGTTTTGAATTTTGTGACAACTAATTCACCCCCCCTCTTAGTTGTCCTATTCCTTTTTAACAATTGATATCAGAGCTTTGGTTCCTTGGTGTAGAGCTTAACCGCTTGAGGCAGATCCCGAAAGTTGATCAAATGGGTGATAAAGAAGAACCCTAGACTGCACTTGAGGATCTTGACAAAGTTGAAAATGAGAACATATATCTAAAAGAGAATCTTGATGAAGAAAATGAATGTGTCTGAAAGTTGAAAGAACAATTAAAGAAATTCAAGGAAAGACACATAGAAGTGAGTGAGCAGCTAAAACAAGAGATAATTGGATTGAACGTGCTTGTAGAAGAAAATAAGAGAATTGAATATTTTCTGAATACAATGGTACATAATAAGTCTGATGAATGCTCTAAACTTGAATAGGAAGTAGTAAACTTGACAGTAGAACTAGAAAAGGAAAAACTCTATGAGAATAATTTCAGGTCTAGCTTTGATAAGCTTGGAGAACTACTTGCTAGACAAAAATCAAGTAAAGACAAAGCTGGCTTGGGAAATGATGTAGGTGAAGGTTCTAAGGACAATCAAATGATTTAGGACAAAGGGAAGCAGAAAATAAATTTTTCAAGGAGACCGCCTGTGAGACAACCCAATGCACAAAGGTATCCCTCTTTCAATGGTATTTGTTTTTCCTATAATAAGTATGGTCACAATGCAATAGAATGCAAGAGCAGGATGGATTAGTTTCCTAGTTCTTTCTTTGGAAAATGTTTTTCGTGCAAGAAGGTTGGACATAAAGCTATTGAATGCAGGTCTCAGGTGAGAATGATCAGTCGGGTGATGATGAACATGTTTAATGAAGGTAGAATGAATCAACCCTTTAATGGCTACTACTATACCTATAACAAATTTGGACACAAAGAAAATATATGTAGATTGAAAAGTAATGGAGGTCAGACTAATTAGAAAAGTTGTCTACTATAACTGTAACAAACCTGGACATATCTCAAAGGTTTGCAAAAGTAAGAAGGGAAAGCAGTTTGCTCCAGTAGAGAAGAATGATCCAGTAAAGAAGATTGACAAAGAAGAAATGAAACAAGAGATGAATAAGATATGGAAGAAGAAAGAAGAAGAACCTGAAACTACTGATGTGTCTGTGCCCTCATCCAGTACAAACGATTTATTAAAAAATTAGACCTAGCATGGTCTTAGGGAGAGCTTTATCAGAAAAATTATAAAAACCCCCTAGATGAATGGCATGTCAGAGGCTGGCATGAGGATGAAATGTGAAGAATGAATAATTAGAGGTTTGGAAAAGGAACTAGAAGAAAACATGTTGACATGATAATTTGTGGACCGAATTAGGGTTTTATGTGTTGAGAAGAATGTTTTTAATAACTTTTTGATGTTTACCACATTTAATGCATTTTAGGGAAAATTGATGGTGTATAAGATAAAATTCGCGAGCCTTCTTGATCAGTTGAGCATTTGAAGAGTTTGAAAAGTGCCTTGGAGCGATCTCGAAGTGATTTGAAGCATTTCTAAAGAAATTTGAAGAAACTATTACAAATACACAAGAATTATCATTTAGTCAGCGAAGGGATAGAATAAGTCTTGTCTAAACATTAACGAATTCAAGGAAGTTAAGGATGACAATGGACAGAGGATCGAGTGGTGACATTCCACTAAAGATGAAAGGAATAGAATTGGAAGAATTTGATCATAGAAAAATGAAAGAAATGGAACTAGGGTTGAAGGAAAATGAATTACAGAGTATAAAAACCCTAGGTATGGACTTAAGGGGAGAATTTGCTTGGTTTTCTGATAAAGAGTTTATTCTGTTCTTATTGAGTCATTTCAAGAATGGCAACATTGTATTGGAAAAATCCTACCTAATCTCGAAGAAAGCGATCAAAGCGATTACTGGCTTATGTAGTATTAGGGATCTCCTTGGAAAGAAAACCGTGAAATACAAAGATGTGGAGGAACTTACTGGCATTAACAAAGACCCTCAATCTCTATTGATAAACACTCTTGTTGATTCAACTATAAGGTATGTTGCATATGGAATTTCCTATTAAATCTATTTCAGAAATTGTGAAGGCTTGACATTGGCTATTACTGTTTATATTGCACATATGATGGTTAAGGAAAATAGGCAGTTTGATTTGTGTAGCATATTACTTGAAAAATTGGTTGAGAATGCCTAAATTTCAGTGGTTGAGGGTTATCCCTTTCGGTTTGGATCTTTTCTTGTGTGCTTGGATTTTTACTTTTTGAACTCTCTGCTAGGCAGAGAAAATGTTGTGTGGGAATCCGGTATTCCTATTGGGAAACAAGTCAATAGATACTTGAAGTCATTGGAAGATAATGTAAGTATGTGCAAATCATATTTCACATCTGTAAGAACAAATCTATGCTCTAGCATGTTAGCAACAGGTCAGTTTGAAGTAGGCTCATCCTCCGGTAAGAGAAAATTGGAAGCTGCCATTAGTAATTCCCCTATGGAATTGAAGAAAAGAAAAGCTATAACTGAGGAAATCATTGAGAAGGAAAAAGAATCTCTGCCTAGTCTGAATCCTTTGATCCATATGTCATCCAGTCTATGTTGGTTAAAATAAAGATGAAGAAGATTGGTGAGATATGGAATGTAGCTTCTCCAGTTGACATACTCAAAATTGATGACCATCTAGTAGAGTATCTAATTCAAAAAGGTATTGATGTATCAACTGTTTTTGACTCCTTACCAGAAAATTTAGCTGAGATTGTTGAAGAAAGAATGTTGCTTGAAGGTTCAGAAGGATGCAAGTTGGAAGCCTTGGTTGAAAAGAGATGTACTAAAGCTAAGCAAAGATTATCTGAACTTATTATGGAAACGAAGAAATGTATCAAAGAAATATTAGATATCTACAAATATTGTCTCCAATGGCCTGCTGTGGTAGACAATTTTAGAAGTAGGATTGAAGCAATTGAATATGAGGTAAACAACATTAGAAAGAACTTTGATATCTTTGAAGACAAAGAAGAGAAACAAAGGTTGAGAGTTGATGAATTGCAAGTTGAATTGATTGTTGTATAGAGACAAAGAGATGATGTGGTGAAAACTGTTAGAATTATGAAACAAGCACAAAGCCACGAGCCACAGGATCAAACAAAAAACAAAGATATCTTCCACGCAAGAGATATGCAAACAAGAATTGCTATATTCACCAACAGGGAAAAGCTACAAAAGAGACTTTCAAGAAGATATGAAAGCTTCAGATATTCTCTGTGAATAATATCTGAAGCTTTCATATCTTCTTGAAAGTCTCTTCTATAGCTTTTCCTTGATGAATATAGCAATTCTTGTTTGTAGATCTCTTGCGTGGAAGGTGTCTTTGTTTGTTGTTTGATCCCATGGCTCATGGTTTTGTGCTTGTTTCATAATTCTAACATAGTATCAGAGCGTGGATTCAACGAACCCCTTCTTGATTTATGAGGTTTTCTTCTTCAACGAGGGTTGCAGGCTTCAGATTTGAATCCCCTTCGATTTCTTTGCAAATTTTGGAGGTGGGATTTTTTTGGTGCATTTTTGTGTGAAAAGGACCTCAGCATTGGATCTAGAGCTATCGAGAAATTCAAATTTGGCTTTTGTTTCACTTGATTTCGATTCCTGATGCCAGATCTACAAGGTTTTGAAGCTGTTGCTCTTTTTTCTGGCTTTAGAGGGTAGCTATATTTTTGGTGCATTTTCAGCCGAAACAAACATCACCATCATGCTCAGAAGGCCCAAAAACCCTAAGATCAATAGTCAAATCACTAAAATCCGAGCAGTTGACCTCTGAGGAAAAATGTTTTTGCTCGTACGGCCCTGTACAACCGTCTGCACATGGATCGAGAAAAATTTCTTATAGCTTGGTAATTTTTTTAATTTTTTGGCATAAATTTGTTAGTAAGAAAATTAAAAAAATTTATTGTAAAGTTTTTTGTGTTTTCCAAAAATAAAAAAAGGTACAAACATTTTTTTTAATTTGGGGGGATTTTAAAAGTTTTGGGGAACTCGCAGGGAATATTCCCTATGGGCCTCGTCCTTCCTATGACAACATTTAATGGCTGCCATCGGTGAAAATTCCTAGCTGATCGATGGCTAGCAAAAGCCAACAACAAAGTTTTTTCGGCGACTTGTTTTTTCTGCCACACTGGTTTTTATTAAAATTTCTGGTTAATAAAAAATTTCTAGCCGACATCTATTTTTTCTGGCATCGTCATTGTTTTCTGCCAGTGCCAGGGGAATAATTGGTTTTCTCAGAGAATATTCCATCAGCCTTTGGTATATTCCATCGCCGTTTTCTGCAGGGGGACTGGGATTTTTTTCCGTCTATAGAGAATATTCCTAGAATATTCTGCTGACGTTAGTGGTACAAATTGTACATTGGCCCCTTTGGCCCCCTTTGTGCCCTAAAAGGGGTGTTTTTGTTTTCTTTTGGCTGTATCTTGGGCATACGATATCATTTTTTGGCAAACAAGATATCATCGAAAAGCCGATTTTGTCAACTTTCCAGTGGTGTGGGTTTCATCACTTTATTTTGCTGCTGGTGCATTCTATAGTTTGTTGAAGTCAAAGGAGCTGTTTTAAGTCCCAAGCTCATAACTTTTGACCAGTTTCTCCATTTTTTGTGATTCGAGTGGCGTTGGAACCGTCTTTTAGAGCTCTTCAGTTCCATCCATGCAATTTTTTTTATATTTCACTCTAGGTACATTTTATTAAATTTTTTGTGTTTTCACACTTTGGTGAATTACTTGGACATATTAGCTCCCAGGAACTTTTCGTTTGCATGGGCTGCTTCATTTTTGGCTGTTCTTCATGTATTTCCAGTATTCTATCCTAATTGGGCATTGTATACATCTTTTTCATGCATGTTATCTTTTGTAAATGCACTAAGATAAAGTGCCTTTGTATTGCACATGTATTATGGGATCTTGCACATCACTTTGTGCCTTATTGTACTCACACTATGATATAAAGTGCCATGGGGGCTGATGTTTGCCTTTGTTTTCCTTCATACCTTTCTCATGCATATGTGAATTTTGTTTTCACATCCTTTCTATCTGCTTGTACTTTCATGATTGCACCTTCATATTTTCTTGGTTCCTCTTCATGCACTACTTTCAAGCATTCAATTTTAGTGTACTTATCACGCCTCTCCCTTTTTAGCATTATGGAGGGTTTCTACTATTGGTGTTAATGCTTCTTTGGTTTCACATTGGAGTGAGATATGTATACAATATTTTCTCCTATGTACTAGGTAGATGCAACGATTGGTTACCCATGCATTTCGGTGAGATGGAGCACTTACCATATGGACACTCTTGCATTCCTATTTCTTGAGGTGACCTTCCATTTTCACTTGATCAGTTCTTTATACTATTGGTAGTTGTGCCATTTGTATCTTTGAGTTCTATATGTTTTTCCTTGGCTTGCCATTGGATTCATGTAGTGGACCATTAAGGGCACTCATGCAGATTCTTGTCTTCTTGATCCTAATCATCATTTGTTTTAGAAAAGGTTTTTCTTTCAACATTTCAGCAGTCATTCTTCAACAGTGTTTATAGCTTCTTCATGCTTCTTTGGTGTTCTACATGTTATTCTTTTTTAGGACTTTGTTTGGTTGGAGGCTTCTCAGTCCTTCACACCTTGATTTGGAGGATTTTTAGTCCTTTAGTTGCCTTTGATCTCTTTTTGGAGTAGACTTTTTCCCATGAGCTTTTCTCTATTTCTCCACATTTATAGAGATCTTTTGTTTGTACATGGGTACCTTATTTGGCCTTGTTTTCTGGGACCCATCTTGCATTCTTTTTAGGGTTTGTAGCTACTCCCTAAGTTCATCTTAAGGGGGGGTGTTAGAGTTATCATACATTACTCCCTAAGTTCATCTTAAGGGGGGGTGTTAGAGTTATCATACATTAGCTAATAATTAATTAATCTTTAATTAATTATTTGTCTAATTTATTCTCACACACTTAGCTAAACTTATGAGTGCTTTATTAGTTGAGTAAATAGTAGATCATTATGTCGCATCTCATGTGACGTTGACACTTGTCATGATATGATCCCTTTCTCATTTAGGGCTTTGATCTTATAAGCATTCAACCCTCTTTAATTACTTCACAAAGAATATATGGAGCTTTCATATCTTCTTGAAAGCTTCTTTTGTAACTTTTCCTTGTTGATGAATATAGCAATTCTTGTTTACAGATCTCTTGCGTGGAAGGTGTCTTTGTTTGTTGTTTGATCCCATGGCTCGTGGTTTTGTGCTTGTTTCACAGTTCTAACAAAAACCTTCTGGATCCTTAAAGAGATTGCTGAGGTCCAGTTAGACCATCTTTCTGGAATACTTACTGACACAAACGATTGTGGAAGATAATACTCATACTGGTCATCTTCTTTTACACTGTTGGCTCTATTAGAAAGCATCTGCACAAGAATGGATTCAACTACATTTAACTGGAAGAAGTTCTATCCAGTTATCACAAAAAGATACAAGAAGGTGTTTGAGGTGAAGAATGTCATTTTTACTTGAATTCTGAATGTTCAATTTCTAATGTTTTGTTTGTTTTGGCAAGAAGAAAAGAAAGAGAAAAAGGGAATCTGAACAACATGGAAAAAAGTTGAATTGTTGTTGAACTGTTGAACATTTGAAAGTTTTTTGAATGGATGGAAGTTTTTGGAAGATTTGGAATTTTTTTTTGCAATTTTGATGTCACCATGTTTACATCTTTTTGGTTGCCCTTTTCCGTTGATGTCAAAGGGGGAGAGATTTGGAAAGTTGGGAGAGATTGGAGGAATTTTTTTTGAAAAATCTGGTACATGTTGCCATCAATGAAAAATGAGGAGATTGTTGGAAGAATGAAGAAGAATGATCATCTCTACAGTTTTGTGTTGTCATTGATGTCACCATGTTGTGTTTGCAAGTCTAAGTCAGTGCTTGATCTGGTATTTTGGTCTGGTATCTGAACTGGTTTTCAAGTTGCATCCTTTGGTATTCTAGTCCACAATCCTCTACAGTTGGTAGTTGATAGTGATTTTTTTAGTGGCTAATATTCACCAATTGGCTAATAGTTGAAATTTGAGAATAAAAAATTGGCTAATAGTTTGAGTTGTAATGCGACTTGAATTGCCACATTTTTACAAAATTTTATTATAGTCTTATATAAATCACCAAAGAATTTATTTTATTAAGAAAAATAAATTAGAAATTCGCCACAATATTTGATACATGATTATATTAGATTCGCCTAAATTTTATAAGTTATAGTAGAAATCTAGATTAATTCGCCAATAGTATATTGTAATTATTAGTTGCTTTAGGGCCATATTCCAATCTTTAGTTTTCACCATTGATTTATAATATAATCTAGTGAACCTAATTATATTTCATGAGGTAAAATGTACCCATGATCTATAATGCTCATGGGGCCCAAAATCACTTTTGGATTATTGATCATGTACCCATGATCTATAATGGTCATGGGACCAAAAATTACTTTTGGATCGTAAGATCAATAATCCAAAAGTGATTTTGGGCCCCATGAACATTACAGATCACGAGTACATTTCACCTCATAGAATACAAGGGTCATTAGGTCAACAATCCAAAAGAAATTTCAAGCCCATGAGCATTACAAATCTTGGGTAAATTTTACCTCATAGAATACGAGGGTCAAATTATATTTTAGATCAATGGTGGTAAGTAAATATTATAGTCTATGCCTTAAACCCATCAATAATTTCCACCCTCAGGCCCCTACTTTTCCATGAGAATTATTTCTTATATTGGAAGGATTCACCATCACAATTAATGCATTTTCCTATTATTTTTTGAAATTCGCCAATATTTTCTACAAAATTTAAGTAATTTAAAAAAAATCACCAATTAAATCAATATTTTTTTCAAAAAAAAGGAAAGATTCGGCAATAGAAATTAATATTTTTTCCAAAAAAGATGAAAGATTTGTCAAGATTTTATATATATATTTTTAGGGGGGTTTCTTAAAGTTATTACTGGTAGTTGATGCTTGTGGTTTTGGGAAACTGTTTATGGCTACTGAAGGCATGTATGTTCATAATTTCTTGTGCTCCGATGCTCGTATGGTGTATTGGAATTACTCTGTTAATTGCTTTTTGCAATGAAGTCTATTTATGGCCGACCTCTTGGATTAGTTGTGATATGGTGAATTAATTTTGTTATGCGGATATATGTGCAACCTATCTTAGGTTCATGCTGACATGATGTAGTGTGTTGGTTGTTTGAGTTTCCGTTTGGAAAGATTTTGTGAATGCTTGAAGCTATAGGTTGGTATCTTTGGTAAGCAAAGAAATGCATCTAATTAGGCTGACCTAATTGATGCTTGTAGATAGATCAAGTATATATATATATATGATGAACATTATTTGATGTATGTTTGTGAGTGTGATCAATGAAGCAATAGCAAATGCGAAAGTGAAGAAGAGAGAAAATGATGAAGTCTATCAAGTCAGTTTATTGAGCATCACCGAAACTGCATCAACACTTGTTAGGTGCACTTTTTCTCAGTTCAATTTGGCTGTGAAGCCCAATTTTTTTTGTGAATCCTTTTGTAGGCAGTGAGCCTCCCTTGTAAGAAGTGAGCTTTTGTATCCAGACAATAAGTCCTATTCAGCACAATGAGCCTTATATATTCAGTTCTGGAACTACTTTATATTGTGAGTTTATCCTCACCATGGTTTTTCCCTCCTTGGGTTTTCCACGTAAAATATGGTGTTCATTGTGTTAATTTACTTTTTATTTTCTATATCTCATGCTCATGCTTAATAACAAAATAGTGTAGTTGTGGAATTGATAAGTGTTGAAATTCTAAGTTTTGAATTTTGTGACAACTGATTCACCCCCCCTCTCAATTGTCCTACGCCTTTTTAACACTTTTGTTTTCCTGTATTTCTCCCTCCCTTTTCCCCAAACACATAAAGAAGAGTCAGCTTCTATAAAAACCTTGGAGGTCATTCAGTGAGGTGCAAACTGGTCTCCCACTCACTAAATTTCTCATAAGGTTGTTTAGAGAGGCACAAAATTTTATGATCAACACACACAATTTTCATCATCTTGATTGCTCTTACCAATTAACACCCCCTATTATTCCTTTTCATGATCTTCTAATGTCTTTTTCATATCTTTTACTTTGATCTTTAGATCAGCTGCTCTGTCATCAACGCTTCTTCTTTATCATCTATTTCCAGTTGTATTTTCTCCATGGAAGTCTTAAGTTCAAGAATCTTTGACTTCATTTGTTCAAATCCACCTATATCATCATCTCTCACTTTCTTTTCTTGCACAAATTCTTACCAAATATAAAACCTCTTGAGGTTTTCCACTTCTTCATTGCCATTTGCCCATTCCACATACTGCACAAGAACCTTCCTTCAAACTTCTTGAGAGCATGAATAATCTCCTCATTCAAAACATTATCTATCTCATTCACTTTGGTCTGCTTCTTTTCAAGTGTTTTTAGAGCATATTCATTTTTTATTTCATACATTCTAGTACTTTCTACCTCCAATTTTGCATTGTCATTTTCCCATTACACATACTGCACTCACACCTTCCTCAACTTATCAAGAGTAGATTCCTTCTTTTATTTCATGCATTTTACTAATTGTAGCTCCAGTTATGCATTTCCATTTTCCAATTGCCTAGTTATGAAGGGTGGTTAAGGATATTTGGATATGAGGTGTTCAGATATGAGGAGAAGGGATATATTATTGATGGATACATGAAATTTACTCTCAATGGACCCATTTTAAGGTAAATAAGCCTAATCCTCACAAGCAATGTACAAGCAAGGTAAATAAGCCCAATCCTAACAAGAAAGGTTGGATTAAATGTTCAAGATAGGGTATGTTTATATGCCCAAACATGTCAAGCATGTAACAATATAATTACAACAATGACCAAAGTTAAATTAAAAAGAATTTTTTTTCTTCCCTATCATAGAAAGTGCATGCAATATTTTTCTATCATGCATATCTTAGTCTATATCTTTCCCTTAATAAATTTTAACCTAAGGTCTCTCTAAATAAAATTTAAATCTAATTCTAAAATTCAACTTTGGTTATTGACATGATCAACAAATAACACTTTGGTTATTTGTATCATAATCAAGCCTAGCGTTTCAAAAGTGGTCTTCTAGGAGACATTAATGGCGTTTTCATCAGATCATCAACAATAGTGTGAAAGGGTATACCAATGTATGTGCTTTCCACTTGTATCAGGTTAGTGTTGCAATGTAGATGACTTAGAGACATAATAAAATATTAAGTGTTGTGAAGCCAACATATATATTAAGCCTTGGTAGAGATCACACATACATAGAGTTTGGTATATGTAACTTCACAAATCTTTTTGGAATTAAATTCAACCCAATGATGCTTGTGGAATTCTTTATAGAACTTCCATGTAGGTTTAGTCGATGTGAAATTCACAAATACATAGCTCAAATTACATCTATTTCTATAAACCAAAATCAAGTTAATCTAGTTTTTTTTTTTTTTGGTATGTAAACTGCTGGTTAGGGCCAACACCCATTATATTAATAACAAAAAATAGATTTTACAGTAAGTACGGTAGATAGCCGAGATGGCCCTAGAATCCCCATCCACTATGATCTATGACCCCAACAAAGAGTAAGAAAAGACTATGATATACATTAGGAGGCCAGTCATATGACATTAATTAGTTTCAACCGAGTGCATGCACATAAGCTTGGATCATACCTGGTCCACGTCATCTTCCTTTGCTGCACGCTTAGCCAGATCATCTGCCAGTGTGTTTCCCTCTCTGTATACATGGCTTACTCTGAAATCATCCAATTCATCAATTAGTTTATGGATTAAAGCCAACCATTTATTCATTTTCTAGTTTGGTGTGGATTTTTCTCTAATGGGATTTACGGTTATGAGTGAGTCACCTTCCAGATGTATTTTTGACGCACCACTTCTTCTACCAAGTTCCAACCCTAATAAGGTAGCACAAAATTCTGCAATATTATTGGTTGAGTAACCAATGAATTTGTTCTTCTCCACCAGTACTGATCCATATTCATCTCGTGCAGTGTAGCCAATCCCGCTAGGTCCTAGATTACCAGGCGTGGCTCTGTCAAAATTGATTTTAACCCATCTTGGGTCAGGCACACTCCATTTGATGTTTTCTCTCAGTTGTTTAGCTGAATATGAATTGTTCTTCCCAATATCATTCAGAATCACAAGGCCTTCAAAGGATTTCAATATTTCATTATCCCAACTGGTAAAATGCTATTCTTTAGGGATAGGTGTTTGGCTGTAGTATTTACCAATTCCACTATGAGAGTTTCAATTTTTCCAATAACTCTCTCTCTAGTCATTGATTGTTCTTTGAAGATCCTATGATTGTGTTCCTTCCAAACCTCCCAGATAACAGATGATGGAATGACTTGCCACAGATTACTAAATATGCCTTTTTTCAATTTGGATGACCACATATATAACCAGTCTCTAAATTTAATAGGAAAAAGGCCTTGCCAGTTCAACTGTAGAGGAAGAATTTCCAACATGTCTTTGTGTATGGGCATTTGAGAAGAAGGTGATCTGCGTCTTCCTCTTGATTTTTACATAATACGCATCTACTTGGCCCTGTAAAACCTATTTTGGATAGTCTGCCCTGTGTTAGTATCCTATTTTGTATTGCTAGCCATGTGAAGACCCCTACCTTTGGAAGAAAGTGTTTACCCCAGCAAAGCTCCTTTGGCCACCCCATTTCATTTACTATGGCTTCCTTGATCTTATAGCCAATTTTAACCTTGTACATGCCATCCAGTGATGTGTTCCACCTTATCATATATTCCTGCCCTATGAGTGTACAAGATCTTCTTTTTAAAATGGAGAGCAGAAGATCCTTTTGATCCTTCGGGGCATTGAGCTCGTCTAGAGATTTCCAATTCCATTTCATGATACCGTCCTCCATTTTCATGGGACCATACTGGCACACCTTGTCTCCCCAAACTCTTTTGGATTTAGTTTTTATTTCTTCCAAGTGAGGGTTGGCTTCCAACTCTTGATGACCTTCCCAAGAGTCTTCCCAAAATGTTGCATTTTCTCCATTTCAAATTTCCCAAGTGATGTGTTTCCTGATGATCTCCCTGCATTCTAGGATAAAGTTCCATATGGCTGAACCTTTCGGTGGGTCTCTTGTATTTAGAATTCTTAAAGAGTCCCCTGAGCCTAGATATTTATGCCTTAGAATTTGCACCCATTTCTGTTCCCCTTTTTTGTACATATCCCATACCAGTTTGGCCCCCATTTCCATGTTCATAATATGCAATTGTCTCAACCCCACTCCCTAAGCACCCTATGGTTTGCAGATCTTATCCCAGGATAGTAAGGGAATCTTGTGCTAATCCTCTGGCCCATTCTAAAAAAAAAATCGCATTAGTTGTACCAGCATATCTTCTATAGCTTTGGGAAGCCTCATGCATGCCATTGAGTATACTGGTATTGTAGATAAAACAACTTTTAGCATCATTATTCTACCTGCTGAAGACAACCATTTACCTTTCCAAAATTCCATTTTCCCTCTGCAACTATTGATTAGATTTTCCCAATAAGCCTTTTTATTTACTCCTGCAAACAATGGTATGCCTAGGAACTTACCTAGAAAGTTAGCTATCCTCAAACCAAGAATACCTACAATATCTATTTGGAGTCCAAGTTGGACATTTAGGAAAAAAAATTCAGATTTCCTCTAGTTTATCCTTTGGCCAAAAGCCTTTCTGTAGTCATCCAACAGTGTCTTCATAGTTCTTGCTTCAAATCTTGTGGCCCTGCCAAATAAAATTTTGTCGTCAACATATTCCTGATGAGTGATTGATTCGACATTTGGTGTGATCTTGATGCCCTGCCATTGTTTGGACTCCCTAAGCATAGCTATGCTTCTTCCAATGGTTTCTACCATTATGATGAAGAGGAAAGGGGAGAGGGGGTCCCCTTGTCTGATTCCTCTTGTGGATTCGAAGAAGCCATGAACTGCACCATTTATTAATATTGAAAACTTAGGGGTGCTTATGCAATTGTCAACCTAGTTCACTCAACTATTGTCGAACCCAAATCTCCTCAATACCTAGATCATAAACTACCTATCAACTAGATCATAAGCTTTGAGAATATCCAATTTGACTAACATGCTTGGAATTTTGGCCTTCCTTGCTAAGTGGATGGCTTCATGAGCTATTATGATCCCTTCTACTATGGATTTGTTGGGGGAAAAACCACTTAGCTCCTTGGAGATTACCTTCTTGAGGATGCCTTTCAATCGGTTAGCTATGATCTTTGTAACAATATTATAGACAGTGTTGCACAATGCAATGGGTCTGTAGTCATTAAAGCTCTGTGCTTCCTTCTTTTTCGAAACTAATGCAATAAAAATGTGATTCAGAGCTCTAAGCATGGTTGTTTTCTTCCTTGATTCCTCCACAGCTCTATGCAAATCTTCACTTATTATATCCTAGAATGATTGGAAGAATTCTCCACAGCTTTATGCAAATCTTTGCTTATTATATCCTAGAATGATTGGAAGAATTTTGGAAAGCCATATGGCCTAGGGGCCTTATCCGAGCCAAGTTGGAAGGTTGCTTTCCTAACTTCCTCCAAATATATTTCTTTGAATAGCTCCCTATTGTCCTCAACTCCGATTACCGAGGAGATTCTGCTTAGAAAGTTAGTTCTTTCCCCGATGTGCTCCTTGGTATTCCTATTCAATATGCCTTAAAAGTAGTGAAATGCCTCCTGATTTGCTTCTTCCATTGATTGCATGAGGGTCCCATCCTCTTTCCTCACCTTCACAATTCTCTTTTTTCTTTTGTTAGTTATTGTTTTTCTATGGAAGAAATTCATATTTTTATCTCCATCTTTTAACCAAACCTCCCTAGATTGTTTCCGCCAGTATATCTCCTCTCTTGCTGAGATTTCCTCCAGCTCAGATCTCAATTTTTTCTCCAGCTCAAAGTCTTCTGACTCCATTCCTTTTTCTCTAATTTTCTTATTGAGACTCTGAAGTTCCTCTTCTACTTCCTTTTTCTTCACAAAGATATTCCCAAAGTGTTCTCTATTCCATTCTTTTAGCCTAATTTTGATATGTGCCAGGTTTTTATTTAAAATGAAGAGTTTAGTTTGTTTGACAAACCTTACTTCATTCCACCAACCTTGCATCAGATCAAATAATTTAGGATCCCTAAGCCACATGTTCTCAAATTTGAAGGGAGAGCCCCCCCTTTTCTCGTCAGGTTTAATATTGAGCTCTACAGGGTAATGATAAGAGCTTGTATAGGGAAGAAAACTTGCCTCTATTATTGCATCTACACTATCCCAATCTCCACCAAGGAAAAAGCGGTCTAATTTTTTCGCTATGTGTGTGGAGCCTTTTCTTCTGTTAGTCCATGTATATCTTCCATTCCTAGTTGGGATCTCCTTGAGATTATTGTCTCCTATGAAGGTCTGGAAGTCTTGCTGTGCTCTGGAAATAGTCTGTATACCTCTTGATTTCTTTGTATTGTCCTTGGTTGCATTGAAATACCCACCAATAATAATTCTAGATTCCTCTTGCAATCTCAGCCATGTCAAGATTCAGACCACAAGTTCCTCTTTTCCACTACTGAAGTTGGGCCATATACATTCATAATCATTGCTGATTTGTTTTGAATCAATGTCCTACACCTAACATCCATCCAATTATGAGATAATGTCTCCAGATCACACCTAACTATTAGAGGGTTCCATAATAGCCCCAAACCTCCAGAAGCCCCAAGTGCTTCCACAAACACTCCCTCCCACTGTTTCCAGAACCTCATCTTTCTCTGATACTCCTCCTTGCTCCATTTTGTTTCTTGTAATAGGAAAACATCTGCTTTACTTTGGTCGATCTGGTGCTTCAAAGTGTGCCATTTTCTAGGGGTGTTTAAGCCCCTAACATTCCACGTTATGTACCTCATGCCTTCTCGAGAAGGATGATCTCCTTCCTATTCCTCAATTTTCTTTGGCCTTTTGCACTGGTAGCCAGTTCTAGCTTTTCCTTATTCATTTTTGGGCCTCTCCTCTTCTTGGATTCAATGAAATTCTTTTTTAGAAGGGGTTGAGTTTCTGCAATGCTGCATTTTGTTACATTACAATCTTTCCCCTCCTCCATACTTCCCATTCAGAATTTGAACGTAGATTTTCTCCTTCAAGCAGGTCTTTGTCCCCATCTATGACAACCTCCATCTTCCCTTCTAATCTATTCATCTCACTTTTGAGTTTGGAGTTATTTCCCTTCTAGTTATTAGTTGAAAGCTTTTAAACTCAATAATTTAACTATAATTATCAATGAAAATTGATTATATGATATTTTAACCTATTTGAAATCTACAAGCAAGTAAACAAAATCATTTTCTGAGAGAGGCTCATCCCCCTCCATGATGTCTTGGTTGCACTACATGCAATTATTGTCCAACATTCTTAGAATCATATGCAAGTTACAAATAGATAAAAACATGATAATTATCATTATTAACTTCTAAAATGAAGTTTTCAAATTAGGTAAAGAGAAATAGCTAAAACACAATATCTTAATTTTCTAGCATTCTAGGTGATATAAAATGACATGATAAGACCATATATAAGGGGAAATTACTCATATTTATTGGGAATAAGCCTATAAAAGGTTTGAGGTTGAGATCGACCTCACCCAAAGCTAGGGAAATGACAATCAAAGTTACCTTTGTTATGGTTTTTTGCCATAGTCTGACTGTCATGGTGTACATGTTGATTCTTGTTGCTGCAATTTGTAGATTGCCAAAGACCATGGATGTCTCTTGTCATTGTTAAATTTTTTCCACTACAAGGAGGATCAAACACTAATGGAAAATAGTTTTCTGTATCACAATCGAGCCTGGTGTACATGTATGAGAAATTGCAACTCCCTTGGAATACATGTATGAGAAATGTGGAAGCATGGACAAGGCATGTGAATCATTTGAAAAAATGCATCAAAGAGATATGTCAAGGATTGGAATCATTGCAGGATATGCACAAAATAGAAAATGTATGGAAAATGTGGTAGCATAGACAAGGCAATGAGCTATTTGAAAAAATGCCTCAATGAAATGTGGTCTCATGGTGATGGACATCACCATGAGACCACATTTTTTTGAGGCATTTTTTCAAACATCTCACTACCTTGTCAATGTGGTAGCAATGACAAGGTAGTGAGATGTTTGAAAAATTGCCTTAAAGAAATGGGGTCTCCTGGTGATGTACATCACCATGAGACGCCATTTATTTGAGGCATTTTTTCAAACAACTCATTTCCTTGTCTATGCTACCACATTTTCCATACATTTCCATTTTGTGCATATCCTACAATCATTCCAATCCTTGACATATCTCTTTGATGCATTTTTTCAAACAATTCACATGCCTTGTCCATGCTTCCACATTTTTCATACATGTATGCCAAGGGAGTTGCAATATCTCATACATGTATACCAGGCTTGATTGTGATATAGATAACTATTTTCCATTAGTTTTTGATCCTCCTTGTAGTGGGAAAAATTTAACACTTACAAGAGTCATCCGCATTCTTTGGTAAGCTACAAATTGCAATAACAAGCATCAATACATGCACCATGACAGTCAGACTATGGCAAAAAATTGTAACAGAGGTAACTCTAATTATCATTTCCCTAGCTTTGGGCAAGGGTGATCTCAACCCCAAACCTTTTATAGTGTTATTACCAATAAATACAAGTAAGTTCCCTTATATATAGTCTTATCATGTCATTTTGTATCACCTAGAATACTAGAAAGTAGAAATATTGTGTTTTAGATATTTCTCTTTACCTAATTTAAAAACTTCATTTCAAAAGTTAATGATGATAATTATCATGTTTTTATCTATTTGCAGTATGGATATGATTAGCTTATAATAATGGATGAAAATGCTAAGATGAGGGAAAGATGATATATTTTGGATGGATATGATGGAAATGGTTGATGTTTTAGGTGAAATGATGATTGAGGAAGGGTATCCCAAGTTTGATCTAGGGATGCAAAGGTCAAGTTTGGAAATTGAGGTATCAAGATGGTCAAATGGTGAAACCATAAATATGCATATAATCTGCCCAATATTCACTATATATGTGTAAAAATGCAATAGCAAAGAAAAGACAAACATATGTAAACTTGGAACCAAAACATATGTAAACTTGAAATATATAAACAAAGGGTCTAACTATCAACTAATTAATGTGCATACTTACAAATTAATACAAATTTATGTGCATACTTACAAATTAATAAGAACCAATACATTAATATCAATAACTACTATAACAAAAAAAAATGTGTAGAAAGTAAAGTGGGGAACCATTACCTTGAGTGGCCCTTGCTCAAGTAATTGTCTCCATATGATAAACTCAAATCTAGCTCCTCAAACTAATTCAACATAACACTAACTAAAAAGATCTTCATTGCATAACTCAAGATAGGACAATCTAGTATGACTCTTCTAGAATGTCTTATTCATATGAACATGATTGGAAAACAAAAAAATTTCTTGTGCAAAAAAAAAACTATCTAAACATACTTATCTTGTATATCCGCTACTTCAACCAACTAACTAACTCTACCACCAAACCATACATATAGGTGTGAGGAAGTCTTATTAGAACAAAGACTAAAAAAATAGATCTAATCATAAATCACCACTCCCTACATAATAGAGTGTGATAAAGTATAATTAACTAAAAACACAACTGAAAAGGTAGAATAATTTGAATAGGACTATAACTTTGCTGCAACGGTAAAACTGAAACATGAACTATGGAAATAGTCACATTGGATTCCCAATTGTGGCAAAATTCTTCCCCTATATTAGTCTTATTAAATGATGCGATGATTCACAATCATCCTAAAAAATAGATGCCTCTAATTATGCAATTACTTTGTTCTTCTAACTTCCCCCTCGTCGCTATTTGGAACTCCCTTTTGTTGTGGGCTTCACCTCCTAGTTGTTGCAAGCTCAGTTTGCTTTCTTTGGATCCTTGGCTGCAAAGAGTTAGTTCACACAACATCTACACAATACTAATAACCATAGCTTGAACATAGATATTCATTGCATTTCATACATATTCACATACCAATCATGCAATAACTATCATATCATAATCATATTTCAATAGAATTAAACCAGGTTCAAGTTTGTATAATGATCATAAAAGATAGTAAAGTTTTAGGAATATGTAGGAAATAAGTATTTGGAGATGTCTAAAAGCATGTAATAAAAAAATAAAGAACTAACTAATAGTTGGCCTCATCAATCCCTAAAGAACAAGTTGAAGATGGAAGGGTTTTGGATCCAACCTATTGTGCCCAGAGGATCTTTGATGTTCCTATTTTCAATGTGGATTGTTCAGTCAAAGAGAATAATAACATAAAGGACAGAACTCAACAGGTGGTGGCACACTCTCAATGTTGGTTAACTACACCTTTTTCCTTTGTTAAATCACCAGAGAAGCCAAAAGATGTTGAAAAGAAGAATCTTGGAGAAAATTAAATTAAAGAAACTATGAAGAAAGAGCATGAGAAACTTTCTTCTACTACCCCTTCAACTAAGAAGAAAGACAAGGCTGACCCTGCTAAGGAAGTAGGGAAGAAAAGAAAAGAAACGGGGCCTATCAATATTGCTTATGAGGAAGAGGATGAGCTAGAAGGTGAGAATCTCTATCGAAGAAGGAGAATGAGAAAAAAAACCAAGGTGATAGTGGCTCAAGAAGAATATGGAGCAGCCTATTCATCTACTTCTCCTCATGAGTCACCACTACCAAGTACCCCTCCATCACCAAATAAGAGAGTGCATGTGCCACCATCCCATCCACCACTACTAACTTCTCCTCTCCCAATAGGTGAACAACTTCTTGGAGAAGAGGTTTCAATTGTAGGTGTTGTGGAAGAAAAGGAAGCTGAAAAGGAACCTCCCAAGGGAGAGGAAACACAAAAGGAGGCTAGTAGTGTGTTTGAAAATGTTTCATTGGAAGTGAATGTTGAAGAAGAATCACACAAAAATGTGAATAAAGAAAGACCTCACATAGATGAGCATATTGCTCAAGATGAGGCATTGAAATAGTATGAGGTTGAAATAGAATCCAATAAAGAAGAGAAAGCTATATAGGAGAGGCCTCAAAGTGAAGAAGTAAACCAAGAAAAGTCTCCAGAAGAAGAAATGAAAATTCAAGAGGAGACGAATACAAATATTGGTACTTCTCAGGATATAAGGACAACCTCTACTCCTCCAAGAGACAAATTTAATATAATACCTGTGTGGTTAAACCAAACCATCAAGAAGAGATAGAGGATGTATGTAGAAACCACATAGTTGAGCTTAATAGTGTTGTCAAAGGCCTTCCAGTCTCTTGGAAGAATAAGGAAGAAGACTCAAAGGATTTCTACCATCTCAATGGATGAATAGGGAAACAAAATAGCTAAGATAACAGTCGCTCTGGTGGATAAGCTAGAATTTGAGATGACACCTAATGATTACCAAATCTGTCAAGTGGATTTGGCGACATAGACAAGGGATGGAGAGAAGAAATATTTGTAGATGCCATTATCTACTATTTTGTGAAGGATGTAGAAGGATGAGAACACAAAATATGAAATTAAATCTAAATTCAAATAGTTGACATCTTGCATAAGCAATCTCATCAGGCTAGTAGATGAAAAATATCCAAAGTTTTCTCTTTAAGATGTTGTGAAAGGTGAAATTAGGCCTTCTAATCCTAATGGATGGATTCTAGTAGTGAAACAGTGGAAAGAGAATTTCTTGGAATTGGAAAAAAATGTTCGGAAACAATTGGTGAAGACATATCATGCCATTACTGATGAAGATAGCCATGCCCAACAAATTGCTTGAAGCATCAACAAAGAATTTCTGGTGTGGGAGGAATATATTCTAATCCTCCAACAAATGAATAAAACTAAAGAAGAAGAATTACTTAAAGCAACAATGATTGAAGAAGGGGGACAAGAATCAATTCCTATTTGGATAAGGACAATGAAATTTTGAGCTAATATTTTGAGTAAATATAAAGGTAAATTGAATAATGACAAGAATCAAGTAGGAAACGTAATGAATGACATCTAGAAATCCATTGAAGATTTGGGATGCATGTTCTAGGACAATCCTGTGCTGGTATAAGAACTAGAAAAGATGATTGAAGAATTGTTGAACTAATTGATGCAAGGACAAGTTACTTAGGAAGGCATCACCAACATGTTCAACAAGAAGGTGAAACTCAAATCTCTTCAAGAAGAGTTAGAATCCTTTGTCAAGATACATGAGAAAATGGAAAAAACCACCTTTGACCAAAAGATTAAAACTCAGTTTCACAAGGGGCCATCAATGGAGAAAATGAACGAAGTAGTTCCTACATGGATTTAAAACTTTGTGAAATAACTAGAGACAAAGTGGAGGTAGCTGCTCATGTTGGACCAAATGTTTCGGGGATGTTTTTGTTGATGCTATTTGATGACATGTTTTTTCTAAGTCCCACACCCAAATCAAATGATTCAAGAAATTGGTGTGAAAAGAAAAGTTGATGTTGAAGCATATATCATGCACCAAATGCAAGGGTGTGAAAGTTCTAAAGCTGCTCGATTGATTCTAGTTTACTTCACTTTGATTTAAGTTAATTTTATGCTTTCCTTTAATTTAGCAAAAGATTCAATTTAAATTGGGGTGCCTAGTTCAGTTTTATTTCTTTTAATTTCAAGTTCTATTTTAGTTTAAGACTCGAACGCTGGAGTTAGTTCCAATTGTTCTTTATTTGAAATCTAAAATTATGGGAATTTAATTTTCTATATATGTTGAGTTCTAGATCATTCTAAGGGCCTGAATTCTTATGTAATTTCTACAACTACAAACAAATACAATATCAGTGTGGTGTTTTTCTTCCCGACTTTGGTGCAAATTTAATTTATTTATCTAAGGATTATGCTTGTATTGCATAAATTTGGATTCAATTCCATGGTGATGGTATGATCATTTTGTTTTAATTACAATTGCTAAATTGATGAGATATGAGTTTAACTTGTGGAATTAAGTAGAATTTTTTCCAAGTTCTACGCATGATTGACGACGATTTGGTTGAATGAAATTCAAAAATATTATATGTCTATGTTTCCTTTGAAGATTGCACTCCATTAATTGTGAATGTGTGAATTCTATTCTATTACAGGTTGTTTTAGAAGATCTTATTTAAATGTGTAGACGTGATTGATTGAATGCTTGATGTTGTTGTCTGAATATAATAGATTCCATATATATAATTTCTATAGATTTTCTCTAAATCATCTCTTGTTACCCTATTTATTTTGCATTTTATTTGAAATATGGTTACCAAAATGATTTAAAAGAGAAACAAATCAGTTTAAATCTACTTATATTTTATGTGCAATATGAGTTTCAACTGTATGAAATCGTTAATTCTATGATTGCGTAGATCCTTCTAGTTTTCCCAAATATCTAGATCCCCTTGTGTAACCACATTGATCTTACAAATGTGTAATCCAAATAGTCAAGACTTGACATACTTAAGAACATTGGAGTAGTTCTCACTACTTTTCAAGAGTGGCAATAAACCCTTATTGCCTAGCACATTGTGTGTGACCAAAATCACCCTCAATAGAATTGGTGCTAGAAGGCTCAGGCCATGTCAGAAAAATTAGAAAATATTGGGTCATTTTCCCTAGAAAGATACAAAAAAAATCTTAGATCTTCTCCTAATAAAGAGGATTTGATGGAATTAGTTCAACACAAGAAAATTAGGAGTGACAAGGGAAAATTCAAAGGTGAAAATTCCATATATGTAGTTTCACCATTAAAACTAGGTTCACCATCCTCACCTATAAGTCTGGGAATACCCCAAATTGTAACCACTATTTCCATTACTACACGTTTTCCAATACAGATGGCATATTTCACATAAATGAAATTTTTCCTTTAGACATACAAGGAGATTTACATGAATTTCCCAAGATCCCTAAAAATTTCCATCCTAAATTTGTATATGGTGAGGGTAAGACAACCGAAGACACACAAAAACATTTAAAGAGATTTTCAATAGACCACAAGTTGCCAACCAAGACGTGGTTTGCAGATTATTTCCCTACTCACTGGGATAATTTTCCTACAACTGGTACTTGAACCTCCCTAGAGGAGGAATTCATACATGGCACAATTTAGAGGAAAAATTCCTCAATCAATTTAAAATATATATGAATCCTGTCATTCTGTACCATCAATTTGTTACTTGTAGAAAAGATCCAAATGAACTTGTCAACATATATAACTCAAGGGAGAGATCCAATATGAAATATAAGAATCCAAGCAATCCAATGTTGAATAAGAGGGGTATACTAAGGTACACCAAAGGGATAACTCCAATCTGAAATAAATGGAGGATTTTTTTTCATTGATACACTATCCTGAGGCTACAAGATAGATATTAGAAATCCATCTAATGTTAGTCACTTCCCTAATTTATTCCACTCCCATCAATGTGGTGTCATCTACAAACTACAAATGATACTAAGATGGCAGGTAGTTGCACCAACTCCAACATTGAATGTAACCCTAACTCACTTGATACTTAATAACTCTTCCTAGTCCCTTAGCCAATATGATAAATAAATAGGGTGACAAAGGGTCTCCCTATCAGAGATCATGAGAGTCACCAAATAGTGTTGAATGAACACTATTGATAAGCACTGAATAAGAAGTGGGTGTAACGAAAAAACATCACCTAGTCAACCAACTCAACTAAAAATTCAAATGTTAGGAGCACTTTTTGAAGGAACAACCATTTGAATTGATCATGAGCCTTTTCCATGTCTAGTTTATACAAAATGGATTTCTCCTTTGAATTTTTCATTGAATGAATGACCTCAACAACAATGACTAACCCATCCAAATTTGTCTATCTGCCACAAATCCACCTTTCTATTTAGATATGAGCTTGTTAAGCCACATATTAAGCCTTTCTATAATAAAGTTAGAGATGATATTAAAGACCACATTACAGAGAGCTATGGGCCTTAACAATTTTACTAAGTTAGCCCCTTCTCTTTTGGGTACAAGAATAATAAATATAGAATTCATTGCTCTCAAATTTTTTTTACTCCTTTGTGATTCTTGCACTACCTAAAATAAGTCATATTTTATACTCTCAAAATTCCTTAAAAAAATTCTATCAGGAATCCATCAGGGCCAAGGGTTTTTCCTTTCTTCATCTGAAACACAATTTCCTCCAATTCATCTAGATTAATGGGACTAATAAGCATCTCATTCATTTCCATAGACACTAGAGATGGGATACAATCCAAAATAATATTTTCTTCATCTATTGCATGGGGATAATATTCTGTGAATAAAGAAGAGTAATACTGAGAAGCTTCCATAGAGATATATTGAAAGGAAGTTAACTGGACTCCTAGGGAATACACAAAGTGAAGAGATTGTATTCCCTTTCCTTCTAACCTTGATAGATTTAAATAAGAAATTTGTGTTTCTATCACCCTCATGAAGCCACTCAATTTGAGCCTTCTCTTTCTAAAAAATCTCCTTGTGTAATTCCCATTCTTCAAGCTCCTTCAAGGTGATAGATTATTCCCTAACAGATCCCTTTTTAAGACCATGGTCCCTAATTTGTTGAGTGATAACATCCAAACAAGACCGAGAAACTTCCTTAGTGAAAAATATATTACCAAACCATTACCTATTCAACTTCTTGACCTGATACCTCAAAAATTATCATCTTTTGACAAAGGTATACATAGCCATACTGTAGGCTGGCTTACATTTATTCCACCAATCAACCATAATATCTAGAAGCAAAGGATCTTGCAACCACATATGTTATAAATAAAAGGATAGAATCTATGTGCCCCCTACCAAGGTAGTTGATAATTCTATAGGCCAATGATAAAAACCCCTCCACTTCAAAATGTTAGAGATGGTATCCCAATTGTTGCCAAGCCAAAATCTAGACACCAAAAACTTGTCTAATCTCTCTAAGAGAATCCTTACTTTATCTCTTGTTACTCTAGGTATACAAACCATTACTAGGCTTTATATCCACCAAATTTATGGAGAACATATTTTATTTAAGCTACATGGAAGATGGCTCCGATGTTTCTACTCCTCCCCTCTTTTCTTCCAAACTAGTAATGACATTAAAGTCCACACCCATGATCCACATATATAAGGGAGTTAAGGGTTGACTATAATGAATATATGAATAGAGTAGGGATTTAACACTAAAATATGTTGGGGAATAAGATTTAGAGAAAAAAATATCTCTAGACTCAAAACTAGAGGCAACCACTAAGATTGAAAATTTTCTCAAGAAACACCAAAGAGGGGTAATATTCAATGGGTTCCATAATTAAGCTACACCTCTTGCATTTCCCTAAGAACCAATACATTGACAATGGCTTCTCCACCATAATTTGGAGGCCATATTGTACATAATTTTCATTGACAACTTTGTCTACTAGATAAAGATAGTATCTAGTGAATGAGCTCTAATCAAATCTCAAACAACTTTTTAACTATGCACACTATTCAAGCCCCTTACATTCCATGAAAGGAAAAAAGTCTCTGAGAATTGGAAAAGTTTGAATCAATGGTTCTAACTAACTCTAATTAAATAAAATTATCCTTACTAATTTATTTTTTTCCTTTAATATTTCCTTTTCCCCACCTTGGGAGGTTTCTCTGGAGCTCCCTTCTTGAGGTTCTTTGGTTCCGAACCTAAATTGTGCAAGGATCTAATTCATTTCCCTGTATCCAAATACCCCTTCTCTAGTTGAGGAGTCAACACAACCAAGGCTGATCCATCAACCCTCTCATTATTTTCAATCACCCCCAGAGTACGAGGAGCCATAAGATCCATATTTGTATCCATATGTGTATAAAGAAGCTCCCCTTGAGTAATATCATGATTATCATTCTTCCTAGTTACTGTTTCAACTCAGCTCTTGTTCTTGTTTTCCTTGTCTCCAAATTTCTAATTTCTAAATTTCTAGCATATAATGAGATCTTCCTATCTTAGATTTCACTTGAAGGTTCTTTTCAACTTCCAATTTTCAGCATTGTAGCCACAAGCTCAGCCATGCCCTCCTTCTAGCACCAGCTTTGTTGATGGGTATTTTTGCAATTCTCAACACAGGTAATGCATAGGTGCATCACCTCTCTTGAAAGGAAATCTCCAACAACAAGTTGCTGAAAATCACCCCAAGTTCTCTTTGGTGTCAGGTGATGACTTGCTTGGAATCTCTCGATTGGTTGATGTGTATTTTTGGTATCACAAGGTCATATTACATATGAGTTATGAAGCATGGGAAGTTGGGTCTGCAAATGCAGTTTCAAAGTGCTAGTAATGAATGAAAAGTGACTGCCCACTCAAAACAACAAGGTAAAACCACCAAGTTCATTTGATTTAGCATTGTTTTGATGCTTTGGATCCTAAACTAACAAAGGACTCAAAGAAAAATCAAAATGATAAGGGGTTAAGAAATTTTTCCTAATCCTAAGCCATGAATGAACAGTAACAATGGAGGCTGCTATAGTAGATAAACTTGCTAAACTAGATTTTGCTTGACCAAGAGAACTTACAACTACACAAAATCAGTACAATCTCCTAAGGTCTCCAGATTTTTAGATTGCACATGCACATCATGAACATGCAATTGAACTAGGTTGAAGCAATGGAATAAAGAAGCCCAGACTAACTTTACATAACAATTTTTCATCAACAAGTGCTAAAAGTATGGGCTGAAAGTTCATCAAATACCATAACAACAATTTCCATTATCACAACCATTCAAAAAACTAACACCTAAAACTAACTTGGAAGTAGAACCATGCATGCATAATGAACAAACTCAAAAGAAACACCCATAAATCATGTAATGCTGCTCTCTATTGCTGCATAATACCTTTACATCAATTCTTTGGCCCTTTACAAATGAAGGGGAGACCCCTATTTATAGTTTTCCAAAGCCCAAATGAATGGCTAGGATCAATTCACAATGAGTAGCTCAGATTTGTTTACACTAGGGTTTCACCTACCCCACATTATATGGAAATTTAAAATACAACTTTTGTCTCATTCCTATTTTGTCTTGTAGTGACCTGTCACTATAGCACTTTTGTCCTCTAGTGGATTGCTCCTTTGCTATAGCTTTAACCGTTTGAAGGTTGCCCTCTGCTTGGTACGTTTGCAACATTCTTCATTGGATCGAACGAGCCTCGTTTATAGATTTGCATCATTCGTGAAATAGATTGACCATCCCTAATCTAATGAGAGAACCCTTGACAAATCACAATCATTTGATGCAAAGTAGGACAACTCTCGCCCCTTTGAATTTAGTGGATAACCATTGAACTCCCTTTGGCCTACTGCCATACATTGACCATTCTTCTATAATGAGTTGATCATTATTTGGCTACCTTTCAAGTGCATCATTTGGGAATTGAGATCTTGGTCTGGATTCATAGGTGATATTTGGTTACTATTTCCTTCGCAAACTTGGTAGGTGACATGCAAATCTTCCATCTGAATTGCATGCTTTATGGTTTTATCCTTCTTGAGTCTTCCTCAACATGGTTCCATAAACCCATCCCCTGACAGCATGAAGTCATAGGCATCCCCGAGTGACCTCCCCTTCACAACAATCTTCATTTCACAGTCATGGCCCTGCATAAGACAATAAATGTAATCAAGCCCATAAAGCATAAATACATAAAGACACAAAATTCTCCCTTGAATTCGTCATGGTAGTCCTTTAATTGCCTTGATCATTCACGTTTCCAATCTTCATGGTTAAAATAGAAGGGAAAACTAGTATATCAGCCCATTTATAGCTCCCTATGGCCTAAATAGTTCCATGTGTATCTACTCAAATTGTTAAATACCTGCCCTTTCATTGCAACCTGCAACACATATGCAAAGGTAGGCCTTGATCATAAAATTTATCATTTTCCCACACTTGCCCCTATAGTTTAATCAAATGCCCGTTGCATAAGAATTCAAGCACATTATGAATAAGGGAACAATGGGAAAATAAAGCCTCACTACTCATAGCTGAGGGTGGTTAACTTCCATCAATGCCTCATTCAAGAGCAAGAAGCACCTTGTTGAGTACCTCACAGTGTGTCCCACCAAAATCCTTTGGACCAATAGAACCATATGCAACAATGTCATCCTGAAACAATGCCAGTCAATTATGGTATCCAACTGAGGTAGTTAACACTTCATCACCTTTACACACACCCAGCCAAGGATGATAACGTCCCTGCTTCACCACATTCATATCTGCTCTTATCATTACCAATTAAAGGAGCTACAATAATCCTATCTTGCATTATAATCCTGATAAAAAAGCGGTGGGGGGTTGGGCTTACTCCAACTTCTCCTTCTTATGATCTCGGTTGAATGTTCTTCACAAGTGCACTTATCTTCTAGCAATATGATCCAATCAGTTTTGCCTATCATCATAATGCCCTTGTTACATTTTTTGTAGAGGTTGGAGGTTGTGTGGTCGGCTGCAGTGATATGTGGGTGGGTCGCATATGGGGGCCATTATAAAGGAGAAAAATAAAGCAATGGAAGCCCACACAGTGGGTCTCGCATGGGAAACCTCTGTCGGGAGAGGGAGTATGGGGTGCCAAAGAAAAAATTACGCCATGGGAGAAAGCATGCGGGTGGATGTAATATCGATGACATTCACAATAGCGGGGAGCCACCGAAACTTGCATACACATGGCTGTCAGAGTGGGTGAACTTGGGACTCACAAATGACACCTCCTCCCCATCACAATGTATAAGACAATCCTCCCCAGTTAGTCAGGTAGGGCCAATCTTTTGTAATGTTCAGGAGCGCACCCACCAACCATTAAGCCCGAAGACTCGGGAGAAGGTATCATCGATCAGATCCAAGGGAGGAGGTTCACTTTGAATGGTCATTATATTAGCCACTTTAGTAGATTGGGGTTCTTGTAATAAGCCAAAATCATCAAATACGTTGAGTGAATCCCTTATCATTCGGCCTTCATCGTGTTTATCCCATCTAGACTCTATGCTATTGCTAATTATTATTTTGTTGAATTGCTTTTCACCGTTTGAACAATCACTATTTTCCTAATTGCCAATCATGTCTGCTTTTAAGAATGACAATCTTTTTTTTCAGCAATCATAATCACTTTGCCCGCAATGGAGATATCCATCGAGAGGTCAGCGGGTGAAAGAGTATAGAGAACTTGTCAAGGAATACCATTGTGTCTTCTGCCTGGACGGATGGTGTTAGCTGTGTCGACACCGGTAGTATAAGAAGACATTTGGTGGCGACCATGGTGGGCCATGCACATGATAATTACGCGGCTTTTGCAGTAAGCGCACCCACACATGGTAACATCATGTCACTCTCAAGCTTCACATTTTCAAACATCATTATAAAGGTCAAAATCAAGACAAAGAATGCCACTCGAGATCATGCCATCCTTTACTTATCGCACATTTGGTCCCCAAGATCCTGATCAAAGGGCCTGCTCTAGAATACCAGTATCTATGGTTTTCATGCATTCTTGACACTGAATTTCCTTTTAGAATGCACACCGTGATATCTTTTTGTAGTATCCCCCATTGATGATTCCAAGATCTCGCAACTTTACAGGCCGTCACCTTTTGTAATAGATCTTCTTCATGATTTAGTTTGCCATTTCTAGTGAGCGTTTGCTTTAAGGTAACAAGAGCCTTATCAATAAGCCCCCATATCCTTTATCCTTGATTAACTATGATATTTGTAATATGAATCTTGGTGGTATTGCCAATCATTTGAGCTTTATGCAATCTTTTTGACCTTCCTTTCTTCATCATTCAGTGATGGTTGTGCGGGTTTCCTTTTGTACAAATTCTAAGTCTTTGGGTTGGATGGTTTATGGCACGTGGGCCACTATTTTCTTAGTTTTTGCTCATCGTTGGTTAGCGTAAATGCATCATTCATTATTAACACTCACTTTCTTGTACCACCATCATGATTTACACTTCCATTAAAGAGAATTTTGAAAGAATGAGGAGTGGCGCGGAAATGAAGACTGTGAGCTCCACATGAAAGAGGTCCGTTAGGGTGAATGCAGATGACCGACCTTGGGAAGACTGTTGGGGACAACCGTGAATAACAGTGAAGGCAATGATGGCCCTGTAGGACAAAAATGCACATAGGAGAGGGAAGTAGAGAGAGGCCAAGCGGTGGCCGAGTAAACAACGGCGATGGGGTAGCTAGCCTCTGCGGATGTGGAACCTACACTAAATGTTTTCGCTTGAGACCGTGGTTGCATGAATGTGGGTGAAGGTCATTGAAATACTCTCAAGAAATGAATGACGTTGAAGGTGACGAAACCCGCATCATAAGAATTTGATCTTTAAGAGTTCTTGGTGTAGGCAACAACGGGGTGACAGACGAAAGTCACCACAAGAAGATCTGCAAGAGGGTGATGGTGCTAATGGGTTGTGGGCCCACAGAGTGGTGAGGTAGCAAAAGGTGCCCATTGCAAAACAACATTGTGGCGATGGCCTCTTGCAGGCATCGACCTGCAAGGACGGACCTGCTGATGGGCTCAAACCCAAGAGTTCACCCATAGTTTTATGATTTCACTTCGAGGAAATGGTGCATGCAGGTCCTGCTTAGCAGGACGACATGAAGGCTTAGTCTTTTGACAATGGTGATTGGGTGAAGGCAAGTTGTGTGCAAAGATCTTTGATTGCTTTGGTCTTAGGTGATTTGGAAGTGATGGGGTCAGTGAGGCCAAGTGTGGATCCTGCCATGTGGGCAGAAGTCAGGAGATGGCCGTGTAAAATTGGCTAAGTGGGAATAGAGTCCTACACAGGGCGACATGCAATGGTGGGTCTGCAATATGTGAAGGATGTAGTGGAAAAAATGGTTGCAGAACCCCCATGTCGGGTGGACGCTAGGACAGGGATGTAGGTGAATGGAAAAATGCAAGGGCGAATGGCCAGAGGAGACCCACGAACATGGGTCCGCAAAGACTGACAAATGCTAGGGTGATGAACAAAGGGAAACCCACAAGGTCCAACCCGCATGAGCAAATGACATAGTGAAACTTAGCTAGGTGAACTTGGCCAATATGAAATCGATCATTTTAAGGTTCATGACTGACTTGGGCTAGGAAATGGGGGTGCACAAAGTGAGGCAAGAGCAAGGCAACTCGTCGTGACCGAAAATGACCTGTCAGGAGTGAAAAGAAAGAGGGTCCCTGCCAAAGGTGGGGTGTGTGTGCAAAACATGCACAACAAATGTAGACTCGCTGTGGAAATGCTCTAGAGCATTTCAATGACAAATTGGAATCATGAACCCAAAATCTTTGGTTTCAATCCTCACACTAGGGAAAACAAACCAGATGCTCGACCAAAGAATCAAAACCACTAGTCAACCCAACCTTCAGTATGCTGAAAATCCAAGTGTGTGCATATGCGTTAATTCCCATCCTTCAGTTGCTATAGGAACCCGAGCTCCGTCCAGTTAAGCTACATATTTTATTCAGTTAAGCTACATATTTTATTCTAACTCCAAAAGCATCCGGGACATTACCTCACTGCTAGTCAAGCATCCATAGCCCCGATGAGGTTGTCATTGTGATTCTCCCAAACATTGCTCTACTATCGGCCGAACATCCATAGCCTCGATAGAGTTGCTTGAATCCCCTTGAAAAGGTGAATTTATTTCTTTTGATTTTAAATGTTCTCTTTTCTTTCTTTTCTTTTAATTTTTCTATTTTCAGTTCTTTCCATTTCAACCCGCAAGCAGTGAAGCTCATGCTCAAGGCTGAGAATCACAAAGGCGATGGAGCAAAATTTTAGATTTCTCACTTAACTGGACTTCGCGAAGGACCCACAATGACCTTAGGATTCTTAAGATGTGTAAGAGACATAAGATTTCAGAATACCTCAAAAATAGATCAACCAATGACTCATCCCCTTCGGACCAAACATCTAGGTCACTTGACACTAATAGAAGACCCTCACCATCCACTCTAAAAACTTGATTAGAGTTTAACGAAGAAATACATAGAGAAACCCAAGAAAATAAAGATGGTTGTTGTGTGTAAAAATGTGCCCAACTAAAAGAAAAGGGACCCCGAGCAAAGCAACAAAAAAGAAAAAGCAAAATGGAAGCAAAAAAAAAAAAACGAAAAGCAAACACCTAAACTAACCAAAGCAGGAAAGAAAAAGCCAACAACAAGAAAACTAAACTAAAGCAGCCAACCTATAGAAGAACAACTACTCAATCGAAAGCAGGAAAGCATAAGTATATACAGGAAACCTACACTACTCAAAATAAACTATGTATAAAGATATTTACAAAGGACCATGCTTAGGTAAGGAAAAATTACATTAACGCTCCTTGGATTTCACAAGGCATGCACAAGAAAAAGGGTGATCATTACAGTTCTAAGCCATGCAGTTTTATCCTTATATTAAAAAAAAAAAAGTTCAATGTGGCATCATTCAAATTTAATCATATATTTAGGAAAAATCAGCAATTGAGGGGATTCGTTAAATCAATGGTTAATCCATAAACACATTTGTCTCCCTTCATTCCCATAATCAAAATGATAAACACATTTATAAGAATTCACATGAGTAAGGAAAGATAGAACCTGGATGTCGCCATGCAGCGGTGGTAGTGTCTGATAGTCAAGAGCGAGCATCACATCATTGATCATTGTGTCAGAAGCCTCGGGTGGTAGCACAAGATTGTGTAGCATTTCTGATCTTAGGCCTGCATAGGGCTAGGAGAATGGGGCAGCAAACACCTCTTCCAATCTTTGTGTGGGATCCACAACTTGGGTCAGCTATTCTTCAAGGAAGTACACCTCATCTTGTTGATCTTTCATAATCCATGGGTTCGCTTGATTGCTATCCTCAACAGATAGCATGTCATCTCATCTCCTCCCCCAGGTATTTAGCTTAATTTTATGATGTTCAATGTCATGGGACGATGAGATGCACGAATATGTCCTATTGTATTTCTCAGAATGTGAAGGAGGATCAACAATGATCAAGGTGGGAGGACTCCTAGTTGCATCTTGCAGTTGGCTGGGTGCATCATACTTGTTGGCTGCCATCAAAACACCCCTACCTTTGTCTTCTTCTCTTTGTTGTTCATGTATCTCATCATGAAATTCAATCATTTCCTCTTGGTCACTATCACTGTAAATGGAGGAGTTTCTCTCCCAATCCAAAAATTCTAATGCTTCATTGTCTGGAGGTTCAGGTAGTAGGTCCTCATTAGCGCTATCTTCCATAATGTATTCTCCTTTAGTGTTGGCATACCTCTAAAGTACAACTCCCAAGGGAAAAAAGTTATCAATAAAGGGAACCTCATCAAGGGGGCCAAGATTTACTATGTGATTTCCCTCCAAGGATTCCCCATAAAGCCTGTCATCCATGGTGTATAAATTCTCTTCAAGAGGGAAAGGTTCTTGATGGTCTATGGATAACATTCCCATATGTCCTGCTTCATCATTTAGAGGTTCAGGACTATGTTGTTCTTCGACTATTTCCATCCCAACATCCTCATAAGGGCTACCTTCAGTTGAATTATAACTTGGTTTAGGTTCTTGAACCTCTGCGTTGGCTCTTGAAGCAATTGCAGGAAGCAATGCACTTGGCTACCCCACTTGTTCTTTAACTTGCATGATTTCCTCTTGGCATAGTTCACATGCGAACTCTGCATGTGGCAAGTCATGAAGCCTACACCAATTTGGGAGCAACAACACCTCCAATTCCACTTGGTGTCTTAACTTGGACCAATCCCTTGCTACTTGAAACAAGTTCGTTATATCTTTCTACTATCAGGTCCTCATCATCACTTGGGATGGAAGTCAGATAGTGGAAAGCCGTGGCATATGGTTGTTCCCACTCCTCTGAATTCTCATCTTTAGATGCTTAATCATTTTCATTCATGAAGGAGAGGTCTTCTAATCTAATTTCATTTATACTCTCATCACCATTTTCTACTGCTCCAAAGCTGTCAACCTCTTCCTCTTTTTGATTTTCAACATCTTCATGGGCTACCCTAGCACATGTTGCTACAAATTTTTTTGATTCATCTTTGATTGCCAACAGTTCCTCTTCTAGAGTGAAAGTCTGCACTTTTTGGATGGAGGAAAGGCCTTCTATTTCTTTCCTAGTTGAATTTTCGTCATGTCTTCTTGCTGCCCTAAGGAAATCAACTTCTTCGACTTGATTTTCAACTTCGGTATTTGTTGTTTCAATACTCACTTGCGTAAAATTTCTTTGTCCAACTTGAATGTGCTGTCCTCCACATGTTGACAGCTCTCCCGCCTCATGAGATGACTCCCCTTCATTGAGAGTTGGCTATTATGACTTGTTCAAACTGCCTTTGACTTGGGTGATAACATCCACACATGATGGACAAGTAAATTCTGAATGTGATGCATTGTGGAATCTGCACCAATTTGACATCTATACCTCCTCCAATATTGGTCCATCTTCACTGCCTAAACATTCTTGGATCAATTCCTTGAATTCATTAGCTGCCATATTGGCTAGTTCCTCTTCTGGATCCGACAAAGCCAAGGGTTGATATATTTCCCAAAAGGGAATTTCTCCTTTAAAAAATATTTCAACTCTGCTCAAGAAAGTTAGAAATCCCAATTCATTCTACCTATGAGTGCAATGGATCCTACCCTTGTCTGCCAATTAAAATTGTTGCAATGGTATCCTCAATCTTCTATTTAAATCTACATGTAGCTGAGTGATGTTGACTTGTAGTTGCTGCTCTATTTCAACTCAAATCTTGTTCTTGTTTGGCTTATCTCCAAATTTCTGATTTCTAAATTTCCAACATATAATGAGATCTTCCTATCTCAAATTTCACTTGAAGGTTCTTTTCAACTTGCAGTTTTCAGCTTTGTAGACTCAAGCTCATCCATGCCATCCTTCTAGCACCAGTTTTGTTGATGGGTGTTTTTTCACTTCTCAACACAGGTAATGCATAGGTGCATCACCTCTCTTGAAAGGAAATATCCAACAACAAGTTGCTGAAAATCACCCCAAGGTCTCTCGAGTGTCAGGTCATGACTTGCTTGGAATCTCTCAGTTGGTTGATGTGTTTTGCTGGTATCACAAGGCGGTCATACGCATGAGTTACAAAGCATGGGAAGTTGGGTTTGCAAATGCAGTTTCAAAGTGCTAGCAATGAATGAACAATGATTGCACACTCAAAAAAACAAACTGAAACCCACCAAGTTCATCTAATTTAGCATTGTTTTGATGCTTTGGATCCTAAACTAACAAAGGACTCAAAGAAAAAGGAAAAGGAGAAGGGGTTAAGAAAGCTATCCTAATCCTAAGCCATGAATGAACAGTAACAATGGAGGCTACTACAGTAGATAAACTTCCTAAACTGGATTTTTCTTGACCAAGAGAACCTACAACTACACAAAATTAGTGCAATCTCCTAAGGTCTACAAATTTTCAAATTGCACATGCACATCATGAACATGCAATTGAACTAGGTTGTAGCAATGGAATAAAGAAGCCTAGGCTAACTTTACACAACAATTTGTCATCAACAAGTGCTAAAATATTGGGCTGAAAGTTCATCAAATACCATAACAACAATTTCCATTATCATATCCATTCAAAAAACTAACACCTAAAACTAACTTGGAAGTAGAAACATGCATGCATAATGAACAAACTCAAAAGAAACACCCATAAATCATGCAATGTTGCTCTCTATTTCTACAGAATGCCTTTACATTAGTTCTTCGACCCCTTACGAATGAAGGGGATACCCCTATTTATAGTTTTCCAAAGCTCAAATGAATGGCTAGGATCAATTCACAATGAGTGGCTCAGATTTGTTTACACTAGGGTTTCACCTACCCCCCATTATATGGAAATTTGAAATATAGCTTTTGTCTCATTCCTAGTTTGTCTTGTAGTGACTTGTCACTATAGTAGTTTTGTCCTCTAGGGGATTGCTCCTTTGCTAAGCTGAAACCGTTTGAAGGCTGCCCTCTGCTTGGTACGTTTGCAACATTCTTCATTGGATCGAGCAAGCCTCGTTTATAGATTTGCATCATTTTTGGAATAGATTGACCATCCCTAATCTGACGAGACAACCCTTGATGGATCACAATCATTTGATGCAAAGTAGGATAGCTCCCACCCCTCTGACTTTAGTGGACAACCATCAAACTCCCTTTGGCCTGCTACCATAAATCGACCATTCTTCCCTGATGAGTCGATCGTTATTTGGCTGCCTTTCAAGTGCATCATTTGGGAATTGAGATCTTCTTCTCAGTTTGGATTTAAAGGTGATATTTGGTTACTGTTTCCTTCACATAATTGGTAGGCAACATGCAAATCTTCCATATGAATTGCATTCTTTATGGTTTTATCCTTCTTGAGTCTTCCTCAGCATGGTTCCATAAATCCATCTCCTAACGGTATAAAGTCATAGGTATCCTCAAGTGACTTCCCCTTCACAACAATCTTCATTTCATAGTCATGGCCCTGCACAAGACAATAAATGTAATCAGGCCCATAGAGCATAAATACATAAAGACACAAAATTATCCCTTGAATTCCCCATGGTAGTCCTTTAATATCCTTGATCATTCATGTTTCTGATCTTCATGGTTAAAATAGAAGGGAAAACTAGTATATCAGCCTATCCATAGCTCCCTATGGCCTAAATAGTTCCATATGCATCTACTTAAATCGTTAAATACCCGCCCTTTCACTGAACCTGCAACACATATGCAAAGGTAGGCCCTGATCATAAAATTTATCATTTTCCCACACTTGCCCCTATAGTTTAATCAGATACCCATTGTGTAAGAATCCAAGCACATTATGAATAAGGGAATAGTGGGCAAATAAATCCTCACTACTCATAGATGAGGGTGGTTAACTTCCATCAATGCCTCATTCAAGAGTAGGAAGCACCTTGTTGAGTATCTCATGGCGTGTCCCACCAAAATCCTTTAGACCAATCGAACCATACCGAATGATGGTATCTCGAAACAATGTCATTTAATTATGATATCCCACCGAGGCAATCAATACTTCATCACCTTTACGCACACCCAGCCAAGGATGATAACACCCCTGCTTGACAACCTTCATATATGCTTTTATCATTACCAACTAAAGGAACTACGATAATCCTATCTTGCGCTATAATCCTGCTAAAAAAGGGGGGGTTGTACTTACTCCAACTTCTCATTCTTATGATCTTGGCTGAATGTTCTTCACAAGTGCTCTTATCTTCTAGCAATATGATCCAACTGATTATGCCTATCATCGCATTGCCCTTGTTACATTATTTGCAGAGGTTGGAGGCAGTGTGGTTGACTGGAGGGATATATGGGTGGGTCGCATATGGGGGCCATTATAAAAGATAGCAATAAAGGGATGAAAACCCACACAGCGGGCCCCACATGGGCAACCTCTGTCAGGCGAGGGAGTGTTGGGTGCCGAAGTGAAAATTCCATCGTAGGAGGAAGCACGTGGGTGGACGTAATACTGACGACGTTCACAATAACATAAAATCCACTGAAACACGCATACACATGCCTGTCAGTGTGGGTGAACTTGGGACTCACAAACGACATCTCCTCCCCATCACAATGTATAAGACAGTCCTTCCCAGTCAGTTAGGTAGGGCCAAGATTTTGTAATGTTTAGGAGCGCGACCACCAGCCATTAAGCCTGAAGACTTGGGAGAAGGTATCATCGATCAGATCCAAGGGAGGAGGTTCACTTTGAATGGTCATTATATCAATTGCTTTAGTAGATTGGGGTTCCTGTAATAAGCTGCAATCATTGAATACATTGAACGACTCCCTTATCATTCGGCCTTCATCGTGGTTATCCCATCTAGACTCTAGGCTATTGCTAATTATTCTTTTGTTGAATCACTTTTCACCGTTTGAACAATTAGTGTTTTCCTAATTGCCAATCATGCCCGCTTTTAAGAATGACAGTCTTCTATTTTGACAATCATAATCACTCTACCTGCTATAGACTCCAGTATTCGATACGTCCTTAGGCACATCTTTTAGATGTTTCATCATTTTTCAAAAGACCCTTAGCTTCTTCTCTGCGGTCGACCCCTAGACTTGCCATTTTAACCTCATCCTACCATGAACAAAATTACACTCACATAAAATAATCATAGGATAGGCCTATATGCACACCGCCAGGGCTCATGATATATCGATAATCAATGAGTAAATTTATATCCTTTACAACCCACCCTCACGCCTCTTGCATATGATCCAATAACCTTAATATGAAGTAATATCCTAATTCGCCTTTCCAAAAGTTAGGAGCAAGCTTAACTTCATGTATCACTAGATCAAGTGAAGTGTGGGTGATGGCATGCAAGGTGATGTTGTAGGAAGGGCATTGTAAACAGGCGGCCTTGGGTAAGGTGGGACCCACGTAATAATAAGTCGCTTGGAAGCATGGACGACGAAAACCGCTGCGGGTTCCGCATAAGGGTATTCCATGTTAAATGCATTGACCCATGGGCATCATCACCATGAATGCCTGATTTTGAATATCGAAACTTTGCATGAAATTCTTTGTCCCTAAGAACATCCGATATTACTCGATCACCATGCGCATCATTTTAAATATCTTCTTTCAGGGCTTCGTGATTCAGATTTGATCACTTTTACTTGGTGCACCCCGGTGAAATACTTAAAAAATGTGTTTCTTGGAACAATGACAATGATTCTCAACCCCGCAACCTTCATGTTTAGTAAATTTCTACATAGCATCGATGAAGGGCCCAACATTCGTGAGCATTCTCAGGCCTGTGTTCACCAGATTGGTTATCATTGTTATCTTGCCATTCCGATCTCATCCCTAATTACTCGAGAACCTTTGTTTAGCCCCTACAATTATTCCATTCATTTATCATCGTCGATGATTTGGATTTAATAACTATGCCGACTCCATCATTTTTAGAGGGACAAACATGGGAATTGCGGGTGGTATTTGGTGGGAAGTTGGCATGATGAAGCTGTTAAAACTATGACAAAGTAAAATGGCCAACGTCAGTGTGGAACCCGCATAGGAGATATTCATTGAGAAGTCAACGGGTGAAAGAGTGTGGAGAACCGGTCAAGCAATGCTATTGTGTCTTCCGCCCGGATGAACGGTGTTAGCTATTCTGACACCCACAATATAAGAGGCCGTCCAGTGGTGACCATGGCGGGCTATACACATGAGAATTATGCGGCTTTTGTAGTAAGCTCACTCGCAGAAGGTAACGTCATGTCACTCTCAGGCTCCACATTTTCAAACATCATTATAAATGTCAAAATCAAGATGGAGAATGCCAATCGAGTTCATGCCATCATTTAATCATCGCATATTTGGTCCCCAAAATACCTATCAAAGGGCCCGCTCTAGAATACCAATATCTATGGTTTTCATGTGTTATTGACATTGAATTTCCATTTAGAATGCACACTATGATATCTTGTTGTAGTATCCCACATTGATGATTCCAAGATCTTGCAACTTTACAGGCCGTCACCTTCTGTAATAGATCTTCTTCATGATTTAGTTCACCATTTCTAGTGAGCATCTACTTTAAGGTAACAAGAGCTTTATCAATAATCCCCTGGTATCCTTTATCCCTGATTAACTATGATCTTTGTAATACGAATCCTAGTGGTGTTTCCAATCGTTTGAGCTTTATGCAATCTTTTTGGCCTTGCTTTCTTCATCATTCAATGATGGCTACACGGGTTTCCTTTTCTATGAATTCTGAGTCTTTGGGCTGGATGGTTTATGGCACGCAGGCCACTATTTTCTTAGCTATTGCTCATTGTTGGTTAGCATAAATGCATCATTCTGTACCGACACACTTTCTTGTACCACCATCACAATTTACACTTCCATTAAAGAGAACTTTGAAAGAATGAGGAGTGGCATGGAAATGAAGACTGTGAGTTTCGCATGAAAGAGGTCTGTTAGGGTGAATGAGGATGATTGGCCTCAAGAAGACTATTGGGGGCAACCATGAATAATGACAGAGGTAGCAATGACCCTAGAGGACATGAAACCCGCATAGGAGAGGGCCACAGAGAGACGCCAAGTGGTGGCCAAGTAAACAACGACGATGGGGTAGGTAGCCTCTGCGGATGCAGAAATTGCACTAAATGTTTCCACTTGAGACCGTGGGTACATGAATGTGGGCAGAGGTCATTGAAATTCTGTTAGGAAATAAATGGCATTGACGGTGACGAAACCCGCATCATAAGAAGTCAATCTTCAGGAGTTCTTGGTGTAGGAAACAATGAGGTGACATACGACTATCACTGCAGGAAGAACCGCAAGAGGGTGATGGCACCGATGGGTTGTGGTCCTATGGAGTAGGGAGGTAGCAAAGGGTGGCCATTGCAAAATGAAATTATTTTGATGGCCTCCCATAGGCGGCGACCTATAAGGATGGACCCGTCGATAGGCGCAGACCCGAGAGTTCACCCACAATTTCATGATTTCACTTCGAGGAAATGGTGCATGCGGGTCCCATTAGTGGGATGACATGAAGGCTTAGTCATTTGACAATGGTGATCGGGTGAAGGCAAGCCATGCAAAAAGATCAGTGATCGCTTTGGTCTTAGGTGATTTGGAAGTGATGGGGTCGGTGAGACCAAGTGCAGATCTGGCCACATGGGAAAAAAGTCAGGAGATGGCCACGTCAAAACAAGACTAGAGTCCTACATTATGTGACATGCAATGGCGGGTCCGCGATACATGAAGGATGCAGTGACGAAAATAGGTGTTGAACCAGCATGTCGGGCAGATGTCGAGATTGGGATGTGGGTGAACGAAAAAACACAAGGGTGAACGACCAAAGGAAACCTATGAATGCGGGTTCACAAGGACTGACGAATGCCAAGGCTATGAACAAGGGGAAACCCACAAGGTCTAGCCCACATGAGCGAATGACATAGTGAAACTCAACTAGGTGAGCTTGGCCAATATGAAATCGATCATTTTAAGGCTCGTGACAGACTTGGGCTAGGAAACGAGGGTGCACAAAGCGAGGCAAGAGCAAAGTAGCCTATTGGGAGTGAAAACAACCCATCAAGACCAAAAAGAAAGAGGGTCCCTGCCAAAGGCGAGGCGTGTGTGCAAAAAATGCACAATAGTTACCTCCTATTCAACCCCCAAATTTTCTACACCAAATTCAACCCATCTAGATTCACTTCTTGCTGGTCAAAGTCATCCAACATGTCAAAATAGATAAAAATTTCACCATCCTGTTTATCTTTGAGGGTTATTTTTTCCCTCTACCCTTGTTATGAGGCTTTACTAGAATAAAAGCATCCTCATCTACTTCCTCCACCAACATAGGAGCTTTCCCTTTGTCCATATTTGGTGATTGACAAAGAGGCACATTAGATGGGATCCCTATAGGGTTAATCCTAAGACACTTCCTCTACAAGTGACCATATTCATGGCATACTTGGCATTGGAATCAAGAGTTTCATAATCAAGCTATTGAATCCATGATGTATATCCAAGAAAAATTCCAAAGAACCTAGTAAGGATTTATTTAAATAAATTTCAATATAGATACAACATTAAAAATACATTTTTATCTAGCATTTGTTGTGATGGAGCCATAAAATTTCCTAGCAATAAAGTGATCATATACATAATATCATTCCTTCATAACTCTAATGGGAACTAGGGGAGCCTTTCCTAGACAAGAACTCTTGTTAGAAGTTCCTTCATAGGATTAAAGCCAGAATGCTATGGTTTGATAAAAGAGACAACCTAGTTTGAGAAAAATAGCCCCGCCTCAAAGGCATTATTATGACCAGTCAAATAATTAAAAACCACCATGAAGTAGTTATTAGCCACCAACATCACTTCTATCTTACCCTTAAGGTTCTAGGTCCAATAAGCCTAGGATTCCAAAAAGGTGAGAGATACCCAAATCCCCATAAGCTTGTAAATTAATGCACAATTAGATAGCTAGTAGATATCCTTTGCTATAGAGTCTAGTTGAACCATCAAAATCAGATAATCTTGGCTCCTTTCTAATAATTCATCCAATTTTGGGATTTGAGAACCAACATTATATGATGAGCTCTCCCCACTCATGGATTTGTTCAAAAAAGTCACCACACTTGCATGCATGGATGAGGGTGGATCATTCCTCATCAAAACCTTCCAAAATGGCACATTTTTCTTAAAAATTGAGCCTCCAACCAAGTCCATACTCAAAAAATAAGAAAAACTAAAATCCCCAACAAGAAAGGTACTCACAAACCCCCACAACCATAGACACAACACAAAAGACCTCAAAAATGAATTCAAGCAACAAATCACAACCTCCCGCAAAACTTATAGGTCCAACACATGCTTACAGTCTGAAAAATTAGGAGAAGGATGTGAATAGGGCTTGAAAAACCTAGCCCATTTTGTATAGTTCAACACTCCTCCCATCGCCATCAACTATATTATGGGTTCTTAATATTTGTTGAAATAATTTTATTACAATTTCCTTTCAATTGTTATCATAACTTGGTTTCTAGGTTTAAAGAAGAGACATTTTCTTGGTCGTTAACACTTGGTCTGAGTGGATCTTTTGCATAGTTGAATCCATGGTCTTGCAAGAAAATATTGAAGGAATTTTAAGATTTTAGGTGTGTTTTTATATCTAAGGTGTTGTAGATTTGGGGTTTTAGGTTGATCTAGAAAATAAAAAATTGAGTGTTCTTTTTTTTTGTGATAATTTTGGAGGTAAAGTTCTATAAATGATCTCCTAGGAAAAATTAGACCTTCCCATTGGATCTAGAAAGCCCAAAACTTATGGATCAACATAAAATTCAATAGTGTTTGGACTAGAATTTTTTTAGCTATTTTATGAGTTTGAAGTAATATTCAACCATTAGATTTGATATAGTCATTTGGGTCCATACAATACATACAACTATGTAGTCACCAATATTCTATGTTACTATCATTGGGAATATTTTATGATATATTCCCCTATTCACATAGTCTATGCCACCTATTGTATAGTTTATAGATATTAAAAAAATGTGAATGGGACACAGGTAAGGGTGTTGATGTCACCCAATTTTAGAGTTTAAATTTTTCTTAGTTATATTGGGTCATGACTAGCTAATGAGAGTTGAGCTCAAGCATCACCACCAATGCCTCATTGTACCACTACCTAGGATGCAACACCCACTTTTTCAATTTAAGAGCTTCCACCACTAGAATAGTGATATGGGTGCTTTTTATTTTCTTTAGTGGGGAATATTTTTAGGGGCCATAATCTCCTCATATAATGTTAAATTTTTGGCTTATTATAGTTGATCTATAAAACTTTCTCTAAGCACTACACTAAGATGTTAGTAGTTTTCTATATTGTGTCGTTTGTAATAGAGAATGATAGTTGGGATTTAATTTTATTATTATTAATTTGATAGGTCATATATTATCACTACTTTTGGACTTCTTATAAGTGATAGAGAGTATTTTATAAGTACTTCATAGTGTATTTGGAATGGAAGTGTTGGTATGTGCTTTATTCACTTACATTTATATAGAGTAGCTTGTTAGGTTCCTAAACTATGGCTACTTTATGGGTTTGTGATAAATCAAATCTAGAGTTTGTTTGGTACTTGAGTCATGGAAAATATACATGTTAATATCTAGTTGTCTCTATTTTATATGATTACTAATGTAATGTCAACCTTGTATATTGTATAGTTAATCTTTGAGTTATATAATTTTGTAGGATACTTGAATGTGAGAAATCTATACACTTTTTTTTAGACTATAGGAATCGGGTAGACCCCCTATAAATTACAGTGCACTTGGTAAAATTGTCTCAAATGACCGGTGTTGCAAGTATGAAGGTGTTTTCATTGATGTCAATAGGATGGTGTTGTCATTGATTTCAACTATGTGTTGAGGAAGGTTATTGCACGATGAAGATGTCAAGGATATTAAGAAAATTGTGAAAAAGAGGGAAACAGTTTGTTGCATGTTGTGCATGTGTAGTTGAGATATTGAGGAAGTCTTGTGAGTACATGGATATATACATATATATATATATATATATGTTGCAATTTTTTTGGAGATGTGTTAGAATGAAGTAATGTGTTGAGATGGTGTCTCTGGTACTTGGTTTCCAAGTGATTTTGAGAAAATTTGATAAACAGAGAAAATAGTGTTGTGCAAGTGTTCAGAACATGCTCTAGGATGTGCTCCACATTTCTTCTATGTTGATGCTATTCTTGTGTGGATCTGATATATTGTTCAAGGTTTTCAATAGTTGCTATATTCAAAATTTTGGTTTCTAGATCGCTATACAAAGTGAAATATGTTCACCAGTGTTTGAACTAATTTTTTAGTGTTATTTGCTGTGGTCTAGGAGAAATGTATTTGCTCCACATTTCTCCACATTTTTGTTTTAGGTTGTGGGTATCTGAAGTCTCTTATAATATTTGTATCTTTCAGAATTCAAGGTTTCACTTAATCTAGTGCAGTTTAGTGTGTGTTTCATATGTCAATATGTGTAAAAGGTTAACTAGATGTTCTAGGTTGAAGTATTTCTATGATGCAAGTTTGGATGAAGTCTTTGTTGGATCTTAGGTGGTTTGTGGATTGTTCTAGATCATGTTCAAGTGAATTTTATTATACAGAAGTTTTGGATTGATTTAAGGAAGCATGTACTTAATGTTTTATGGTGTTTAGCACAAGTATTGGCTGACCTGGTGTTAACACTACATGCGATGTTTTTGGAAGCATGTTGAGGTGTGTTAGGATTAATTTGGGTCCTAATTAAGGATTTATATGGGTCACCTTCATTCCTATCCACCACGTGAATATTTAGGTGCCGACCTTATTTAAAATTTTAAATGTAACAAATAGTTGCCAACCTTGGAGAAGGTTTTCAAGGTTGAGGATGATATAAATAAGAGTGGTGTTTTTGTAAGATGCAAGAGAAATGCTAGATAGATGTGAGTGATGAATGTGATGTGAATTATAGAAGTATAAATGTAAAATTTAGTAGAGCAGTGCAAATTTCAAAGTGTTGGACTTTTGAAGGAAGTGAGCTAAAGGTGTCGGCAATCTTTCAAACAAGGCTACAAAAGTGTTGGAGAATTTGTGGTGGATTCCTTGTTGCATTGAGAATTTTTTCTTTGTGTAACATTTCTCTTCTATTTTATTTTGTTTCTTTATGTGGTTGTGATCCCTGGCTATGAGCCTTTTTGGATAGTGTGTCCTATTCTGGCAGTGAGTCCTTGTACTGATTTTGTAATTACTTATATTGTGAGCTAATCCTCACAGTGGTCTTTCCCTCATTATGTTTTCCACATAAATTTTGTGTTCTCTTGTGTATGGTGTTGTAATTTAATTTTTTATTATCTGTATTTCACAATTAATCACTTTAACAAAATAAGGGTTTAATGAATGTTTGTGGATCTGATTACTGTTGAGGGTTTTGATGTTTTAATTTTCTATAATTGATTCACCCCCCTCTGAGTTTTCTTGTTCATTCAACAATTGGTATCAGAGAAAGGTTCCTTGGAGAAGAGATTAACCACTTGAGGTAGATCTAGGATGGTGAACAAGTTAGATTTCACTTGATTTGATGGTACAAAGTATGCATTTTGGAAGACAAAGATGGAAGGATATCTGAAATATCATGGATTGAGATTGAAAATGCTAGATAAAGAATCAATATATTGCACAAACGAATGGTCCAAGCACAAGTGATGAGATCAAGGCACATGAGATAAATGCTAAGGTAAGATTTATTCTTATGAATAGTCTTTCAAATTCTGAATTGGTTAAAGTTATGAATTTTAAGACTGCTAAAGAAGTTTGGGATAAGATTGAGAGCATTTATGAAGGAGATGATAAGGTCAAAAAAGAAAAGTTGTAGAATTTGAAGGAAAAATTTGAGACCCTATGAATTTATGAAGATGAAACTATTATAGTCTACATGTAGAGATTTGATGATTTGGTAAGTGCAATGAGAGGTGTTGGTGCATAAGTCAAAGAACCTAGAGTGGTAAAAAAAGTTCTTAGATCTCTTCCTGATTCTTATAGTGAAAAGGTATCTACTATTGAGGAAGTTGCAAATTTTAATACTTATTCTAGAGATTAGTTGATTGGTACCGTAACTTCATTTAAAATGAGAAAACCTGGCTTGAGAAATGGAACAAAAGTGGAGACTAATTTCAAGGCTATAAAATTAGAAAATATTGAAGATTCATATGGAGAAGATCTTGATGATGTGGAAGCTAACTTTGTAAGAAGGATGAAAAAGGGAACTGGTAAGTACAAAGGTAAACTACCTTTCAAATGATTTAGCTATGGAAATATAAGTCATTATACTTCAAGATGTCCAAGCAGAGTTGTGAATAATAAAAGTAAGGAGAATAAAGGGAAGATGATTAAAATAAGTTACTATATTAGAGAAGATTCCTGGTATTTCTGATGATGAATTTGATTATGGAGATGTTGATGAAAATGAATGCTTATTCTTAGCTTTAAAAGATGAATCTACTTTTGCTAACTTTGAAATTTGTGTGAAGGAAAATGTTTCAGAGAAGAATGATAAGGTAGAAGGTACTTTGGTTTTTTCTTTTCATGTTAAACAAGATAAGACCTATTGGGTTTTTGATAATGGCTGCTATAATCACATGACTAGAGACAAAAATAAGTTTGTTAAACTTGAAAATTATGATGGAGGATTAGTTAATTTTCAGACATGATTCAGGAGCTAAGATTTATGGAATAGGTTCAATCAGTTTTGATGGCAAGAATAATACTGAAGATGTTTACTATGTTAAAGGTTTAAGGAATTTTTTGAGTGTTGGAAACATGTGTAGCAAAGGATATAGTCTTATGTTTAAGGATGAAATATGTGAGATCAAAAAAGGGTCTAAAACTGCAATTGTTGTTGGTAAAAGGACATATGGAAACATCTATCAACTTAAGGGTGCTGATGGTCATTTCTTTATGTCTCAGATTAATGATAGTTGGTTATGGAACCGAAGGATGTGGCACATGAATTTTGAAAATTTGGTTAGAATCAATCTAGTTCATGCAGTGAGAGACCTACCAAGAATCACAAAGTCTATCAATGTTGATTGCAAAAAAATATCAATTTGGGAAGCAAATAAGGAGTAGTTTCAAAGGAAAGGAACAATCTGCTTCTAGAATACTATAATTAATATATGTAGATATTTGTGGTCCTATAAGGGTGAGAAGTCTTCAAGGTGACAAGTATTTCATGCTTTTGATTTATGATTACTCTAGAATGACATGGGTTACTTTTCTTAGAGAGAAATTTGATGCACTAGATAGATTCAAAGCATTTAAAGATATGGCTGAGAATGAAATGGATTTGAAAAACAAATGTTTGAGGTCTGATGGAGGTATAGAATTCACCTCCAATGAGTTTAACATGTTTTGTGAAGTTCATGGAATAAAGATGCACTTGTCTGCCCCTAGAACTCCTTAGTAGAATGGAGTGGTTGAAAGGAAAAATTAGACTGTTCAAGAAGTTGCTAGGACTATGATGAAAGAAGCAAACCTACCAGAAGTCTACTGGAGAAAAACAATTCATACTGCTATTTACATACTTAATAGAGTTCAAGCAAAAGCTAACTACACAAAGACTCCCTATGTGTTGTGGTATGGAAGGATTCCTACTATCAATTACTTTAGAGTATTTGGAAGAAAATTTTATATAAAAAAAGATGAAGAAAACTTAGGAAATTTTGATGCAAGGTCTAATTAAGGTATCTTCCTTGGATATTCTACTAAAAAGAAAATATTACAAATGTTACAAAAAAGGCTAAGAAAGAGTTTTGAAAGTGCAAATGTTAAGGTTGATGAAGATGTGCAGAATTCAATTGTTGTAGATGGATATGTGTCAGATGAACCTACTTGTGGAGAGGAAGAAGAAGAAAAATCTAAGGAAAAAGAAGTCTAGATTGAAGAGGAAGAAGCTCCAAAAAAGACCCCCAAGACCCCTAAGTATGTTCAAAAGAATCATTCTGAAGAACATATCACTGGAGAGAAGAGGAAAGGAGTATTGATGGTGCAGGAGCACCTAGGCAACATCAAACATCAAGTAACACTATGCAAATTTTCAAGATTAGCAAGCAATTTTGTGTTTCAAGGTCATGTTGACCATCAAGTTTTGAGTTTTTGGTGTTAAAAGATGTTAGAATGTAAGTTGCTCAGTAGTATAGGGTAGATGGTATGAGTTATACAATTTGTTTTTTTAGGAATCACTAGAATTGGGGAAATAAAGCCAAAATGTTGCTTTTAAGCAATTTTGGCCTTTGATGGTGGTTAAGTCTGACCAAAGGGAAAGGAAAATACTTTTTGAACCTTTAAAAGGTGAACCTTGAGTTGGAAGTGAGGTTGGAAGGAATGTTGAAGTTGTAATTAGTTTGTGATCAGGAGAATAGGGACAATTTTTAGTGTGCAATTTTCTATTTTCTTGTTCTTGTTCTGATTCAGCAAAGTAATGAATTGATCAAGGATCTTGGAAGGTTTAGCATGTAGTGTGTTTGTTTTTGTAGCTTTGAATTGAAAAAGTAGCTAACTAGTACTTGTTTTCAAGAGAGTTTTTGTAAATACTGTGTTCTTTTTCATTTGCAGTTTTGATTGGTAAATAGCAGAACAATGGGGTTTTAGCTTGCATTGCCACTGTACTTTAAGTACAAACTTGTTGGGAATGAAGATAAACTCCATGACTGTACATACAATAGGAGTAGGGGTCTGTAGTAGTCCAAGAAGCATGCAAAAAGTATATTCCTAGGCGAGCTGGCTATGCTTGGTTAGGAAAGATAGTGCAAAATAGTCTCCAACGCTGTAGGGGTGTCTACTCACTAGAAACTCAGAGTGTGTAGTGATTGAAGGAGACCTTACAAAGGTTTGGCAAGAGGCAAGAGTCATCACCAATCCATTTGGTGGCTGAAAGAAGAAAATAGTTCACTGTGTGTCCAAGAAAAGGCTTTAAAAGCCCTAAATCCCTCAAAATCAGGGTTCCCCCTGTGTACGGCCTGGGAAAGCCCAAAACCCTAAAAATATCAGAGAGCTAGGAAATTGAGCCAGGGTTCCTTTTGTGAGTTTATGGTGTTCATCAAGCAGGAAGGAGTTATAGCCTAATTTCTCGGGCTAAGAGACCTAATTGGGGCTCAAGGGCTACTAGCCCTTCTTAAACCCTAAACTAGGTTTTGGTGGTAGTGATGAAAGAATGAAGAATTGTGATTGAACAAGAATCACAATGGGATGGTTTTGAAGCCTTGGAGGATGCCACACACCCTTGCAACAAGTTGAGGAGATTTGGAGTGTTAGTTGGTCTTTAGGTAGATTAAGGGCCAAGGAGGAAAATGGAGGAGAAAGCACCAAGTTTGACTTGGTTAGGTGTATGCAATTGATAGGAGGGTTGGCGAGAAGAACCAAGGGTGTCTAAAAAGTCTTAGGACCTATAGGTTCAAGAAGGTGGAGAGAAACACCAAAGGTTTTGCCAAGTTGAGACCAAGATCATGGGACTATGATTGTCTCATCCAACCCCTGCCCTATCAGATTGGTATCAGAGTAGGTTAAAGATTTGGGAAGCATCTTATATGTCAGAGGTTGAGTCCAGTGATTCTTTCACCATGGTGACCAATGCAGAACTGGCTAAGATAGTTGAAGAGTAGGAAGAAGACAATAAACAATTGAGGGAAAGAATAGCCCAACTTGAGGTAGCAGTGAGGAGTGCACAGTTTGAGGGTAGAATACCAAAAGAAGAAGAGGTTGTAGAGGAAGATAAGACCCCTGAACCTGACCCTGTTTTGAAGGAGGAGCCTTTCTTGAAGGAATTGAAAGCCTTGAGTGGAAAAGCACTTGAAGGTATACCACTTTTTAGTGGAAAGATGGAAGCAGACCTAGTCATGGACTGGATAGAAGGCATGGAGAATCATTTTGAGTGTGATGGAATCACTGAAGCTCAGAAGGTGAAGGTTGCTAAGTCAAGATTGAGAGGATCAGCCTTGACATGGTGGAAGTTCATTCAGACAGAAAGGGAAAAAGAAGGAAAACAACCCATATCAACTTGGAAAGGAATGGTTGCCAAAGTGAAGGAAGCCTACATGCCAGATGACTATGAGATTCAATTACACAAGAAGAGGCAAAGTCTAAGGCAGAAAGACCAAGATGTAAACACCTATACTGAATAGTTTCAAAAGCTTTGTATGAGGTCTAATGTGACAGAGGATGAGAGTCTCAAGGCGGCTAGGTATCTTAATGGCTTGAAATGGAACATCCAAGAGGAGATGGCTCTTTTGAGTCCTAAGACAGTACACCAATGTTATCAGTTGGCTATCAAGATTAAGGAAAGGAACAAGAGGAAGCAAGATCATAATTCTAAGGGCAGAGGCAAAGGTAGAGATCAAAGGGATCAAAGAGGACAGCGTGGTGGCTACCAAGGTAGAGACAATGATCAAACGAATCATGGAGAATCAAAACTCACTGAGCATGGAGGTGCAAAATCTTCAAGAGGTGGATTTAACAGAGGAAGAGGACCTCAAGGAGGTTCAAACAGAGGAAGAGGAGCAGGCAGGAGTAATTCTTATTTTGCAAACATGAAGTGTTACCATTGCAATCAAATAGGTCACCCTGCTTATAGATGCCCAGAGAAAGCATCCTCTTCTAGCAATGAAAAGAGAGTGGCCTATGCACAAGAGGACACCATGAGTCCTAAGGCATCTGAAATTAGTCATATAGAATCTGAGGTAGGAGAGAATCTGATGTTTAACAGAGTTCTAATTAGGCAGCCAGTCAAGGAGGAACCTAAACAAAGAAGAGCTCTTTTTAGAGCAAGGTGCAAGATACTTGGAAAAGTGTGCAAGGTCATAGTAGATTCAAGTTCAACAGATAATATCATATCAGAGGAGGCAGTAATGAAGCTGAAATTAGAGAAGTCACCTCACAATAACCCTTACAAGGTCACATGGCTGAACAAAGGGCAGAGTGTTTTGGTTAATGAGCAAGTAACGGTGGAATTTTCAATTGGAGGCTATAAAGACAAGTTGGTTTGTGATGTATTACCCATGGATGCATGCCATCTACTACTGGGAAGACCATGGAAATATGACAAAAGTGCCATTTATGATGGGAAAGAGAACACCATCTCATTTAAGAAGGATGGAAGAACCTTCAAGCTGCAGTCATTGTCAGAAGAAGATGAAGGACAGTCAAAGGCATTAAACATCATGTTGAGCAGTGGAAAGGAGTTCCTCAAGGACCTACACCAAGGGAATGAAGGATATGTGGTTGTGTTGCAGCCTAAAGAGGAAGACAAAGCTGAAAAGATAGTCTTACCAAAAGCAGTCCAAAGGTTGCTTGATAAGTACAAGAGCATAGTTAGTGATGGTACACCTATAACTTTACCACCAAAGAGAGAAATAAGTCATCAAATTGACTTCATACCTAGAGCCTCATTTCCTAACAAAGCAGCATACAAGTTTACACCAGATTAGAACCTAGAGGTAGCTAGGCAAGTGCAAGAATTATTGGATCAGGGATTGATTCAAAAGAGCATCAGCCCTTGTGCAGTACCAGTGGTTTTGGCAACCAAGAAAGGAGGTAAGTGGAGAAATTGTACTGATTCTAGGGCAATAAATAGGATCACCATTAGGTATAGGTTTCCTATTCCTAGAATTGAAGACCTGATGGATTGTCTTGGAGGTGCTCAGTTCTTCACAAAGTTGGACCTCAAGAGTGGATACCATCAAATTAGAATTAAGGATGATGATGAGTGGAAGACAACTTTTAAGACAAATGATGGGTTATATGAGTGGAAAGTGATGCCATTTGTCCTCTCAAATTCCCCTAGCACGTTCATGAGACTCATGAATGAAGTGCTTAAGGATTTCACAGGGATCTTTGTGGTAGTATATCTTGATGACATACTGATTTTCAGTAAGATAGCAGAAGAACACCTCAAGCATGTGGAGATGGTTCTTAGAAGGTTGTAAGAAGAGAAGTTGGCAATCAATCTTGAGAAGTGTGAGTTCTTCAAGCAAGAACTTGTGTATTTGGGGTTTGTAGTATCCCAAGGAACGTTGAAGATGGATCCAAGCAAGGTGGAAGCCATCCTAAACTGGCCTACACCAACCACAGCAACAGAGGTAAGGAGTTTTCATGGTTTGGCTCAATTCTATAGAAAATTCATAAGGAATTTTAGTGGCATATGTGCACCAATCCTAGATACCATCAAAGGTGGTCTGAAAACAAAGTTTAAGTGGACTCAAGAGGCTGATAAAGGGTTTGAGAAACTGAAACAAGAAGTGGCAACTCAACCTATCCTATTATTGCCTAGTTTTGACAAGTTGTTCACAGTTGAGTGTGATGCAAGTGGAGTAGTAGTAGGAGGAGTACTTAGTCAAGAAGGTAGGCCTGTGGCCTTCTTTAGTGAAAAGCTCAATGAAGCCAAGCAAAAGTACTCTACCTATGATCTAGAATTATATGCTTTAGTGCAGTCCCTTAGGAAGTGGAGGCATTATTTGTTACCCAAAGAGTTTGTGGTCTTTACTGATAACCAGACACTTAGTTATATAAACACCCAAGAGAAGTTAAGTAATAGGCATTTGAAATGGATGGAATACATACAAACCTTCAAATTCACTATCAAGCACAAGAAGGGACAAATGAACAAGGTTGCAAATGCATTAAGCAGAAGGTTGCTAACAGTGCAGGAGATACAACTAAAGAGCATTGGATTAGAGAGTTTCAAAGACCTCTATGGTGAAGATAAAGACTTCTCAGAAGATTACAAGGTATGCTTTGATTTTGAGAATCATTTTCATAGCCAATATTCTTAGTATACATTGCAAAATGGACTTTTATTTAAGGGTAATCAGTTATGTGTTCCAAGAGGGTCTATGAGGGAAAATCTGATTCAAGAAAAGCATAATGGCAGTCTCAGTGGGCATTTTGGCATCAATAAGACTTTAGAGCTAGTACAAAGGTTTTATTATTGGCCTAAGTTGGCAAGAGATGTTAGAAGGTATGTAGAACAACTTGTTGTGTGCATGAAAGCTAAGGGAGGAGCTAGCAATGCTGGTTTGTATCAACCCCTGCCCATTCCTAACAGACCATGGGAGTGTGTGAGCATGGATTTTGTGGTAGGTCTTCCTAAGACCAAGAATGGTTTTGATAGTGTTTATGTTGTGGTAGACAAATTTAGCAAGATGAGTCATTTTATTCCTTGCAAAACTACTCATGATGCAAGTTACATAGCTCACCTTTTCTTCAAGGAGGTTGTAAGGATCCATGGCTTACCTCTAAGCATTGTTTCTGACAGAGATGTGAAGTTCATGAGTCACTTTTGGAAGACTCTATGGAGGAGATTGGGTACAAATCTGTCATTTGGATCAACTTACCATCCTCAGACTGGTGGTTAAACAGAGGTGGTTAACAGAGTGTTAGGTAATCTTCTAAGGTGTCTAACCAAGGAGTATGGATAGACATGGGATATGGTTATCTCCCAAGCTGAGTATGCTTACAATGATAGTGTGAATAGAACTATAGGGAAGAGTCAATTTGAGGTTGTGTATGGGATGCACCCAAGAGGCATATGTGAGCTCAAAGACCTTGGATCTATGGAGCATAGGAGTGGACATGTAGAAGACTTCAGTTAGACCATGAAGGAGATCCAGGAGTAGGTCAAGAAGACAGTCACCGAGGCTACACAAAAAGTGAAGGAGAAGGTAGATATGCCAAGGATAGATGTGCAATTTCAAGTAGGGGACTATGTTATGGTCCACCTTAACAAATCCAGATTGTAGAAGGGAATGTCAACCAAGTTTCAGATGAAGAGAGTGGGTCCCTACCAGATATTGGCCAAGTATGGCAAGAATGCATACAAGGTGGAGTTACCTACCGATCTAGGAATCTCACTAGTATTCAATATTGCTGATTTGATCAAGTATAAGGGGACAGACAAAGATTTGGATCAGGACAGTAAGGAGGTCTTCAAGGACATCAACAATATATCTTTACCTACTCAGGACAAGCCTTAGGCAGAAAAGATCTTGGAGTCAATGGTGAAGAAGGCCACAAGACACAAGGTGTACATGGAACACCTCATCAAGTGGAAGGACAAGCATGAATCTGAGGCTACTTGGGTGGATGAAGTTGACTTCAAAAAGTAGGGCATTGACCTATCCTTGATTTCCCTTCCATTCCTTAGTGTTTGAGCTGAGAGGGGGAGAATGGTGCAGGAGCACCTAGGCAACATCAAACATCAAGTAACACTATGCAAATTTTTCAAGCTTAGCAAGAAATTTTGTGTTTCAAGGTCATGTTGACCATCAAGTTTTGAGTTTGTGGTGTTAAAAGATGTTAGAATGTAGGTTGCTCAGTAGTATAGGGTAGATGGTATGAGTTACACAATTTGTTTTTTTAGGAATCACTAGAATTGGGGAAATAAAGCCAAAATGTTGCTTTTAAGCAATTTTGGCCTTTGATGGTGGTTAAGTCCAACCAAAGGGAAAGGAAACTACTTTTTGAACCTTTAAAAGGTGACCTCGAGTTGGAAGTGAGGTTGGAAGGAATGTTGAAGTTGTAATTAGTTTGTGATTAGGAGAATAGGGACAATTTTTAGTGTGCAATTTTCTATTTTCTTGTTCTTGTTCTGATTCAGCAAAGTAATGAATTGATCAAGGATCTTGGAAGGTTTAGCATGTAGTGTGTTTGTTTTTGTAGATTTGAATTGAAAAAGTAGCTAACTAGTACTTTTTTTCAAGAGAGTTTTTGTAAATACTGTGTTCTTTTTCATTTGCAGTTTTGACTGGTAAATAGCAGAACAATGGGGTTTTAGCTTGCATTGCCACTGTACTTTGAGTACGGCCTTGTTGGGAATGAAGATAAACTCCATGACTGTACATACAATAGGAGTAGGGGTCTGTAGTAGTCCAAGAAGCATGCAAAAAGTCTATTCCCAGGTGAGCTAGCTATGCCCGGTTAGGAAAGATAGTGCAAAATAGTCTCCAACGCTGCAAGGGTGTCTACTCACTGGAAACTCAGAGTGTGTAGTGATTGCAGGAGACCTTACAAAGGTCTGGAAAGAGGCAAGAGTCATCACCAATCCATTTAGTGGCTGAAAGAAGAGAATAGTTCACTGTGTGTCCAAGAAAAGGCTTTAAAAGCCCTAAAACACTCAAAATCAGGGTTACCCCTGTGTACGGCTTGGGAAGGCCCAAAACCATAAAAATATTGGAGAGCTAGGAAATTGAGCTAGGGTTCCTTTTGTGAGTTTATGGTGTTCATCAAGCAGGAAGGAGTTATAGCCTAATTTCTCGGGCTAAGAGACCTAATTGGGGCTCAAGGGCTACTAGCCCTTCTTAAACCCTAAACTAGGTTTTAGTGGTAGCGATGAAAGAATGAAGACTTGTGATTGAAAAAGAATCACAATGGGATGGTTTTGAAAACTTGGAGGATGCCACATGCCCCTGAAACAAGTTGAGGAGATTTGGAGTGTTAGTTGGTCTTTAGGTAGATTAAGGGCCAAGGAGGAAAATGGAGGAGAAAGCACCAAGTTTGACTTGGTTAGGTGTATGCAATTGATAGGAGGGTTGGTGAGAAGAACCAGGGGTGTCTAAAAAGTCTTAGGACATATAGGTTCAAGAAGGTGGAGAGAAACACCAAAGGTTTTGCCAAGTTGAGACCAAGAGCATGGGACTATGATTGTCTCATCCAACCCCTGCCCTATCAATTGACAAGAAGTAGAGTTGCTGAAGCTGAGGTAAATATGTGTTTACTTTCTAAGTTTGAATCTAAAATAGTGAGTGAGGCATGCAAAGATGAAAATTGGATGAAGTAAATGGAAGAACTTATGAAAATTGAGAAAAAATAGACTTGGGAACTAGTTCCTAGATTGGAAAATAAGAACATAATAGGAACTACGCGGGTATTCTGAAACAAACAGAATGAGAATGGAGAAGTGGTAAGAAATAAAGCAAGGATTGTGTGTAAGAGTTACTCACAAGTGGAAGGAATAGAATTTGAGGAAAAATTTTGATGAATGGGCTTCCAAACCCTCAATCAACAACCCACACACAACAAAATAATTGATACAAAAATCTGCAACAACATACTTAATATTCACTATTTAAATATGCATCAATGTTTCACAAATTCGTTGAAATCGGGTTACATATGTTTTACAGCCATATAGGTTGATGGAAAACCAATACATATCAGATTTAAATCTGCAACATGAGAACAAATGACATAAAAAACAATATGCAAATTATCCTCTCTCAAATCAACTCCCTGCACTGTGAAACATGTTCTTCAATTTACATTCTTCAACAATCCACTCAGCTACTCTTCTACTATGGAAATATTAATCAATTTTCTGCTGCTAAGCACCATTAAACCTACAACAAAACACTTCCCATATCCTCTCCAAGAAGATTCTATGCTTGCAACAACAACCTTCCAATTCTAGCAAAGAATGGCTACCAAAACATAACCCAAATTGCTTGTAATCTTCAAAAAAAAGCTCTTCCAAAGCATCTCCAGAAAAAATCCATTACCAAGTTGGGAATAAACCTCCCAAAAATTCATTCCAAAAAAAAAATAATAATATAAAAAATTCTTTCTCAAATCCACTCCCACCAAAATTTCCAAAATTGGAGTCCATTCCTAGATTTTAGGATAGTTTAAATGCATTTTCCAACTGATATTCCCTCCATGAATCAAAAATCTGATTTGTTTTCCTTCCCATTCGAAAATCCATGACCAAATCCTCATAATGAGTTGTTTCCACAATGAAAAAATCAATAAATGATTTTTCATGCAAGTTGGTAACTCCCCACAAACCCAACACCCAAGTCTGAATTTTTAGACTTTTCTAAAATTGTAACTACATCCCCACTACTCCACTTGCCAACATAGCTTAACAAAGGTGGAATTTATTTTATTAAATTGAATTGTGCAAAATTTATTCAAATTATCCTCACAACATGAAATTAAAATGCAAATTCCAAAATTTGAAATTTTTTGGCGATGCAAGATTTCCTTGCACCCTAGATGCTCCTGCATTAGACACCTAGGGTAGAAATTTTTTTGTGAATATGGATTCAAAAAATGGAGTTGAGTGGTAGTACCACCCTTTCAGATTACAATAAATTCTTCACAAACTCCATCACTGAATTAGATAGAAGAATTTCTTCCTCTTCCTCTTCCAACACTTAGTCGAGACACTTGCTATCCTCCTCCAACAAGTGTGCACTTCCTTCTTCATTGCTCTTGTAGACTCATTCCCACCATGAACCATCCTCCTTCACATCTCTTCTTCCCTCCTTTCCTTCTTTGTGGGATCCAACCCACCACAAAATGACCACCTCCACCAAGTTTCCCCTACATCATCATCCAAAATCTTCTTTGCCACCCCAATATCATCTTCTTCATCCTCAAAACCCTCCATGTATGCATCTTCACAAGACTGTTCAAAATTCTCCCATGTAGTCATGTCCTCCAAAGTTCCATCATTTGTTTCATCTCCTTCTTTATTGTCTACATTGAATATAATGTTAGCAATATCCTAGAATTATATTTCTCCCATTTGCATCTTCTTATCATCTTCATCCAACATTTGCCTCTCAAATAGCCTATCTAACATCCTCATCTCTTCTTTCAACAAGAGATCATCCTCTTCCTCACCAACCCACTTGTAAAATTTTGGACCATCTATGTTCACAATTTCTGATTTCAAACCTTCATCCACTTCACATAATGCACTCCATTCACATGCTATCACTACAACTTTCACCTCATTATCTTCCACATTTGTGTGGGCTGCCCTTACATATTATTCTTTATATTCAACCATTACCAAAGGGCTGCAACACTCTTTTTTTCCCCTCTTCCTTTTGTTTTCCTCTTTCAAGAGAATTTTCTTCTTCCCATATCTCTCTTCTCATATTTCCATTTCCTCCTTAATCATCTTTTCCAAAATATCTACTTCATCCTGGAGCTTTTCAAATTCTTCACAACACTTCCTATTTTCCACTTCTTCCCAATACTGTTCCCAAAATAAAATTCATATGGGCCTCCTCATTACCCATCCCATCCTCTCTGGTATAAACTACCTCACGTCTAGCGATTTGTCTACACACAAATCACAAACACGCCACCACAAGTCTTGGTGCAAACTACCTTGTTAGAAAATTTGCCTCAACTTGCTGGCTTGGAACTTCCCTTAAAGACTTGGAATTTTTCCTTTGATTGGCCTGAATGTTGGGATGTCATGGAGAACTAGAACTTTGGAACCTACATGTCACGGGTTTTGGAATTCTTGAAACCTTCGACTTAGCAATCACGATGTCACAAAAGTTTGGAACTTCAAAACCTTTAGTTGGGAGTTATTAGATTTTAGAAAACCCTGACTTAGGGACTACAAAGAAGTTGATGTGCCGATGGAATGACTCATCGTTGGGACATTACGACATTGCTAGGACTTTAGGCAGTGTCTCCTTGACACATCGATGCTAAGCCAGAAGTTTCATGTCGAAGAGACTGTGGGTGTTTTGTGAGACATTGTGAAATGTCTCATCGACATCCGAAAGAAGTCTTGACCAGTCTTGTTGATGTGACTTCGGTTGGTCAGTTTGACTATGAAAAAAAGTCTCTTAGACATTCTTGAAGAAGTCTTGTCCATTCTCGTCGGTGAGACTTGGGGTGTTCAGTGAGACTTTATGGAAACTCTCTTTGACAAATGTTGTAATGCCGATGACCTATGGTGGGACCCGAGCTATCAGGTGGATAATGATAGGTGGTTCAAGGCATGCTGACTCAGCAGTAGGGACCATGGACAGCGAAGCCGACATAAATGAGACTATCTTGTACCAGTAAGAAATGCTAAGATTTCTCATCGACAGTGAAGGTTTGCTCAACAAAGTAAAATGACATACACTCATCGATGAGGCTTGAGCTACTAGACGAGAGAATGGAAGTTGTCTCTTAGACAAGGCCCAGTTCTAGAAACTATTGTGTGATGGTTTGTATGCTGTAACTAATGGGAATCAGATTAGAATCCTTCCTGCATGGGTCTGGAGAGAGAGATTGTTTTGGGAATTCTCTCAGAATAACTATGCTAGAAATGTATAAGGCATTTGTAATAGAAAAAAGTCTATAATGAATGAGTTGAGTAGTGAGTCTATGAAAAGAGAATGAGATTGTTCAGTGTTGAATAGCTACCTATATTGAGAAACTTTGAATAGACATCTGAGAGGGAGAAACTGTAACTTTGTATGTAAGTCATGTTCACTGTAATACAAAGAGTTTTTTCTTGGTGTGGTGGGTTTTTTTTCCCAAAAGGGTTTTCTGACATTAAATCTAGTGTCTATTATGTGTTGTGTGATATTTGTTCTTATCTGTTTCTTGAAAATGTGCATCTTTAATGTACTATAATTTGGAATTTGAATCTTAAGTCTGCATTCTCTTCTTAGAATTAGCATTATGAAATTGTTTTCGAACCTATGCTTTCCTTACAAGTGATATTAGATCATGGCCAGTTGTGTTATCCTTGTGGTTTGGACGGGTTTTTTGTGCCAATTCTAAAGTAGGAGTCTTGTAGAGGAGTCTAGTAATTTCAATTGCAGATTAAGATGGCAGGCACATCAGGAAAGATATAAATTGAAAAATTCAATGGTGGAAATTTTGAGTTGTGGAAACTCAAAATGGAAGACCTGCTAGTAGATAGAGAACTCTGGATTGCTGTGTCTAGAACTAAACCTTTAGGCATGAAGAAAAAATATTGGGACCTCATAGATAGAAAATCCAAAGGGTTGATAAGACTATTTCTAGTAGACTCTATTCTCCTGAATGTTCATGAAGAGAAGTCTGCATCTTCTTTGTGGAATAAAATTGGAGATATTTATTAGGGAAAGTCCTTGGTGAATAAGTTATTCTTGAGGAAGAAGCTATACTCTTTGAAAATGGATGAAGGGGCATTTGTGGCTGATCATCTGAATATGTTTAATATGCTCATTACTCAGTTAACATCTATAGGTGTGAAGATAGATGATGAGGATCATTGTATGCTCTTGCTATGTACTTTTCCCAACTCTTGGGATCATTTAGTGATAGATATTGGGAGTATGACAACCACTTTCAAGATGGAAGATGTGGTTGCTTCATTGTTGTTAGAAGAGATGTGAAGGAAATATTCTGAGATGGAAAAGGAGGCCCTTGCTATTAAAGGCAGATCGAAGGAGAAAGGAAAGAAGAAAGATAAGAAGTATAAATCAAAGTTTGAAGGGAGATCAAAGTCTCCTAGCAAGAAGTCCAAGGTGAAATTCTGGAATTGTGGGTAGCCTGGTCATGTCCGTAAGGATTATAAAAAGGAAAAAAAGAAGAATAAAAACAAATATTTAGATAATGATTCTTCTTAGAGTGATGCATATGCCTTCATTGTAGCCTTGGCAACTTAGGCATCAAATGATGTTTGGCTGATTGACTGAGGTGGATCTTTTCATATGAAATCTCATAGAGATTGGTTTACGAAGTACAAAAAAGTATGTTGGTGGAAAGGTGTATCTAGCAAGTGACTCATCTCTGGAAATTTTTGGTCGTGGAAGAGTCAAAATTCAATTACCTGATGGTAGAATGAAAGGAATTGATGGCGTAATGCACATACCAGGTTTGGTTCAAAATTTACTTTCTGTTAGCAAGCTGAAAGATGTCGGTGTGCAAGTTTCATTCTTGGATGGTGTCTATAAGATGACTAGAGGCTCGATGGTGTTGGCTAGGGGTGCTCAAATTGGTAATCTATACAAATTGGACACACATGTTGTCCAATGTAATAGTGTCTCTGTAAAGTTAGAAAAGGCTACTCATGAAGGGAAGGAGACTGAAGTTCCTTTGGGGGAAAAATCTTTGGAGGTGAAACTACCTACATAAAAGACCATGCTTTGGCATCAAAGGCTCAACCACATTGGTGAGAAAGGCTTAAAAGCTTTGAAAAATAAAAACCTAGTTGAAGGGATTGATGATTGTAACCTTGAGTTTGACTTTTACGAACATTGTATATATGGAAAACAACATCGTGTTTCATTTTATTCTAGTCCTCATAAATCTTTTGGTGTTTTGGATTACCTTCATTTTGATGTTTTTTGTCTAGTAAATGTTCCTTCATTATCAAAATCTGGATATTATGTTTCTTTTATTGATGATTATTCGAGAAGGGCATTTGTGTATTTTCTGAAGAGTAAATCAAAAGTGTTCAGTCGGTTTAAAGGGTTTAAAAACTTGGTAGAAAATTAGATTGGAAGAAAAATTAAATGCTTGAGGAGGAATAATGGTGGTGAGTTTTGTTCTACAGATTTTGAAAGGTATTGCAAAGACCATGGAATAAAGAGGCATAAAACAACACCTTACACTCCAAAACAAAATGGAGTTGCTGAAAGGTTGAACAAGATGTTGATGGAAAAGGTGAGGAGGATGTTGAGAAATGTTGGTCTAGGGCAAAATTTCTGGGTTGAGGCTATGGCTACAACATGTTATTTAATAAATCGATCTCCCTCTTCAACACCTGTTGAAAAAATTCCTATGGAAGCTTGGTCTGGTAAGAAGACCTCTTTAAGACATATAAGAGTCTTTGGCTGTGAGGCATGTGTTTATGTGTCGAATGAGAAAAGATCTAAATTGGAAATAAAGCTGTAAAATGTATCTTCATTGGCTATGACATTGGTGTGAAAGGATACAAGCTTTGGAATCCTGTGACTGAAAAGTTTGTATACAACAGAAGTGTAATATTTTGTGAGCTGAAACCTTCTTCAGTGGATCTATAGTTAGAGATGAAAGAAGTAAAGAAAGAAAAAGTAGTTGAAATTCCTCGAACTTTAGATAAAGAGGAACTACGAAGTGTACTTGAAACTTAGGAGAGTTCTAGCAACTTTGAGAGTTCTGATGAAGAAGAACCACAACCTTAGCCTAAACCTTTGAGGAGGTCTACATGTGAAATGAAACAACCTAAAAGGTATGTTTTTCCATGTTGGATGTAAATTGTTCCTATGCTTTGATTACAAGCACTGATGAGCCTAGGATTGTGAAAGAGGCAATTGGAATGTTTGATTCAAATTCTTGGTTGGAAGCTATGAATGAGGAAATGACATCATTAAAAAAGAATGAATCCTGGGATTTGGTGTCATTTCCTAAAGGTAGAAATCCTATTGGATGTAAATGGGTATTTAAGAAGAAAATTGGTTTGGATGGAAGTGTTGAAAAATATAAAGCTAGGTTGGTTGCAAAAGGTTATTCCCAGGTAGAGGGAATTGATTATGGTGAAATATTTTCTCCTGTAGCTAAGCTGACATCTATCATATTTATTTTGTCACTTGTAGCAACATATGACTTAGAGATTGAACAAATGGATGTGAAGACAAAATTTCTTCATGGAGATCTTGATTGAAGAAGAAATTTATATGTCCTATCCTGAGCACTTTGTGGAAAAAGGTAAAGAAAATCTGGTTTGCAAGTTAAAGAAATCTCTATATGGTTTAAAAAAATCGCCTAGAATGTCGTACTGAAAGTTTGACATGTTTGTGATGTCATTGGGATTTGTAAGATCAAAATATGATCATTGTGTGTACTTTAAAACTAAAAATGATCAAGTTCTTATTATTGCACCGTATGTTGATGACATGTTCATAGGAAATAGTAAGACTATGAAATCTGATCTAAAATCTCAATTGTCAGCAAAGTTTGAAATGAAAGATCTAGGTGTAGAATGGAATATTCCAGGGATGGAAATAAAAAGGGATAGAGGAAGTAGAAAGCTTTGGCTCAGCTAGAGTAAGTATATCAATACTGTCCTGGAGAGATTTGGTATGAATGATTGCAAACTAGTTGTTCCAATGTTGTAGGGAACGAAGCTATCTGTTGAAGATTGTCCAAAATCTCCTACTAAGATGGAGGACATGACCAAAGTGCCTTATGCATGTGTATTTGGTAGTTTTATGTATGCATTGGTTTGTACAAGGCCAAACATTTCCCAAGCAATGGGAGTTCTTATTCGTTTTATGGAAAACTCAGGTAGACCACATTGGGATGCTGTGAAAAGAGTTTTTAGATATTTAAAAGGTACCTCTCAGTACACTTTGTGCTATCATGGTAACTCAGTTGGATCATATAGATCCATCAAAATTTGAGGTTATGTGGATTCTAATTGGGTAGGGGACATTGACACTAGAAGATCCACTAGTGGATAGATCTTCACGATACATGGTAGTGCAGTCAGTTGGATGAGCAAGCAACATGCTATAGTCACTTTATCTACTACATAAGTAGAATATATGGCAGCAACACATGCCTACAAATAATCCATTTGGATTAGATGTTTATATTCTGATATTGGGCTCAATGCAGGGAAAATTACCATTTGTTGTGATAGTCAGAGTGCTATTTGTTTGGAAAAAAATCCAACTTTCCATGCCAGGACGAAACATATTGATGTGCAGTATCATTTTGTACGAGATATGGTGGAGGATGGAAAGGTCAGTCTTGAAAAAGTGAATACTCTAGATAATGTTGTAGATGCATTAACGAAACCAAGAGCATAGACAAGTTTAGGTGGTGTGCCAGTTTGATGGGCCTTAGGGCCTATAAATTTTAGTAATCTCAAGTATTGAGGAGCTAGTAAGTCTTTGTCAAGTGGGAGCATGTTGGAAAATGTGCCTCAACTTGCTGGCTTGGAACTTCCCTTAAATACTTTGCATTTTTCCTTTGATTGGCCTAAATGTCAAGATGTCGTGGAGAACTAAAACTTTGGAGCCTACATGTTGCGGGTTTTTGGAATTTTTGAAACCTTTAACTTAGCAATCACAATGTTGCAGAAGTTTGGAACTTTAGAACCTTAAGTTGGGAGCTATGAGGTTTTGGAAAACCCTGACTTAGTGACTACAAAGAAGCTGATGTGCCGATGGAATGACTCATCGTTGCGATATTGCGACATCGCTAGGACTTCGAGCAGTGTCTCCTCGACACACTGATGCTAAGTTGAAAGTTTCATGTCAAAGAGATTGTGGGTGTTTGGTGACACATTGTGAAATATCTCATTGACATATGAATGAAGTCTTGATTGGTCTTGTCGATGTGACTTCGGCTGGTCGGTGTGACTTTGAAAAAGGTCTCTTAGACATTCTTGAAGAAGTCTTGTTCGTTCTCATCGGTGAGACTTGGGGTGTTCGGTGAAACTTTGGGGAAACTCTCTTTGACAAAGGTTGTCATGATGGTGACCTATGGTGGGACCTTAGCTGTCAGGTGGATAGTGATAGGTGGTTCAAGGCATGCTGACTTGGTAGTAGGGATCACATGGATGGTGAAGTCGAGATTGATGAGACTATCTTGTATCGGTAAGAAATGCTAAGATCTCTCATCAACAATGAAGGATTGGTTGACAGAGTAAAATGACATACACACATCAATGAGACTTGAGCTGCTCAACAAGAGAATGGAAGTTGTCTCTTAGACAAGGCCCAGTTATAGAAACTACTATGTGACGGTTTGTATGCTATAACAAATGGAAACTAGATTGGAATCCTTCCTGCATGGGTCTAGAGATAGACAAGGAAAACTTTAGTGGCGAATCTTCGCCAATTGGTGAATAATTGAAATTGGGACCTCTAGAAATGGTGAATAGTACAAGCTAAAAAGGATGTTGAATCACCAGGTTTTTACAAAAAAATAATTTCATCTCGATTAATTCACCTATGCATTATTTTTTAAACAATGCGTCATTGGAACTGATTTGCCAATAGTTTATACTATAATTACAAATATTAATTATATTCACCAATTATATTATATTACTACCATTAATTTTGGGGCAATATCGCCACAACAATAAATTACCATTTAATTTTAGGGATATTTTAGCCTTGAATAGGGATTTTATTTATTGTCATCGAATCATTGATTATCTTTTTAATTAGATGGCTGCAAGTTGATTCCGCGACCTAATACACATGTGCCTTTTAAAAGGCTTGTTGAGGCACAAAATTTGTTTTGGTCCACATGATTAAACCTAATTGTGTGGCCCAAAGCAAATTTTGGGAGTTTAATCATGTGGACCAAAGCAAATTTTGGGCCTCAACAAGCCTTTTCCTTTTAAAAGGCACGTGCGTATTAGGTTGCAGAATCAACTTGCAACCATTGGATTAAAAATCTAATCAATGGTAAAAATTTCACTTTTCATTTAGTCTTAATTTAAAAGTGATATTTAAAAAAAATAATTAATCCATGTGTGCTCCAATGCGTTTTTGATAGTGAATTTATGCTTGGTGGCGAGGGGCTTTGTCCCTCAACCCTGCCTGTATTGCGACGAGGCCACTGTCCCTAGACCCCGCGAGGGGGAGTTGCCCCCTCAACCCCCACAAGGGGGCTCTTCCCCCTTGACCCTCGCAAGGGGCCTTGCCCCTTGACCCCGCTAGTGGTTGCCGCCCCCGAGCCCCTACTTTAATATTACAAAAAATTAAAAATATATGGGGGAACTACGCTAACCAACTATGCAAATTTTTAAAGGAGAGATTCACCATTGTAATTAATCTTTTTAGTGATTATTCGCTAGGAATGGCCATTATGATTATTATTTTTACTAATTATTCATTAAGATTTTCCAAGATTTTACAATTTTTTTTAATAATGTGCATAGATTCGCTAGGAAAATTAATATATTTTTTCAAATAAAAGGAAAGATTTGTTAGGATTTTACACCTTCACCGGAGGGGGGTTTTCTTAAAGTTATCCCTGGAGACAAATATTTTTTTTGGGAATTCTCTCAGAATAATTATGCTATAAATGTATAATGCATTCATAATAGAAAAAATTCTATAATGAATGAGTCGAGTAGTGAATATGTGAAAAGAGAATGAGATTGTTCAATGTTGAATAGCTTCCTGTATTGAGAAACTTTGAATAGACATCTGAGAAGGAGAAACTGTAACTTTGTATGTGAGTCTTGTTCACTGTAATACAAAGAATTTTTTCTTGGTGTGGTGGGTTTTTTTTTTGTGAAAGGGTTTTCCCATGTTAAATCTAGTGTCTATTATGTATTGTGTGATATTTGTTATTATTTGTTTCTTAAAAATTGTGCATCTTTAATGTACTGTAATTTGGAATTTGAATCTTAAGTCTGCATTCTCTTCTTAGAATTAGCATTAGGAAAGTGTTTTCGCACCTCTGCTTTCCTTACATACCTCACATCGGTGCTTCTACCTTCACAATCAGGAACTCCTGCTCTGATACCATTGATGAAGGGGATTCCAAACCCTCGATAAAAAACTCACACATAATTAAAAATTGATACAAAAATCTGCAACAACATACTTAACATTTACTATTCACATATGCATCAATATTTCACAACTTCATTAGAATCAAATTACATATGTTTTGCAGCCATATAGGATAATGAAAAAATAATACATGATAGATTTAAATCAGCAACATGACAACAAAAAAATTCAATTTTTTTTTGCAAATTCTCCTCTCTCAAATCAACTTCCTGCATTGTGAAACATGCTCTTCAATTTGCATTCTTCAACAATCCACTTTGTTGCTCTTTGAATATGGAAATATTCATCAAATTTCTATTCCTACACACCATTAAACCTACAACAAAACACTTCCCATATCCTGTCCAAGAATATTCTATGCCTACAACAATAACCTTCCAATTCTAACCAAGAATGGCTACCAAAACATAACCCAAATTGGATGTAATCTTCAAAAAGAAGCTTCCAAAGCTTCTCCAACAAAAATCCATGACCAAGTTGGGAGTAAACCTCCCAAAAATGCATGCCAAAAACATTTAATAATATAGAAAATTCTTTCTCAAACCCATTCCCACCAAAATTTCCAAAATTGGAGTCCATTCCTAGATTTTAGGGTAGTCTAAATACATTTTCCAACTCATATTCCCTCCAAGAATAAAAAAACTCTTTTTTTTCCCTTCCCATTGGAAAAGCCATGATCACCTCCTCATAATGATTTATTTCCACAAAGAAAAGATCAATAAATGATTTTTAATGCAAGTTGGAAACTCTTCAAAAACCTAACACCCAAGTTTGATTTCTTAGATTTTTCTAAAATTGTAACTACACTCCCACTACTCCACTTACCAACATGGCTTAAAAAAGGTGGCATTTATTTTATTAAATTAAATTATTCCCAATTTATTCAAATTATCCTCACAACATAAAATTAAAATGAAAATTCAAAAATTTGAATTTTTTTGGTGATGCAAGATTGCTTCACCCTGGATACTCCTGCATCACATTTGCTCTGGTGGCTAGGATGGAAGTTATCAAAATGTTTTTGGAATTTATAGAATACAGGGAATTTAAATTTTATCAGATGGATGTGAAGTATGCTTTTCTAAATGGTGAATTGGAAGAAGAGGTTTACATGGAAAAACCAAAAGGATTTCAGTTGTCAGATCAACTAGATATGGTTTGTAAATTGAAAATGGAATTATATGGATTGAAGTAAGCTCTCAGAGCTTGGTATGCAAGATTGAATAGATATTTGATACATCAAGGATTCAGTAAAGGAACCACAAATAGTAATATTTACTTTAAAATTGAGGAAGATAAAATATTGATAGTAGTTGTATATGTGGATGATATTATATTTGGAGGCAATGAAGCTATGTGTAAGAAATTTGTAGAAGAGATGCAGAAAGAGTTTGAGATGTCGATGTTTGGGGTGATGAATTTATTCCTTGGGCTACAAATAAATCAAATAGATAAAGGAATTTTCATTTCATAGTCAAAGTATGTTAAAGAGATGTTGAAGAAGTTTGGAATGTAAGTCTCCAAACTGGTATGCACTCCTATGGTGACTGGTTGCAAATTGAGCAAAGATGATGATTCACCTAAGGTTGATCAGAGCAAGTATAGATCTATGATTGGTGGATTGCTATATCTAACTGATACTAGATCAGATATCATGCATGCAATTTGTCTTGTGGCTGGATTTCAAGAAGATCCTAAAGAGACACATGTTGTAGCAGTGAAGAGGATATTAAGATATTTAAAAGGAATTTTGGATTATGGCTTATGGTATCCTAAGGATACTAATTTCGTATTAAGTGCTTACACAGATGTAGATTGGAATAATTGATTTGATGACAGGAAAAGTACAAGTGGTGGTGCATTCTTTCTTTGATGTAGATTGGTGTCATGGTTAAGTAAGAAGCAAGATTTAGTTTCCTTATCCACTGCAAAGGCTGAGTATATTGGGGAAAATTCTTGCTACAAACAAGTATTATTGATGAGACAAACATTGAAGGATATCAGAGTAGTGTATGATGAGCCTATTTCTATCTTTTGTGATAACAAAAGTGCAATTAACATTTCAAAGAATCTAGTGATGCATTCAAGGAAAAAAAAATATCAATCAAGTATCACTTTCTGAGAGAGAAGGTTATGAAGAATGAGGTGAAGCTTGAATATGTACCTACAAAGGATTAGATTGCTGACATATTTACTAAGGATCTTCCTAAGGACACTTTTGAGAATCTTTAGGAGAAGTTGGGGGTTATTTCCCTTCCTTCTCTGAACTAGATGCATATGGAGATGCATCAATCTAGTGGATCTATGGATTCATCTGTTTTCTAGATTGATGTTGGTGGCTACCTCTTAGGGGGAGTAGGTAGTGTCATTGTTGCAGTAAGGAATGTTGTCATTGTGCAAAGTTGCTGATTTGGTTGGGTGTACTCCTAAGGGGGAGTATTTAGAGAAAGTATCTCGATTTAGTGTCAAAGGGGGAGAACAATGTAAAAAACTTTTTCCTTTACCATTGATGTCAAAGAGGGAGAAATAATCACATGTGAAAAAGTTTATCTACTCATGGAGAAAGAAAGGAAATCATGAGAAACGCGTATTTAGAGCTATTGTGTTGTCTTTGATGGTTTTTCACATCATGTGTTGCCATCAATGACAAAGGGGGAGATCGTTGCAAGTATGAAAATGTTGTAATTGATATCAATAGGCTAGTGTTGTCATTGATGTCAAATTTTTGTTGAGGAAGGTTATTGCATGATGAAGATGTCGAGGATATTGAGAAAATTATGAAAAAGAGGGAAACTAGTTGTTGTAGGTTGTGCATGTGTAGTTGAGATATTGAGAAAGTGTTGTGAGTACATGGAGCTATCTTTATGTTGCAGTGTTTGGAGATGTGTTAGAATGAAGTAATGTGCTGAGATGGTGTCTCTAGTACTTGGTTTCCAAGTTCTTTTGAGAAAATTTGATAAACAAAGAAAAAAGTGCTGTGCAAGTTTTTAGAACATGCTCTAGGATGTTCTCCACATTTCTTCTATGTTAATGCTATGTCGTGAAAATATGATATGTTATTCAAGGTTTTTAATAGTTGCTATATTTAGAATTTGGGTTCCTAGATCACTGTACAAAGTGAGATATGTTCACTAGTGTGTGAAATAGTTTTTTAGTGTTATTTGCTATGGTTTGGGAGAAATGTATTTGCTCTGCATTTCTCTACATTTTTGTTTTAGGTTCTGCATATTTGAGAAGTTGCTTATAATATTTGTATCTTTCAGAATTTAAGGTTTTACTTGATTTAGTGCAGTTCAGTGTGTGTTTCATGCATTAGTATGTGTATAAGGTTAACTAGATGTTTTGGGTTGAAGTATTTCTATGATGCAAGTTTGGATGAAGTCTTTTTTGGATCTTAGGTTGTTCATGGATTGTTCTAGATCATTTTCAAGTGAATTTTGTTGTTTGAAAGTTTTGTATTGATTTAAGGAAGCATGTACTTAATGTTTTATGGTGTTAAGCATGGGTATTGGATGACTTGGTTTTAACACTACATGTGAAGTTTGTGGAAGTGTGTTGAGATGTGTTAATATTAATTTGTGTCCTAATTAAGGATTTATATGGGTCTCCTTCATTCCTATTCACCGTGGGAATGTCTGGGTGCCGAACTAATTTTAAATTTTAAATGTAATAGATAGTTTTCGACCTTAGAGAAGGTTTTCAAGGTAGATGATAATATAAATAAGAGTGGTGTTGTTGTAAGATGCAAGAGAGAGGTAAGATATATTTGAGATAGATGTGAGTGATGAATGTGATGCAAATTACAAAAGTATAGATGTGAATTTTAGAAGAGCAATACGAATTTTAAAGTGTTGGACTTTTGAAGACAGTGATCTAAAGGTGTCCATAATCTTTCAAATAAGGCTAAGAAAGTGTTGGAGCATTTGTGGTCGATTCCTTATTGCATTGAGAAGTTTTTCTCTATGTAAAATTTCTCTTCTATATTCTTTTGTTTCTTTCTATGGCAGTGAACCCTGGTTATAAGCCTTTTTGGACAGTGTGTCCTATTTTGGAAGTGAGCCCTTGTACCGATTTTGCAATTACTTATATTGTGATCTAATCCTCACCATGGTTTTTCCCTCATTGGGTTTTCCATGTAAATCTGATGTTCTCTTGTTATGGTGTTGTTATTTCAGTTTTTATTATCTGCATTTCATGATTAATCAATTTAATAGAATAAGGGTTTAATGAATATTTTTGGATCTGATTATTGTTGAGGGTTTTGATGTTTTAATTTTCTACAACTGATTCACCCCCCCTCTTAGTTTTCTTGTTCATTCAACAACTGGTAACGCTGACACAAAACACCCTTTGGTATCATGGATACGGGGGGAGACTAGACCTCATGGTATCTTGCCTACAATAGGATGCTTTAGCCAATCAAGTTAGCCCCCCTAAACCAAGCAATTATACACATTAATCTTTTAGTATGATGTATATTTTTTGTTAAAAATTTCTTGGTAAATTGATGTATTGTTTTTTTTTCTATTAGGAAAAGAGATGGATTACTTAAGATATTTATATTTTGGGACCTTTAGGTTTGACTATGATGGTATGAAAGATTCTAGATCTCAATTTAGTGGAATTTTGATGAAGGTACATTAAGAGTGGTGATTATTGTGTTATGGAGGTTGTTATATACATGGAGCTTTAGCATGAAATGTTTATATATATATATATACATAGTTGGTGATGATGGATTCATTCTTGGATTGGAAGTGGTGGTTTATCTTAGTTTGAAAACCATGGTTCTACTTTATCCTTTAGGAGTTTTTGGTGTTGTAGTTGAGTGCTTTGATTGTGTGAGGGAAAATGGTAATATTTAGTTAGGATATGGTTATTGTTATCACAATTCCATGTGTATCTTATAATTATAATTTAGTGGGAGCTTTACAATGGTGTGGATTTGTCACTTTTTGATTATTGATATTCCTTAGTGGCTTTGGTGTCATGAGATCTTGAATTATATATCTTGTATTCAAATATTTCATTGACATCTTTAATTTTATTGATAGGCGATTCTTATCTTCATTTATTTTGATATTTTGGTAGATTTTTACTATTGAGGAATCTTATAGTTTTTGGTTGAGGTTTTTATTATGATTTTTCTATTTGATAATTGATCCTTGGTTTAGTGGATGGATGTTATTGTGCCATGGTAGAATCTTGAGTACTATTTGGTGTTTTTGGTAGTGTATAGGTGCTTTAAGAAGCAAATATGTTTGATATTCTATTGAGGAGAGTAGAAAATGTCATCATGGTGAGAACCTTGATTATGAATTTGGATCTTTTGTAGTGATTTGCGCTAATATTCTAGAGAAGTGTTATGATAATTTTTCCTTGTAATGTTTTGGTTATTATGGTATTCCAATTAGAGTCCATTTGGCATGATATGATATATTATACACATGTATTATATATTTAGGCGATTATAGAGAGTTTTTTGTCATATGGAGATCATGTGTTCAGATGGTGACTCTTTAATGGGGTTTCAATAGGAAGACTAAGGAGTCTACACCTAGAGTTATATGTAAGATAAAAATGTACATGATGATGATTTTATCCATGTAGAGTCATAGTGGATTGGTGTATCTTAGGAGGGAAATATCATTCGCTACTCATGGTCCTCTTGCTAATGAATGATCTAATATGTATTTCTCATTTGATTTTTAGATGCATAGTTATTTATTTATCTTATTAGTTATGGATGTTAGTTTTGAGGACTTTTTTGAGGAGTAAATGCATGGTTATGATTTTTTATCTCTTTACGTTTGGATCTTGAGACTCTAATTTATGTTTTGATTTCAATGTGTTTTGAAAATAAAATAAGATGGTTAGTGGTATTTAGAATATTCCCTTTTTGATGAAAATTATGTTTTATTTCATATTCCTTTGGTTTGAGAGGCTTAAATTATAGCTATTATATTGATATATTATATGTTTTCCCTAGTGTTGAATGGTTGGATGTTGAGGAGGCTTTTCTATTTAGATTTTTGGGATTTAGAGATAATACATATCATAGCTTTGGAAAATTAGTGTTTCTAGGACATGGTTTTAATTTGTATATTTTTTCTTTATGGTCTTTGTGTTGGAAGTATGAGCAAGTTTGGTTGTGTTGTCATTGATGTCAACATAGTAAAGGATGTTGCAGGTTGTGCATGTATAGTTGAGATGCTAATGAGATGTTGTGAGTACATGGAGCTATATTTATGATGTTGCAGATGATGGGTTACCAAGTGCTTTTGAGAAAATTAATAAATAGAGAAGTCAAAATTGTGGGTATGTTCAGAATGTGCTCTGGTATGTGCTCCATATTTCCTCTGTGTTGATCCTATGCTTGTGCAGATCTGAGGTGTTTTTTTTGGGCTTCTGTTGGTGATATCTCTTGATTTATAGCTTCTGGCTTGATAGAGAATGAAAGTTGTGTTCACTAGTATGTGAACTGGTTTGACAAAGTTGTTTGTCTATGGATTGCGAGAAATGTTTCTGCTCTACAGTCCTCCACTAGTTTGTTTAAGGTCTTACAGATGTGGAATATGTCTTTTAATGGTGTTCTCTATGTTCTGGAAAAGATGTTCATGGACTAGTGCTTTGGAAGTTGAATTTCAGCATTGCCGTATGTGTTTGTATAGTCCTGATGGATTGATGAGAAGTGTTTTGAGGTTGAAGGTTGTTTTTAGCTGATGAAGATAAGTCTAAAGGAATCTGATATGTGTTATAGTGACAGTGACTGGTGAAGTGTGTTGTGTGGTCCACGTGTTATCTTCTTGATATGAAATCATGTACTTCAAAGTTCATTTATGTTTTCATTAGGTTTGGTTGACCTAGTGTTTACACTTCATATGAAGGATTAATAATTAATTAAGGAAGTGTGTGATTTATCCTAGACAATGTTTTGGGTCTTGGTTAAGTGTTGGTTTGGTCTGCTCTCATTCCTTTCCATCACAAGAACGTTGGGTTGCCGACCTAATTTGAATTTATGAAATGAAGTGTGTGTAGCTGACCTTGGAGAATGCTTCTAAGGTTGAAGATGGTATAAATAAAAGTCAAGATATACAAAATTTATCATTGAATCATGCCACAAGTTTGAGAAGAAAATTTGTGTGAAAGTGAATTGAGGTAGCAGTACTTTAATGCATTAGATTCCTGAAAGCAGTGAGCTGACGGTGTCTACAATCCTTCTGATCAAGGCTGGGAATGCGTGTAACTTGTAGTGGTGGATCTTTCTATAATAATTTCTTTTTGTAGGTAGTGAGCCTCTTTCTGGACAATGAGTCCTATCTGTAGGTAGTGAGCCTTTGTATCCGGGTAGTGAGCCCTTGGAAGTGAGCCTCTTGTGTTTGATTGTGCTATTACTTTATATTGTGAGTTAATCCTCACCATGGTTTTTCCCTTATTGGGTTTTCCACATAAAATTTGGTGTCTCTTGTGTTGTTTTTTCTTTCTGTTATTTGTATTTCATGTTCATACTTAATAACATAATAAAGTGGTTGTGAAGTTGATAAGTTTTTGAAGTTTTGTGTTTGAATTTGGTGACAACTGATTCACCCCCCCTCTCAGTTGTCTTGCACCTTTCAACAATTGGTATCAGAGCTTTGGTTCCTTGGTGAAGACACAAATTCGCAATCCCTATGTTTGATGGAACTAACTACAGTAACTAGAAAGTGTAGATGAGAGGTTATATAATCTCTCTTGGTTACAAGACCTAGAAGGCTATTGAGACAAAGTATGTTGCTTTGGCAAGTGGACCTACTAATGCAAATGAGGTCCACACCTATGAGGAGAATGAGAAAGCAAGGTATGCAATTTACAATGCTTTATCTAAGACTGAGCAAACTAAATTTATTTCTTTGGGCATTGCTTATGAAGTTTGGAAGAAGTTGGAAGATATTTATGAAGAAAATGATAGAGTGAAATTGACAAAGAAGCTGACAACAAAGTGAAGATATGGAAATTTTAAAATGGAAGAAGGTGAAGATATTGCAAGCTATTTCTAGAGGGTTGATCTTGCAGAAAATGAAGTTAGGAATCAAGGGGGTGCTTTGGTAGATGAGGATATAATAGAGAATATTCTAATGACCTTACTAGAGAGTTACAGTGATAAGGTCTCAATTATTGAGGAAGTGTATGACCTGAAGAAGTTTACTAAAGGACAACTATTTGGCACTTTGACTACATTTTAGATGAGGAAGTTTGGAAAGAAAGAGGAGAAGACAGAGTCTTCCTTTAAAGCTACAAAGCCATAAGATGATCCAGAGGATGATAGCTTAGATGAGTTGGAAGTAAACTTTACAAGGAAGTTGAAGAAAGGTACTAGTAAGTACAAAGGTATGTTACCTTTTAAATGTTTTAGTTGAAAAAATATTGGTCATTATGATTCAAGATGTCCAAATAGAGTTGTACATAAGAAGAATAAAGATAATAACAAAGAAAAAAAAGGATAAGAAGTACAAGAAGTTGTATTATGTTAGAGAATATACAGGAATTTCTGATGATGAATGCTTGTTTCTAGCTTTAGAGAGTAAATCTATGTCTGCTAACTTTGGAAGATGTGCAAAGGAAAGTTGTTCAGAAAGTAAGAAGGATGAGAAGGAAGGTACCCTGGTTACTACATTTCATCCTAGACAAGATGAAGAATTTTGGGTGATTGAAAGTGGCTACTCTAATCACATGACCAAAGATAAAAGTAAGTTCACTAAGCTTGAAAAATATGATGGTGGTTTAATTATGTTTGGAGATGATTCTGGAGAAAATATTGTTGGGAAAGGAACAATTAGTTTTGATGGAAAGCACAACACTGATGATTTCTATTATGTTAAAGGCTTAAGGAATAATCTTCTAAGTGTTGGATGAATGTGTAGAAAATGTTTCAAAATTGTGTTTCAAGATAACACCTGTGAAATCAAAAAAGGGTCCAGAACTGTAGTTGTAGCAGGAAGAAAACATGGAAATATTTATCAACTTAAGGGTGTTGATGGTCAGTGTCTGGTGTCTCAATTTAATGAAAGTTGGCTATGACACTGGAGGATGGGACATGTAAACTTTGATAATTTAATCAGAATCAGTTCAAGAGAGGTTGTTCGAGATCTGCCTAAGATTACAAAGCCTAGTACTGTATGCAGGAGTTGTCAGTTGGGAAAGCAAACTAGAAGCAGTTTTAAAGGAAAAGATCGGTCAGGTACCAAAATGTTAGAATTGGTGCATACTGACCTTTGTGTCCCTACAAGAATAGGAAGTCTAAATGGTGACAGGTATTTCATGCTCCTTGATGATTATTCTAGAATGACAAGGGTTACATTTCTTAGAGAGAAGACTCAGGCTCTGGATAGATTTAAAGTGTTCAAGGAAAAGGTAGAGAATAAAGTAAATATGAGAATTAAATGTTTAAGGTTTGATAGAGGTGGAGAATTCACTTCCAGTGAGTTTAATACTTTCTATGAAGAGCATGGCATAAAGAGACATTTTTCTGCTCCTAGAACCCCACAACAAAATGGAATTGTAGAGAGAAAGAGCCTGACTGTGTAGGAGGATGCTAGAACTATGATGAAGGAAGCAAATGTACCTAATGTATACTGGAGAGAGGAAATCCACACTACTGTTTACATTCTTAACCGAGTTCAAATCAAAGTTAACAACACTAAGAATCCTTATGAGTTGTGGACTGGTAAGATTCCTACTATAAAGTACTTTAAGGTGTTTGGAAGCAAGTGTTACATTAAAAAAGATGATGAGAACCTTGGGAAGTTTGATGCTAGATGTGATGAAGGAATTTTCCTTGGGTATTCAACTAGTAGAAAAGCATATAGGTGCTTCAATAAGAGATTGAGGAAGATAGTTGAGAGAGTAAATGTGAAGGTTGATGAGGATATGCACAGACCTGTTGAGATATGTGAAGTTGAACCAAATGAGCCTATCTGTGAACCTATACCTAAAGAGAATAAAGAGGAGGAAGAAGAATAGATTGAAGAAAAAAAAGAGATTCCAAAACCTGCTCCTAAGACTCCTAAGTATGTAAAGAAGAATCATCTAGAAGACTAGATAACTGGAGATAAGAGTGAAGGTATGAAGACAAGAAGAAAAGTGGTGGGAGGTGAGGTAAATATGTGTTTAATTTCAAAGACAGATCCTAAGTCTGTGAGTGAAGCATGTAAAGATGAGAGTTGGGTGAGAGATATGAAAGAAGAATCAAAACAGATAGAAAAGAATTAGACATGGGAACTAGTTCCTAGACCAACAAACAAGAATGTGATTGGTACTAAGTGGGTGTTCAAAAACAAATTGAATGAGAATGGTGAAGTTGTGAGAAATAAAGCAAGACTTGTATGTAAAGGATATTCACAAGTTGAAGGAATGGACTTTGATTAAGAGACATTTTCCCTGGTGGCAAGAATGGAGGCAATTTAGATGTTCTTGGAATTTTCTACTTATAAAGACTTTAAGGTATATCAGATGGATGCCAAGTCTACTTTTCTAAATGGAGAATTAGAAGAAGTGTACATGAAACAATCAGATGGATTTCAGCTATCAGATAAACTGGATATGTTCTGTAAGTTGAAGAAGGCATTGTATGGATTGAAGCAAGCACCTAGAGCTTGGTATGAAAGGCTGGATAAATACTGACACAACAAAATTTCAGCAAGGGCTCCACAAACAACAATCTTTATTTCAAGATTGAAGGTAATAGAATGTTGATAATAGTTGTGTATGTGGATGATATCATCTTTGGAGGAATGAAAGCATGTGTAAGAAGTTTGCAAAAGAGATGCAAAAAGAATTTGAAATGTCTATGATTAGTGAGTTAAATCTCTTCCTTGGACTATAAGTAAATGAAACTGATAAGGGGATATTCATTTCACAATCTAAGTATGTAAAAGAGTTGTTGAAGAAGTTTAGAATGGATGAATCTAAACCTATCTGTACACCTATGGTGACTGGATGCAAGATGAGTAGAGATGATGAATTTGCTAAAGCTGATCAGAGTAAGTACAAATCTATGATTGGCAGACTGCTATATCTTACTACTACAAGATCAGATATCATGAATGTAGTATGTTTGGTTGCTATATTTCAAGCAGAACCGAAAGAAGCACATGTTACTGCTATAAAGAGGATATTCAGATATCTTAAGGGCACATCAGATTATGGCTTGTGGTATCCTAAGGATACTGATTTCACTTTGAATGCCTACATTGATGTAGATTGGGATGGTTGTGTAGATGACCAGAAGAGTACAAGTGGTGGTGCTTTCTTTCTTGGTGGAAGATTGGTTTCATGGCTTAGCAGGAAACACGATTCCATTTCTTTATCCATTGCAGAAGCTGAGTATATTGCTACAACATCTTACTGCACACAGGTTTTGTGGATGAAGTAAACATTGAAGGACATAGGAGTGATATGTGATGAGCCTATACCTATCTTTTGTGATAATACAAGTGCTATAAACATTTCAAAGAATCCGGTAATACATTCAAGGACAAAAAATATATCTATTAGATATCATTTCTTGAGAGAAAAAGTATTGCAGAATAAAGTTAGATTGGAGTATGTGCCTACAAAGGAACAGATTGTAGACACATTTACTAAGGACCTTCCAAAGGATACTTTTGAGTGTCTTAGGGAGAAGTTGGGGGGTCATTGTCCCTCCTTCTTTGAACTAGGTGCACATGGAGGTGCATCAGTCTAATGGATTTGTAGATTCTTCATTTATTTGGACTGATGGATGAGTCTACTCCATAGGGGGAGTAGAAAGTTTCATTATTGCAATATAAGCTGTGTGGGTGCACTCCTAAGGGGGAGTGATCAGAAGTTGTTATCTTTTCCATTGATGTCAAAGGGGGAGAGAGTGTCATGTGAAAAATAGTAAAAGGGAGAGAAAAAGAAGAAGTTGAAAGGAAGAAGGAATATTGAGAATGTGTATTGTTGTCTTTGATGGTTTTTCACATCATGTGTTGCCATCAATGACAAATGGGGAGATTAATGTTGCAAGTATGTGAAAGTTTGGTTGTGTTGTCATTGATGTAAATATAGTAAAGGATGTTACAGGTTGTGCATGTATAGTTGAAATGCTGATGAGATGTTGGGAGTACACGGAGCTATCTTTATGATGTTGTAGATGTGCTGATATGATGGGTTACCAAGTGCTTTTGAGAAAATTAATAACTAGAGAAGTCAGAATTGAGGGTATGTTCAAAATGTGCTCTGGCATGTTGATCCTATGCTTGTGTGGATTTGAGGTGTTGTTTTTGGGCTTCTATTGGTGATATCTCCTGATTTGTAGCTTCTGGTTTGATAGAGAATGAAAGTTTTGTTCATCGGTATGTGAACTGGTTTGACAGAGTTGTTTGTTTGTGGACTAGGAGAAATGTTTCTGCTCCGTAGTCCTCTACTAGTTTTTTTCAGGTCTTGAAGATCTAGAATATGTCTTGTAATAGTGTTCTCTGTGTTCTGGAAAAGATGTTCATGGACTAGTGCTCTGGAAGTTGCTGCATGTGTTTGTATAGTCTTGATGGACTGATGAGAAGTGTTCTAAGGTTGAAGGTTATTTTTAGTTGATGTGGATAAGTCTGAAGGAATCTGAGATATGTTGTAGTGATTGTTGAAGCGTGTTGTGTGGTCCGCATGTTATCTTCTTAATATGGAAGCATGTACTTCAAAGTTCATTTGTGTGTTCATTAGGTTTGGCCGACTTGGTGTTTACACTTCATACAAAGGATTAAAAATTAATTAAGTGTGTGATTTATCTGAGACAATGTTTTGGGTCATGGTTAAGTGTTTGTTTGGTGCACTCTCATTCCTTTCCACTACGAGAATGTTGGGTTTCCGACCTAATTTGAATTTATGAAATGAAGTGTGTGTAGCCGACCTTGGAGAATGTTTCTAAGGTTGAAGATGGTATAAATACAAGTCAAGATATAACAAATTTATCATTCAATCATTCCACAAGTTTGAGAAGCAGAGTTGTGTGAAATTGAATTGAGGTAGCATTACTTTAATGCATTAGAGTCTTGAAAGAAGTGAGTGGATGGTGTCTACAATTCTTCTAATCAAGGTTGTGAATATGTGTAACTTGTAGTGGTGGATCTTTCTGTAATAATTTCTTTCTGTAGGTAGTGAGCCTCTTTCTGGACAGTGAGTCCTATCTATAGGCAGTGAGCCATTGTATCTAGGTAGTGAGCCCTTGATAGTGAGCCTCTTGTATTCAATTGTGCTATTACTTTATATTGTGAGTTAATCCTCATAGTGATTTTTCCCTTATTGGGTTTTCCACGTAAAATCTGGTGTCTCTTGTGTTATTTTTTCTTTCTGTTATTTGCATTTCATGTTCATACTTAATAACAAAATAAAGTGGTCATGAAGTTGATAAGTGTTTTAACTTGGTGACAACTGATTCATCCCCCCTCTCAGTTTTCTTGTGCCTTTCAATACTTTGAAGCTACATGCTTGTATGAAATTGAAGTTGATGTTTGAGTAAAGATATTGTGATCACTATGTTTGTGATTATTTACTATTATTTCAATTCATCATTTTTACTAATAGTATAGAGGCTCTTTATTCTCTTTATTTCATGATTTGAATAGCTTGGGAGAGCTATAGAAATTAGTGGTGAGAGATATATTTTGTAGTATTTTAGTTTGTAGGTATGCATATTAGTATACAATTCTTTAACACCATGTGATAAATGATTTGGCTACATCCTCTATGTGAGTACTATTGGTAGAATTTTGGAGGCTTTAATTGGTTTCAAATTTTACATTACCCATTTAGTGGGAGTTTTAGGATTGAATATGTTTCCTTTGTTGGATGTTCTCATTATGTTATGGTGTTGAAGTTGTTGAAGACTTATTTGTATAAGATAGTGTATCTATAGGGACTTGTGATTGTGGATTGGGTTGAATATGTTGATGGTATAATGTCTACTTGTTTGATGTGGAGTAGGGAGGAAAACCATCAAATAATCACAATTGAATCAAATTCAAACAAACTCCAATCACACAAATCTCAATTTGCTGTCCTACTCATCATCCACTCTCATTTCCTTGTAGTACTCCAACTAGGGAAAATTAGGCACATCTTTCAAAATATTCCTCAAACCTACAAACTATTTACCTTTTTAGACACCCATTAGGCCCAAATTTTACATACCAATTTTATTCATGCACTTGTTTTGGAAAATCATCACTCAAAATTGACTGGTACGTTGTCCTCTTAGGCCAATTAGGCCACTTTTACAAAACAACTCTGTCAAATCCTTCACCCAAACCCCTAAACTCTATTCCAACACTCTCAATAGGTTTCAAAACATCATAATCAACAACTTACATCACGAAAAACAATCATAACCTCACCAAAACATCAAACCCTTTTTTAAGCCATTTTAGGAATGCTCAGGGAGGGTTTATTCAAACTCTATACTACAGACCCTATTACACTCTACCAACACTTCCAAAACATCAAAATATTTCTGCTTATGCTTCACAAACCTTCCCCCCAACTTTATCTATGCATTCTAATCCAACTCCAACCTTTAGCCATTATTCTTGGCTTAAAACTTGACCAAAATCTTGATAGGGCATCGCTCGAATTCTTCCAAACCACCTTCCTTGCTCCTCAATCCTATTATAAAACCTAACCCTACCTAAATTAACCCATTTCACCAATTTATAAGACATTTTACAAGTGGAATGGGCCATTAATGCATTTTATGCTCCCACAAACCCTCAAAATTGGGTTCTATAGACTGAGTTCAGAAGATTGCTTAAAAAATGCTTCTCCCTTGATGAAATATAATCAAACAAAAACCAATATTCTGCTAGTTCACTCCTCTATCCAATTAAATGCATTTTTGATCAAAAACCTTTAGTACGGGTCCATACAGAACCCTACAATAGTTTACTAGGAAAAATATAGAATTTTCAAAGAAACAGGGGACTTTTATTGTTTAAACTTTCAAAACCAACTCACCAACCTCTACCTCGAGGTTCACAATCCTTTTTAAATGTTTCTAAAAACAAAACATGCTTAAAACTACCATTTGAATTCCCTGACCATTAGGCTTCCTCATTTTTCATTTTTTCACTTTTACATACGACAAGTTTTGGAAATATTGACAATTTTTGTAAAAACAAACTCTAAACCGACCCAAATGACTCAAGTTACATTTAAATTGGTCTATTATGACCTTATTTCTTGAAAAAGGACTAAAATACACCAAAATTTGACATAAGATCTTATTTACACAATATGACTAACATGGTGCCCTTGCACCATACACCCGGCCAGAAAAAGATCTCAAGTCCCTTGAGAACTATATGACATCCAAACATGCTACCTCTTATCATTCAAAGGTCTCCAAGCTGCATCTTCACTTGGTATTCCCTTCCGCTGGATCATGTATTGAAAATTTTCATCACTCTATGCACTAGTGAACTTGTCACCTAGACATTGCCCCAACTTTGCAAATTGACTTGACAAATGTTCCCTGACTTTTCCCTTATCTGAAACTGATGCTAATCTTGCTTGAGCACTTTCAAACTTACCTCTGCCAACTTTGTCTTGGACTATCCTCTTCTTTACTCTTGAAGCATACTCATACTCATCCATTTGTCCTTGCCATTCACCTTGTTTCATTCCATCTTTTGCCTTCATCACTATCCTCAAGTTCTCTACCCCTAGTATCACTATCTTATTAGACTTATAAACCACTATTTTGATAGAATTAAACCACCCTCTAACCTCTCGTGAAACCAAAGGAAAAAGCACCGTCCCTATCATGATCTTATCATGCTTTTCTAAGGAATTTTGCATGTCCATAATCAATTCATCCTTGACCTTCTCTTTATCAGATTTTGTCACCATCTCATCATATTTTTCTTCCAATACTAAATCATTCTTCAAACTGACTGTCCTAGCATCTTCAACTTTTGCAATGGCTACAAACTCTTCATGTTTGTATTCCTCAAACTTTACAAAATCCTTCTTGCCAAACATAATCACCTTTGTTTCCTTACTATGTCCTTTATCATCCTCCTACAATGGTGTTAGTGTAAAAGTGGTTCCATCCTTTTCAATAGTATAATTATTGTGTCTACCATCATAAAGTGCATGCCTATCAAACTACCATGGTATTCCAAGCTATAAATGGCAACAATCCATAGGAAAAACATCACAAAGAATCTTGTCCTTATATCCACCAATGTTAAACTCAACTAAAGCTTGTTCATTCACCCAAATTGATTGACCATCATTCAACCAAGACACTTTGTAGGGTGTTTCATGAGGAATATTTTCTAACTTCATTTTATCAACCATTTCTATTGACACCATATTATTAGTGCTCCCTAAATCTATTACTACTCTACATACCTTTCCTTTGCATTTGCAGGTGGTATTGAAATTTTTCTCCTTTGTGTCATCTCCTTCTCCTTGGATGCTTTCAGTAGTGTTCTTCTCACCATCAAGGATTCCCCAACTTCTAGAGCAACAAGTTGATTAGGAGAATGAACGCTCTCACAATCTTCCTCTTGTACCAATTGAACTCTTTTATCACCACCACTTGATGTAGAAGCTAATTTATCAGGACACTTCCATGCTTGATGCCCAAACTAATTGCAATGATAACATCTTCCTGAAAATGAACTTGAACCTCTACCTCCACCAAATCTTCCTCTAAAGCCTTTGAATTTTCCTATTTGATCAACAACTCGGTCTTTGTTTTTTCTTGCATCTTCTTGTTCTTCATAGGATTTCCTTGTACCTCTTCCTCTACTAGTGCTGCCTCTACCTCTTCCTTGTCTTTCTTGCCTTATTTTTAGTTTCTCTTCTGCCCTAGCAGCCAACTGAAAACATTCCTCAACTGATCTAGGCGTAGCCAAACTCAACTCATCTTGAATTTGAAATCTTAAGCCACACATATACCTTGCAATATTTTTATCTTCATTTTCAACATGACCAGCCCTAATACTCAACTTGTGAAACTCTTCAGTATATGCCATGACATATTTATCCTTCTACTTCAAGCTTTGCAACTTCTTAAATGTTTGTATTGCATGATCACTTGGAAAAAATTGGCTTTTTATCTTTGAAACCATCCTATCCCATGAACTAATTTTTGCTTTCCCCTTCACTATTTCCTCTTGAACATAATTCCACCATGTAAGAGTAGGACCTTTCAACTTAGTCTTAGCAAACTTTACCTTCCGATCATCAACAACCTCCTTGTACTCAAAGTAATTATCCAGTGCAATCCAATACCTCTTCAACATCCAACTTTCCATTATACATTGGCACATCTATTTTCTCACCAGAAGCATCTCCTCTAATAGCCTTGAGCATTTTCACAATCCTTCTCTCATCAAGATCCAAACCATCACCTTGGACTCTTCCACTTGGAGGGTTTTCATCCTCACCCTCTTCCTCTTCCTCTTGGTCACTTTCCTCTTCAGTGGCCTAAGTTCCTCTTCTTTGATTTGTCTCCCATGCTACAAATTTGGCTAAAAGTGCTTCTTGTGATTCCCTTAACAATATTATTTCCCTACCAAGGGCTCCACTTCCTTCAAATCGCCACTTTTCCTTTCTCAAACTTCAACTTTTCACCTTCAAAAGATATAATACATATGCTCTGATACCAATTGACATAGAGTAGGGAAGAAAACCTTCCAATAATCACAATTGAATAAAATTCAAACAAACTCCAATCACACAAATCTCAATTTGCTATCCTACTCATCATCCACTTTCATTTCATTGTAGTACTCCAACTAGGGAAAATATGCATATCTTTCAAAATACACATCAAACTCACAAAATATTTACCTTTCTAGACACCCATTGGGCCCAAATTTGACATATCAAATTTATTCATGCACTATTTTTGGAATATTATCACTCAAAATTGACTGGTATGCTGTCCTCATAGGCCAATTAGGCCACTTTTACAAAACAACTCTGTCAAATCCTTCACCTAAACCCCTAAACTCTATTCCAATACTCTCAACAGGTTTCAAAACCTCATAATCAACAATTTACATCAAGGAATACAATCATAACCTCACCAAAACATCAAACCCTTGTTTAAGCCATTTTAGGCATGCTTGGGGAGGGTTTATTCAAACTCTATACTCTAGGCCCTATTACACTCTACCAACACTTCCAAAACATTGAAATATGTCTTCATATGCTTCAAAAACCTTCCCCCTAACTTTATCCATGCATTCTAATCCAACTCCAACCTTTAGCCATCATTCTTGGCTCAAAACTTGACCAAAATCTTGTTAGGGCATCACCCCAATTCCTCCAAACCGCCTTCCCTGCTCCTTAATCCTGTTCTAACACCTAACCCTACCTAAATGGACCCATTCCACCAAGTTACAAGACATTTTATAGGTGGAATGGGCCATTAATACATTTCATGCTCCCACAAACCCTCAAAACTGGGTTCTATAAACTGAGTTCAGAAGATTGCTTCAAAAATGCTTCTCCCTTGATGAAATCCAATAAAAAAAAAACCAATATGCTCCTAGTTCACTCCTCTATGTGAGTACTATTGATAGAATTTTGGAGGCTTTAATTGGTCTCAAATTTTACATTACCCATTTAGTGGGAGTTTTAGGATTGAATATGTGTCCTTTGTTGGATGTTCTCATTATGTTATGGTGTTGAAGTTGTTGAAGACTTATTTGTATAAGATAGTGTATCTATAAGGACTTGTGATTGTGGACTGAGTTGAATATGTTGATGGTATAATGTCTACTTGTTATAATGGCTATACCTAATTTTTGAGGTGTGGTTATTTGTATGTGTTAGTGCAACTAGTTATGGTTGCTATTTTGGTTGTTGGTGAGTTCTAAATGGCTACTCAAGTTTATTTGTTAGAATTTGGTATTTGTGTTTAGGAAATATTTAGTGATGATTATATGTGATAGTCAATGCGTCATTAAATTATGATAGGATATTATCTTTCATGTATTGACATGATGGAGGGTAGGAGGGTTCTCATTTGAGATGGTGGTCACCTTTGTTGTTGTTGTAGGTATCTTGATGGAACAAGTAAAGCACATGGATATTTGGATGGTGTATGTTAGCTATAGGGATTTTCCCCTTGATTTATTTTAATTTTGACTTATTATACAATATATACAAGTGGAAGAATGTTGGGAAAGGCGTGTTCTTAACCTTGCATATAATAATAATTATAATTTTGTAAAAATAAATATTTAGTTATGGCGAATCTTAAAGATGTATATACCACATAGAATAGGTACTATTTGGGATAATCTTATATTGTATGAGATTTTGGGATAAATATTTTATGTGGGTTTCAAATTGGAAAAAGTATTTGCTATTGGGAAAAGTTACTACGAAATATTTAATTTAGGCTTATTGTTTAGTGAGCTCATAGTTTTGAGGCACATGGTTTATCTAATACCACTAAGTGGTCTGTGCAATATTGTTTGATAAAATCAAGAAAATTAGTAGCTATTGAGGTTATCTTGTTGGCTAAGGTTAGATTGAACATCTCTTATAGGTTGCATATATGATTATAAGAAGCATAGATTGGGACATACAACTACATGGTTCTCATTTTCATGTTCACATAGAGGAATTAAACTAGTTGATTCCTTAGAGGCCTTGCATGGAGACTCTAAAAGTGTATTGTAGTATTTTTTTAGATAATACATTGAATTAGGCTAATTTTTTTTCCCTTGAGAGAGATTTTATAGGGTACATTTGGTGTTATGTTGTGATATGTTTTTTAATATAATTTTGTATTGTGGCTTATAAATACTTGTTTTTTAATTTTTGTCCCATTATAGTTATGTGGAAATGATATATATTGATACAATTTCATTTCAAGTAAGACCCTAGATATTTACATGAAATAAAATTCATGGAATATGGGAGTCTAAGGGCATGCTATCTTCATTGAGATCATCAAGATATCCATAGTTATTCAAGAATTGTTCCATTTTGAGTATCAATATATTCAAGGATATTGGAACAAAAAAATAATTCATATTAGGCACAAACTCAACTTCTTCAATTTCATGAGTTAGACTACAAGAACAGTGAGAGGTAATGAAGAAGGTGGTTGAGTAATTAGATGTGATGAAAAAATAATAGCAAGAAGTGACATTTTTAGAGTAAGTATTTCTCATAAATTTTTATAATATTTCATAATTTATCCAATTATATAATACTTTATCAAGATTCAACTACATAATTGTTAATCAATCTTTATTAACCCATATTTCATGAGTGTTAATTTGCAAGAAACCATCTCTTATTTGAACATACTAGTCTACTTAGAAGTAATTACATTTAGGTGATGATCAAAAGGGTAAAGCTTTAGAACTTATTGTAAGATCATCCTTCTCAATACTACTCCAACTCAAGTGTGTTCAATGCTGGAGTTTCTCCAATAATATGCCTTGTGAACCATTGATTATACATCTCCTTAGCTCATTCATTTATATTTTAGTGATTTTTTCCTATTGTCGATCAAATTATGTGATGTTTGATCAAATTGAACTACATAGTTTTTAGGTTATATTTTATATTTTTAGATTCTTTGATTTTTATTTAATTAATAACTTTACATAAAAACAAGTTAGCATAGAGTGTGAGAGAGAGTGAGAGAGAGAGATAGATAAATGGTACAAATATGGGTTGGATGAGAAAGAGTAGGCATGGAAATTTAGGTGAAGGAATATTGAGTGGTAGGAAAAAGAAAATAGGTTGGATAGAAGAGAGGGATGGGGGTAGGAGAATTGGATATTAAAGGGACATGAATGTGGATAATATATCCTATACCTTGTAATATATCTAGCGACTCAAGATGGGTGATGATGATATATTATTAAGGAGTGTGTGAGTGATGAGATTTAGGATTAGATGACATTATTAGGTAGGATAATTTGGAGGAGAGACAAGTGGTGGTCAATTTTGGTGAGTGACAAAATTAACATAATCTAATAGGGGTTCATTATCAAAGTGGTCATCATTCTGAGACATGTAGAGTGGGACATCATATGGGGTGGATGATAATGGAGGAAGGAAGGAAGGAAGGGTAGTGAAAGAAGGAAGAGAATGGAAAACACATGGATAGGTTTAGATGAGGGTTCCTATAAGAGATAATGTATGAGGAAGGGATAGTCAAAGAAGGAAGGATAATAATTTATATCAAAGAACAACAAAAATGCTTCATTCTTATATAATATAAAAAAAATGAGTAGAAAAGCATAGATTTTTTATTTTTGGTAAAAATAAAAGACAAAGATAGTAGTGTAGTAAATGGATAGTGCTAACCTAATTGTGTTAAGAATTATATCTTGTGAATATGTTTATGTTTACTCAAAATAGTTTTGTTGAATGGTGAAAAAAAGAAGAGTAGAATTAACTAATTTTTGAACATTAGAATGAGAGTTTGTTGTTAAGAGATAAATTATTTTGAGGATGAAGAAAGGAATAAATAATGAAGGCTAGGATTCACATAAAATTCACCATAAATATAAATACAAAATATATAGCCTACATAATTTAAATGTAGGAAAGCCTTTTCAATTGTCTATCTTAGGATTCAACAAGCAGTCTATCATAAATGGATTTACTTAAGTTAGCACAAGAACAAAAAAATTCTCTACCAACTAAATAACAAATTATTTTTCTTTCTAGTTAGATTTATTAACATGTATTACTTAAAATAAATTATTAATCTAAATGGAATTTGGTTGGGAAATGATAAAAAAACAAGAAATTGGTTGATTTACTATCAACTAAATTTATGAATGACAAGATTGTTTAAATACATTTAAAAGGTAAAAAGAATGAAAGATAAAAAATAGATAAGCTAGCTAATGAAATATAATAGGAGGGTCCTTTTGAAAAAACTCAGATTGCAAGTAGGAGGAATAAAGTCTAGTTTTGATATAAGGATGTTGGCACACTTATAGAGTGCAACCATACTATTATTACATGTATTTTTTTAGATAAAGACAAGATAAATAATTAAAAAAAACAAAAGAGTGCTAAGATTTTAGATAAATGAAGAATATAATAAGAATGTAGAAATCCCTACAAATGAGTAAGAAATTTGATTTCAAAATAGTTCATGCCCATTTTCTATGCTTCCACATTTTACATGCATATCTACCAGAGCAGTTGCAACTACAACATTTGAAATTTTTTCTCTATCCTCTATGATTTGATGGATGTCTACACCCTATTCCAAAGCTCCCATTTTGGCATAAACTAGGAGGATGCTAGAAAAGGTTGTAGAAAATTTATCTTTACATCTTCCAATTGCATTTTCTTGAAAGTTCATAAAGCCTTTTTAAAAAATTTACTTTGTGAATAATCTATGATTAGGGAATTCAGTGGAATGTGTTTGTTTAAGGTGTTTTGTTAATTTTTTTTTATATATTATGTGTATCTTATAATCATGTAAATCCATGAGACCACCAATTTATTTTATGTATTTTTTCAAATAGTTCATGCACCTTGTCTATGCTTCCACATTTTGTATACATATCTACCTAGTTAGTTGCAACTACATCTAACAAAATCCTCATCCTTTATCCTTTGATAGATTCCATACCCTATTCCAAAGCTCCCATTTTGGTACAAGTAGGGAGGCTTTTGGTAAGGGTTGCAAAGTTTGGATTTACACCTACCAATTACATTTTCTTGAAAGTTCCTAAAGCATTTTCAACAAATCCATTTTACATATATCTTGCAATCATGGTATTCCAAGAGACCATATTTATTTGAGGCATTCAATCAAATATTTCATGTGCCTTGTCTATGATTCCATAGTTTACATACATTTCTATCAGAGTATTTCCAACTATAACATCTAAAAAAATTCCTCTATCCCTTCTATGGATACCTATACGGTCCTATTCCAAAGCTCCCATATCAACACATGCTAGAAGTACACTGGAAAATGTAAGTTGATTTGGTTGGAAACCCTTTTGTTGGATATGGTGACATAGTGCAACTACCTCGTGAAGATACCCATGTGCTTCATTCACTACAATAATGATATTCTAGGAGAGGCTCTCTTTCTATTAACCCTTCAAACTTTCACAATGTGAAATGTGTGATTTGAATTTGGTTTGGGTTATGTAATGATGGTTTGACTACTAACTATGATAGTTTACATGATAGTTTAAGAGAACAAAAATAGGAAACAAATTGAATGGGACCCACAAGATCCATCTAAGAAGTCAACACTTAGTGTGTGCTCTTTAATCCCATCCTACCTAGAGACTAGGTACAACACACCACCACTGACTCATGGTACTAGGAAAATCCATTAATAGGTTCATAAAAATAGATACCAATGTGGAAAAGAAGTGTGTACCCATGAAGTTCCTACAAAATAAAAAATTATTTTATGATCATGAACATAAATATGGAGTTTATTAAGTAAAAGATCTCCTTGAAGGAATTACCAAACAACCATTTCTTGTCATATAGTTTTGAAGCCTCCTATAAATTATCCTCATATGTAATTCGACGTGAATCAATAATATCATGAACAATCACTTCATTATATTCAAAATCACTCCCAAATAGAACCATTTCCCCTTTAATTGTAGGAATTGACTCAAGTAATTCATGTTCTTCTAATGAAAGCTCTATAATTTTAGATTTTTCAACCAAATTATATTCTTCCATAACTTGTAAAGGAGACAAAACAACTCCCTCCTCACATTAAATTTCATCATATAAGCACTAATTTGAAACATGGAGCTAAACATCTTCATTTGTTTGATCATCAATAGTCTCTTCATGATAGATCATATCATAATTTATACAACCATGTTCTTCATTCCTTGCTCAATAATTCCTAAATCAAATTCTTTAAAATGAAATGATTCAAAAATAAAATAAATTCTAACCTCTTCTAGTAGTATATTCTCCCCAATGTCTGATATGGAAAATTTGAAGACTTCATGCTTTGGCTACATATAGATTGATATCTCATTTTCACTTCCCTCCCTACAATTCATATCATTTGGAGATAGTTCACCATTTGCAATCGAAGTTGTTAAATTTTAGACTATATATGATAATGGTCAACATTTGAATATGAAGGAATATAGTCCTCTTCATCACTTGAAGAACTACTAGATTCATATTCATCTTCCTCATACTACAAATTATAAATCTCAACACTTCTCTCAACACAAGATTCTATCTTGGAAACAATTTTTCTATCTCTTGAAAATTTCTCTTGGCCACAAATTGTAAAATTGGAATATTCAATCAAAGAAGGTGAAGGATTAACCTCTTTTGGCTACACATGATGTATTTTCATGGATTCTTGATTAAAAAATTCTTCACTTTGATTTTCCTTCCAAAATCTACATAATATCAAATTATATTCAATCCTAACGACTTCTTATTTTCAACTTTGAGATCACATTCCTTGTTTTGCTTCAAGAGGAATTTCACTTCATGATGCAACATTGCAATAAAAATGGATAATTGATTTTTCTTATTTGGTTGATTGTCATGAGGAATATTTTTTTATATTTTTTAAAATGGTCAATGAAATATCTCATACACTCATCTTATTTCTTTTGAATGTGAAAATGGCAACAATGCACCCACATCAACTGCTAGTTTGAATCTTCCAAGAAATTAGTTCTTCAAGCTATCCCAATTGGTGATGCATCCATCTTCTAAATATTGAAACCAATTTATAACAGTTTCAGTGATAAATTCAACAAATAACCAAAAAAATACATTTTCCTCATTCACCCCCAAAAATCCACATGCTATGGTGAATGTCTAAATGCAATCATCTACAATATGTGAATCTTTTCCATTATATTTTGAAAAGTGCTTTCTCGAATCTGTAGGGAAAGCTAAATATTGAGGCAAAGATAAAGGTCCAGACTGACTCCCCCATGGTTGATGTGAAGCTAACACCGTGATGAAGATTGGGAAAGTATAACTAGAATTATTCTACCAAAAATATTTTTTGAGAAAGTTCCACCTTATAGAGTCACCAACTTCCATCCTCGAGGAGGTACCTTTGAATTTTTGAGGAAATAAAGCCCCGATACTTCATTTCTTCCCTTTTAGAGTCACCAAAAACTATTGGTAAGAAATTTTTTGTTGCTACAAAGATTAACTGACTCACCCAAAGTTAACAACAATTTGTATCGTACTGGGTTTTGAGTCCCATCAAAACCTGTTTAACCCTTAATCAAAAAAAATTTGTACCAAAAAATTGAGAAATCATTCTGAAATCAATGATTCTCCTCTATGTTTGAGAGGGGCAGTTCCCTTGTATGATGAAATTTGAATTTTAAAAGGGTATTCTTTTGATTGGAAAGTAGGAAAGACAAGACTGCAAGTGAATAAGATAACTTTGAAAAAAATAAGTGAATAACAATTCACGATTTGTTAATTCAGAAATCTAAATACACATGAATAGAAAAACACCAATTAAGCTTTAAAATAGTAATTAACTCAAAGTCTAACACAATATTTCAAGACTAATCAACCAACATGGAAGGGATTTAAACATAAATTAATACAGAAAGGTTAAATGATGAAAAAAATTATTGAACACAAAAAAACAACAATTTCAGAATTGACATGGACAACACATAGACTCCAAAAATCAATTTTTTATTTAAAAAATTACAAATTCACAAGCTCACAAGATTTCCCACTCCATGTCAAAGGAATTAACTCCTCCCCCTATATGCAACTCTCTCTTCGATTGCAACAAAAAAAAGGGATCCCCCATTACAAATAAAACTCAATTTTATAACCTCTTTTCCCTCTCACAACTGTTAGAATTTTTTAAAACTTTCTTTTTATTTCTAAAAAAATCAAATTCTCTTCCATCCTTTGTGTGCAGTAGAAAAATGGCCCCTTTTCATTTTCATGCTCTTTTAGGTCTTGTTTCATGTTGTTGGAACTATGTTGCTCTGATTTTATGTTGTGACATGGCTTGAACATCCTTATTTAGGTACTAAAACTCAAATAACGATGTCTTGGGAAGGTGTTGTGAAGTGTAGTAAGACATTTCTACATTTTTCTAGACTCTATTAATTACAATTCACCTAAAAATAACCTTTTTACACATCAACAAGTCTTTTTTTGAAGTGTTGTAAAGTCTTGTAACAAGATTTCATGCTTTTCTAGGCACATATTCACTATTTATCTTTTTCTTATGCTTTATTTGACCCCTTTATGCCCTCATATGCCTTAATTAAGTGTATTTTTCAATATTATCCCGACAAACAACATTAATTACAACATATTTCCCGACACAAATTCTTAGGTCCTAGGTGGGACCCATTCGCCATGGGTGGCGAATGAGTCCCCCTTGGCCCCAAATTCAAAATATTTTAAATTTCCTTTTGGGATTTTATTAAAAATCACTTGATGTCGGCTTGTGATGAGGTATGAATGGGTTACTAAGGCACAAGTATGTATAAATAAGTGATTTTCACCTCATTTTACATCTCCTACAATCCAAATTCATCAAGTTCACTTATTCACCTATTCACTCAAGCATTCAATCATTTTACAACATCTTTTCAACCACTATTCAAGCACTTTGAAGCATCCATTGACATTACTTCAGATTTGCCTCATCAAGGGTTTGGTGAGTATTTACATTTTCATGTTGTGTATTCATCATTATCTTGCATTTCATTATTTTATTAAAGGTTTGATTACCAAAAGTGGGGTTTGACCAAGGAAAACCCCTATTCATTAACCTTAAACCATTTTTCTCTTATTGCATGTTTGTTTGCAGACTTAGGTATGTAGATTTGACAAGATTTTTGATGTTGAAGATTGGTTCACAAGTCAACTAGATGCTTCATGTCAACTTAAGTATATTTCAAGCTTGGAGAAGGTTTTTTGTCTGTTTCCCACGTAAGTGACTTTGGCAACCTGACAAGCAGTGATTTCCAGATATGGTGTTGCAGAGTTGTCTCCTGATTTTTCAAAAATTTGGGAGAGGATTGATTCACCACCTATGGCTAATGAGTCCCACCTTTAGACTAAAAATCTGAATTTTGTAAGATTTCAAATCCTGACAGACAAAAAATTGCTTTTGACAGTTTTTCACCAAAAGGAGGACTAATTCGCCACCTTGGGCGAATGAGTCCCACTGTGAAAAATTAGTGATTTCAGACAGCTTCCACAACATTCCAGATTCTTCATCAAGTCTCCAAGTGCACTCAAATTTATCCCTTTTCTTTTTGTTCTGCATATTTCTTTCATTTATTTCATTGTTGCATAACATAATGTGTTTTCAAATATAGTTTAAATTGCACTTTTGCATTCATTTGCATTCATTCAGATCGGTCAGTTGCATTTAGTTAACTTCATTTAAGTTAGAAAACATTGCACATAACATTAATTGAATGGACCATTAGAATTTTTTCTCCTATCTCTCTCCTTTTAGGTGAAAAACCCTAGAAGTGCAAGAGTTGTCCATAGGAGCCAAAAATCAACAGTTCATTTTGGTGAACCCGAATTTTGAGCAATTTGCATTTCTGATTTCATTTACATATTGCATCCTAGTTTTCATTTTCATTGACATTCATTTAGTAAATTGTTTTGTTTTTTCATTTTAGGACATTTTATATTACATTAGTGAAAACTTCATTTAGATTTCCTTTTTGCATTGCATCTCATTGAAAAAAGTAAAAATTTGCATTCTTCATATTTGTTTGCATTCTATAGAAAATTAAAATCACATTCAAAATTCTGAAAAACACATAAAAACATCATACCGGGACTCATTTGCCACCCAGGGCGAATTAGTCCCTCTGCACTTGTTAAACAACATTTTTAGCATTTTTCTGGCATCTATTGCATTTTTGTTTTCTATAGTTAGATCTCAGTTACAATTAGCAACATTTCTGTTATTTTCATTTCAAATTATTAGATTATTTTACATTTTCATTCACTCCTCCTTTGTGGTACTTGCATGAGTTTTTGGTGCCCCGTTGATAATACTTTAGTGAGAAGAAGTTCTAGACTCATGGTCTCCCGCGATATCACTTTCATTGTGGACCTTGGGATCTCATGAGCTCCTACTCCTAGTATGGACAATGATGCATTAGGCCCTGAAAATACCACTTATATGCCTTCACCTTTCCATCTAATGAATGTTGACACCCAAAACAACTCTCTTCCTCAAGATAAGGTCATTAGTCTTCATGAAGAATTTTCACATTTACAACAAGACTTGACACTTGAAAAAATTTCCCAAATTGCCATACATGCCATTGATAATCTTCATCGTTTGATTGAAAGTGATGAAGGCTTACAAGTGATGAAGAAAATTGCTGAGATTTACAATAAATATGCCTCTTCTAATACCCAATCCACAAACATTCCTGTAAGCCAAGGAGGACCTCAAGTTCCATACCAACTTACACCAATCCGGAAGTCACTACAACTATGCAACAGGTTAGTTATGTGGCTCCTTCCTTTGCAATTCCACCTAGCATTCTTACTTCTCTTGTGGCATCACAAGTCCCTTCCACCACCTTCACACCCCTTAGTATTCCTTTCAATTCCCTTAACATCCCTTACACTCCATCACCATTTTCTCTTCCATCTCAATCTACATGCCCCAACCCCATTCTTACACAACTCCTTACCACTATTTCTTCCATGCAACATCAACTTTCCACCATTAGCCAAGGTCAAACCACTCCACCCACATATCATGTCCATAGAAGCCCCTTATCCTTAGAAATATTATGTATTTCAATGCCATAAGGGATAGAAATGCCTCGATTTGAGAAATATGGAGGTAAAAGAGATCCTATTAACCATGTTAATGCTTATACAACTTTATGTAGTGATTTTGTCCTTGATGAGAGAATTTTAGCCAAATTGTTTCCAAGGGCCACCTTGAAAGATACTACCTTAGAATGGTTTTCCAGTTTTCCTAATCATTCCATCTGCTCCTTCAATGAACTTGTGGATGATTTCATAAGTAACTTTCAAGTTCACATGACACCTAAAAAGACAATGGCTGATCTCATGCGATGTAGACAAAACACAGATAAAAAAGTCACGGATTGTATCTCACGACACTAATATTTGTATTCCCAAATTGATGTAAAGATTCCTGATGCACATCTACAAAAGATGTTTATTGCAAACTTGCACACAAATCTTCAAGATAAGTTAACTATGATGAAACTCCCTTCATTTATGCATTTATGCACAACCTTGTGTGAATACCATAAATCGATTTCAAGTCGTGATTCAAAATCCACTTCTTACCAAGTTGAAAAACCTAAACACAACAATCAAAACCACAATAATAATAAAAAATTTTGCAAACCAAATAGAGGCTGAACTTATAGTTTAATCCACCTCCTCAACCTCAACCTCAATTGCAACCAACCCAACAAATTCCATATCAAGTGGCAGCTATTAAGGTAGCGGTTCCTTATCATTATGGGGACCACAAGAGACAATTTAATCCCCTACCCGACACCCTACATAATACAATGAACCAATTAATTCAAAAATGCCTGCTCACTTTTCCACCCATCCGATTGCTTGATCCAAATCAACCTTTAGCACCCACCTTCAAACCTAATGCTTATTGTCATTTTCATCACCAGAATGGACATTACAATGAATATTGCAAGCGTCAAAAACATCTAGTTCAAGACCTCATTGATTCAGGCCATCTATCCATTATGGGTGTTAATGATCAAGGCAATAAATCTATTGCACCCCATAACCAGAATTTGCAAATTTTCACTAATCCCATGCCTAAACATACTACCTCATTTGTCAAGGCTAGTGAACCTTCAACCACTGATGTAATGACTATTGATACAAACAATGAGCAACATGATATACCTCCCCCTATTACTACAAAAATTCCTATGGATGAACTCGTAGCTACAATAGATGTTATCCCTCGTAAGGGTCAAACCACTAAGTCTCTTGATATCACTTTTTCTACTAGAGACATACTACAAAAACTTCTTGATGGTCCTCTTTACATAGTTGGAAGAATCTATAATAAGCCCACTAATGGGATATTAATAGATCCCGCTTGTGGCAAGAATGTGATCACAGAGGAGTTTCTAGTATTACATGAACTATATCAAGATGATTATAATAAATTGACTGCATGGATAAAGACACATATTGGTTTTGCATGCCCTATGATCAGATCGATCGTGCTACCCTTACAAATAGGACCTAAAATTTTGGAGGTAACATTTTCAATTATTCCACAATCTGACCAATTTTGTTTACGGCTAGGCCACCCTTGGCTTCACTTAATGAAAGCAGTCCCATCAGTTGTTCACAAGTGTTTGAAGTTTCCACATGGAAATGAGGTATTTACTATACACCATAGTGGATTTAATCCCCTCTCCTCTAAAGGAAATTTTTCCTTAGAAACTTTTTGGCCTGAACCCATGGAACCTATCACACCTCGAAAGGACTTCTTCTTCATAGCATACCAAAAATTCAAAGCCAATAAAATAATTGAATTGTCTCTTTGTGGTACGTCCCCGTCCATGTTCGCATCTCCTATCATAGATGAAACCATGCTTCAACCTGAGTCAGACAGTGAACATACCATACAACCTCCTGAACAACCACCCCTTGATACTTCACTACCATCATTTAAACAACCAAGCGAAAATGAAACCAATCCTGTCATACCCCCTCACATTAAACAAGTGTATAAAGAAAAAGATAAAGTGGTTGATCTGTCTTCCCTAGTTTCTTCTATTCTCCCCCTTTCAGAAGCATAAGAAACTATGGTGACACAATCCTCTCTTACACCCCAACAACTCCAACATAGAATTAAAAGAAACCACGGTGCTAGGGAACGTAGACGTCATTATCGTCTCCTCGGTCGTCAGCCTGGCATAGAAGAAAATAAAGATAATCAACCTCAGCCTTTGACCAAAGTAGTAGATGAACAGCCTCCTTCTCTTGACTTGCCACATGATAGTCCAGTACAACCTTCGCAGTAGCCTGAACCAACCCATCAGCCAAAACTTTTGATACATTCGTCCTTGGAAATTACCCTTCATCCTCCTATTGTCATTAATCTTGATGATGCTGATGATACGAATATTTCCAAAATTGATGAAGAAATACACAATAATCTAAACTCTTTATTTTCATCTACAATGAGCTTAAATGATAAATCTTCTCCATCAAGTGAAGAATTGGGTACCACTCTTGATTCAACGCTTGCAGTTCTTCCTTTGGATAGTCAACCACCCTCGCATTACATTGAACATGATTGGGAGGTGAATGACTTGTTAGATGGTTGACTTGCATTTGCCTAACTAGCATTTTTATTTTATCTTTTATCTTTTTCTACTTTTTGTTCTCCTTTTTATGTGTGTATCGTGTTCTTCCGTATTGTGTGTTTAATGTTCCCTCTCTTTGTACTCTTATTCTATTTGTACCTCTATTCTTCTAATCATCTTACTTTTATTTTGTGTTTTCCATTTGGGGATGATGCAAAGCATAGAGATGCCCTATGTCTCTTCCATGTTGACCCAAAAGGTCCTTGTATTTTTCTATTTTTGTTTTGTGTTTTCCTTTTGGGGATGTGCAAGGCATTGAGACCGCAATGTCACCTTCATGTTGACCCAAAATATTTTTTTCACTTTTCTTTCACCTTTTTATTTTCGTTTCACTTGTGTTTTCCTTTTGGGGACGATGCAAGGTGTTGAGACCACATGTCTCTTCCATGTTGACCCACAACGGACTTTAGTTTTCTTTAGTTTTTGCTCTCTTTGTGTCATTCTTCTAGTTCTATGTGCTTTGAGGAATGATGATAGTTCTGAGCTCCTTCATAAAAAAATTGTAGCAACGAACATATTGACCCCAAATCCATAGATCCCTTATGTGTTTGGTGTGTTTTTTATATTTTGGGGGGAAACTCCCTTTTCTTTATTTGTTTTTCATTTTCCTTGACATGATGCAGCCTACCTTCGAAACATATGACCTGGCATAGGGATTTCCAAGTTGGCTCTCATGTCTTATTTTTCTTTTGCTTTTTCTTTTCTTCTCTACTTTAAAGTAATTGCTCAGAGAACGATGTGTAGCAATTCCTTTAAAGTGGGGGGCATCCATTACCATTATTTCATTTTTCATTCTTGGTTCCTAGTGTAGCCTTGTCATTTATATGATGCATTCGTCACTTTGTGGATGACATTGGGTGTAATGTCCTTCATAAGTGTGATCTATCTTAGCATATTACATTCCTCTTGGTGGCCTGATGCGATGCACTGCATCCTCTAAGTTGTGAATATACTATTCTTTGATTGGTCCTCTCTTAGAGACATTAGGCACAATGTTCCCTAAGCAATAGACCTTGCACAAACTTAACAAGACTCCTTTGAACATCTTTTACATTTTACATTTTTGCATTTTTTTTACATTTTACTTTTTGCCACCTTGCTTAGCGTAACTTGCATGACTGTGGTACTTTGTCTTTTTGTTCATAGCATTTTTCTTGGTGGTACCTAGTTAAAGTTATCAATGAGTATAACTTTAATATGGTTGAGCAGGAAGCCCACCTAGCAGCATGACTTTTCCCCATAGCCACTTTTGTGTTTGTGAGTGCATACCAACTAGTATATGTATCTTACCTTTTTGGGCTTTCTCACCTTGTGAAAAACTAGTTCTATGGCCCCAAAGTGAGTACATTTGGGCCTTCTCACCCGACGTACCATCCTATGTTCTATCACCCCAGAGTGAGTACACATTATCAGCCTAGATCTAATCCACAACTAGTTGGATTGACGATCAAAGCTTCATCCAATTCATCTCAAAACTTGTGTCTTCCTTTGTTCTTATGCAAGTAGTCTACCATGGGATCTTCATGTTGGGGGCTTGATCATCCCTCTTGATTGTTTTCATTCTATCTCACTAACATGAGTGCATTTGAACCCTCCTCTTGATGTTCATGACTACTTTAGTGTGAGTTTGAAGTAAGTTTATCCACTCACTAAAGTGGGGGCTAAATGTGTTGTAGAAAAATGGCCCCTTGTCATTTTCATGGTCTTTTAGGTCTTGTTTCATGTTGTTGGAACTATTTTGCTATGATTTTATGTTGTGACATGACTTGAACATGCTTATTTAGGTACTATAACTCAAAGAATGATGTCTTGTGAAGGTTTTGTGAAGTGTTTTAAGACATTTCTACATTCTTCTAGACTCTATTAATTACAATTCACCTAAAAATAACCTTTTTACACATCAAAAAGTCCTATTTTGAAGTGTTGTAAAGTCTTGTAACAAGATTTCACACTTTTCTAGGCACATCTTCACTATTTATCCTTTTCTTATGCTTTATCCGATCCCTTTATGCCCTCATATGTCTTAATTAAGTGTATTTTTGAATATTATCCCGACAAACAACATTAATTACAACATATTTCCCGACACAAATTCTTAGGTCCTAGGTGGGACCCATTCGCCATGGGTGGCGAATGAGTCCCCCTTGGCTCCAAATTCAAAATATTTTAAATTTCCTTTTGGGATTTTATTACAAATCACTTGATGTCGGCCTATGATGAGGTATGAATGGGTTACTAAGGCACAAGTGTGTATAAATAAGTGATTTTCACCTCATTTTACATCTCCTACAATCCCAATTCATCAAGTTCACTTATTCACCCATTCACTCAAACATTCAAGCATTTTACATCTTTTCAAGCACTATTCAAGCACTTTGAAGCAACCATTGACATTACTTCATATTTGCATCATCAAGGGTTTGGTGAGTATTTACATTTACATGTTGTGTATTCATCATTCTCTTGAATTTCATTATTTTATTAAAGGTTTGATTACCAAAAGTGGGGTTTGACCAAGGTAAACCCCTATTCACTAACCTTAAACCATTTTTCTCTTATTGCATGCTTGTTTGTAGACTTAGGTATGCAGATTTGAAATTTTTTTTGATGTTGAAGATTGGTTTACAAGTTAACTAGGTGCTTCAAGTCAACTCAAGTCTATTTCAAGCTTGGAGAAGGTTTTTTGTTTGATTCCCGCAGAAGTGACTTTGATAACCCGACAAGCAGTGGTTTCCAGATTTGGTGTTGCAGAGTTGTCTCCCGATTTTTCAAAAAAATTGGGAGAGGACTGATTCGCAACCTATAGTGAATGAGTCCCACCTTAGGACTGAAAATATGAATTTTTTCAGATTCTGAATCCCGATAGACAAAAACTTGCTTCCGATAGTTTTTCACCAAAAGGACTATTTTGCCACCCTAGGCAAATGAGTCCCACTGTGAAAAATTAGTGATTTTAGAAAGCTTCCACAATATTCCATATTCTTCATCATGTCTCTAGGTGCACTAAGATTTATCCCTTTTCTTTCTATTCTGCATATTTCTTTCATTTAGTTCATTGTTGCATAACACAATGTGTTTTAAAAAATAGTTTAAATTACACTTTTGCATTCGTTTTCATTCATTCAGATCAGTCAATTGCATTTAGTTAACTTGATTTAAGTTAGAAAACATTGCACATAACATTAATTGGATGAACCATTAGCATTTTTGCTCATATCTCTCTCTTTTTAGGTGAAAAACCCTAGAAGTGCAAGAGTTGTGCATAGAAGCAAAAAATAAACGGTTCACTTTGATATGCCTCCCTAAATTGAAAATGATTAAAATAAGTATCGATGACTTATTTGTTGTGTATCCTTGTAGCTGTAGGATTAGAACCAGATTTCATATGTACTATGCTTTCTAAATTTGATGTCATTAATGAACTATCTGACATTGAAAAAATCCATAGCTTCAACTATTGTTTTAGAGGCCCTATTGTAGAAGAATTATGTGATCAAACAAATGGATCACTATAAAATATAGAACTGACCTAATAGGTTGGCCATCATGTTGTTTGAGTGTTGCAAGAGGAAGCATCTTCTTGTCTCCTCAAATTTTCACCATTCCATCATGTTTTCCCATGCATTATTTCCATTTTGACTCTTTGCACGTTTATGTGAAGTATATTTCTAATAATTGGAATTATCTTTAGAATTAGAAACCCTTTTCCTCTTGCCAAGATCAAATTTTTTATCTATTTTGGTTTGTAAACCACAGATCGGTAGATGACCTACCATGATGATACAATACTTGAGCTAGCTGGATGTGTTACAACTCCTAGAGTTCCCATTTATGATAATCCAACCCCGATGGCCTCTGACCGTCCCTTTCCTTATTACTTGGTTTACCACAAAACTCACCCTTTTCAAATGTCAAAGGTGATGATACAGACAATGCCCTTACTGTTGGGATGTGAAGTCCCATGAAATATTTGTTATCGTCTCACTTCTAAAAGTCCCAATGAAAAAAAATTCAATTCCAATGAAAATAAATTTTGGTGATGCCCCATTATGCAAGCCTAGAAATACATCAGGACAACCTAGCATATGTGTTTATCTGGTTGGAGAGTCCATTATATATTGGACTATTTGTAATATAAAAGAGTGTTGTGGTTAATAAATATTTCTCCTGCTTTATTGTGGACATAGGAATATTTTTGAATCACGTAAATTTCCTTTTTTTCTCTCTGATTAGTTTTGCATTCATTAATTTTTTATTTTTTTTACTAAAAATTCTATGAATTATGCAAATAATTTAACAAATGGTATCAGAGCTTGATAGGGAGGTGGTAGAGAAGGGTGTGTGGGAGGATATTTGGTAAATTCCATAATAAACCTCCTTTCAATTCATGCCTACTGAGATGGGAGACATTCTAGTATATCTCCCTTCAATAGTGGATTTCACAGTGGTGTCTAAGAAGAAAAAATCCATTGGAGGAGGTTCCTTGGGCGTTATTAGAGCGTCATATTTGTTGAAGTTTGTTGAGTCTATGATATGGAGGAGGAAAGGCCATGATATGTGGGAAAGGGGTAGAGGAGTAGAGCAGCAAAAATAGAGAAAACTGAAAAAATGCATATAGTAGTAAAAATGACAAATAAAAATGCATATGAATGCTGCTCACAACACACACAAAATACATAGCAGAAATTAGACAATATTAGATTCATATATGTATTAAAACTGGATAGTTACAATAGAGCTTCGATGGCCTTTCTTCTTTCTACTTCTTACATCTTATTTTTTACCTATGACAATGTTGTAGTATCAAAAACAAAAAACCATTATGGTGGAGAAGGAAAGATAAAATAATATTATTTTTTCTACCCATAAAGTGTGTAAGACTTGATGAGTAGTTAATGCTATATCATTTTAAATCTCTTGAAATATTTCTTCAAAATCTTTCTCCTTAAATTGTATTTAATGCTGATACGAAGGCTGAGCTGGTGAGGATAGACACGTTAAAGTAGTTGAGATTATATTTCTAACACTCCCCCTTAATCTCAACTAGATGACATTATTCTCAAAAATTTCCAGAGCATCCATCTTCACTTCCAGCATTCTTCTCAAAAATTTCTAGAGCATCCATCTTCATTTCCAGCTTTGAAATTTTCAAAGCATCCATCTTCATTTCCAACTCTGAAATATCTAGAACATCCATCTTCATTTTCAGCTCTGAAATTTCTGGAGCATCTATCTTCAACACGAAACACCCAAACAATTTCTCAAATATTAAAATGCATCTTTTCCCAATGGTTTAGTGAAAATATCAATAAATTGATCTTCTGATTTGCAAAACTCTAAACATATTTCTTTGTTATTCACTAGCTCTCTTATAAAATGGTATCTAGTGTCTATGTGCTTGCTTATTTTATGAAAATATGGTTTTTAGACAATGCGATGGTTGAGCTATTATCACAATAAATATTTTTTGCTTCATCTTGTTCATGCATCAACTTAGCTAATATTCTTCTCATCCATATAGCTTGACATGCTGCTCCTATGGCTGCCACATACTCCACTTCTACTGAAGAAAGAGTGACAATGGGATGTTTCTTTAAAGCCCATGATACAACCCCTATTCAAAAATGAAAAGCATAACCAAGGGTACTTTTCCTATCAACAATGTTTCCAACACAATCATTTTCTATGTATCCAATGAGTTTGAACTCATCTATAGCTGAATATAAAATTCCATAGAACTTCTTAGTTCCATAGATGTACTTCAATAGCCTTTTTCCAACTTGCCAATGAGAGTCTTTTGGAGACTTAATGAACCTTGAGTTAAGGCTCACACCATACATGATGTTAGGCCTTGTGGCCGTCAAATACATGAGACTACCAACTAGCATTTTAAACAATCTAGGATCCACTAATGGACCATCATCTTCTTTTCTTAAATTCAATCCTGTTACAACTGGTGTAGGGCTTGGCTTGCAATTCAACACATTAAATCTTTTCAATACATCACTTGCATAATTTTATTGAGAAATAAAAATACCATCTGTTGATTGCTTAACTTTTATTACCAAAGAATATTTCATAAGACCAAGATTAGTCATCTCAAACTCTTTCATCATAGCTGTCTTAAAGGAACTTATAGAAAGGCCCCCCATAAAAATAAAATCATCTACATAAAGACAAACTCTCATCATTTTACCTTTTTCATCCATCTTGATATATAAAGTAGGCTTACTATTTCACCTACTAAAACCATTCTTAGTTAAATAAGAATCAATTCAACTGTAACATGCTCTAGGAGCTTTCTTGAGTCCATAGAGTGCCTTTTTTAACTTGTAAACCTTGTCTTCATGACCTGAAATTTCATATCCTTCTGGCTGCTCCACATAAACTTCCTCTTAAATGAAACCATTTAAAAATGCAGATTTTACATTCATTTGAAAAACAGGCCACTTGTTTTGGGCTGCAATGGCCAAAATAGCTCTTACCATATCCAAGTGAGGTACATGAGAAAATGTTTCATTGTAATCAATACCAGGTTGCTGAGTGAAACCTCTAGCAGCCAACCTTGCCTTATGATTCAACACATTTCCATCCATGCCATACTTTTTTTTGTAAATCCATTTTATGCTTATGAAATCCTTTCCTTGCTGACGATCCACTAACTCCCAAGTGTTATTATTTTCAATAGCTTCAATCTCTTCATCCATATCTTCAACCCATGCTTCATCCTTTATTGCTTCATCAAAAGACATTGGATCAACAACTTCTAAAAATAAAACAAAAATAGAAAAATAATTTGATGTTTCAACATTTAAATCAGATTCATAGATATCTCTTAAACTCCTTGTTTTTCATTGCAATAAACTTGCCAATGTAGGATCCAATGAGTTGCTTCTACCAACTGCATTTGATGGAATTTCTAATGGTATTATCGATAGTGTTCCTTGTGGAGTTTTCTATATGGGTGAAATTTTTTGATTTCTTGAAAGTCTTGCTATAGAAGGAGGTGTAGCTTGTGCTACAACTTGTGTTCCATGTTTGGGAGTGGAAGGAGGTATTTCTTGAGGAATACCTTGTTTTTCTAAGACTTCATCAGTCATATCATCATGTGAATCAGCTATTGCTATACTTATTATTTTTTCTACACTTCCATCCCATGCTTCATTCTCCACAAATTGCACATCTCTATTGATTATGTCTTTTCTAGTATTTGGATTAAACAACTTGTAAGCTTTTGTATCTTCTGAATACATAACAAAAATACATTTCTCAACTTTGTTATCCAACTTCCTTCTCAACTCTTCAGGAACATGATCATATGCAACTCAAACAAAGACTTTGAAGTGTGCAACACTATCCTTTCTACCACTCCAAACCTCTTGAGGAATCACATTCCTTACACTTGTAGTTGGACATCTATTTAAAATATAAAAAGCAGTTGCTACTGCTTCAGCCCAATATTCATTTGGTAAATGCTTTGACTTCAACATACTCCTTGCCATATCCATGATAGTTCTATTTCTTCTTTTAGCCACACCATTTTGTTGAGGTGTGTAGTAGGCTATAAATAGTTTGTGAATACCATGTTGTCTGCAAAAAATTAGAAAAGCATTAGAAATATACTCACCACCTCTATCAGTTCTTAATACTTTGATGTAGTAACCACTTTGATTCTCTACAAGAGCCTTGAACTTCTGAAAGACTCCAATTTATGCCTCAAAAAATAGACCCATGTCTTCCTTGTATAGTCATCAATGAAAGAAAATATGTACAGCCTCCAATGGAAGGAGTTTGCATTGGTCCACATATATCAGAGTGGATAATCTCAAGAGGTTTACAAGATCTTTCTGATTTTCCAATAGGGAAAGTCTCTCTATGTTTTTTACCCAAGATGCACCCTTTACATACTCTTTCCAGTTTTTGAATCAATGACAATCCTTTAACCATATTATTTCTATGCAATAAATTCAGACCCCCAAAGTTTAAATGACCAAATCTCAAATTCCATAACAAGATTCAATCTTTACAACTGATCAAAAATATGTTTGAATAGTTACACTATGATTTTATTCATCTTTAGTTCCAATTTCTTCTTTTTCACGGCCAACTTGTTCTTTTCTAGATCTAGTAGGACAATTTTGAGAATTTTCAGCCTTGAAGGCTACTCCAACTTGTGTATTTTATGATATATGATGAGCTTCAACTGCATTTCTTTTGATATCAGGTTTCAACCTTAGAGGGAACATTATATTTCTTGTCATTTGTACCTCTGCTATCAGTTGAGTATTAGGAGCTTAATCAACAATAACACATGCATTATCCTTCATATAAATTCTATATCCTTTTTTGCACTAACTGACCAATACTCATCAGATTATGCTTCAAACTAGCAACATAAAAAACATCATGAATGACATTTTTTCCTCGCTTTTGGTTAGAATATCAACAATACCTTTTCCCATAACATTCACTTGATTATTGTTCCCAAGAGTGACATTTAAAGTAACTGATTTATTCGAGCTAGAAAATAACTCTAGATTTCCAAATATGTGATTGATACAACTAGAATCTAAATACCAAATATCATTTGGACTCTCTTGAACCATATTGCATTCAACCAATGATTTTGTAGAAATTTCTTCAACAATCTTTATGCATGCAATAAACATAGAATTTTTTGTAGAATTTTCTTGGTGATTTTAATTTTTCCTTCCTTGATCTTGTTGTTTATTTTTGCATTCAAAAGAGCAGTGACCATACCTCTTACAATATTAACATTGAATATGTGACTTTTCTTGTATTTGACTAGCTAAATTATTATGAGAGTGATCATTGTTATGTCCTCTTCCACCTTGGTTTGCATGATTGAATCTACGTCCTCTAAATGTGTTTCTTCCTCTACCACTATGAGCGAATCTACCTTTACCTCTTCCATAGCTTATTGAAAGCTGAGATGAGAATGTATTTTCTATGGAAGTGTGTGATTTATTTAGCCTAAGTTCATGGTTTATAAAAGAGGCATGCAATTCATCCATTTTCATCTAAGTTAAATCCTTAGTTTCCTTTATAGCAACAACTAAGCATCAAACTTAGGAGGTGTTGTGCATGTTTTGCACACATGCCCCGTTCGGAATGAGGACCCCCTCTTTTTCACTTCCGATAGGTCGTTCTTGCTCCTGATGAGCTATTTTTCGTCACCTTGCTTTGCACGCCCCTGTTTCCAAGACCAAGATGATCACAAGCTATAGAACGATCAAATTCCCCTTGGCTGAATTCGCCTACCCAAATTTCACTAAGTCATTTGCTAGTGCGGGCTGGACCTTGCGGGTTTCCCCTTGCTTATTGCCCCGACATCCATCGAGCCTCATGGGCCTGCATTCGTGGATCTCCCTTAGTCATTTTTCATTTCATCCTATCTGTTTGTAGCCAAGCCTCAATGGCCACCTGATGTGAAGACTCAACATTCACTTTCATCACTGCATCCTTCGGGCTTTGCGGACCCACAGTTGCAGGTCACCCTATGCGGGTCTCTGTTCCCATTTTTTTGCTCAGCAGCAGCTGAACCTTAACTACTGCCTGCATGTTGGGCTCCACATTTGGCCATTCCATCCCTATCATTGTCATTGCCGAAGTAAACCCGACCCCATCACTTCAAGATTGCCTAATTCCAAAATGATCGTTGGTCTTTGTGCATGGCTTGCCTTTGCTCAACCGTCGTCAAATGATTGAGCTCCCACATTGTCCTACTAGGTAGAACCTGAATAGACCATTTCCATGGAATGAAACCATAGGTTTGTGGGTAGGTTCTTCAGTCAAAGCTCACCAGTAGGTCTGCCCTCGTAGGCCGCTGCCTGCGGGAGGTTGTCACCTGGAAGCTATTTCAATATGGCTAAGCTTCACTGCCACCCCACTATTTTGGACCTGTGACCCACCAGGGCCATCATCTTCTTATATGATTCCACATGGAAGCTATTGCCCATCATTTTTCTGTTGCCAAAATAGAATTCATACACGATGTACCCGCATGATTTACCTACATTTTCTTGATCACTACGGACTTTCACGACACCATGACCATCACCTGGTTGGCCATTCCTAAACAACATTCTTTGCGGCATCTTCAAGTTGGCTCCTTGCATTGGATCTCATGGGCTTTCTGATAGGGAGAGGGATTGGAGGAATCAATCACTGATTCCTACTCTAGGCCTTTCCTTGTAAGACCTTCTTGGTGCTCTACTTCACCAACCTAACCTATAGGCCCTTACTCATGACTAGGTGCCCCTGGTTTATTTTCCCAACCCCTCTTCTATCAACAAGATTCCCTTCTACCAAGCCAACCTTGGTGCTGCCTCATCTCTTCCATTGGCCCTTACTCTTCTTTAAAGACCAAAATATCCTCAACTTTCTACTAGGTTCTTGCAGGGGTGAGAGGTGTTTTAAGGCTTCAAAATGGTCAAACTAGGGTTCTTATTCCAACAAAATACTCCAACCATCCATCGCTCTCATCAAACTTTCACCTAGGGTTTGGAAAGGGCTACAAGCCTAAGCCCCAATTAGGCCTCTAAACAGGGATAAAATGCCCTTTTCTTCTAAACCCACCAAAGGACCAAGGTACTTTGCTTAGGGATGGTGTTTCTCATGCCCTCACCTCCAAGATTTTTAGGGTTTCAAGCCTGCTCAGGCCGTACGCTGTCCAGACACCAAAATGGTCAAGAAACTAGGGTTTCCAAGCTTCCTCACTGCTGTTTCAGACTGTCAAAGAATTCTCCTACTAAATGAATTGATAAACCCTCTTCCTGATCACCATGCATATTCAAGACCTTCCCCTAAATTCTCCAAAAATAATTTCTCAAAGATCTCTTCTCCCCTACAAGTTGTGGATCTTTTTCTCCAAGTCTTCCCCAACCAGACCTGCACTGGCTCGCCTAGGGAAAAGCTTCACTAGCATCTCCTGCACTGGAAAAAACCCTATAAGATACCATATTTACAAAGAGGGAGCCTAGTCACAAATCCCAAGAGGCCGTATAATTTTTACGGTGGGAAGGTGCACTAGGACTCCATTTCTCAAAACTGCCTGTTACAGGCCTGAAAATGCAGAAAACTAACTATATACAAACAAAAGGTGAAAAACGATTTGCAAATACAAATAAAAGGCACTCCAAGCTAGAAAAATATCAACACTACATGCTATAAACAAAAGAACAGTAGGATCACTCCATTAAAGTTCAGTTTGAATGCAAAAATACAGAAAAACTATCCTCCAACGCTATTTTCTTCAGCTTTACAAAATATCAATCTAACAAAAATGCCTCCAACCCTATCTCATGGTCGAGGCATGCCTTAAATAGGCGTTCAAAACAAATTAGAATCTTGGGTCGAGCCCTAAGAAGACCTAAAGATGCAATTTATAAAACCAAATGTGTTTTCAAACACAAGACTAGGTTGGTAACCAAGACAACTTAGAGCTTCAAAACCCATTCATGATTTTCACCTCCCAATCCATTGATCATAATAGATCAAGGTTTATTCCTACTCCACCAAATGCTAACACAAATGGTCAACATGACCCCAAAATAACACAACAAAATTTAAACTTCCTTCTAAACTCTCAAGAAAACCCATGTTTCCCAGCTGCTCCTGCACCACTTTCTTTCTCGTGGGGTCCACAGGCTGCCTCATCATTTATAGCGGTCCTCCTTGATGACTCCTCCATAGATAAAATGCTTGCTTCTAACCTAAACATCCCTCTACCTAAGTGCAATATCAGGATGACCATGTAGTAATCATAAACATTGAATTCTAAGCCAACGATGATTATCAAAGAATGACGTTGTGCATTAGAGATTTGCACTTTATAAAGGATGACATTTGAAATTGGTGCCAACAGATGTCTCCCATGTGGGATCCACTGTGTGGATCTCTGGCTATCTCTCACTGTTCTCTGGACGACCTTTATTGAACGTCTTTTTGAGGGCTCCTAGCTACGTAAGTCTGCCCATGCCATTGAACGGTGAACTCACATTCTATCTCTGGATTATTAGTAATCCTCATAGAGATAGGACCAAATTGCATTTTCTCATGGGGTAGCATTTGAGCAACAACATGGGGTGGGGCTATGAAGAAATGAAATCCAAGCACATAACAAAAATTTGATGTGCCAAGATGGATGATTGGGGGTCCTTTTATACTCATTGTGTGTGTGTGGAGCCTCATAATTGGAGCTTGGCGCCGGGAAGGGAAAAAAATTCTTAAGAATATTGGGAATTGGTGCAATCTACCATTCCCATAGGCTCTCTACCCATATATCCTATATGTCTAAGATTGAAATGATTATGCCACCTTGGGAGTAAGTGTCGAGGGAATTATTAAACAAAGGTTGCCACTCAAAGCAATCAAAATTAATTGGGGTGGAAGCCTATGGGATATACCATGTGGGTATCTATTCATGCTTTTCCGTTGGTAATGGTAGCCTATTTGCAGCTGTGTGATCGATTTTAAGTGTACAATAAATGTAGATTCAAAATTAAATCAAAACACACCAATGTGACATTATATTGAAGACAACTAATTAAAAGATAAACAAACTCTTAAAACAACAATTTCTTCAATGACGTCCCATTGTCCTCTATCTCCAGTTTTTTTGTTGATTCCAACTTGCTCTCAGATTGTATGCTAGGCTCAACAAACAGTCTTCCTAGAGAACGAGATTGAAGATGAATGCATGCTATGCTAAGATATGATTAACGTGATTTGCTAGAATGTAAAATTACAAAATTATGAATGCTAAAGCTGATAATGACAATGCTCAAATGCTAATCTCCTATCTCTAATGCATGTGTGTAACCAATGCTTGGATTCGCAGGGGTAGTTATAGAGTTTTCGAAAGATTCTAATTGGCTAATGTGATCAATGGTTGAAATCAAGCTTGTCAAGATGAATGGTAAGAGATTTTGGAAGTTGAGAAAAAGATGGAAGGTTGAAAAATGTTTCCTTATACACAAACTCTTCCATTCGAAATTGAAGGAAAGTTGCCATTTGAGGAGTTAGTTGAAGATAAATCCCATAATTGAATAAATAAATATATTTAATTACATGTGGCAATGAATTTAGAAGTTTTCATAATTAAATAATTAATGTTTAATTATGTGTGAGAGATGAAAATGGAAGGTAATTAAATTAATAACATTTTGTTTCCACAGTCCATGATCATTAGTAATCAAGATTTCTGGATTAAACTGTGTGTGATTTTTTCCATCAACGTTTCGGATCATACTCCATGATCCATCATCAGGATGATTAGCAGATAGAGAGAGAAATGAAGAATAGATAGCAGACTTGGATAGAAATAGGGGAGAGGTTGGTGAGGGAAGGATGTGAGTCACGCAAACCAAAAAAGAAGAGAAAGTCAAGGGGAGGAGAAGGATGATAGGAGAGAATTGCAAAGGAGAAAATTAAAGAGAGAACCTAGAAGAACATAAAACAATACAACAAAAGGACATCAAACCTTTAATTAGAAGAATAGAGCACATAACCAAACAGAGAAAATCACAGAGAGAGGGGACAAAAGTTCAAAAGAGGACACTAGGATAAAAATAGAAATCAAAGTAGACAAAAGAATTGATAGGAGAAAGAAAGAGAAAAAGGAAAATAAAATTGAGAAAAACACGAAAATAAAATTCAATAAGTGAAAGACACAAGATTAAGAGAAATAAGATCTAAATTATAAAAGAAAAGATCAATGATATTTAGGCTAGAAGTCTAACGTAAATAAAATTCTAACCTAAAATAAAATCTTAAAACTTAAAATAAAACAAAACAAGTTTAAGAGAAACTTAATATAAAAGTATAATATTTACCAATATTATGTAATGTAAGGTTAGAGAGAATGATCAACAGACAAGGTTAGATATTTAGCCTCAATATCTAACGTAAATAAAATACCCAAATCAAACAAATCTAATGTTTGTCCCAAAGAGTTCACAGCGCCAGCTTACCTACGTCCGCGTCCACGTCAGCACAAATGGGAAGTCAACGAGGGTATTAAGCAATTGATATCATCAAGGACGTAAAACGTCCAAACGTCTACCAACTGTTAAAAACGTAATGTCAGGTACCTAGTCCGTCTTAAAATGTTTGAAAACGCAACCAAACCAAAATGGTTCCAGTACAGAAACCATGGAAAAGAGCGTGCCGCTATTTCTGTTCCAAAGTTCACGAAGTTCCGTTTTGCCTGCTCGGTTGTTCCAAATGGCTTTCAAATGCCAACGACAGCGCCCAATTGATACCGGCACGAAACAACGGGCAACCAATGGTTCCAAGCAACCATTCATGTCAGTCCCATGTTGTTGACAATGGAAATCCGAGCTATGTGCGTCCATAATATAATGAAAGGAATAGCCCAATGATTGGCATCACCGCCAGTCTAAAGTTCGTCCAATGCCAGTCACCGCTGGTCCGTCCCAGACAGCCAACATAGTATCGGGATTCGAATCAAACAACGGTCGAAGGGTTTCAGCATAGCTCCATGAATTGTTCTGTTCACCAGAGCAAAGACGCGTTGGATGTACGGGTCTCCACGCAGTTCGTTCCGCCCAGCGTTAGGTCCAAATGTTTAACCATGACGATGGATGACTCCATGAAATGTTGTTCCATTCTGTTCTTAATCGTCGCCTGGAACCATGCATCTCATTTTTAGATGTATACAGTAGCATCCCGCATTCTCTAGCCTGCACCTCGTTAGACGGACACTGTCTATGCGGATCCTGCTACCCCTATGAGCGTTCCTTTGGGAATGATGACTTCGGCCTTCAATAGGCCTCAGTCCACACATTCTACATCTTGACATTCTACAGAATCATAGCTCCACACCTTGTTATTTAATGTCACAATACAAAGGAACTACAAAGATCATGGTTTCAAGGGTAACACAAAAGCACAACCACTATTCTATTATCATGTGGAAAAAATATAACAAGCACTCGAAGGTGGGTAAATAATGCTCAACGTCGACGATAGCATAACTCGTCAGTCTTCTAAGCTCATCTAGGATTCAAGTTCCGGTCGAGTCATTTTATTCAGTTTGAATGGGACCTTGATCCCTTTGGACGTCGAGGTTCAAGGACTCAGATGAACGAAGATTTCCCAGTATGCAGTTTAGGCAAGGGAAGGGAGGGACAATAAGCAATCATGCTAGACAGTTGAAAAAACCTCAGTAAATGGTGATGAACATTTGGGAATTTGAAAGGGATCCTTGCCTCAATTCGATGTTAAACATTGTCACCTCCACTTGATTAGGGAGGTGGATGGTGGATCGGGTGACATGGTCATGGGTGGTTGTGGGACTTGTGGGTACTACATTGATATTTTCTATTTTCTTTGCCATCATTTTAATGAATTCATCATACCATCCTCCCACAAAATACTACCCGCATTCCTCCTGTATGGTGTTACTATGTCACATTGCAAACCACAACTATAGCTATTTTCTTTGCACACACATGAATAAGTCCTAGCTTGGCTCCATTCAAGAGTGTGCTCATTGATGGTGACACTAAGATTGCCAAGAAACATGCTTTAAGAGGGGAATCATCTCACAGAAGACAACGATCTCCAGACCATTGTCACAAAAAGAGTTTTATATGCCGTTTGAGAGAATTTCACTCCCAACTTTCGTGGGAGAGATACGTATGAAAGCTCAAGGTGTGGATGACTGTCTTATCGGGAAAGGAAGAGAAAAAAAGGAGACAAAAAAATTTGCAAGTGAATCTATCCTCCGCGACGAGTGGGTATGCAGGTTCCCCATGCCACTCAACTGCTTTGTTGGCCTGGCTCAGACATCACCTACAGACGAACTCTATCCATGTGGAGTCTACTACTCCCACCGACTATGGGGATTCTCACCACCAAAGTCATTCCTTGATGGTGACCTAATGGTGGCCGCTCGAATTATTCCTCCAATATCAACATTCTCTTCTAGGAATTTTGCATCCTCTCCTCCGCAAACAAAATTCGCGTTTGGTATTCTTGCAAGCTTGCATGGAGGTGCAAGTTTAGCTTGGTGGTGCCCACAACACAAGAATTCTTGAGGAAAATCCAAGGTAATCAGGGGTGGTGGCGATTTGAATTGATATGCTCCTCACAAATTCAAAGAATGAGAGTAGTGGGGGGGAATAGCCTTGCATTTTGGTTGTGCCAGCAAACACTAGTGCGATAATGAAAAAGGAGTCATGGGACCTTCCTCTCTGTATTTCATTCCTCTACAAGTTTAAAATCCATAAACTGATGACTCTAAAGGGTGACTATTTGAAAGAATCCCCTCAACTTGACCTCAGAGGTTCCTCCATACACAGGGTGAGTCAGGAGCTAATCTAGTGTGCTACAAACATAAATAGATGTGATGAGCCAATGCAATGATCCGTTATGATTGAACATTTATTAAAAATTGTAAGAAACTTAAAGTCTTGATAGAATACCAAGATGGGTGATGTCCCTCCAAATAGTGGTGAGAATCTGGCTAGTGTATCAGTTTTGTTGATTGGCTATGAGTGATCAAGGTAGAATCATTGTGGGCTGATTCATTTCTCTCATGGTGCCATGTTACCGTACTTTAGTGCAAAATATTATTTGCATACATGGGCGCATTTTCATAACTAATATATGAATTTGATGTGGTTGAATCTACAATATGATTTCAGTTAGAGAGGGAAACGTCTAAAAATGAGAAAGGTTTTATAATAATTAGATCGAGCATGGAATCATAGTGTGCGGTTGGATGTGTTTTCTAAGGCTTTCACAAAGTGACAACTTTATACTCTTGGATCCTGATGAGGAGTTCTATTTTATAGTTGCAAATGATGGTATGTGCTATGATGCTTAACTAGCGGGGGGTGCGTTCAATTAAATCCTTCATCAGAATTTTGTGGATGACACATTGCGGGGATCTTTCCTGCCTTTGTCGTGGTCAAAATGGCTTCCTCCTTGCAAATTCCCGCATTGTGATACCCACAACCATCTCCTCCATGGGTCCAATTCCTCCAAAGCTATTTGAATTTCTCTCCCTAGGCCGCCACCCATAGTCTCTTTGTTCTTGGATCATCATCATATCAGGCTTGGATAGAGAGTAATTAGAGTGACAGTAGTAGGAGACCAAATGAAAAAAATGGAAGACAAAAGAAAGACATTCTAAACCATTTGATGAGGTTTGTGGACATGTTCATGTAGGCTCCCACCCTTTCAACACCAGTGTTGACAACAGTGACTCATCCAACATCCGCACTCTTGGTGTCTCTTCATTGGCAGCCCAACTAAGGAACGAAGGAACTAAATCAGGGATAAGGATCTTGCATGGTCACTCGAATACAAGTAATGGTGACGGGGACCCTAGTGAAGTAATTTGAACTTGGAGAATTGTATTAAAGCAGTAGAGATCAACATGTTCAGCCCTTGTCACCTCAATGACATTTCCTATTTATGGCATTACACAAGATCACCTCGTGAGGTCCGGTTTCACTAGATAATCATGCCAAAATGAGCATGCCAAAGGAGATCAATGCCAAGAATAAAGATGGCTATCTACTGAAGGTTTGAAGCAAGAGGGAGCTCTCTTGTTACTAAATAATCATGATCCATCAAGAGCTATCTCGTCAAATCAGGGACAACTAATCCATTTCACAATGATGCGAATCTGCAAATGGGATGCACTCGATTGACTGAAAAATGTTGTGAACACGTCAGACAGAAGGAAAAATTTGATAGTTTCAGCTATAGCAAAAGGAAAAACAGCTAGAAGACAATATTGCTACAGTGACTGGGCACTAGATGACGAAATAAGGAAAGGACAAATTATTTATTTTAAATTACTATATAATGGGGTTAGGTGAAATCCTAACTTATATCAAATCTGATCAACACAATATAAATTAATCCTAGCCATTCATCTGGGCTTTGGAAAACTATAAATAGGGGCTTTCCCCTCATTTGTAAATGGTTGGAGAACTGGTGTAAAGGGAATTTGCAGTAAGAAAAGGTAGCATTGCATAATTTTATTGATGTTCTCTTTGAGTTTGGTCATCTTTCATGCATGGTTCTACTTCCATGTTAGTTTTAGCTTGTAGTTTCTTAAGTGGCTGTGATAATGGTGTTTGTTGTTATAGTATTTGATGAATTTCCATCTCATGCTTTTTGTGATTTGTTGATGATGGATCACTTTGTAAAGCTAGTTTGAGCTATTTGACATTGCTGCAACTAACTTCCTTTGTGTGTTCATGAGGTGAATTCACAATCTAAAAATTTGTAGTCCTTAGAGGATTGCAATGGTTTTGTGTAGTTGTAGGCTCCTCTTGGTCAAGAAAAACTCAATTTTAGGAAGTTTTCCTACTACAACAACCTCCATTGTTACTGTTCATTCATAGCTTAGGATTAGAACAACTTTCGCAACCCTTCCTCTTTTTCTATTTATTTTAATTCCTTGTTAGAGTAGGATCTCAAGCATCACTATAATGTTAAATTTGATGAACATGGTGAGTTTAGACTTTATTTTTTGAGTGGGCAACCACTTTTCATTCACTTCTAGCATTCTGAAACTCCATTTGCAGATGCAAATTCCCATGCTTTGTAAACCATAAAGGCCGCCCTATGATTACCAACAAATCACATCAACCAATTGAACTATTCGAAGCATTGTCATGACCTAACACCTGAGAGACCTTGGGGTAGTGATTTGTAACTTGTTTGTAGATTTCTACCTTTCAAGAGACATAGTGCACTTGTGCATTGCCTGTGTTGTGAGGGTCTGCAAAAATACCCATCAACAGAACTAGCGCTAGAAGGAGGGAATGGTTGAGCTTAAGGCTACAAAGCTAAAAGTTGGAAGTTGACAAAACCTTCAAGTAAAACTTGAGATAGGGAGATCTCTTTATATGCTAGAATTTTAAAATCAAATTTTTTTGAAGGAAAACAAGAGTTGAGTTGAGATGGAACAACATGTGCAAATTAACATTACTCAGCTACATGTAGAATTAAATAGGAGATTGAGGAGACCATCACAACAATGTGCATTGGTAGATAAGTGTAGAATTCATTGTAGTCATGAACATAATGAATTGGGATGTCTAACATTATTGAATAGAATTGAAAGCATCTTGCAAGGAGAAATTCCCTTTTGGGAAATATACTAGCCCTTGGCTCTACTTGACCCATAAGAGGAATTTGCTAATGTGGTAGCCAAGGCATTCAAAGAGTTGATCCAAGAACACTTGGGAAGCAAGGATGGACTAAATTTGGAGGAAGTACTGATGTCTAGTTGGTGCATATTTCACAATGTACCTCACATAGAATTTACTTGTCCATCATGTGTATAAATCATCACTCAAGTCAAGGGCAGCTTGAACAATTGGAATGACCAACTCTCAGTGAAGGAGAGTCATCCCATGAGGTAGGAGAGCTGTGAACATTTGGAGGACAGTTACACATTCAATTTGAACCAAGAAATTTGACACAAGTAAGTGCCGGGACAATATACACTGAGGCTCAAGGTCAAGAGGAAGGAGATGATTTCCTTGGGGAAGCAAGAAATCTTGATAAAAGTTCAGTCAGAGAGGAATCAGAAGGCCTTTTCTCCACAGGAAAAGGGAAATCCTCCACACAAGAAGAAGAACGTTTGGAAGTTGACAATGAATTAATAAAATTTGCAATAGCATATGCTAGGAAAGCCAACATAGATGTTGAAGAACATAAAGAAGAAGAGGTTGGAATTCTTAGGGTAGAAGAAAAAGATGATGAAAGCATGAGTGAGATAAGATTAGAAGACATATCCTTCATGAATGATAGTGATCAAGCATATGAAAATGAAGATTTGGAGGAGTGGGAACAACCACATACTGTGGATGTCTACCATCAGACTTCCTTCCCAATTGATGATGAAGATCTGGTAGTGGACAAATATAAAGAGTTTGTGTCAAGACTCTCAAGGGACTAGTTAGAGCTAAGACACCAAGTGGAACTGGAAGTATTATTACTATTGGGATGGTGCAGGCTTCAGGATTCATCACATTCTGAGTTCACATGTGAACTATGCCAATAAGCCATCAAAAAAATAATGGAATGAGTAGAGTAACCAAGTGCACTACTTCCTACAATTGCTTCAAGAGACGAAGTAGAGGTCCAAGGACCTGAACCAAGTGATAAATTAGCTAAAGGCAGTCCTCAAGAAGGCATCAAGACAACAACAAAAGAAGAACAACGACATTTTGAACTTCCAAATGATGAAGCGAAACATATGGGAACATTGTCCATAGATCATCAAGAGTCTTTCCCTTTTGTAGAACATTTTGTTGGAAAAACAAGGACAAACAACTAAGAGGGGGGGTGATTCAATTGTCACAAAATATTTAAAATTTTCAAACTTAACTTAATCTCAAATCTAATGAATGAACAATAAACCATAAACAATCAACACATCAGAAACACATAGAACACTAAGATTTTTATGTGGAAACCCTGTTAGGGGGAAACCATGGTGGATGTCAGTCCACAATATTATACCCTGCTAAAAGTATAAAGAAGTATGAATGGGAATGCACATGCATTCAAGCACACTTCCTAGAGCTCATTGCTCAATTACAAGAGGGTTCACTACCCAAGAAATATTTAGATTAAAACCATTCAGATTGTCAACTGATAAAATAGCATCTGCTAATACCTGATTATAGTTTTGGTTAAGCACATGAACACTTCTTCACTCTTCTTCACACTTCTTCACACTTTGCTTTTGCCTTCAAATGATCTGAACAATATTCGCACATAGGACTCACACACTTCACACTTGCACACTTCAACACACTTCCAAATGATAAAACAATCACTCTTATATATCTGTAACATGGAATTACATCGCTTCAAGTCGACCACAAAGAAATAATAAAATAATTACAAATAGTTAGCCCAAAATACATAAGGATTATTCATGCAAATCAACCAAGGTTGGACACAACATAGTGGAGACCCAAATCAATAACTCCAACACAAAAACATTTCAATTAATTTCTCCTCAAAGATCCATAACACGCTTCAACACCTAGTCAGCCATGAACATGCAAGAGAAAATCTTAGATCACGAGCACAACAATAAATGCAGACATGCAACATAGATAGAGCATGAAATAGAAACATCCACAAACACCATGAAACACCAAATAAACATCCACAACAATTGAACTCACAAAAATCACATGATCTTCATTCAGGAACACAAACTGAATGAACATAAAAACTGTCATAATACAAATCTTCATAAATTGACCAAATCTTCATGCGAATATTTGAAACTTGATGTGGATAAACTAGATACACTTAGAAAAAAACCCTTTATTCCAAAACCATTGATCATAAATGTGCTGATCACACCGACAGACTGAACTTTACTTCTCCACTGATCACCTGTAGCACTTCTTATTACAATTTTCTCAATATCCTCTACATATACAACTTCTAATACATCAATGATAATAGTGTTGACATCAATGACAACCACATATCAGCAACACAACCACAACATCCAACAATCTCCCCCTTTGGCATTGATGGTAACACATGATGTGAATAAAAAATACCATCAACACAACAACACTTGCTCCTCCTTAGGTTCTGACTCTTCTCCTCAACTCTTCTCTTCTAGAAATATTTTTCACATTGCTCTTCTCCCCCTTTGACATCAATGTCAAAGATCTTTGCTATGAAAGCTCTGAAACACATATCTACAAATAAAACTACTCCCCCTAAGTAGTAGGAACCATAACATTAATCCAGATCAAAATATGATCATGAAGTGCACGGATTGATGTAAACCAATGCATCTCTAGTTCATATCAGGAGGGGTAATCACCCCTAGCATCCCTCTGAGATACTCAAAAGTATCCTTTGGCAATGACTTGGTGAAAATTTCTGCAATTTGTTCTTTGGTAGGAACATACTCCATTCTAACTTCTTTCTCACTTACTTTCTCCCCCAGGAAGTGGAACTTGATTGATATATGCTTGGTCTTAGAGTGTAGCACTAAATTATTCGATATTTTTATTGCACTTGAGTTGTCACAGTATATGACAATAGGCTCATCATATACTTCTATAATATATTTTAGCATTTGTTTCATCCACAACACTTGAGTACAATTATTTGCAGCAACAATTACTCTGCCTCAGTAGTAGATAGGGAAAAGAAAATTTTCTTTTTACTCAACCAAGACACCAAATTATTCCCTAGGAACAAGGCACAACCACTAGTGCTTTTCCTGTCATCTAGATCTCCTACCCAATCCACATTAGTATATGCACTCAAGATAATATCATCATCTTTAGGATACCAAATCCCAAAATCAACTATTCCTTTCAGATATCTAAAAATTCTCTTTATAACAGCTACATGAGATTCTTTTGGATCAACTTGAAATCTAGCAACCATACACATAACATTCATGATGTCTAGTCTGGTTTGAGTTAAGTACAACAATCCACCAATCATTGACCTGTATCTTGCTTTATTTTCCTTAGGAGAATCATCATTCTGTGTTAACTTGCATCTGGTTACCATGGGTGTACCAAAATGCTTTGAGTCTTCCATGCCAAACTTCTTCAACAACTCTCTCACATATTTGGACTAAGATATGAAAATACCATTGTCTAACTGAGTGACTTACAATCCTAGAAAGAACTTCATCTCTCCAATCATACTCATTTCAAATTCACTTTTCATTTCATCAACAAACTTCATACATAGATCATCATCACCTCCAAAAATAATGTCATCAACAAAGACTTCAATAATCAACTCTTTATCATGATCCAACTTAAAATACAAGTTGTTGTAAACAATACCTTTATTGAATCCAAGCTTTAGTAAGTATTTATCCAGTCTAGCATACTGGGTTCTGGGGGCTTGCTTGAGTCCATACAGATCTTTCTTCAATCGACAAACCATGTCTTCCTTATCAGTCAGTTGAAATCCATCTGTCTGTTCAACATATACCTATTCTTCTAACTCACCATTCAAAAATGTTGACTTCACATCCATTTGATAGACTTTATAGTTCTTATATGTGACATAAGCAAGAAATAATCTTACAGCTTTAATTCTGGAAATAGGGGCAAAGGTTTCTTCAAAATCAATACCTTCCATTTGTGAATACCCTTTACATACCAGTCTTGCTTTATTTCGAACCACTTCACCTTGTTCATTTAACTTATTCAGAAAGACCCATTTAGTACCAATCACATTTTTATCTTTAGGTTTGGGAACAAGAGTCCATGTATCATGCTTTTTAATGTGCATTAGTTCTTCCTTCATAGCTTCCATCTAGTGTTCATCATTACAAGCTTCATTGACATTGTTAGGATTAGTCTTGGAAATAAAACAATACTCTTCTGCAATCCTTCTTCTAGTCTACACACCTTTATTCTTATCTCCTATAATTTGATCTTCAAAATAATTTAACCTTACATACCTCATAATTTTAGGATTCTCTCACACTTTTGGTTCTTTTGCTCTTTCTTCTGCACTTCCACTTGTCTCTCCTTGACTTTCTTGATTCACCAGAACAATTTGAACTTGATTTTATGTCTGCGCATTCTTCCCTTGGTCTGTACTAACTTTTTGGTCATCTAAATCATATCCACAGTATCTAGATGATCTAGCAGAGTCCTCATCAACTCTGACATTTGCACTTTCAACCATTTTTCTCAATATTCTATTATAGCATTGGTAAGCCTTGCTTTTAGTAGAGTAACCTAGAAAGATTCCTTCATCGCTCCTTGTATCAAACTTCCCTATGTCCTCATCTCTCTTAATATAACACTTTCTTCCAAAGATCTTGAAATATTTAATAGTAGGCTTATAACCAAACCATAGCTCAAAAAGGAGTCTTACGAGAAATACCATTGACATTTACCTGGTTTAGAGTGTACACAATAGTGCTTATAGCTTCTCTCCAATAGATGTGAGGCACATTTCCTTCCAACATCATTGTTCTAACATCATCCATAATTGTTCTATTCTTTCTCTCAACAACTCCATTCTGTTGATGGGTTCAGGGAGCAAATAACTGTCTTTTGATTCCATGCTCTTCACAGAAATAATTGAACTCTCGGGAGGTGAATTCACCACCTTTGTCTGACCTTAGACATTTGATCTTCAAACCTGTCTCATTCTCTACCATAGCTTTGAAACTTTTGAACTTTTCTAATGCTTCACATTTTTCTCTTAAGAAAGCAACCCATATCATCCTAGAGTAATCATCAATAAGCAGTGTAAAGTACCTTTCTCCTTGTAGACTTCTGATTCTAGAGGGACCGAACAGATCAGTATGTACTAGCTCTAGTATTCCATTAGAATTATGTTTTTTTCTCCAAAAAGAAACTCTTGTCTATTTTTCCATTTGACATTCCTTGCATATTGTGTTAGTAGGCTTCACTAGCTTAGGTAGATCTCTTATTGCTTGAGTGGAGCTTACCTTGACAATGTTATCAAAATTCACATGAAACAACCTCCTATGCAATAACTAGCTTTCATCCACTTGAGCAATCAAACAACTTACATCAACACTTAGGTGAAAAATATTACCTTTTGTCTTTGTACCTAAAGTAATTTCACTTCTAGAGCTTCCAAGCATCATGCATCTTCCATCTTTAAACTAAAGATTGTAACCTTTTTCCACCATTTGTCCAACACTCAATAGGTTATGCTTCAAGCCTTCAACATAAAGGACATCATCAGTGTTATATTTACCACCAAGACAAATAGATCCTCTGCCACTAATCACACCAACATTGTTATCTCCGAATCTTACAACCCCATCGTCAAATTTCTTTAGACTTACAAATTTTCTTTTGTCACCAATTATATGATGTGAGCATCCACTGTCCATGGCCCACTCATCCTTTTCTTCAATTTGGGCTGTAAGAGCTTTCTCAACTTTAGTAGATTCGGTAGCCCCCAAACCATTTTCCTTGACAGCAATGAAAGCCCATTCATCTTCATTTCCATTTTCTTTATCATATTCTTCATTAGTCACACCTTCTTCAACATAATAGCATTTCTTTTGAAATTTAGGTTTGTAAGGCTTGGAACTAGGAACTCTTTCAGGACACCTTGAAGCAAAATGACCTATTTTACTGCAAGAGAAACATTTAATAGGGAAATTTCCTTTATACTTACCTTGTCCTCTGCCTTCTTTCTTCACAATCAATGCTTCCAGCTCTTCCACCTCTTTTTCTTATTCTTCAAGTTGTTTTATCTCTTCCTCATACTTGAATGTATTTCTAGAACTTTCTCTTGGATCATATCTTTGCTTGTTTCTTCTAGATATAGAATCCTTAAATGTAGATTCAATCTTAGGGGAAGAATCACCAAATTTACTCAACTCAAAGGAAATAATTTTTCTAATCAGCATATCTCTTGTCACAGTTGTTACTATTTTGAGCTCTTCAATAGCATGAGTCTTTGATTTGTAAGGAGGCAATGATCTGAGCACTTTAGCTAGAATTTCTTGTTCATCCAAGGTACCACCAGCACATCTAATACCCATCACAAGTTCATTTAATCTTTGCATATAAGAGGAAATATTTTCATTTTCACCCATCTTCAAGGTTTCATACTTGCCTTTCAAACTCGTTAGCTTAGCGACCTTCACAAGTGTATCTCCTTCATACAAAGTCTCCAACTTCTTCTAGATCTTATGACCTATCTTCAGATCCATCACATTTGTCATTTCTGAATCCGTCAGAGTAGTCAACAAAGCTTCAATAGCCCTAATATTAATCTTAGCCTCTTTAATCTCATCAGGAGTGGAAGGACCATTATGAGGAAAAATATATCTATTATTTATAATATTCTAGAAGGGTTCACCAATGCACCTTAAATGACATTCCATTCTAGATTTCCACAGTGAGTAATTTGTTCCATCGAATCTAGGATTGTCTTTCTTGTATGATGCCATCTCAGATCACCTCAAGCTTTTAAAATTCTTCAGAGGAACCTGCTCTGATACCAATTGTTGGAAAAACAAGGACATACAACTGATAGGGGGTGAATTAGTTGTCATAGAATATTTAAACTTTTCAAACTTAACTTAATCTTAGATATGATGAATGAACAATAAACCATAAACAATCAGCACATTAGAAACATAGAGAACACTAGGATGTTTATGTGGAAACCCTATTAGGGGAAAAACCATAGTGGATGTCAGTCCACAATATTATACCTTGCTAAAAGTATAAAGAAGTATGAATTGAAATGCACATACATTTAGGAAAACTGCCTAGAGATCACTACTCAATTACAAGAGGGCTCACTACCAAAGAAAGATTCAGATTGAAACCATCCAGATTGTGAACTAAGAAAATAGCATCTACTAATGCCTGATTACAGTTCCGGTTAAGCACATGAACACTTCTTCACTCTTCTTCAATCTTCTTCACACTTCTTCACACTATGCTTCTGCCTTCGAATGATCTAAACAATATTCACACATAGGACTCACACACTTCACACTTGCACACTTCAACACACTTCCAAATGATAAAGCAATCGCTATTATATATCTGCAACATGGAATTGCATCGCTTCAAGTCAGCCACAAAGAAATAATAAAATAATTACAAACAGTCGACCTAAAATACATAAGGATTATTCATGTGAATCAACCAAGGTTAGCCACAACATAGTGGAGACCCAAATAAACAACTCCAACACAAAAACACTTCAATTAATTTCTCCTCAAAGATCCACAACATGCTTCAACACCTAGTCAGCCATGAACATGAAAAACATGAACACACAAGAGAAAATATCAAATAACGAGCACAACGATCAACACATAAATGCAACACAAATAGAGAACGAACTAGAAAAATCCACAACAACTAAAATTACATAAATCACATGATCTTCATTCAGGAACACAAACTAAAGTAACAAAAAAATTGTCAAAATACAAATATTCATAGCTTGACCAAATATTCACACGGATCTCTGAAACTTGATGTGGATAAACTAGATACACTCAGAAAGAAACCCTTTAGTCCGCAACCATTGATCATCAACATGCTGATAACACTGATAGACTGAATTTCACTTCTCCACTGACCACTTGTACCACTTCTTATTACAATTTTCTCAATATCCTCGACAAATACAACTTCTAATACATCAATGCTAATAGTGTTGACATCAATGACAACCACATATCAACAACACAACCAAAACATCCAACAATTATACGTGATGGACAATAGGATTTATGGAGGACTTTGAGAGGTGGATCACTCGTCATACATTGACCCTCTTGATGGGCCAATGTCCCTTGCTGATTTCTTCCCACTTGAAATTTTGCCACAAAGATATAGTGGCACTGAGGATGAGTATATTTATAAGGATGGTGGTAATGAAGATATATTTCCTAAGCCTCTAGATGGTGAAATATTATAGCTTTCAGACCAAGAGAGGAACTCCTTTTCCATCTACAATGATAGTGAATGGGAGGAAATGAGTGAATATCATGGTGAGCCACATGAACTGCAAAGAGAAGAAGATGAAGGCAGAGGTGTTTTGGTGGCTGCCAACAATTATGACATACCTGTTGATGTTTTTTTTATGCACTTCTCAACATAGGTAATGCATAGGTGCATCACCTCTCTTGAAAGGAAATCTTCCACAATCAAATTGCAGAACACTATCCCAAGGTCTCTAATGTCAGGTCTTGATAGTTCTTGGAATATCTCAGTTGATTTATGTGATTTTCTAGAATCACAAGATGAACTTATAGATGAGTTACAAAGTGTGGGAAGTTGGGCCTGCAAATGGAATTTTAAAGTGTTGGAAGTGAATGAACAGTGGCTGCTTGCTCAAAACAATAAGATAAAACCCACCAAATTCATATGATTTAGCTTCAAGGTGATTCTTGAGATCCTACTCTAACCAAGGACTAAAAGAAATAGAAAAAGGAGAAGGGTTAAGAAAGTTGTTCTAATCCTAATATACAAATGAATAGTAACAATGGTGGTTGCTACAGTAGAAAAACTCCCTAAATTGGGTTTTGCTTGGCCAAGAGGGACCTATAGTTACACAAAACTAGTGCAATCTTCTAAGGACTGCATATTTTCAGATTGCACATGCACATCATGCACATGTGATTGAACTAAGTTGCAACATTGAAATCAAGAAGCCGAGGCTAACTTTACACAACAGTTTGTCATCAACAAGTGCTAAAAGTATGGGCTAAAAGTTCATCAAATACCATAATAGCAATTTCCATTATCAATTCCATTCAAAAATCTACAACTAAACTAAAACGGGAAGTAGAACCATGCATGCAAGATGAGAAAAATCAAAGAGAACATCCATAAAATCATCCAATGTTGTCTTCTATTGCTGCAAATGCCTTTTACACTAGTTCTCCAACCATTTACAAATGAGGGACAAGCACCTCTTTATAGTTTTCCAAAGTCCAAATGAATGGCTAGGATTGAATTACATTATGTGGCCCAGATTTGATTACATTAGGGTTTCACCTACCCCACAATATTCAACAATTTAAAATACATCTTTGGTCTTTTCCCTATTTTTTCACCTAGTGCTCAGGTGTTGTAGCAGTTTTGTCATTTAGCTAATTTCCCTTTTACTATAGCTAAAACTACCTGAAAGCTGCCTTCTTACTTGATGTGTTTTCAGTGTTCTTCATTGGATCAAATGAGCCCGTCGACGACCGACATCAATGGATTGGTTGCCCTTGATTCGGGGGACAGGTCATCATCATCTGGTGAAAAGTAAGACAGCTCCATCATGCCTTCTTCAAGGCCACCCCCTTGCATTTTTGTCATTGACTTCCTTGGTACAAGCCTTCTTCTAACACTGACCCTATTGGTGGGTGCTAGGGGGAGAGGCGAACATGAAATGAATGGTGACATGAGCTACGTTCTTCTCCTTGTTCAACTTTCTCAATGGGTCTCTTGACGGACCCACAAAAGGCTTCTTGAATCCTGCATACATGAAGTGTCGTAAGTGATTTCATACACAAATCAAGGAAAACGTTAGTCAAATCCTGCAAACTCCCTGTTAAATCCATCCATGCATCATCAAAAGATCATAATATTTGTCATTGGAGCTCATTTGGACCATAAACATTAATGTGGGCCCAAGGGGGTGGGCAGCGAATGGGGGACAACAAACCAAAAGTGAAGTTCCCGAACCTCACAAAACTTAGAAAAACCAAGATTTTTAAATTATAGTGCATGGGAAAAGGGGAAGGAGGAGTTTCGAGAAAAACTTCATCAAGATTGGACTCATTTAAAAAAGCAGAAGCTTGGAAGGGGAAAGCCGAAGGGTCATTTCCCTTTTGAAATGATAATGAGCACACAACAATCTAGAAGGAGAGTCTCGAATGGAAATGGAGGGGCAAAGTCCCAGAAATGGCCATGGAGGGATGAAGTCCAAGAAACGGCCACGAAGGGGCTGGGTTCCGGAGGCCGAGTCACTAAGGGCCGACAGATGTTTAAAATGGCCAAGGAGGGACAGAGCCCTGGAAAAGGCCACGGAGGGGCTGAGTTTCGGAGGCCGGGTCGTTGGGGGCCGACAGATGTTCAAAATGACCACAAAGGGATGGAGCCCCGGAAATGGCCACGAAGGGGCCGGGTTCTGAAGGCCGGGTCGTCGGGGGCCGACGGATGTTCAAAATGGCCACGGAGGGACGAAGTCCTAGAAACAACCATGGAGGGGCCAGGTTCCAGAGGCCGGGTCACCAGGGGCCGGTGGATGTTCAAAATGGCCAAGGAGGGATGGAGTTCTAGAAATGGCCACAAAAGGGCCAGGTTCTGGAGGCTGGGTCGCCGAGGGTCGACGAATGTTCAAAATAGCCAAGGAGGGATGAAGTCCCAGAAATGACCACGAAGGGGCCAAGTTCTGGAGGCCGGGTCATTGGGGGCCGGTGGATGTTCAAAATAGCCACAAAGAGATGGAGTCCTGGAAACGACCACAGAGGGGCCGTGTTCTGGAGGCTGGGTCACCAGGGGTTGGCGAATGTTCAAAACTGCCATGGAGGGGCCGAGTTCCAGAATGAAATTTTTGCAATTTCCTGAAACTTAACGAAATCTTGATAGTTCACTTAGGCACCACAAAAAAATCCCAAATCCATAGGAAACTTGCCCCCAAAGTCAAAAATGAAGGAAAAAGCGAATCGAGCTAGCAGGGAAATCTGACCAAGGAAATCTGGCAGGGTGGACCCGAAGGACCTGAAGGACTTAGAAAATTTGTGGGGTGAAACATGGTCAAATTGAAATGATACTATGAGGCTGGCTGACCATTTTAGATGCCAAAATAGGGAGCACACAAAATGAGGCAACAACACAAAATGACCCGACAAGGCAACAGGGAGAGAGGGCCCCCATTTCGAATGGGGCGTGTGTGCAAAACATGCCCAACAATACCTGGCCAACTACAAGATGAAACTAGGAGTCTTTCTGCATTGACCATTGATGATCCTTTTCATGTTCAGAAGGATGCAATAGGAAAATTTCTTCTATGTCATCTTCCTATGACATTGAACATCATAAAATAAGGTCAACACCTGGGGAAGGAGATGGGACAATGCACTCCCTTTTGGGGACAACAACCAAGTGGACATTGAGTTTGTAGATGAACAACGAGGTGAAGTGTATCTCCTCAAAGAGTAGCTGGTAGGGGCTGTGGGTCCCACTAGTGGATTGGAAGAGGTGCTTGCTCCCTCTTTCTCACTACCTTGTGTAAGCCTAAGATCAAGGATGTTGCACCATCCGGTGCCTCCACTCGAGGCCACCGACAAAATGACCAATGATGTAGTGCTCACTCTCGACTGTCAAATGCTGCTACCTTCACTTGGCAACATCCAAGTTCTATCTTTCCTTACTCCTGTGAATACTTACAGATGTGTTTATCATTTTGATTATGGGAACGATGGTTGACAGATTTGTTTATGGATTAACCATGGGTTTAATGAACCTCCTCAACTGTTGATTGTTCGGGACTATGTGATTAAATTTGAAGGCTACAATGTTGAACTTATTTTTTCTAAATTTAAGGATGAATCTATGTGGCTTAGAACTGTAACAATTGCCCTGTTGCTTGTCCATGCATTGTGAGATCCAATGGGCATGAATGTTGTTTTTCTGTGCTTGAACGTCGTTCTTTGTAAATATCCTTGTACTTAGTTTAGTTTTGGGTAGTGTAGGTTTCATGTACATATTTTTTTTTCCTACTTTTGTTAGGTTGGTTGGTTTGCCATAGGTTAGGCTGCTTTATAGTAGTTTTCTTGTCATTTTCTTTTGCTTTCCTACTTTAGTTAGTTTAGGTGTTTTCTTTTCATTTGCTTCTGTTTTGCTTCCACTTTGCTGCTTTGCTTGGGGTTCCTCTACTTTTAGCTGGGCACGTTTGCATGCACAACAACCATTTTTAATGCTTGGGGTTGTTCTATGTATTTCTTCAACAAACTTCAATCAAGTTTTCAGAGTGGACGGTGAGGGTCTTCTGGTAGTGTCAAGTGACTTGGATGTTTGATTTAAGGAGGATAAGTTGTTGGTTGGTCTCATTCCTAATGTATTCTAAAATCTCATATCTCTTACATTCTTTAAGAATCTTGAGATCATCATAGTTCCTTTTGCGGAGTCTAGTTAAGTGAAAAATATAAAATTCTGATTCAGTGCCATTGTGATTCTTAGTCCTGAGCACAAACTTCATTGCTTGTGGGTTGAAATGAAAAGAATTGAAAAGAGGAAAATCAAAGAATGAAAAGAAAGAAAAACATTGAAAATCAAAAGTAAGAATTCAAATTTTTAGGGGGATCCGAGCAACTCTACTGGGGCTATGGACGCTTGGCTAGTAGTAGAGCAATGTTCAAGAGAATCACAACAACAACCTCGTCAGGGGACACCTGATTGGTAGTGAGGAAATGTCCCAAATGATTTTGAAGTTAGAATAAACTACGTAGCTTAACTTGATGAAGCTGAGGTTCTTGCAACAACTTGAGGATGATAATTAATGCATATGCACACACTTGGATTTTCTGCATATGAAAGGTTGGGTTGATTAGTGGTTTTGATTCTTTGGTCAAGTGATCGGCTTGTTTGCTCTAGCGTGAAGATCAAAACCAGAGATTCTAGGTTTTCGATTCCATTTTGTCATCGAAATGCTCTGGAGAATTTCCCTAGCGAGTCACCAATTGTTGTGCATGTTTTGCACACACGCCCCGTTCTGAATGGGGACCCCCTCTTTTTTGATTCCAACTAGTTGTTCTTACTCTTGACGAGCTGTTTTGCCCTGCCTTGCTTTCCACACCCCTATTTCCAAGCCCAAGATGGTCACAAGCCATAGAATGATCAAATTCCCCTTGGCTGAATTTTCCTACCCAAATTTCACTAAGTCATTTTTTAGTGTGGGCTAGACCTTGTGGCTATCCCCTTGCTTATTGCCCCAACATCCATCAAGCCTCATGGGCCTGCATTCACAGATCTCACTTTGTCATTTTCTGTTGCATCCTGTCTGCTTGCATCCAAGCCTCAATGTCCGCCCGACGTGTGGACTTCGCATTCACTTTCTCTGCTGCATCATTTAGGCTTTGCGAACCTGCAGTTGTAGGTCACCCTATGCAGGTATCCGATCCCATTTATGCTTCTCTGCAGCGACTGAACCTTAACTACCACGCACATGTTGGGCTCCACATTTGACCCTTTTGTCCCCATCATTACTATTGCCAAAGTAAACCCGACCCCATCACTTCAATATTTCCTAAGTCCAAAATGATCGTGGGTCTTTGTGCATGGCTTACCTTTGCCCGATTGCCATTTTCGAATAGCTAAGCTCCCATGTTATCCCACTAGGTAGGACCTGAATATACCATTTCCGTAGAATGAAACCATAGGTTTGAGGGTAGGCTCTTGAGTCAAAGCTCGCCGGTGGGTCCGCCCTAGCACGCCGCCGCCTCTGGTAGGCTATCACCCCAAATTCATTTCATAGTGGCTAAGATTCACTATCGCCCCGCTATTTTGGACCCGCGACCCACCAAATCCATCATCTTCTTGTAGGATTCCACATGGTGGCTGCCACCCATCATTTTTTCATTGGAAAAATATAATTCATACGTGGCATACCCACATGATTGACCTGCATTTGCTTGATTCAGGTTGGCTCCCCATGTTGGATCTTATGGGCTTTCTTTGTCGCGGGGGCGGCAGGCTGCCTCACCAGTTATAGCGGTCCTCCCTGATGACTCCTCCATAGACGACATGCCCATTCTAACCTCTGCATCCCTCTACCTAAGCGCAATATCAGGATGACCATGTAGTAATCATAAACATAGAATTCTAAGCCAATGATGATTATTAACGAATGGTGCCACATATTAGAGCTTTGCACTTTATAAAGGATGCCATTTGAAATTGGCACCAACAGCTGTCTCCCATGCAGGATCTGCTGTGCAGATCTCTACCTATCTCATGTAATTCTCTTGATGGACTTTATCGAATGTCTTTCTGAGGGCTCCTGCCCATGCCATCAAACGACGAACTCATGTTCTATCTCCACATTATTAGTAATCCTCATCGAGATAGGACTGAATTGCATCTTCTCATGGTGCAGCATTTGAGGAACAACATGGGAAGGGTTTACGACGAAATGAAATCCAAGCACATAAGGAAATGTGATGCATCGAGATGGATGATCCGGGGTCCTTTTATACTCACTATGCATGTGCAGAGCCTCATAATTGGAGCTTGGCGCTAGGAAGGGAAATAAATTATTAAGAATATTGGACATCGATGCAATCTTCCATTCCCATGGGCTCTCTACCCATGATCCTATGTGTCTAGGAATCAAATGATTATACCACCTTGGCAGTAAGTGTTGAGGGAATTATTAAACAAAGGTTGCCACTCAAAGCGATGAAAATTAATCAGGTGGAAGCCTACGGGACATACCATGTGGGTATTTGTTCGTGCTTTGCCATTGGTAACGATAGCCTATTCGCATCGTCCCGCATTCTCTAGCCCACTCCTCGTTAAATAGACATTGTCTATGCAGATCTTGCTACCCCTATGTGCATTCCTTTGGGCATGATGACTTCAACCTTCAATAGGCTTCAACCCACATGTTCTACATCTCCGCATTCTACAGAATCGTAGGTCCCGCTCACTGTTATTTAACATCACAATATGAAGGAACTGCAAAGATCATGATTTCAAGGGTAACATGAAAGAACAACCACTGTTCTATTCTCACGTGGGAAAAATATAACAAGAACTCAAAGGTGAGTAAATAATGCTCAAATTCGATGATAGCATAACTTGTCGGTCTTCTAAGCTCATCTAGGATTTAAGTGCTGGCCAAGTCATTTTATTCAATTCGAATGGGACCTTGATCCCTTTAGAGGCCGAGGTTCAAGGACTTGGATGAACAGAGATTTCTCAGTATACAGTTTATGCAAGGGAAGGGGGGGCCAATAACCAATCATGCTAGATAGTTGAACAAATCTCAGTAAAGGGTGATGAACATTTGGGCATTTGAAAGGGATCCTCACCTAAATTCAATGTTAAATATTGTCACCTCCACTTGATTAGGGAGGCAGATGGTAGATCGGGTGACATGGTCATGGGTGGTTGTGGGACTTGCAGGTCCCGCATTGACATTGGAAATTTTATTTGCTATCATTTTAATAGCTTCATCATACCATCCTCCTACAAAATACTACCCACATTCCTCCCGCATGGTGTTACTACGTCACATTACAAACCACAACTATGGCTATTTTCTCTGCATGCACAGGAAGACGTCCCAGTTTGGCTCCGTTCAAGAGTGCACTCATTGATTATGGCACTAAGACTACTAAGAAACATGCTTTAAGAGAGACGTCATCTCATAGAAGACAACGATCTGCAAACTATTGTGACACAAAGAGTTTTATATGCCATTTGAGAGAACATCGCTCCCAACTTCCATGGGAGAGATACGTATGAAAGCTAAAGGCATGGATGAATGTCTTATCAAGCAAGGAAGAGGAAAAAGGAGACAACAAAATTTGCAAGTGAATCTATCCTCCGCGGGGAGTGGTTATGCGGGTTTTGCATGCCACTCAGCCACTATGTTGGCTCGGCTTGGACATCACCTGTAGACAGACTCTATCCATGTAGAGTCCGCTACTCCAACTGACTGCAGGGATTCTCACCATCGAAGCCATTCCCTGATGGCAACCTAATGGTGGCCGCCCTCATTATTCCTCCTATAGCAGCATTCTCTTCTAGGCGCTCTGTGTCCTTGCATCCATAAATGAAATTCGCATTTGGTATTCTTGAAAGCTTGCATGGAGGTGCCAGTTCAACTCAGTGGCACCCAAAATGCAGGAATGCTTAAGGAAACTCCAAGGTAATCAAGGGTGGTGGTGATTTGAATTGATATGCTCCTCATAGATTCAAGGAATGAGAGTAGTGGGGGGGAATAGCCACGCATTTCGGTTGGGATAGCAAACACTAGTGTGATAACAAAAAAGGAGTCACGGGCCCTTCCTCTCTATATTTCATACCTCTATAGGTTTAAAAGCCATAAACTAATGACTCTCAAGTGCGATTATTTGAAAGAATCCCCTCAACTTGAGCTCGAAGGTTCCTCCATACGTAGGGTGGGTCGGGAGCTAATCTAGTGTGCTGCAAACATAGATAGATGTGATGAGCCGATGCAACAATTCGTTATGATAAAAAATTTATTAAAATTTGCAAGACACTTAAGGTCTTTGTAGAATACCAAGGTGGGTGATGTCCCTCCAAACAATGGTGAGAATCTAACCATGTACCGCTTTTGTTGATTAGCTCTGAGTGATCAAGGTAGAATTGTTGTGGGATGATTTGTTTCTCTCATGGCGCCATGTCAACGTACTCCTATGCAAAATATTATTTGCATACATGGGCACCTTTTCATAACTAATATATGAATTTGATGTGCTTGAATCTACAACATGATTTCGGTCAGAGAAGGCAATGTCTGAAAATGAGCAAGGTTTTACAATAATTAGATGGGGCATGGAATCATAGTGCAAGGTTGGATGTGTTTTCTAAGGATTTCACGAAGTGACAACTTTATACTCTTGGAGCCCGATGAGGAGTTCTAGTTTACAATTGCAAATGATGGTATGTGCTAAGATGCTTAACTAGCGGGGGCCATGTTCAATTAAATCCTTCATCAGAAGTTTGTGAATGGCACATTGTGGGGATCTTTCCCACCTTTGCCGTGGTCAAAATGGCCTCCTCCTCACGGATTCTTGCATTGTGGTACCCACAGCCATCTCCTCCATGGGGTCCAATTCCTCCAAAGTCATTTGACTGTCTCTCCCTAGCTGCCACCCACAGCCTCTTTGTTCTTGGATCATCATCATATCAGGCTTGGATAGAAAGTAATTAGAGTGACGACAGTAGGAGACCAAATGCAAAAAATAGAAGACAATAGAAAGACTTTCTTCTAAACCATCTGATGAGGTTTGCAGACATTTTCATGTGGGCTCCCAGAATTCTGATGCCAGTGTTGACGACATCCACTCATCCAATGCCTGCGCTCTCGGTATCTCTTCATTGGCGGCCCAACTAAGGAACAAAGGAACTAAATCAGGGATAAGGATCTGACATGGTCACTCGAATATAAGTAATAGTGATGGGGACCCTGACGAAGTAATTTTCACTTGGAGAATTGAATTAAAGCAGTAGAGCTCGACATGTTCAACCCTTTTCACCTCAATGACATTTCCTATTTATGGTGTCACACAAGCTCTCCTCATGAGGTTTGGTTTTACTAGAGAATTAGTAAGGCACTCAAAGAATTTCACTATTAAAATCATTCTTCCCTCCAAATGGGAGTAACACAGTGGGAAATGGGGCGACATTTAATGATTAGGACCAATGTATATTCTCATTTTAGGAAGAGCCCAAAGTTTGAAAGTTAGATGAGCAATATATGATCTTCCCCCTTTGAGCCTTGAAGATTGGTAAAATGGGTAATCAAAGTAAATTGAAAAGGCTATCCCAAGAAGCTTAAAGGGTTTCATATAATTTAGGATATTGGAATATTTGCATGAGCTTAATTCAATTTACTATTTTGTGTAGGGCTCTGATTATAAAATGGAGATCATCAAAGAAGCTTGCTGTAGGAGAATGTTGCTCATGATGCGCCTGCCTAAAATGGTATGTTGAGAAGAGAGAAATGGAGACAAAGTTTTAAAGTACAAATTCAAATGGGAGATTTGCATGTTTCCTACCAAGTCTGTGGAGGAAACGATAACCAAGATTAGCTGTGAGGCCCAACTGAGACAAGGATCTTGATTCATGAATGATGCATGAAGAAAGTGGTCGGAACAATATTTGCATCAGTAGTAGGTCAACTCATCAAGGAAGGCTGGTAGACAGATGACTACATGGAAAAGGAGATCAATGCCAAGAATACAGATGGTTGTCTACTGAAGGTCTGAAGCAAGAGGGAGCTCTCTTGTTTACTAAACAATCATGATCCGTCAAGAGTTGTCTCATCAGATCAGGGACAACTAATCCATTTCACAATGATGTGAATCCACAAATGGGATGCACTTGATTGACTGAAAATGTTGTGAACACATCAAACAAAAGGAAAAATTTGATAGTTTCAGCTATAGCAAAAGGGCAAACAACTAGAAGACAAAATTGCTATAGTGATGGGGCACTAGAAGACAAAATAAGGAAAAGACAAAGGATGTATTTTAAATTGCTATATAATGGGGGGTAGGTGAAACCATAACTTGTATCAAATCTGAGCCACATAATGTAAATTAACCCTAGCCATTCATCTGGGCTTTGGAAAACTATAAATAGGGGCTTGCCCCTCATTTGTAAATGGTTGGAGAACTGGTGTAAAGGGAATTTGTAGTAATAAAAGACAAGATTGCATGATTTTATTTATGTTCTCTTTGAGTTTTCTCATCTTTCATGCATGGTTCTATTTCCATGTTATTTTTAGCTTGTAGTTTCTTGGGTGGTTGTGATAATGGTGTTTGCTATTACAGTATTTGATGAATTTCCAACTCATGCTTTCTATGATTTTTTGATGATGGATCACTTTGTAATATTAGTCTAAGCTATTTGACATTGCTGCAACTAACTTCCATTATGTGTTCATGAGGTAAATGCACAATCTAACAATTTGTAGTCCTTAGAAGATTGCACTGGTTTTGTGTAACTGTAGGCTCCTCTTGGTCAAGAAAAACTCAGTTTTAGGAAGTTTGTCTACTGTAGCAGCCTCCATTGTTATTTTTCATTCTTAGATTAGGATTAGAAAAAATTTCTCAACCCTTCCTCTTTTTCTATTTCTTTTAACTCCTTGTTAGAGTAGGATCTCAAGCATCACTATAATGTTAAATTTGATGAACATGGTGAGTTTAGACTTGCTGTTTTGAGTGGGTAGCCACTGTTCATTCACTTCCAACATTCTAAAACTCCATTTGGAGACCCAACTTCCCATGCTTTGTAAACCATAAAGGCCGCCCTATGATTTCCAACAAATCGCATCAACCAATTGAACTATTCGAAGCATTGTCCTAACCTGACACCCGAGAGACCTTGGGGTAGCAATTTGTAACTTGTTTGCAGATTTCTACCTTTCAAGAGAGGTAGTGCATTTGTGCATTGCTTATGTTGAGAAGGTGCAAAAACACCCATCAATAGGAGGCAAAAATTTTAGCCATTTTTCAACAATTCTTGTCTCTTCTATTGTTTGTCCATGTGATTTTATTTGATTCAGAATCCCACAAACATGTGTAAAAAATGATTCCATAGAATTTAAATATTTCATATTTATGTTTTCAAAATCTCTTCTAAGCAAATGGATTTTTCTAGTTTTAACTTTGTCCTTACCTTGATAATCTATTTGTAGTGTATCCCATGCCTCGTTTTTGTTGCTACTACTCTTGGGAGTTTTCTTTTATGCATTGCTTCATCAATGTAGAATAGAGATTTTCCATCCTTCTTCCTTTGCTCTTTCAAGAGATCTTTTTCTAACAGTGTGAGTGCATTATATGCTACTTGGTCTGCTAGTTCCACATAACCATTCTCAACTATCTCCCAAACATCTTGAGACCAAAATAGAGCTTTCATGGTTAAAGACTGTTGATGCCAAAAATTGGCAAGGTAACAGCCTTTATGGGAAACTCAGTTAATGGGGACCAATTATGCTAAACTAAGTGACCTCCAAATTTTTAAAGAAGCCAACTTCTTTTGTAATTGGGGTTTTCGAATGGGAAAAGGAAGGAGATATAAAAAAATAAAATCTAACTAAGGCGATACACCAAGATTTAGATGTAAGGAATGATAAATCTATCTTTTAGATGTGATTTAAGGGCCCGTTCGACAATCTGCTATGTCCAAGAACAATAGAAATCAAAGATGAAAATATAAATAATTTATTCAAAGCCATAAAATAATTCTCATAGAATTTTATTGAAAAGAAGAGTCAAATACATGGTCTAAATCAGCAAGCTTGTATTTAAATTATAAAAGTTCTGCAAATAAAAAATTCAAGACAATAATGGCACATTATAATGTTTTATGAAATAGCCTAAGAAAACAGAAAGGCCGAACAATGGCACAATCTGAGAGTCTTATACAATAATATGAAAGCAATACAAAAGGCCTGGTGTCTTTTCCCTAATTTTCCTGTATCTTCTGAACTCATTTTTAAAAGGAAGAAGCAATATATATAGATAAAACTCCCACTGCCTATCGGACTAGTAATAGAAAATATCTTGTATCATGAGCAATGATGCCTGCAGCAATGATTTCCTTCGGTCATTGCAACAAAAAAGATTCGGACCATGGAACATAGTCACTTCTCGGATAGATGTATCCCCTTTGAATGATGGAAATGGTCCCAACAAACTCCCATGCAGACATGTTTCATTCACCCATGAAGGTAGTTTAGAATATGTGGCAATCTAGCAGGGCTCACTACTCACTTTTTCCTTCCCTTCAATGAAGTCCTCGTGAAAGAGACACATGGCAACAGGTCGGGGCCCGTTCATTGATTCTTCCTCCAGCGATGAAAATCCCCCATGGTGAAGACATGTGGGGTAGTCTTTACCATCAACGCTGACTATGGGGTCTACCCAAAAGTGTAAGTAGATGAAAGCTACGTGGCACGCAGATGGGGCCTGATCAAAAATTGAAGGGAAGTAGACCTCAACACATGGAAGCATGGAGGAAGCTGGTAAGAGAGTGAAGGAAGGCTTCCCTTCGGTGAGCACCTAGTGGACACATGGAAAAAATGGATGAAGTTCAAAAAGGGCCCGATGATGTTCAAATAGGTGAGGCACATGCCGATACTTATCAAAAACAAAAACTACCCAGAGGGAGCTTCAAGGAATTTATGTATCCACAACTTCTAGTGACTATCAGGGGCATTTTTCCTATGGAACGAGGAACCCAAAAATTTTCTGGCTTGCAGACTAGAGTCTTATCCATTGCGTGACACAATCAAAGCTTAGAGAGAGTGGCCTACAAAGACATCCAATTAGCCTCAGATGGTGTTGATATGTTGCATAGATTCTCTTGTGCTTCACTTAGATCGATCATTTCTTTGTAAGGCAGTGTCGTGAATATACTAGCCCCAGACTCAAGTTGGAAGAGTAGCCACACAATTTTATGATTGACACCTTCAATATCCACTATAGTAGGGGGTTGAATGAAGCTCTGGAAGCGGATGTGTCATGTTGCTTCTCTTCTTTCTTTGCCAAAATTTTCTCTGTAGTAGCCATTGAGTCGTTAGAAAGAAACGGGGAGGGTAAGCCCATCTGAGTTAGTTGGGAGAGCCTATCTCACATGCTATTCATGGTCTGGTCCAGTGTGGCAAAGCACTCATTGGGATGGAGAATGGCTACATGGCAGTGGATGAACTTGTTTGTTGTTTTGGTAGCGGCCTTCCTATCCTCGATCCATACATTTGCGAAGTTCTCATCCGAGACCATGTATAGCTTATCCAACAAGTTTTTCGCCTCATGAAGCTTCTCCCTGATGAACTATGGGAGCCGATCAATTGCTCCACAAACCTCCATGCCTAAGCTTGTCACCTCCACCATAAATTGGAGCATTGACTAAAGAGTCAGGAAGAATGCCTTGAATTTTTCCTAGTATGAAATGTATAATAACTGAGACACTGGAAGGAGGTCCGACTGGGTAGAAGTGGGTTGGGGAGCATTCTTCAGAAGGGAACTCTTTGCATCTCTTGAGCTGAAATCTTGTGTCAGTTCCCTGATCCTTTTGTTTGCGGCCACAAGTTGTCCCTAGATATTTCTCAATTTTGTGGACTAGTTTTCCTCGGCCCAGTTTTTGTTTGCTGATTCTGCCTTAAGGGAAATCTTCATCTCCTGGATTTTCTTCTCTAGTTGAGCCTTTCAGACCTCAAATTCTATGACCCTCTTCTACATTTTTTGCTCCAATTGAGCGCATTGATGTCCAAACTCCTCATTTTTTCGTTACATCTCTTGCTGCATTTGAGCCAACTGGTCTTGATTTTCTTGGTTCTTCTACTGAAGGTTGGCGACCAGGCTAAGATCATAGGATTGTAACCTTGCAAGTTCCTCTCAAAGTTTGGCCTACTCTGCTTGTGCTTTCTATGATAAGCATGCAATTTCTACATCCTTTTCCTTTTCCCTCACCAGAAGGACCTCAACTCTTTCCTTTACAAGTTTCAGCTCCTCCTCCCTTTTCTTCAACTGGCGATCAGACTTGAGAAAATCGGTGGTCACCACCCACAATGTTTCCTCCATGAGCTCAACTTTGTCTTGTGGCTAGGCTATACTCAGATCGAGTCCCATGGAAAACATGCTATTATCATGGGGCTGCATTTCCCCTTGTGGTTTGATGATGGTCATGTACATGGTTGCAAAATGCAACAATTGTTGAGCCTCATTGAAAATAGTTTTTACCTTTGGCTCAGTCGGCTTCTTTACATCCTTGGCCCTTTTCTTTTGGATTCTGATAGCCTGCACTTCCTTTGTTTTATCGCCCTGCGCCATAAATTGGGCTAGTGACTGAACTAGCCCACCTGTGAAAGGTGCACTAGGAGGTAGGGAGAAAGGGAACATGAGGGTAGTGGTTTCAGATGTTTTCTTCTTTGAAAGATTGACTATAATCAGGGAGAATGGAGGAATATTCCAAAGCCTAATTTGTGAATCAATTGGAGGAATCACTAGGTGTTGTGGCAATAGTGGGGTCATGGCGGACTCCATCTACTGGGAAGACTGAGTTGGCCCCAATATAGTAGTAGTAGGAGGGGTATTAATGGTAGTCATGGATGCAAAGGGTGAAGAGATAGAAGACGTGGACTGGGCAATGACGAAAGGTGAAAGGGTCCATGGAGGAGTAAAGGAAAATGGCCTTGTTTGGGAGAACTAGGAGAAACCTCTCACGATCATTGCGACAGAAGTGGAAAAAGAAAGGACGACACTTGAAGTGATGGGCGACGCAGAGGAGGTAGGAGGAACTAAGGATTATGAAGCAAGAGAAGAGGGAGCGAAAGTTATTTACAGTGCAGATGACTATGATCCTTGGCTCATTACTGGCTCCATGGCTATGGCGGGCTCCTTGCTTATTGCGAGACCTAGGCTTGTTACGGGCTCCTGTGAACCCTCTTCTTCAGCTGCATCCATGCACTGCCTATTGTTGGGTGGCAATTCTTCCACCTATATGGTCTCTAACTATTTCTCCTAGGTTGTTTTTGACCTTTTTGTAGTTCAGGTGCATGTATGCATAGCTCTCGACTGTGATATATTAAACTGTACATTTGAAGAGACTTTGCTAGGCTATTTCATTGCCTTTTCTACTTGTTGTGCTAAGGACGTTTGTGCTTCTACTTCCTTCTCCTTTCCCTTCCCAGTATTTTCTTCAACCTCCTTTGAATCGACATCTTCATAATCACTCACATCAGAATTAGTTTGTGCTTCATTCCACAATTTATCGAATCTATCATTCGTCTCCACACTCTGATAAGCGGCATCAAAGCATTGAATTTCTTATCGGTAGATCCAAAAATCTCTATTTCTTTCCTCACTCTAGTTTTCTTTCCTTGAAAACTCACTACAGAGGGAAGCCCCTATTTGGCGCTTCTCATTATACTTTGCTAACTAGAGGTAGAATTGAAGCCATGGCAGCCTACTATCATTAGTAGGAATATAGGCTAGGTCGACCAATAGATCGTCATGCTCCTCCATCAGACTTTGCCGCTTTTCCCAATACGGCTGGGGGCTGTGGGTTACCTTGATGAATTCGTTACCTAAGTCATCAAATGAATTATACTACCACTTGTCACAGACCAACACTAACCCCAGATGAGCAAGCTTTGCCTCCAATAGCTTATGCGACTATTTTTTCACCATTACCACCCATTTGAAGGTTATCAAGCACTTGAAAAATCCTCGCTTTCCCCTTCCTCTGTAGAATTTATAATCAATAATGAACATCTATCGAAACATCTAATGGGCCAATACCCTATGTGTGACACTCTCTGGGAGCTGAAATGGCTCCTTGGTGAAGCCACACATGCAGATAAATGTAAAATATCTCTTGGGGAACCAATCATATTTAGGAGTGAAGCTCTTCATCCACTATGTTTGGTCGGTGGAAAGCCGATAGAGACAACATCCTTATCGAAGTCTAACAGAATTGAAGTTAAGAAAAACTCTGAAAATGAATAATAATCATGTGTTGTGGAAAGGAGGGGAGTCCATACAAAAATTGGATTTTTGGCTCCCTGCTCAGTAAAAATGGATAACGACATCATCTTATTGAAGAAGTTGGGGTTTTGGTACAAAAAAATATAAGCCAACAAAGAAGGAAACTTGAACTTGCGCTGCATCTTGTACTCCCATATTTGGCTCATCATTTTGTGGTAAATGACTCATGTGAAGTCATACCAGAACAAGGACTTTTTCCTATGCAGTTGAAAACCCAAACCCAACTGTAATTCCTGCACCCATTTGTCTTCATCCAAGCCATAAACAAATGCCATCATAGAGAGTACATCCTACATATCTTGTTTGAAGGCATTATGTGCAAATAAAATTTGTGGTGGCTCATTGCAAAATTCCCTAGGCCTCTGCATTTCCACATTATAGAAGTCCAAAGATTTGCCTCTGCCCCTCCAAAAGGTGCTCGCACTTTCTAGAGTAAATGTTTCCATTCTGTCCACTTTAGAGTGGCTCACTAGGATACACATCGTGCTCCAGATAGCGTCTTCGTTGATGTGGATTCTTAACTCCCGACCGTTGATGGTGTTGGTATCTAGGTTGAAATGTTCAATGGAGTCATGAACGAGCTTTGGGAAATAATGCACAAGGGGGACCATATACTACAGAAGACCGCTGAACCATAGCTTATATGCCATTTTCCCTATGCTATTAGCCCTTTTCATTCTTTCGCAAGCTCCTTCCCTAAGAGTCTTAGGGTTCTTTGCGAGGATGGGGTCATGGATATTATCCCATTCCTCCTTTATTTGGCTTTGGTCCCTATAATTTTTGGGCTTGTCCAAGGGCCGCGTGTGAATCCATTCTAGTTTCTCCAACATCCCAGGTGATGTGTAAGAGGTGTCATCAAAAATATTGACGATTGATGTTGCTATCATGGCATCATACAAGCTTTGGGTTGCCTCTCCCTCTGCTTCTATTTGCGAACTTTCAGCCATTTTCCTTCCGCTGTAGATTTTCGCTGCGTTAAAATTCTCTGCAATTCACTTCAGCTCTATTTGTGCTCAAAAATATTTTCTCTAGGTAGCATACTCAAAATTTTTTCACAATATTAACTTCTTGCATGCAATACTTAGCTTTTTTTTTTTCTTGGGGTAGCCAACAATGACAACCTTTTAGCATTAAATTCAGCATGTACCGCCATCTCCTTTGCTTATGCAAAATGAATTACTTTCTATTTGAAATGACCATAATTTATAATGATGATTTGGTAATCATGTTGCATGGAATGATTTCCTTGGAACTTGAGCCAACAATTTGAAGGCAGCCTAAGCTTTTGCATGCTTGGGAAATTAATATCCCAAAGAGAATAATTAAAGCCAAAGACATAATAATCACTTGAAAAGATGAGTTCCTTTTTGGAGTTTGAGAAGCTCCTACAAAATGACACATCAACACCTGGCCGCATAAATGATCGCCTATGACTACCACCAACTTATGCTAATTAATTAGCTCTTATTAATTTTGCACGTAGCAAAACGTACCTAGTAGACACAACTGGGTGGGAAATTCAAGCAAGCTCCGGTTAGATTTTTGAGTTAGTACTTGATTTGCATCATGATTATGGCATGTGAATTACCATGCATATCCTAGATTGTTCTATAAATAGGCACTTAGTGATGTAATACAAGGTGGAGAAACTCACAATCAGACTCAAAATGATCAAACTTCAAGAAATCACCCTTGCAACACTAAACTCTCAACTTGATCCAATCTCACACCTTAAGGCTTGTAGCCTTCCAAACTTAACCTTACACAATATATTTTAGAGAAGGCCTTTCAAATACCTTCTTGAAACCCTATAAGACTCACATGACTCCACACAACATCCCAACAAATTCTCCCAAATTTCTTTGACACAACCTAGTGATGCAATATGTTGCCCAAATTAACAAAGGAGGTCCCTCCCAATCACTTTATTCTGCTCCAAAAACTATTGAAATAGGTTTATTGTGACACAAAACAACATATTTCACAATTCTTTGTTCAAGCCATGGCCATTTTGATGTTGTTTTACAAAACCCTCCATTTTCATTCTAATACCTAGGGTTTATTGGAAATCATACCAACTGGGCTTATCTCACCCAAACAATGCATCCAACACTTTAATTAGACCCTGCACAAACTCACAAATACATCACATAGACATTTTGATCAATAGTTTATTAAAACCCTGCCTTGACACCATAATTTCATATAGACAAATTACACTGTCAGCCCTAGGGCATCATTCCCAACCACACAAATTGCTTTCCCTTTCCATTCCAAGCATGTAAACACTTCCCTACCATGTTAAAATTCCTTCCCACTGAGAAACAACCATAACTATAGGTGGAAGGCTTATTACATGTTTAAAACTCCAAACATAGCCTTTTCTTCGCTAACACATGCAGTTGTAGAAATTTGAAAATATCTTCCACAAAATCTGAAGTTAGACCTCCAAAATAGAACCAAATTAAAGGTTAGATAAGTATCTTCATAATAAAAAAATAATTCAGAGCCTTTAGGACTTGTACGGGTCCATACAAAATGCAAAAGTTCAAGAAATTAGGGATATAACAAAAAATTGAAGAATGAACGTTTTGTTTCTTATGGAAAGTTTAATACATTTCTTCTCTAATCCTTCTTCGAGCCTTGGAGAGTTCTTTTAAACCCTTTCAAATCAAACTAACCAAAACCAATGTTCATAACCGACTTTTCAAATATTGTCCCTTCACATTCTCAAAATATTGCATTTTTGACAACTTTTAACACCTAGACATAAATGACTCAAAAACCTCTCAAATACATAATGAATGGTCTCTTTAGACCTTATTTAACATAATAGACTCAACCTAGAACCAAAAAGACCTCATTACCAACTCTTGACACATTGACCAACATTGGAAATCTCCATTTTGCTAGGTGCTCCTGCACCATACATCCCTATAGAAAAAAAAAACTCATGCCACATGAGTTGGGTCATGTACCAATTCCTCCAAGCTTCCCACATATTCCAATTCTTGTAAACAAACATTGGTTAGTAACATCTTGCACTGTATTCACCTTTAAATCTTCTTGATGTTTTTATCCATCCTTGATCCTTTGAATACCCTCTCCTCTAATCCATGTTATTAGACCTGATGTCTGCCCCTTTCCTATTCTTTGTTCAAAACTTGATTGTATTCCCTTATTTGTACCTACATTCAAACATCTGTTAGTGTTCCCTTGAACCATTTTTCCCTTTACCTCAACTGTATGCTTGCAACTGCCTTTACTATCTTGTCCATTTTGTTTTTTATCCTTCATTTTAACCCATGGCTTGATTCTAATCATCACAATCATCAAAACAAGGAAGTAGCACATGACTCCCTTCATCCTTTGTCTCTTAACTCTTCTTTTTATAATAATTCTCAGGTTCCCTATGCTTTGAACCACTATCACAACAACATACATCTACCACATCATCCATTTTACCAACCAAGGACAATCCATTGTCCTATTCTTAACACTTTTTCTCTTCTCCATCTCACTTGGAGACTTTACCAACTCTTTTCCCCTAGCCTTCACTTGGCCAACCTCTATCAACATCTTTTTCTTAGTCTCTTCCATCTTTGAGACACTTTACAAACAATTTTCTGCCTTTCCTTCACCTTTCATGGTGACTACACTTTCCTCATACTCTTCAAATCCTTTCTCAACTTTTTCACAGCCCTACGCCATTCTCCTTGGCTCACTGTCCTCTTTATTTCCTTATCTTACTTCTCACATTGCACTCCTTCCTGATTGTCCACACTTTTCACCTAATGTCCTACCTCAAGGACCTCTTTCTTATCAAGTTTGTAAACATTATCCAATTGTCCATCATTTTCTGTAAACACCATACAATGTTGCTCTTCTACCTTCACTGTCTCACACTCTTTCTCTTGCCATTTCCTTTGGTTTTCTTCTGCTCTCATTCTCTGACTCTCTGCCTTTATGATCTCTGTGTTTTCCAACTGAAATACCTCTATCCTTGACTGCTCCTTAGCTTCCTTTTCTTGCAAAGGACACAACATTGCCCCTATCATAATTTCTTCAATCTTTACAAGCCCTTCATGGATTTACTTTACCCTTTTAGTCACTTTATCTTCAACCTTCAACCTTTCTACATTCAAGACCTCTTCATCCTTAGATCTTCCAACATGCTTACTATCAAACCCATGTTTCTTTCTATCTTCTTTATCATTAGCCTCTCTGTTATCAAACATTTGCTGCTCCTTGTGGCTTTGTCCAATCAATGAACAACTTTCCTTCTTCATGGTGTCCTCATCAAAATCTTCTTTCATGTCTCTAGGCCATTCTCTTGCATACTTCTCTTCACTATATTTTGTTAGGATCTCTGTCCTAGGATTCTTTATCAACTAATTCCTTGTATTTGACTCTGTCATGTTATATTTACTCCTCACTGTCATGACCGTGCTTGATTGTCCTAACACTTCTTTGGCTTTCAATTGTAAAAACTGAAATCTTCCCTTGTTTTCATCACACTTTCCCTTCTTGTCTCAAACATTTAAGGTCATTTCATCTTTGACCTTCACTAACTCAGCCTCTTTCATTAACTCATCTTTTCCTTTTCTCTTCAACATTGCTCCTCTATTAATATTGATTGTCTCAACACTTTTATTCTTTGCAATGGCTGCATCTTCACCATATTTGTTTTCCTCATTCCTCATGGACTCTCTTCTGCCCTGCATTAGAATTCTTTTTGTCCTGCACTTCCTATCTTCTTCTATCAAAGGAATCAAATTGAAAGTAACACTATCCTTCTTTATCTCATAACTATTTTCTCTTCCATCATATAAAGAAAATCTATCATGTATCCATGGCATCCCAAACAATAGATGGTACACACGCATAGGCACAATATCACACATTATTTTATCTCTATATGCACCTATTTGAAACTCCACCCAAGCTTGTTCTTTAACCATCAAAGCATGCTCACAATTCAACCAAGAAACTAAATAAGGTGACTCATGGGGTATCCTCTCTAAGTGCAATTTTTCAACCATTTCTTGAGACACCAAATTGTCTAAACTACCTGAATCAACCATCACAATTACATACCTTACCTTGACACTTGCAAGTGGTCTTGAAAATTGCATTCCTTTGTGTTTCTCCTCTGGTTTCCATCGCCATGTTGTCCTTTCTTCTTCCACCTGTAACTCTTCACCTTCAAAGATCCAGTCCCTATAGCTCTGATACCACCTGATGCAATAGAAGGTGGAGAAACTCACAATCAGACTCAAAATGATCAGACTTCAACAAGAAATCACCCTTGCAACACTAAACTCTCAACTTGATACAATCTCACACCTTAAGGATTGTAGCCTTCCAAACTTAACCTTACACAATATATTTTAGAGAAAGCCTTTCAAATACCTTCTTGAAACCCTATAAGACTCACAACATGACTCCACATAAAATCCCAACAAATTCTCCCAAATTTCTTTGACACAACCTAGTGATCCAATACACTACCCTGCTCAAAGGCTACTAAATTAGCCCAAATTAGCAAAGGAGGTCCCTCCCAATCACTTGATTCTGCTCCAAAAACTATTTACAGAGGTTTATTGTGACACAAAACAACATATTTCACAATTCTTTGTCCAAGCCATGGCCATTTTGATGTTGTTTTACAAAACCCTCCATTTTCATTCTAATACCTAGGGTTTTTTGGAAATCATACCAACCTGGATTATCTCACCCAAAAAATGCATCCAACACTTTAATTAGACCCTGCAAAAACTCACAAATACATCACATAGACATTTCCATCAATAGTTTATCAAAACCCTGCCTTGACAACATAATTTCACATAGACAAATTACACTGTCAGCCCTAGGGCATCATTCCCAGCCACACAAATTGGTTTCCCTTTCCATTCAAAGCATGTAAACACTTCCCTACCATGGTACAATTCCTTCCCACTAAGAAACAACCATAACAGTAGGTGGAAGGCTTATTACTTGTTTAAAATTCCAAACAAAGCCTTTTCTGCCCTAACACAGACAATTCTAGAAATTTGCAAATATCTTCCACAAAATCTGAAGTTAGACCTACAAAATAGAACCAAATGAAAATACAAGTATCTTCATAATCACAAAAGAATTCAGAGCCTTTAGGACTTGTACAGGTCCATACAAAATGTAAAATTTCAGGAAATCAGGGATATAACAAAAAAATGAAGAATGAACATTTTGTTTCTTATGGAAAGTTCAATAATTTTCTTCTCCAATCCTTATTTGAGCCTTGGAGAGGTCTTTTAAACCCTTTCAAATCAAACTAACCAAAATCAACATTCATAACTAACTTTTCAAATACTGTCCCTTCACATTCTCAAAATATTGCATTTTTGACAACTTTTAACACCTAGCCATAAATGACTCAAAAACCTCTCAAATACATAATGAATGTTCTCTTTAGACCTTATTTAACATAATAGACTCAATCGAGAACCAAAAATACCTTACTACCAACTCTTGACACATTGACCAACATTGGAAATCTCCATTTTTCTAGGCGCTCCTGCACCACTTAGGAAATAGCAAAATCACACTTAGCAATTTGAGCAGAATTGGTAATAGGCAGTTGGCTTAGAATTTGCATAGAGCTAGACTTAGGTAGTTTGTGCAAAGCCTAGTACCATGAATACTCCCATTAGGCTAGTCTGTAAAAAGTCCTAGACAACATTCCTTGGTGAGAACTTGAATAGGCGACTGAAAAGAGTGACCAAGAATAAGCATTCACTGGCTATCATAGTCGTGAAGTGCGTTTTGGGGAGGGACTGTATTGAATATTGATGTATGCTCTCAATTTTTCATGTCCATGCTTGACATCCAGGTTCCCAAGTCGTTGATTCTTTGCCTGGTGCTTGAAGTATTTCTGAAGAAGTACCTAGGCGGCCTCAAAGAGGTGGTGGAAAATGCTGCATTTGGTCTGGGCCTGCGAACGGCGAGCAAAATTCACAAATATATCAAAGAAGATGTAGTGGTACCAAGGGTACCATTCCTGAGTGGGTTTTGTATCTAGTCACATGAAGAGCATTGTCAAAGGGTGACCAGTGCCTACCACTTCCTGTTTCACTTTTACAATGTGGTGCCATTCTATGATGTTGATTGGTGCACCGACTTTAGGAACTTGGTGTTTCGTTCATTGCTCGCCATTGCTCTTGCAGATGTTGTTGTTGGTCCTACTGCCATTCTTGCTGATGAATTAATTCCAGATGCTATTTTCGATGCCTCCCTTGCCCCTGCTCATGACTAAAAACTTTTATGCCTTAAGAAATCATCTTTTTGTTAATATGTTTTGTGTATGTACGCCTAAAAAAGGCCTTATTGCACATATATATGAAGAAACCACATAATATATATAGATATACTCTAAAAGTGTGGCCTTAAAGCAATTTTGACAATGTACTTATCGAAGTATATAAATATAATGAAAATACAACTTATATTAACATTTTGTCTCCTTTGTCTTTTGATTTTTCAATGTGGCTTCTCTTTTCTTTTTTCTTCGTATATGTGTTCATTTCAATTTTGCATATGGGTGTCATTTTTCTCCACTTCATGAGTTGCAAGTTAGTTCTCTCTTCCCTTTGCAATAATGGGTTTCATTTGTTTCTGCTTCCTTGCACTATAGAATTAATAAAAGATCGACTGACAAAAAACATGAAGGAAAATAATTACACTATTTACATATTTACAATGGCGGAAAAATATAGAAGCTTGAATTAAACAATTTTAGGTGAATTTCGTTAACTAGAATACCCAATGCTTCTTTTTCCATGTTCTCTAATTCAAATTCATTGTGTTGTTTGCACTGAATTATTTTGAATGGGCCTTCCCATAGACTGTCGAACTTTTCGTGTTGGCCTGGCTTTGCAGCCTTTTTGTTGAATTTTAACACTAGGTCCCCACATTTTGGACCTTGGTCCAAGGATTTCTTGTCGAACCATCTCTTAACCACCTATTGGAGGTTGGACATGATTATTAGTTCCTTTTCCCTTTTTTCCTACACTTCTAGCAATTCGGCCAGCCAAACCTCCATGGTACTGTTTTGTTCTACCTCAAGAGATTTGAGTAGTTGCAGCACCAAAATATCCATAGAGATAGGTAATAGCTCTTCTTTCCCATACACTAGCTCATATGGTAGAGTCTTGAGGACTTGCTTGGGAGTTATATAGTCCACCCATAGCACTGCCCAAAGGTTTTTGTGCCATTCTCTTTGGTGTTCTGACCCAATTCTTTTGATGAGTTAGACTAAATTTTTGTTAGTCGACTCAGCCAGGCCATTCCCCTACAAGTAGTAATTTGATGAAATTTTCAAGAATATTCCATGAAAAAGTGTGAATTGACATACCTTAAAGCCTAGGAAATCCTTGGCATTGTCGGAGATGATGGTTTTTGGCAGGTCGAATCTCGACACCAGTTCTTCTAAGAATTCCACAATCTCCACCTCCGTCGCATTCTTGAGGGGCATGGCCTTGGTCCATCTAGTGAAGTAGTATTTGTCCATTAGAATCCATTTGTGTCCCACCTTGGAGGAAAGATTGATCATTCCGATAAAATACAGGCCCCACTGTGTGAAAGGCTCATCAACCACTACCAAATTGAGAGGCATCGCAAAATTTTTTCTTCTTCCTACAAAGAATTGGCATTCCTTGTAGGATTTTACCAAGGAGTATGAGTCATTGAATAGTGTAGGCTAGAAGTACCCAACACACATGATTTTGATGGTGGTGGTCTTTGCAGAGAAGTGCCCACCCATAGGATTGCTGTGGAAAGTGTCGAGAATCCTCTTCGCTTTCTTTGTGGTGACACACTGCAATAGGACACCATTGAAGTTCCTTTTGAAAAGGACCCCTTCGATGAGTGCATAACTGATGTTCTGTAGTCTATAGAAACTTCTCTTCTAAGAAGGAAGGCTCAGCGGATATTTTCCAATATGCACAAATCTCACTCTGTTCACCAGCCACCAGCCTTCAAATTGTTGGAAAAAGTGCCTCAAACATTATAGGTTGAAATCTCCATTAAAGTCAAATCGGTGTGACATTTTATTTGTCTGGCCAACTAGTAGGTTTATTTTAATCATTTCTGAACAGGTCGCTGTGACCTTACCATTATCTTGCTGAAAGGTTACACTGTGGAGTCTATCACTGTAGCATGATGTGTTCGTTATGGCCTTATAGCACTCGGGAGACCTCTGGTCGAAAGGCCATTCAATCGTGTATCGGCGAGACTCTTGGCGACTATGGTTTTTGGTGAAGCTAAAGGTTCTCGTTAAGATGTCTCAGTGAAGTGTTAACCTCTCACCGATAGCATATGTATTGAGGTCCTTGAGGTAACCTATATTGACTCGGTAAGAAGTCACCATGAAAGCAAATGTTATGCCGATAGTGTTTGTTTTGATTCATTGGGGAGACTTGGCCAAAGGAAATGTCATTGGTAAGATGTCCTACCGATGTGGATATGTCTCAATGACAAAGAATCAAGTGTTAGTCTTCGGTGTACCTCTTGTCGAATGGTGGTCATCGGTGGAACACTATGTTTTAGGTAAGAAGTCCTAGTGACTATGATGAGTCTTGCTGATGTTGAAGAATCTTCGGGGTAACTTAAAGCTATTGGAGAAACCTCTTAGCGATGGTGAATGTCTTGCTGATAGCCGATGGCTATCAGGGTAGCTCTTGGTGACAGTTGGTCATCAGTGAAACATATGGATCTCGGTATGATGTCTCAGAAAAAGCCAATTGTCTGGCCAACAGGTGTATGTTTTCGATGTAACTCAAGTTGTTCTATGAGACCTCTTGGCGATAGACAAAGTCTTGCCAACTATCCTTTGGAGCTCGATATGACTTGTGTCTTCGGTATAACTTTAGTGACTCGCTATGACCTTCTGGAAAAGCGATAGGTCAGGGCGACTACGTGATGACTCGGTGTATCTCTTGGAGCTTGATATAACATCTTGGCAACTTCAAAAAGCTCTTGGAGACATCGATATGAAGTATAAGTGGCATCGGCGAGACACTGTTAGTGTCTCATCGAGATGCCAGTGCATTACGAATTCTGTTGACCGTTTGACTATCATACGTGGAATCTCGTGGATGAATAGAGGAAGTCAAAAGTGAACCATTAGCAGTTGGTTCATTGCGATAGTTCTGAGAGAAATCTCAACAGTCAGGGAACACCATGGATATAGTTGGAAGTTGCAGACGCTTGGGGGTTGGATAGTAGTTCGATGAATAGTGAAGTGTGAAGAATTAAAACTGTATCAGTAAAGGATTTAAAATCTGTAAAGGCTATAACTTGGATGTTTTCTATTCAAAGAATGTTCATGATGAATGCTGCTGTATAATGACACCAGAAAGAAAAGTCTGGAAGTTGTATGTAATCTTCATTACTGTAATACAAAGTGATTTCTCTTGGTGTGGTGGGTTTTTCTCCCGTAAGGGTTTTCCCACATATATATGGTGTTCATGTGTGTTTGTCAAATACTCTCTTTCTGTAATCTGTTTCATAGTGTATCTTAACTTAACTGTAACTATAAATTTTAAAGTGTATCAGCATTCTTTCCTGAGGTATTGACATTAGGAGAATTGTTTTCTGCATCTAATTTTCCTTACAAGTGGTATCAGAGCCTGGCCAGTTGTGTTATCCTTGGGGGTGCATTGGGTTTTTTGTGTCAATACTATTCAGTGGGAATCTTGTAGAAATTGTTATTTCCAATTACAGGTTAAGACGACTAGTACATCTGGGAAATTCAATGGCAGTAACTTTGAATTGTGGAAACTCAAGATGGAGGATCTCTTAGTAGATTGAGATCTTTGGATTGCTGTGTTTGGAACTAAACCTACAGGCAGGAAGCAAGAAGAATGGGACCTTGCAGATAGAGAAGCTAAGGGGTTGATAAGGCTCTGTTTGACAGACTCAATTCTTCTCAATGTGCATGAAGAGAAGACTGCTTCTCTCTTATGGAAGAGACTGGCGTCTATTTATTAGGGGAAATATTTGGTGAATAAGTTGTTCCTGAGAAAGAAGTTCTACTCTTTGAGAATGTAGGAAGGAGGGTCTGTAGCTGATCATTTGAATTCATTTAACATGCTGCTCGCACAATTAACATCTGTTGGTGTAAAGATTGAAGAAGAAGATCATTATACGCTTCTGTTATGTTCTTTGCCAGACTCTTGGGATCATTTGGTGATGGCTATTGGGAGTACAACATCTAGTTTCAAGATGGAAGATGTTGTTGGTTCTTTGCTATCAGAAGAGATGAGAAGAAAATATTCTGAGATGGCTAAGGAGGCTCTTACTGTCAGAGGAAGGTCAAAGGAGATAGGCAAGAAGGACAAGAAGTCCAAATCAAAATCAGAAGGGAGATAAAAATCTCCTGGCAAGAAGTCCAAGGTGAAGTGCTGGAACTGTGGGCAACCTGGTCATGTCCGAAAGAATTCTAAAGAGGAGAAAAAGAAGAAGAAGGGCTCTTCTGATAATGGTTCTTCTCATAGTGATGGTGACGCCTTCATTGCAGCCTTGGCTACATAGGCATCAGATGATGTCTAGCTAATTGATTCTGAAGCATTGTTCCAGATGACATCTCACAAAGAATGGTTCACAAAGTATGAAGAATACGATGGTGGAAAGGTGTACTTGGTGAGTCATTCTACTTTGGAGATAGTTGGCCGTGGAAGAGTCAGAATATAATTTCCTGATGGTAGAGTAAAGGGAATTAATGATGTTATGCACATACCAGGTCTAGCTCAAAATTTGTTGTCTATCAACAAGCTTAATGATACTAGAGTACAAGTCTTGTTCTCGGGAAGTGGCTGCAAGATGACTAGAGGTTCAATGGTGCTGGCTAGAGGTGCTTGAATTGGTACCCTATACAAGCTAGATGCACAAGCTATTCAATGTAACAGTGTCTCTTCGAAGTCACTAAAAGCTACTCATGGAGGTAAAGAGGGAAATATCCCTAATTATGTAAACTCTATGGAAGTAAAACTTTCTGCAGAGAAGACTATGCTTTGGCATCATAGGTTAGGCCACATAGGAGAAAAAGGTTTAAAAACCTTGAAAAATAAAAACCTGGTTGAGGGGCTTGAAGATTGTAATTTCGAATTTGAATTATGTGAAAACTATATATATGGAAAGCAGCATCATGTTTCATTTTATGACAGTCCTCATAAATCTTCTGGTTTGTTAGATTATATTCATTCAGATGTGTGTGGTTCAGTGAATGTTCCTTCATTGTCTAAATCAAGATACTATGTATCGTTCATTGATGATTATTCAAGGAGAGAATTTGTATATTTTTTGAAAAGTAAATCAGAAGTGTTCAGTTGATTTAAGGAGTTTAAAAATCTTGTTGAAAATTAGACTGGTAAAACAATAAAATGCTTAAGGACTGATAATGGCGGTGAATTTTGTTTTGATGAATTTGAAAGATACTGTAAAGACCATGAAATCAAAAGACACAAGACTACACCTTATACTCCACAGCAGAATGGAGTTGCAGAAAGGTTCAATAGGACAGTGATGGAGAGAGCATGAAGTATGCTTAGTAGTGCTGGTTTGGAAGAGAATTTATGGGCTGAGGCTACTGCTACTGCATGTTACTTGGTTAATCAATCTCCAAATTCTGCTCTTGTTGAGAAAACACTTGTGGAAGCGTGGTCTGGTAAGAAGCCCTCTCTTAGACATATTTGAGTATTTGGTTGTGAGGCATATGCACATGTGCCAGATGTAAAAAGATCTAAGTTGGAGAACAAGGTTGTCAAGTGTATTTTTATTGGCTATAGTGCTAACATTAAAGGATACAAGCTTTGGAATCCTGTTATAGAGAAGGTTGTATACAGCAGAAGTGTAATCTTTCATGAGCTGAAACCTTCCACCTTGGATTTGCAGTCAGAGACAAAGTCAGAAAATAGTAAGGATGTAGCAGCAATTCCTCCTACACCAGAGAAAGAGGAGTTGAAGATTCAAAATGTACCTATAACTGAGGAGAGCTCAAGTAGTTCTGAAAGTTCTGAAGAAGATGAACCTTAGCCTCAGCCAGTGAGGAGGTCAACCCAAGAAAGGAAACAACCAGATAGGTATGGGTTCTCATTGATGGATTCTACTTGTGCCTATGCTTTGATTTCTAGTACTAATGAGCCTAGGACTGTAAAAGAGGCATTTAAAATGTTTAATTTAGACTCTTGGTTAGAATCCATTGAAGAAGAGATGGCATCATTAGATAAAAATGAAACCTAGAGTTTGGTGCCCTTGCCGAAAGGTAGAAAATATGTGGGCTGTAAATGGGTATTTAAGAAAAAGATTGGTCTGGATGGCAGTGTAGAAAAATACAAGGCAAGACTAGTTGCAAAGGGTTATTCCCAGGTAGAGGGAATTGATTATGGGGAAATATTTTCTCCTGGAGCAAAGCTGATGTCCATCAAATTTCTATTGTCACTTGCAGCACCGTATGACTTAGAGGTTGAATAGATGGATGTGAAGACAACATTTCTTCATGGTGATCTTGAAGAAGAAATCTATATGTCCTAGCCTGAGCACTTTGTTGAGAAAGGTAAAGAAAAACTGGTATGCAAATTAAAGAAGTCGCTGTATGGGTTAAAGCTGTCACCTAGAATGTGGTACCAGAAATTTGATACTTATGTATTATCTTTAGGCTTTGAGAGATCAAAATCAGATCACTGTGTATATTATAAAGCTGAAAGTGATCAAGTGCTTGTTATTGCTCTTTATGTTGACGATATGTTGTTCATAGGAAATAGCAAGCTAATGATTTATGATCTTAAGTCTCAGTTGTATGCTAAGTTCAAAATGAAGGATCTTGGTGCAGTGAGGTATATTCTGGGGATGGAGATAACCAGGGACAGGAAGAATAGAAAGATTTGGCTCAGTTATAGTAAGTATATAAAGACTGTTCTAGAGAGATTTTGTATGAATGATTGCAAGGAGTTAGTTGTTCCAGTCATGGAGGGAATGAAACTATCTATTGAGGACTATCCAAAATCTCCTACTTAGATGGAGGACATGACCAGTGTACCCTATGCAAGTGTAGTAGGCAGTCTCATGTATGCAATGGTCTGCACAAGACCAAACATTGCCCAAGCAGTGGGAGTACTTAGTCGATTTATGGCTAATCTAGGAAGAATACATTGGGATGCTGTGAAGAGAGTGTTTAGGTATTTGAAGGGAACTTCAGATTTTGCTTTGTGTTACCATGGGAATTCGGTTGAATCATAGAGAACTCTCAGCATTCGGGGTTATGTAGATTCTGATTGGGCAGGGGACATTGACAATAGGATATCCACCAGTGGATACATTTTCATGTTGAATGGTGGTGCAGTGAGTTGTATGAGCAAGCGGCAGGCTGTAGTCACTTTGTCCACTATAGAGGCTGAATACATGGCAGCTACTCATGCTTGTAAAGAAACTGTATGGTTGAAACGTTTGTGTTCTAACATTGGTTTTGATGTAGGGGAAATAACAATCTTATGTGACAGTCAGAGTGCTATTTTTTTGGCAAAGAATCCAACTTTCCATGCCAGAATGAAACATATTGATGTACAATACCACTTTGTACGAGATATGGTTGAGGATGGAAAGGTCAGTTTGGAAAAAGTTGATACTCTGGAAAATGTTGCAGATGCATTAACAAAGCCAGTAAGCACAAACAAGTTCAGGTGGTGTGCCAGTTCAATGGGCCTTAGTGCCCATGATTTTCAATAAGTATTATTTGTGCTCTGGAGGAGCCTGAATGATCTTTGTCAAGTGGGAGATTGTTGGAAAAAGTGCCTCAAACATTATAGGCTGAAACCTCCATTAAAGTCAAGTCAGTGTGACATTCTATTTGTCTAGCCGACTAGCAGGTTTGTTTTATTCATTTCTGAATAGGTCGCTGTGACCTTGCCATTGTCTTGCCGAATGGTTACACTATGGAGTCTATCGCTATAGCATGATGTATTCGTTATGACCATATAGCGCTCGGGAGACCTTTGGTTGAAAGGCCATTCAATCATGTATTGGTGAGACTCTTGGTGAGTATGGTCTTCAGTGAAGCTAAAGGTTCTCACTAAGATGTCTCAGCGAAGTGTTAATCTCTCGCAGACAGTGTATGTATTGAGGTCCTCGAGGTAACCGATATTGACTCGGTAAGAAGTCACCGTGAAAGAAAATGTTATGCCGATAGTGTTTGTTTTGATTCATCGGGGAGACTTTGCTGAAGGAAATGTCATCGGTAAGATGTCCTACCAATGTGGATATGTCTCAACGACAAAGACTCAAGTGTTAGTCTTCGGTGTACCTATTGTCGAATGGTGGTCATCGGTGGAGCACAATGTTTTCGGTAAGAAGTCCTAGCGACTCTAATGAGTCTCGCCGATGTTGAAGAATCTTTTGGGTAACTTAAAGCTATCAGAGAAACCTCTTAGCGATGGAAAATGTCTTGCTGATAGCCGATGGCTATCTGGGTAGCTCTTGGCAACAGTTGGTCATCGGTGAAACATATGGATCTCGGTGTGATGTCCCGACAAAAGCCAATTGTCTGGCCGACAAGTGTATGTTTTCGGTGTAACTCAAGTTGTTCTATGAGACCTCTTGGTGATAGACAAAGTCTTTCCAACTATCCTTTGGAGCTCGATATGACTTGTGTCTTCGGTATAACTTTAGTGACTCGCTATGACCTTCTGGCGAAAGCGATATGTCAGGGCGACTACGTGATGACTCGGTGTATCTCTTGGAGCTCGATATAACATCTTGGTGACTTCAGAAGGCTCTTGGTGACATTGATATGAAGTATAAGTGGCATCGGCGAGACACTGTTAGTGTCTCACCGAGATGCCAGTGCATTATGAATTATGTTGACTGTCTGACTGTCATACATGGAATCTCGTGGATGAATAGAGGAAGCTGAAAGTGAACCATTAGTAGTTGGTTCGTTACGACAGTTCTGTGAGAAAGCTCAACAGTCAGGGAACACCATGGATATAGTTGGAAGTTGCAGATGCTTGGGGGTTGGATAGTAGTTTGATCAATAGTGAAGTGTGAAGAATTAAAACAGTATCAGTGAAGGATTTAAAATATGTAAAGGCTATAACTTGGATGTTTTCTGTTTGAAGAATGTTCATGATGAATGATGCTGTATAATGACACCAAAAAGATAAGTCTGGAAGTTGTATGTAATCTTCATTACTGTAATACAAAGTGATTTCTCTTGGTGTGGTGGGTTTTTCTCCCGTAAGGGTTTTCCCACGTATATCTGGTGTTCATGTGTGTTTGTCAAATACTCTCTTTTTGTAATCTGTTTCATAGTGTATCTTAACTTAATTGTAACTATAAATTTTAAAGTGTATCTGCATTCTTTCCTGAGGTATTGACATTTGGAGAATTGTTTTCTGCATCTAATTTTCCTTACAAGTGGTATCAGAGCCTGGCCAGTTGTGTTATCCTTGGGGGTACATTGGGTTTTTTGTGTCAATAATGTTCAGTGGGAGTCTTGTAGAAATTGTTATTTCCAATTAAAGGTTAAGATGGCTAGTACATATGGGAAGATTGAAATAGAGAAATTCAATGGCAGTAACTTTGAATTGTGGAAACTTAAGATGGAGGATCTCTTAATAGATTGAGATCTTTGGATTGCTGTGTCTGGAACTAAACCTACATGCATGAAGCAAGAAGAATGGGACCTTACAGATAGAAAAGCTAAGGGGCTGATAAGGATCTATTTGGCAGACTCAGTTCTTCTCAATGTGCATGAAGAGAAGAATGCTTCTCTCTTGTGGAAGAGACTGGCGTCTATTTATCAGGGGAAATCTTTGGTGAATAAGTTGTTCCTGAGAAAGAAGCTCTACTCTTTGAGAATGCAGGAAGGAGGGTCTGTAGCTGATCATTTGAATTCATTTAACATGTTGCTCACACAATTAACATTTGTTGGTGTAAAGATTGAAGAAGAAGATCATTGTATGCTTCTGTTATGTTCTTTTCCAGACTCTTGGGATCATCTGGTGATGGCTATTGGGAGTACAACATCCAGTTTCAAGATGGAAGATGTTGTTGGTTCTTTGCTATCAGAAGAGATGAGAAGAAAATCTTCTGAGATGGCTAAGGAGGCTCTTACTGTCAGAGGAAGGTCAAAGGAGATAGGAAAGAAGAAGGAGACGAAGTCCAAATAGAAATCAGAAGGGAGATCAAAATCTCCTAGCAAGAAGTCGAAGGTGAAGTGCTGGAACTGTGGGAAACCTAGTCATGTCCGAAAGGATTGTAAAGAGGAGAAAAAGAAGAAGGGCTCTTCCGATAATGGTTCTTCTCATAGTGATGGTGATGCCTTCATTGTAGCCTTGGCTACATAGGCATCAAATGATGTCTAGCTGATTGATTTTGGAGCATCACTCCACATGACATCTCACAAAGAATAGTTCACAAAGTATGAAGAATACGATGGTGGAAAGGTGTACTTGGCGAGTGATTCTACTTTGGAGATAGTTGGCCGTTGAAGAGTTAGAATATAATTTCCTAATGGTAGAGTAAAGGGAATTAATGATGTTATGCACATACCAGGTCTGGCTCAAAATTTGCTATCTGTCAGCAAGCTTAATGATACTAGAGTACAAGTCTTGTTCTCGAGAAGTGGCTACAAGATGACTAGAGGTTCAATGGTGCTGGATAGAGGTGCTCGAATTGGTACCTTGTACAAGCTGGATGCACAAGTTGTTTAATGTAATAGTGTCTCTTCAAAGTCACTGAAAGTTGCTCATGGAGGTAAAGAGGGAAATATCCCTAATTATGTAAACTCTACGGAAGTAAAACTTCCTGCAGAGAAGACTATGCTTTGGCATCATAGGTTAGGCTGCATAGGAGAAAAAGGTTTAAAAACCCTGAAAAATAAAAACCTGGTTGAGGGGCTTGAAGATTGTAATTTTGAATTTGAATTATGTGAAAACTATATATATGGAAAGCAGCACCGTGTTTCATTTTATGACAGTCCTCATAAATATTTTGGTTTGTTATATTATATTCATTCAGATGTGTTTGGTCCAATGAATGTTCCTTCATTGTCTAAATCAAGATACTATGTATTGTTCATTGATGATTACTCAAGGAGAGCATTTGTATATTTTTCAAAAAGTAAATAAGAAGTGTTTAGTCGATTTAAGGAGTTTAACAATCTTGTTTAAAATTAGACTAGTAAAACATCAAAATGTTTAAGGACTGATAATGGTGGTGAATTATGTTATGATGAATTTGAAAGATACTGGAAAGACCATGGAATCAAAAGACACAAGACTACACCTTATACTCCACAGCAAAATGGAGTTGCAGAAAGGTTCAATAGGACAGTGATGGAGAGAGCATGAAGTATGCTTAGTAGTGCTGGTTTGGAAGAGAATTTCTGGGCTGAGGCTACTACTACTGCTGGAGAACAAGGCTGTCAAGTGTATTTTTATTGGCTATAGTGCTAACATTAAAGGATACAAGCTTTGGAATCCTGTTATAGAGAAGGTTGTATACAACAGAAGTGTAATCTTTCGTGAGCTGAAACCTTCCACCTTGGATCTGTAGTTAGAGACAAAGTCAGAAAATAGTAAGGATGTAGCAACAATTCCTCCTACACCAAAGAAAGAGGAATTGAAGATTCAAAATGTACTTGAAACTGAGGAGAGCTCAAGCAGTTCTGAAAGTTTTGAAGAAGACGAACCTCAACCTCAGCCAGTGAGGAGGTCAACCCAAGAAAAGAAACAACTAGATAGGTATGGGTCCTCATTGATTGATTCTACTTGTGCCTATGCTTTGATTTCTAGTACTGATGAGCCTAGGACTGTAAAAGAGGCATTTAAAATGTCTGATTCAGACTCTTGGTTAGAAGCCATTGAAGAAGAGATGGCATCATTAGATAAAAATGAAAGCTGGAGTTTGGTGCCCTTGCCTAAAGGAAAAAAACCTATGGGCTGTAAATGGGTATTTAAGAAAAAGATTGGTCTGGATGGCAGTGTAGAAAAATACAAGGCAAGACTGGTTGCAAAGGGTTATTCCCAGGTAGAGGGAATTGATTATGGGGAAATCTTTTCTCCTGTAGCAAAGCTGACGTCCATCAGATTTCTATTGTCACTTGAAGCAGCATATGACTTAGAGGTTGAACAGATGGATGTGAAGACAACATTTCTTCATGGTGATCTTGAAGAAGAAATCTATATGTCCCAGCCTGAGCACTTTGTTGAGAAAGGTAAAGAAAAACTGGTATGCAAATTAAAGAAGTCTCTGTATGGGTTAAAGCAGTCACCTAGAATGTGGTACCAGAAATTTGATACTTATGTATTATCTTTAGGCTTTGAGAGATCAAAATCAGATCACTGTGTATATTATAAAGCTAAAAGTGATCAAGTGCTTGTTATTGCTCTTTATGTTGACGATATGTTGTTCATAGGAAATAGCAAGCTAATGATTTCCGATCTTAAGTCTCAGTTGTCTGCTAAGTTCAAAATGAAGGATCTTGGTGCAGCGAGGTATATTCTAGGGATGGAGATAACCAGGGACAAGAAGAATAGAAAGCTTTGGCTCAGTTAGAGTAAGTATATAAAGATTGTTCTAGAGAGATTTTGTATGAATGATTGCAAGTAGTTAGTTGTTCCAATCATGCAGGGAACGAAGCTATCTGTTGAGGACTATCCAAAATCTCCTACTGAGATGGAGGAGATGACTAGTGTACCCTATGCAAGTACAGTAGACAGTCTCATGTATGCAATGGTCTGTACAAGACCAAACATTTCCCAAGCAGTGGGAGTACTTAGTCGATTTATGGCTAATCCAGGAAGAATACATTGGGATGCTGTGAAGAGAGTGTTTAGGTATTTGAAGGGAACTTCAGATTTTCCTTTGTGTTACCATGGGAATTCGGTTGAATCATAGAGAGCTCTCAGCATTCGGGGTTATGTAGATTCTGATTGGGCAGGGGACATTGACAGCAGGATATCCACCAGTGGATACATTTTCATGTTGAATGGTGGTGTAGTGAGTTGGATGAGCAAGCGGCAGGTTGTAGTCACTTTGTCCACTACAGAGGTTGAATACATGGCAGCTACTCATGCTTGTAAAGAAGCTGTATGGTTGAAACATTTGTTTTCTAACATTGGTTTTGATGCAGGGGAAATAAAAATCTTATGTGATAGTCAGAGTGCTATTTGTATGGCAAAGAATCCAACTTTCCATGCCAAAATGAAACATATTGATGTACAATACCACTTTGTACGAGATATGGTTGAGGATGGAAAGGTCAGTTTGGAAAAAGTTGATACTCTAGAGAATGTTGCAGATGAATTGACAAAGCCAGTAAGCACAGACAAGTTCAGGTGGTGTGCCAGTTCAATGGGCCTTAGTGCCCATGATTTTTAGTAAGTATTATTTGTGCTCTGGAGGTGCCTGAATGATCTTCGTCAAGTGGGAGATTGTTGGAAAAAGTGCCTCAAACATTACAGGCTGAAACTTCCATTAAAGTCAAGTCGGTGTGACATTCTATTTGTCTGGCCGACTAGCAGGTTTGTTTTATTCATTTCTAAATAGGTCGTTGTGACCTTGCCATTGTCTTGCCGAAAGGTTACACTATGGAGTCTATCGTTGTAGCATGATGTATTCATTATGACCTTATAGCGCTCGGGAGACCTCTGGCCGAAAGGCCATTCAATCGTGTATCGGTGAGACTCTTGACGACTATGGTCTTTGGTGAAGCTAAAGGTTCTCGCTAAGATGTCTCAGCGAAGTGTTAATCTCTCACCGAGAGCGTATGTACGGAGGTCCTCGGGGTAACCCATATTGACTCAGTAAGAAGTCACCTCGAAAGCAAATGTTATGCCGACAATGTTTGTTTTGATTCATCGAGGAGACTTGGCTAAAGGAAATTTCATTGGTAAGATGTCCTACCGATGTGCATATGTCTCAGCGACAAAGACTCAAGTGTTAGTCTTCGGTGTACCTGTTGTCGAATGTTGGTCATCGGTGGAACACTATGTTTTCGGTAAGAAGTCCTAGCGACTCTGATGATTCTCGCCGATGTTGAAGAATCTTCGGGGTAACTTAAAGCTATCAGAGAAACCTCATAGAGATGGTGAATGTCTTGCCGATAGCCGATGGCTATCGAGGTAGCTCTTGGCGACAGTTGGTCATCGGTGAAACATATGGATCTCGGTATGATTTCTCGGTGAAAGCCGATTGTTTGGCCAACAGGTGTATGTTTTCGGTGTAACTCAAGTTGTTCTATGAGACCTCTTGGCAATAGACAAAGTCTTTCTGACTATCCTTTGGAGCTTGATATGACTTGTGTCTTTGGTATAACTTTAGTGACTCACTATGACCTTCTGGCGAAAGCGATAGGTCAGGGGGACTACATGATGACTCAGTGTATCTCTTGGAGATCGATATAACATCTTGGCGACTTCAGAAGGCTCTTGGTGACATCAATATGAAGTATAAGTGGCATCGGCGAGACACTGTTAGTGTCTCACCGAGATGCCAGTGCATTACGAATTTTGTTGACCGTCTGACTGTCATACGTGGAATCTCGTGGACGAATAGAGGAGGCCGAAAGTGAACCGTTAGCAGTTGGTTCATTGCGACAGTTATGTGAGAAAGCTCAAGAGTTAGGGAGCACCATGGATATAGTTGGAAGTTGCAGACGCTTGGGGGTTGGATAGTAGTTCGATGAACAGTGAAGTGTGAAGAATTAAAACTATATCAGTAAAGGATTTAAAATTTGTAAAGGCTATAACTTGGATGTTTTCTGTTTGAAGAATGTTCATGATGGATTTTGCTGTATAATGACACTAGAAAGATAAGTCTGGAAGGTGTATGTAATCTTCATTACTGTAATACAATGTGATTTCTCTTGGTGTTGTGGGTTTTTCTCCTATAAGGGTTTTCCCACGTATATCTGGTTTTCATATGTGTTTGTCAAATACTCTATTTCTGTAATCTGTTTCATAGTGTATCTTAACTTGACTGTAACTGTAAATTTTAAATTGTATCTGCATTCTTTCCTGGGGTATTGACATTAGGAGAATTGTTTTTTGCATCTAATTTTTCTTACACAAACTCAGACCTGTTTGTTAAAACCAACTCTGGTTGCTCTTTTTTGACTGCCATTTCTTCGTAGTGCGCCAAATATTCACAGAGTCCTCTTCCTCGGATAGTCTTTGTAGGCTTGACCTCAATGTCATATTCAAGGATCTTAGTGATCCAATTAGCCCTCTTTTAAGTGATCTCTTCTTCCATGATGTACTCACGCACATTGGAATGCACGACTTAAACAATCACCTTGTTGCAAGATATTAGGTGTCAGAACTTCTTGAGTGCCTTAACAATAGTGAACACTTTCCTCTCGAAGAAGTTGTAGTTCATCTAATATTTCTTTAGGGTCCAGGAGTGAAATGCTATCAGATGTTCTCCATTCCCTTCATCATCGTTTTGAGTTAAGACAATAGCAATGTTGGATTTTCTACTAAATGCATACATTATGAAGTCCTTCGATAGGTCTGGATTTCCCAATATAGGAGCTAAGGAAATAGCATCCTTAACCTTCTTGAAGGCTTCTCTAGCTTCTTTAGTCCATTGGAATAATTGATCCTTTTTCAGCATCAGGGTGATTGGTCTAATTATTCCTACAAAATTAGAAATAAATTTGCTTATAGAGTTCACTTTCCCTAAAAAATATTGGACTCCTTTCTTGTTGACCGATAGGGGGAGCTCTCTGATTTCTTTTACCCATTTGGGATCAATTGCAATTCCTTCTTTGGACACTACATGTCCCAATAGCTTGCCTTGCAGTACTTCCAAGACACATTTTTTCAGGTTCAGGGATACCCCAAACTCTTGGAATTTTTTGAAAACTATCTCTAGGTGATCAAAGTGATCATACTTTTATTTTGAGAACACAGTCAGATCATCCAAATAGATTAGGATAATCTTGTTAATTAGTTCACTGAAAGCAATATCCATTACCCGCTGGAAAGTCGCTCTCACATTTCAGAGGCCAAAAGGAATTTTAGCATATGCGAATGTTCCCCACTTTGTGGTGAATGTTGTTTTGTGTCAGTCCTCCTCTTTGACCTAGATCTAGTTGTACCTAGAGAAACCATCCAATAGAGAAATTTTTTTAGATCCTACCACTGTTTACAAGATTGAATCCATGGAAGACAACGGATAATGGTCCTTTAGGGATGCTTTGTTTAGGTCCTGAAATTCAACACATAAGCAGATGCCTCTATTCTTCTTTCAGATTGGAACCAGGTTGGAACCCATGTGCTATTCTTGATCAAGAAGACAATCTGAGACTAGATTAGCTTTGTCAACTCTTGCGCCATCAAGGATTCAACTCTCGGATTTACTGACCTCTGCTTTTAGCGGACTGGCTTTGCATCTTTTTTCAACTCTATTGTATGTTGGATGACGTTGGGATCATATCCCTTGAGGTCATCATATGACTAGGCCACTACTCCATACTTCTCACATAACTTGATGAGCCTTTCTTTATCATGATACAGGACGTCTTTCTCGACTTTGAGCTTTCTCCCATCTCTGACTTGAAGGTTCGCATAATCGCTTATGTCAAATACAAACTTTGTCTTATCATTCCTCGAATTGTCACAATCGAACATGTTTTCGAGAGTGACCAATCCTTTCAAAAGCTTGTTGGATCTTAGCTGAATGATTTCTCTATTGTAGGCCTCGACGATCTTTGGTTGGAATTGGTTATAAAATTCTCTTGACTGTTGGATGAATGAAATGATGTGTTCATCACTGTTGAACACTTGCTAGCTCTGATCATTATCTAGAATTTTTGATCGGATTATCACTCGTATAGAGTGTTTGTTATGAATTAGGTCAGAATCAGGATCAAATTGAGATCCAATTGCAGCCATGTGGTCTACATCCACATTTTGTTCTTGAGGCACTATTTGGATGTTGAAGGCTTCAAAACCCTCAATTAGGTCCCAGACTCTATGTCTATAGGATCTCATGAGAACATTCTTAGTAGTGGAGACCCCTCAAACTTGGTTGACTACTAGTTTGGAGTCTCTGAACACCATTATTTGTTTGATTCCCATTGGCTCTACAAGGCTTAGACCTTGCACTAGTCCTTCATATTCAGCTTCATTATTCGAACAAGTGAATTCGAAGTGGAAAGACCTCAGTGTATTTGCATTGTGTGGGAATGTCAAACATATCCCAGCTCCTGTGCCAACTTTGCATCTTGCTCCATCAAATTGTAGCTTCCATAGCTCTGAGGCTTGACAACTTTTAGATTCCTTTCTGACCTTCGGGATCTCTTGCTCTTCATCATAGGTGACGTAAGTCCCTAACCTAGTAGGGGTATGTGTAGGATCATGATGGGCTAAAAAGTGGCAATGGGGAAAAAATTATGTTTTTCATCAACCCAAAAATGCAAAAATGTTGAGTTGACTTTTTTGTGGCTTGGGTGTCAGTACACACCTCCAAAGCAATAACCAAAGCAAGATCTCCAAATCGAATATCCGATCCAAATTGGATATTCGATTTGAAGCAAACATATATATATATAAATTGGGCCTGTTAAAATCATTTGACATTCACAAACAGGCCACAACGCACAGTGAGGAGGTTCTCCGCATATTAGATATCCAATTTATCCGATATCCATTTTGAAAAGGTTAGATTTTAGATTTTTCTTTGCTTTGATCGAATTTTGAATTAGATTTGTATAATTTCAGTTAGTTTTTTATGGATTTTTTTTCAAAATAGGATTTTTGATTGAATTTCTATGAAAAATTTGAGTTTCGAATGGATTTTGATTAAAAATGAATGTTTTTTATGGATTTTGATTAAAAATGAATGTTTTTTTATGGATTTTGATTTAAAAATAGTGTTGTTTATGTATTTGTATTAAAAATTAGAGAATTTTATAGATTTTTGTTAAAAAGTAGGGTTTTTTTGGTTTTTTTTAAAAAAACTAGGGTACATTTTTACAATATTTTCATTTATATTGTCTAATTTCACTTAGATTAATTAGTTTTTAAATTTAATTGGGCATTATGGCTATTGAAAATGAAAATGCACAAATTCCAAATGAGCCACCAGCTGAGAATGAAAATGCACAAATACCAAACGCTCAACCACCTCCACAGCCATCAATTGAAGAATTAATTGGTGAAAAATTGCAGCAATTAAAGGGAATTTCTGAAGTTTATAAGAGAATCCCTTGATTATTCGAGATGTCAAACACATTGAAGGATATAATTAAAAATATAGAAACCCTCTCCACCCAACATAATTCCTTTCATTTGTGGCAAGAAGACATGAGGGAATATTATGCATGTGGATTGTCTTATGATGATGTGAAAGATCTCAGAATAACCAAAGCCCAAATAGCCTCTTTATTTGTTAACCCTCGCATTGGTTTGCCAGTTAATGTTAATAAACCAAAACTTTCTATAAAATGGTGCACACATAGGGACATTGTAGATAACTTTTGGGATCGTTGGTGTATGGTTTTTGATAAACCACTAAACAACAATTGTGATATACCATTTTAATTTATTAAAAAAATATATGTTGAGTTTGTGTTAGGCCATCATGTCAATTACTTTGACATTAAACCCTTCCAGGGCGTTGGTGGAGGTATGCCCTAGGATAGACCAGGGGCAGTTAGAGTAGTCCCACGCCCATATGTTCCCCCTCCTTCCCTTCCTTCGCCACCTCTAGTATATCATCCAGATATTATGCAGGATGTGGCCACACAAACTATCTAGGCTATTCACTCTTTGAGTGTCCTTTTGGTTTCACATGCTTCTATAGTAGCTCAGCCACATTCTGGTGATGTTGGTGATGGTTCGAGTGCTACTACATCATCCTCGTTAGGTCCAAATATTTGTGTGCCACATACTTGCTCCATGTGCTGCCAGATATGCTTGGGTCCTCTTGTACAACCCGTCGAGCATCCCTTGGACACTTTTCATTATAATCTCCATAATGTGGACATTATAGATTAGACTCAGGGGAGTGGAGTGCACCCTACAAAGTCCTCTACTGCTAGAGAGGGGGACATTGGAATAGTGACATAGGTAAGATTTAAGTTGTAAATTCATAACTTGCATTTGTTTTTAAATGAATACTAATAAGATATAGTATAATGTACTAATATTTATTTACATGGTCTATTTAACAGTTGATTTTTGAGGAGGATCTCACACAAGTGACTGATAGCACCCTTAGGGCCATTTCATTTGGCCTCGACATGCACACAGTATATATTTTTGCACTCACTCATTTACATTTTTTTATTATATACTTGCTTGTCATTTGAAATGTCATAAATGGAATTATATAATAACTTATATGTTTATCTTATTTTCCTCTTGTAGGAAATACCTAGTGCAAGCGAGGTGCAACCTTGTACAAATTATGGAAGTGCAATTTTGGATAAGGGGAAGGTAATTGAACTCAAATTCAATTGAATTAAGAATTTTAAGATCTTATATTGATTATACATACATCGACATAGATTGGTAGTTTCATATGTACTTGTCATTTTTATGTATAGGAAGTTATGAGCTATACGTCGTTGTTGACAAGTGCGAGCAAGGTGCAACCTTGTCCAGATTATGGAAGTGCAATGTTAGATAAGGGGAAGGTAATTGAACTCAGATTCAATTGAATTAATATTTTTAAGATCTTATATTGATTATACATACATAAATATAGATTGGTAGTTTCATATGTACTTGTCATTTTTATGTACAGGCAGTTATGAACTATACATCATTGTTGACAAGTGCCACAACGCCTAAAGGAGTACATATTGGAACACTTGAAGGAGTACGTGTTGAAACACCTCAAGGAGGAGGTGTTGAAACACATAAAGGAGATAAAGAAAAAGATCAGCCTAAAGAGGTATGTGTTTATTTTATTTTTTGTTTGGTATTTATATGTTCCTATTACCGACAATTGTATGCTAACTTGGATCAATTTTATGTTTTTGTTCACATATATAGACTGACATTACAAAAGATGGTTTGGTCGGTTCTTTGAGAGGGGAATATTCTAGGACTCCTGACACTTTGAAGAGACGAATATCTTAGGTAATCAAGATTACAATTTTATAGTTTAATTATAATTCAATGTATATTGATTTTGACGTTAATTATTTGATTTTAAATCACAGAGTATAACTAATCTCAATTGTGGTTTGAATTTTTCTTGTGCAGCTACCTTCAGAGACAACGAGTGCTGCAAAGAGGCTCCATTTTGATGATCCACTAGTAGTTTAGGATGAGATAGACATTTTGGCATGTAAATTCTAAATAGATAACGAGATGGCATATGCCACATTTTGTAAAACTTTGTTTGAGTTGGTGTTGATGCCATTTTTGTATATGGAGATACACTCAAGATTATTGGATAATTTGATATATAGAAGTTGACAATCAAAATTTAATTTCTTCCTCATGTGCATGATTAAACTCTTTGAAAATTTAATCAAGTGAGCAATGGTTAAATATCAATGTACAAGAGCATAAAAAAGAATGGTTGTATTATGTAGTTTATATTCATATCACTGATTACATTGCATTGCACATCTTTCAAACTCAAAGCATTATTTCACATTGCATAACTAACAACTAGACACTAATAGATGAGAAAATTTCAATTACAATATAGTTTTTACAAAGTCAACCTAAGTAGCTATGCAATTACTTCACATTACATAACTAATAACTAGGACCAACTATCAATTGCATTTGCTTGTCATGGAATTTTATGAGACCGCAATTCTTTGAGGAAATTTTTCAAAAAATTCACTGCCTTGTCTATGCCACCACATTTTTTATACATGTGTACCAAAGCTTTTTATCAAACAGTTCACTGGCTTGTTGTTATGGCTAAAAACGAGAAAAAATTGGATTTACAAAAAATTGAAGAAAACAATTAGAAAATATTTTTAAAAAAACTTTAATGGCATTTCCATAGCATATAGACATTGAGAGCCAAATAAAATAAAGAGTTCAATCCATGAATTATAGAAAATAGATTTTCGTTGGTTATATTCATATCGGTGATTACATTGCACAAAACATACTACAACTACATAAATATCAGATGGTGACAGTTGTCAAAATTTCTATTACAATATAGTTTGTGACTTTGTACAAAGTCAACCTATAAACTAAGTACAAAGCTCCAAAAAAATCAATTGTAGCAAATGACGTGCTAGAGGGCAGAACCTCCCGATGATGAAGCTCCTTGTCTATGCTACCACATTTTTCATACATGTCTACCAGAGCATTTTATAAAATAGTTCACTACCTTGCTGCTATGGCTGAAAACCTAAAACGGGTGCTTTGGAACAAGCTATGGTTGCTTGGACAAATTCTATCAAAGAATAATAGTAAGCAACAAGCTACGGTCTCATGATTTTTTTTTTCACGAAAATCAACGTGATGTTATTTGCATTTTTTTGTAGGTTTTAAACATGTTTTTTGGCGATTTTTCTGTTTTAAATGGGAAGAAATCATTGCCCAAAAGGTCAACGGTTTTTTCAAAAAATTAGGGAAAAAATCATCCAGCTTACAATTTTTTTAAAAATCACAATTAATTAGGTTTTTTTGCAGATTTATGCTTCTATGATATAAACAACAAAACCACCATAAACTTGAATGTCATTTAAAACATGCATGATAAATATTCATCGTTGAAACTTGAATTGTGGTTGCTTGATATATAGAGTCTATTGATGCCAAGGTTCAATTTGTATGATTTTGAAAAAAGAAGCCAATTGAGTAGAGTTATTAACATTCTTTAGAAATCATAAGAATTTATTTAGTACACTAGCCATTTTGATGTCTTCTTACAATCTCAAATGCTAAATCTATGAAGAAGTTAACTTTGCTGCTCACTAGTTTCCATTAAAAGGAAAGCAACAAGCCATGGTCTCATGGCTTTTTTTCACACAAAAATCAGCTTTGGAGTTCAGTTGGAGGGTGAAAAACTACTTGTAACTACATAAATAAATATTTTTCTACAACTCATATGACCTAATCGACTATTCCATCACGTCTAGATGGTTACGTTTAGGTTAGGTATGGTCCCCTTTCACACCCAAATTGGCCGAAGCAGTTCGAGCTACATTCAATCAGAGAAATCCCTTAAGAGTCCAAAGTGCAAAGGGGAAACAATATTTTGACGGACTGTTTCTCAGAAACTATGATTCCTACAAACTTTTTTTTTGAGGCTATGGGATCGTGTTGGGCCCCTCTACAATAACCTCTCTTGGTTTTTGCTATCTCAGAGACGTTCTCCCATGGTGGAAAGTTTTCAGCTAAGGGAAAAGTTGTTAGATGCAAGTAGTGTAAAGTTGCGAAGTGGTGCAACTTTCATTCAACAACTCGTACAACAAAATGAACTATTCCAACACATATGGATGGGTACCTTTACACTAGGGATGGTCCCCTTTTGCACCGAAATACGTTGAATCACTCCGAGCTACATTGGACCGACAATTTCCCTTAAGAGTCCAAAGTGCTAAAAGGAAGCAATCTTTGAAGGGCTATTTATCAAAAACCGTGATGTTTACAGACTCTCTATTTGAGGCTATGGGATTGTGCTTGGCCCATCTACAATAACCTCTCTCAATTTTTTCTATCTCAAAGGTTTTTTCCCATGGTGGCAAGTTTTCAGTTGAGGGAAAAGTTGTCAGATGCAAGCAGTGTAAAGTTGCAAAGTGGTGCAACTTTCATTCAGCAACTTGTACGACCAAACAGACTATTCCAACACATCTGGATGGGTACGTTTACGTTAGGGATGGTCCTCTTTCACACCTAAATATGCCAAATCACTCCAAGCTACGTTGGACCGACGATTTCCCTTAAGAGTCCAAAGTGCTAAAAGACAACAATCTTTGAAGGGATATTTATTGGAAACCATGACATTTACATACTCTTCATTTGAGGCTATGGTATTGTGTTTGGCCCATCTACAATAACCTCTCTCAGTTTTTTCTATCTTGGAGGCGTTTTCCTATGGCAAGTTTTCAGCTAAGGGAAAAGTTGTCAAATGAAAGCAGTGTAAAGTTGCAAAGTGGTACAACTTTCATTCAGCAACTCATACGACTAAACAGACTATTCCAACACTTCCAGATGGGTACTTTTATGCTAGGGATGGTCCTCTTTTGCACCCAAATACACTGAATCACTCCGAGCTACATTGGACTGACGATTTCCCTTAAAAGTCCAAAGTGCTAAAAAACAACAATCTTTGAAGGGCTATTTCTTGGAAACCATGATGTTTACAAACTCTCCATTTGAGGCTATGGGATCATGTTTGTCCCATATACAATAACCTCTCTCTGTTTTTTCTATCTTGGAGGCGTTTTCCCGTGGTGGCAAGTTTTTAGCTGAGGGAAAAGTTGTAAGATGCAAGCAGTGTAAAGTTGCAAAGTGGTGCAACTTTCATTCAACAAATCGAACGACCAAACATACTGTTCCAACATGTTCAGATGGGTACTTTTATGCTAGGGATGCTCCTCTTTTGCACCCAAATACGCCGAATCACTCCAAGCTACATTGGACCGACAATTTCCCTTAAGAGTCCAAAGTGCTAAAAGGAAACAATATTTGAAGGGATATTTCTTGGAAACTGTGGTGTTTACAAACTCTCTGTTTGAGGCTATGGTATTTTGTTTGGCCCCATCTACAATAACCTCTCTCAGTTTTTTCTATCTCAGAGGCGTTTTCCTATGGTGGCAAGTTTTCAGCTAAGGGAAAAGTTGTCAGATGCAAGCAGTGTAAATTTGCAAAGTGGTGCAACTTTCATTCAAAAAATCATACGACCAAATGGACTATTCCAACACATTTGGATGGGTATGTTTATGCTAGGGATGGTCCTCTTTTTCACCCAAATACGCCGAATCACTCCAAGCTACATTGGATCGACGATTTCCCTTAAGAGTCCAAAGTGCTAAAAGACAACAATCTTTGAAGGGATATTTCTTGGAACTGTGACATTTATAGACTCTCTGTTTGAGGCTATGGGATTGTCTTTGGCTCATCTACAATAACCTCTCTCAGTTTTTTCTATCTCGGAGATGTTTTCCCGTGGTGGCAAGTTTTCAGCTGAGGAAAAAGTTATCAGATGCAAGTAGTGTAAAGTTGCAAAGTGGTGCAACTTTCATTTAGCAACTTGTACGACCAAACAGACTGTTCCAACATGCTTGGATGGGTACGTTTATGCTTGGAATGGTCCTATTTTGCACCCAAATACATCGAATCACTCTAAGCTACATTGGACCAAGTGAAATCAGGTGAAAAATTGATGCAGACGCAAGGGCACAATCAAAAAATATTAGCAACCTGCCTATTTGAGGCATCTAACAAGATTATTCTGACCTCTTTGGATAGTCCAAAACTCCCTTAAAACTTGACAAGAAACTAAATACACATTTCCCTCTTTAACCCCCTTAAACCCTTGTAATAGTGAGAAACTAGTTTTTGTCCAATTACTCCATAATTTTCCAAAACACCAGACCAACACATGACTGATTCAAACACCCATATCCAAGTTACACAACATATATGAGAAACAACATAGACTCCTTTGCACCAACGTTGACTTCCTATACATTCACCCTTGAAAAGGCTACTCAATTAGCCCAAAAATGCAAACCAACATACCTTCAAACACGACACAGACCTCTGAAACCTTGAGGCAGAAAATAAATTGCCAAGAAAATAAACATTCTGCAATTGGATTCCATTTGTATGGACTTGTAACCATCAAATCAGAAAAAACCTTATTTTTAGTGTAATTCTTGAGGGTTTATTGGATGTAGCACTTCCACAACCTTTCAATATCATTTTCAACATCTTCAAACCCAACATTTTCACCTTGAACATTTTCATTCCCAATTTCAATATCATGTTCAACATCTTCAAATCCAACATTTTCACCTTGAACATTTTCATTATCAATTTCAATATTTTCATTTCTAATTTGAATATCATGTTCAACATCTTCAATTCCAACATTTTCACCTTGAACATCTTTAATTTACTCTTCACTTGAAATACCATAGGGGTTAGGTTAACAATTATTTAACATACCTTGTCTTCTCTTCCTATGACCTTCTCTATCTCTTTGTCTATATGCTTCAATTTGTTCTTTTGTAAGCTTTCTCTTATGTTTTTTCTTCTGACGACTGCTGCTCCCCATTATACCTCATAAAATATGCTAAAAAATCATTGCTTATTACAAATTTGAGTAGAAGATTCTCCAAAAAGTTGATCTTTGTCTCTTACTATCTGAAACCGCGTGTGTGTCACCTGCAAATAGAATGTAGGGTCTGTTGGAATGTACAAAATGACCCACATGGGGCTTTTCTATAGCCCACAAATCTGATATCTTATTCATTTGAAAAAAAATTAAAATGTTTTGTAACGGTATGATTTTAGTTCTACAAATCGGATATCTGATTTGTGTACACATAGACCTAAAGGTTAATGGTAGATGGTCGCGGGTTTAAGGGTTAAGGGTTTAGGGTTTAGGGTATATGGTAGAGGGTTTAAGGGTTTAGGGTATAGAGAGAGATAGATAGAGTGAGTGTGTGAGAGAGTGACCCACAAAGAGAGAGAAATACGATCGAGGAAATCAAAATCGGACAAAACACGTGATTTTTCCGATCCGATCCGGCAAAATAGGCTGAGAAATCAGGATGACCCGACATTTGATCCGAATCTTTGCGCATCGATCAATCAATCCGTTTCATGATGCGGCATAATTTATTTACAATCCGCGATGACCGAGATGATGATGATCGGACAAATCAGGATCAAATCCGTTTCCAGCGCATCAAACAGGCGCAGAAATCAAATCAGGCAAGATCCAGCAAATCAAAATCAAAATCCGGCATCAGGCAAATCATCAAATCTTCAAAATCAGAAGATCAGCAAAAAATCAAAATCAGACAATCAAACTTTAAGATCCGGCAAAATCATTTTCATTTTCAAAATCCAGATCGAAAAATCTTTAAATCCGACTCAAAATCTTTTTGGATCAAATCGAACGATCGAACAAACAAAATCGAAATCAGGCGATCGGATCGATCAGGCAAAATCGACAAAATCCGGATCAACAAAATCAAAAATCAGGCGCAAAAAAATCAAAATCAGGCATCGGACAAAATCAGATCGACATCAAGATCTTTATCAATCCGTAGGAAATCAAAATCGAAACGTCATCAAAATCGTTTGAAATCGGCAGAATCGGATCAGTCAAAATCAGACCGATCAAGATCAACAAAATCAAATTTTCAAATCCAGATCGGCGTCAAATCATCAAAATCAGGCATCGATCCGTTTGCCGAATCAGGCAAATCAGGCTGCGGATCAAACAAAATCGACAATCAGACATCGATCCGCGAGATCCGGCATCGACATCGAAAAATCAGGATCGACAAAATCAAATCAATCAGGCAAAATCAGGCAATCAGACAATCAGATCCGACAAATCGAACGCAAAATCAAATCCAGGATCGACGCATCGCGCAATCAATCAAAGCAGGAAATCAGGCATCGAACGCGAAATCAGGCGCAAATCGATCAAATCATCGGCAAAATCGAAATCAGATCAATCGATCGACAAATCAGGCGCATCAAAATCGGACAATCAAGATCGACGAACAAATCGAAAGATCCGGATCAAATCAAAATCAAAATCAAACGAAATCGGCAGCGCATCGACGCAAATCAAGAAATCGACATCAAAATCAGGCGCAAATCAAATCAGATCAAAAAATCAAAATCAGAACGTCAGCAGAAATCAAACATCATTTTCAGAAATCGATCGATCAAATCAAATCAATCGTTTTTAAATCAAATCCGAAATCAGGCGCGTCGAAGCGATCAAACGTCGAAAAATCGAAGTCAAGCAAAATCGGAATCAAGATCAAATCAGACAAAGTCAAACGTCAGGATCCGACAAAATCAGGATCAGGATCCGGTCCGGTCAGGATCCGTCAAATCAAATCATCAGATCATCGGAGAGAGAGGGAAAGAGATAAATATAGTAATATATATATTTAAATATTTATACATTAACTAAAATATTGAAATATTATACATAATAATATAATATATTATATATTAAATACATAATTTAGCAAGAGATTATCATAAATTGTATATTATATATTACATTATAAACTATATTGTATATTATATATTAAATTATAAACTTTATTTCATTTTTAAAATCATATATTATAAATTTATAACATTTTTGCAACTCTATATAGAACATATCAGATATCAGATTCAAATTAGATATCCGATCCAAATCGGATATCTGCTTTGAATCGGATATCCGATATTTCTGACACAAAATTAATGCCTAGGGATTAGCCTTGGGCTTGCTTTGGATTTTTGTTCGGACTTGCCAATCCTAAGAAGTCAACACAAAAAATGTGTTTAACAACTTACCTTGCTTTTCTAGACTTCACACATATGGCTGATGACTTTTTTTTACCCAAAATTGATGAAACGAAAAGGGTTTGTAAAGGAGCTTCTAAACTTTCCACCAACATAAATTATACTTTAGATTGAATCTAATAAATAATTATTATTCATTTTCTATTAGAATTATGACTAAAGTCCTGATTGATAGCCTGATTGAAAAAAATTATAACTTTCAAATGGTATCACATTTTTTGAATCCAAAACACACATCACATTCTATGCTTCGCATACTATTGGATTAGAACAAAAAAATTGAATTTCATGAAGTTTTGACCAAGTTAAGGTGGCAAGACATACAAGTTTTTATATTTTTTAAAAGTTGTAACTAAAAATTCACAATTAATTATTTACTTGGAAAAGAAATAGAAAAAATATGCATCACATTTAGACATGAGTCCTCTTCTTATATCTAAAATCTTATAAAAAAATATTATGATTTTATTATGGTTAGGGTGGTCAGATTGTTGGTTCTCAGTTATGATCATATGGTTTGTCCTTGATGACAAAATCCATTTCTGTTGATTCTACTTGTTGAAAGTTTCAGATTGGTTTCTCATGCTTTATCTTGGTACAGTTTTGTCTATATGGTTTACATGTCTTGGCATTCTGTGGACAATTTACATTCAGAATTTTAATATCTTATGGTACTATTCAGTTTGAGCTTCGTGCAGTCTCAGGTTATCTTATTTGTACATTGTTTCAGTGACAAGAAAGAACATATCGGCGTGAGAATGCCAGGGTCTCCCAGATCAATTTCTCTGATGAACGTCTGTGTTGCCTATTGGCAAGATGTTTTTGATGTCACGACGATTGGATTTTACATACAGGCTGCTTTCGGCAGAACTTCTCCATGGTTTTGGCGAAAGAGGGTGTTCCCTATCGGCAAGAGTTATACCGTCGGTATGAGGTCACAGTGAGATTGTTATGTCTCACCGACCAGAGGTTGAATGGGAACACATCAACAAGAGTTGCGGCATCGATATAATTTCATAGCGAACCCTGTGGGTCTCACCGATGAAATACAAATGGACCTTGTTGGCAAAGGCATTGTGTTGTCTCGGAAAATAGGAATGATCACGTGGGATTTGGGTAAGACACAGGATGCTCTATGAGAAGTCACCCCGACTATGCATTGTCTTAGCGATGGCGGATGAAGGATACATCTCGGCATGAGTGTATTTTTGTTTCAAAGACTCAGAATGGATAAATTTATTTGGTGAAACATAATGAAATCTACATATGGTCTCCCCGATAACAATTTGTCACGATGACCCACATGAGAATGAAGGTTACATTTTGGTGAGAGAACTATTGTGTCTCACCGACCAGCACAAAAAAAATACTTTTCAGTGAGAAACTTTTTCATTGAAGTGAGGTCATGGCAAGGTTGTTGTGTCTTGCCGACCGCTAATAATGAAATACATTTCGGTAAGACTCATGATTTTCAATGTAGAGTCTCAGCGAACCCGTTAGGTCTTGCTGACTAAGTCTTATGAGTGGCTTTCGGTGAGAGGTTGATATTGTCTCAATGACTCAGAGTGGATAAAGTTTTTCGGTATGACATAGTGTGCTCTCCGAGAGGTCTTCCCGACATTGATATGTCTCGGCGATGCATAAAACAAAAGGAACATTTCGGTATGACTCATGTGCAATGAAGAAAGGTCTTGGCGAGTTTGATTTCTTATACCGACCGACAACATAAAGGTATTCATCTCGGTAAGAGTTAGGGTTTTCGGTGTGAGGTCTCGGCGAGTGACCTCCGATTTCGCCGATGGAACACAAATTGACTTTTTTGGCATGAAGATTGATTTTTCTCAGCGACACACAAGATGGTTGGTGACTTTCGGTATGACTCAAGCATTCTACGAGAGGTCTCCCCAATGTCGGTATGTTATAGTGACCCTCATAAGATAGAAGGATGCATCGGCGAGAGAACCATTATGTTACAGGGACTTACAAGGGGTAAAAGGAGACTTTTGGTGAAACACAGTGTGATCTGCATAGGGTCTTTCCAATATCAAAAGGTTACAGCGACGGTGAATGAAACGAAAAGGGGATCTCGGTGAGAAACTTTCTTATGTCTCAGCAATTGGAAAGAACATAACATATGAGCTCTCGATGTGACATAATGTATTCTTTATGACTTCTCCCCGACTCTGATGGGTCATGGCGAAAGCAATAACTAAGGGGAATGACTGGCGATTTAATTGCCTTCGGCAGGACTATCTGGTTGTCTTAGCGAATGATTAACGAAGACTCAAACACTGTGGCTGACATGGGAATTTCTAAATATAGTTGCAGGCCGACATCATTGGTTGGCATCAAATCTCAGAACAGTTACATGGCATAATATTCTTTGAGTTTCATTTTTGGGCAGTCGTGGTTTTGAAATAATGGATTATTTGCAGCCCTCTAGATAGGCGTTACTCTTGATTTTTACCATCATCTATAGACTGTCATTATTCAACTTCATATTCTAAAATTAGCAAGTGAGTTTCAGATTTCTATCAAAGGCATTTGCAGTTTCAAAAAGGAACTTTGATTTATGATTGTCAGTTTATTGACAGCCTATTGTTCAAGGCGTTACACTTGCAGACATTTACTTTTCTGGCACATTCCTAAAATGGCAAGAGAGTTTCAGTTTCCTCTGATAAATGAATCTTTGAATATTTTTCTTTTGATAGACATACTTAAAATGTATATAAAAACCAGTGTTGAAAAACTATAAAGAGAGGGACTAGATGTAATTCTGGAATATTGTTCCTAGGGCATTAGGTAGACGAAGCGAAGAGTTATGAGCTTAACTTGAAATAGAGAGATCCTCTGATATATTATTATTGTTCTAAAAAATAATTTGAGGGGTTGGTGCTCATTGAAATTGGTGTTTCAAAATGAGGGGTTGGTGTTCCTTAAGTTGGTGCTCAGAAATTTTCCTATAAGGCATTGTTAACAGTGGTTTTTGAAGATTAAGCCAGTAAGGCAGTTTAGGAGTGGTTTTTCTACCCCAGGAGGGTTTTCCACTCAGTAAATCCATTGTCTTATGGTATCTTTGTTTTGGTGTCATAATGTTTCTTGATTGTGATCATTTTTATCTGTCTGAACATTTTTGAATGATAGTTCCTTCATAGCTGCAAATATTTAGTTCAAATATCTTGCACAAGTCATTGCTGAAGAGTCTAATTCAAAAGGAAGCTTAAAAGTTCTCATTTGATTCATTGCTCAAGAATAGTTATAATTTTCTAAAGGTGTTTGTTATCTCAATACCTTTCTTGTCTTTAAAGCTGCATTCAAATCAATTGTTTAAGAAGTGAGTAAATAATGTTGATCATCATTTGCACAGTCTTATGAATTGCACCTGCACTGTCATCATGCTTTGATTTTTAATCAATGTTAGCCATAACTGTTTTTGAAAATGCAAGATATCTCACTCAAATCACATGTTCATAAGTTGTCTAATAGATTGAGTTAATGTTGTCATATCCTTGTGCTTTCAAAAGTGATTACTCTACTCTTTTGTTGAAAGAAAAGGAAATCAGAATTAAAAATCTTGGTCGAAGTAGAAAAAGTTTTGACACTGATTCACCCCCCCCCTCTCAGTGTCTGTCCATTACTCCAACACAAATAAAAACCTACTTGTTATTTTTTCCCTGAAATTTAAGTACTACTGCATTGAAATTTCAATTTTTCACCAAATAGATTTTTTTTTAGAAAAATAAACCTAGTAGTTTAGAAACTACATTCAATTTTCCACAAATTCTATTCTTACATATTTTTGAAATAATATAGATAACTTATTCAAATTTTTACATCAAGTTTCCTAACTCGATTTTTCTAAATTTTCATTGTCACTTGGGCCTATTTTTTCCATGATGATCCTGCACATACCCATAGCATGATAGTTACTGAAAGGATCAAAATCTATGTATTAGCTCAAGAGAACTTCCTCCAAATCTGTTTGGTCTCCGGTCACTTTTTCATCCTCTAGCAGCTCGGTGCAATACATTTCATCTTTGGTGAAATAAGTATGGGAAGCCTCAAAGTTGATCATGGCTTCATTGCCCACATGTTCTGTATGCAGAGTTTCAAACACTATTTTCATTTTAGATCTGTGCTTGGTCCTTAGAATCAAGTGTGACCAATGTAAAGAAAGATATCCACCTATCTTTGAAGTGAATTCCTAGGATAGGAAGAGGCCGAACATGGGAGGAACTTCTATGATCCCAATATCTTGTGGAACTATGATGCTAGGGCAGGAGAATAGAGTCAAGGGAAGGTCTTTGATGACACCTACAGTTTTGACTTTTTTCCCATCAAGCTACATAACCCTCCTTTTTAAAGGTTCATAGCTAAGTCTTAAGGCTTCAACTATCTATTTGGGGATGACTACGGTGCTAGCTCCAGAGTCAATCATGGCATTAATAATTTCTTTCCCACAATAAGAGTTGGGAAAAAGGGTTTCGGCTTTGACTTATCTCTAACCTCAGTAGAGGCTTCCTCTGTGCTATTTGTGAGAACTTTGGTAGGAGGTGATGGGTCAACAACCTTTCCCTTGAGCAATTGGTTTGTTGGCTCAATGTTTCGATCCTCTTGGAGATCCTTCTGTAGCGATGTCTTCTGCTCCAGAATAGCTAAGATATCCCAAAGGGACACATTAGCGGAGGATTTTTTCAATTGTTCCACCACATTGAATGGTGGTGGATTTGAAGGCTTCTACTCCTTAGCCCTGGTTATAACAATTTCCCTTCGATGCAAACATTGCTATGCCACTGCGAAGGTGTTGGGTGTTTGGTCGGAAGCACTTTTGGGCTCCAAACTGACTGGTTGCGGTGTGATTGATTTTCCATTGAATCTCCTCTTTGAGAAAGTGTTGTAATTAGATTGCACTTGTGTGGTTTTTGATGTGGATGCATCATTAGAAAACACTACCTCTTCTTCTTCCATCCATGAGAAGAGCACGTGATCAAGAGCAATATCTATTTCTTGCTCCAGGGACATCCCTTGCATTTGTGTGGTGAGTACCACATTTTCCATTTGTGGAGAGGCATATACATAACCTCCATGATCCAACGCTACACCTTGGCAGCATTGTTCTGCCACCTTTTGCTGTAGAATATCGCTCAGGCAGTTTCAAGGCATATTGTTAGAAACCAAGATCAGACATGCAAACCAAAAAACCTTCCACAGAAGAGAAAATTAGAAAAAGCAAAGCTATTGCAAAAAGATGTGCAAATAATATTATTCAGGAATTCATAATTACATGAGATGATTTTCTTTATAAAAGAAAGGTATGCATAACCCTAATCTTATCTTGAGCAACAAGATAGCTCAACAAGATAATGATGAGAATAATTAACCTAGGAATTAAAATATTACCTAAGTAAAGTTATGCAAGTGTAATTAAATATTAATTACACCAACACCCCCCATAAGTACAACTTAGGGAGACTAAAAATGCATGCACCTAAAAATAAGATGAATGCAAGAAAGCATGAATGGGTCCCAGAAACAAGGCCTGATCAGGTACCCAAGTACAAATGCAATAATGAGGTAGAGAAGGAAAACCCAGTGGAACAAAACCCCCCTACAATAAGATGATTGCTGCAAATAAGTACTGGAAGAACACTATGGAGTAACACTAGAACTGCAATCTGACAAGCAAGGAAACATACTTTTGTCTACAAGAAACCAAATGAGAGTCACTGAAGGACTCAGGTGGAATCATAATAATGCAACCAGACCCGATGCCACAAAACACTAGAAAACTCACAAACTGGAAGAACCCTAGAATCTGTGAAGCAACAGTAGATGATATGATAAAAAATCTAGAAACCGTGTATCTCAATGTCAATGCCAAACTATGACCAAAAATATTCCATGGGAACAAGTACCATAAAGACTCTGGAACATTAACCATAAAAACATGGCCCTCAAACTGAGATGGATCTGAACCAATGCAGATCAATAACCATGAACTCCCAATATGAAGTATGAACCGATGTGAATCTGATATGTGTCAAGCAAGAGAAAGATGTGGCCAAAAGAAAATAAGAAACCAAATATAACCCATGCAAGCTATCATCAAATCAAGATGAAGATGGAGATCAAAGTGCATGCACACTCTAATATGATTATTATGCAAGAAACCCCCTTGATGGAACATTATCTTAGTTAATTTATTACAATAACCCAATGATTGTAAAAGGAGAGAATGCAAACATTCATTAAAAAATAAAAAAATACCTTAGATCTGTGTAGAGGACTGAACCAACTTTCCAACACCGCAAGAATGGCAAAAAAAGGATAAGCAAGTCAAAAGATATGTCTCCCGGAGTGAAAACAACATGCAACTTTCAAGGCTGAAAAAGGCATCAAAAAAGAAAAACAAAAAAATCAAACCTGCACCATTGCGTAGAGCATCGAACCAAATTTCCGACGATATCTCATTTGCAAAAAAATGACGCCATATGCCCAAGTTATGCCTGTTTTCATGAAAGTGCTCCAAAAATGTCCAATATGGCCTTTTGTAGCCCTCAGGGGCTAAAAAATAAAGCCCTTGGTCGCCTGGGCAAACCAAGGGGCTGGCTATCAGGGGTTGTTGGTGGAGCCCCTAGTGACCCACATGACCAAGGTGAGTGTTGTGAATGGACGGCGGGGGCAGATCGTGGCTCTCAGTTGCCGATGGGACTGACTCTCGAGCACAGGGGGTTGGAGTCAATGGGGCGGTAGACCGGTGGTGTCGCCTAGGTGGGTGGCGTGCTAGTGGCCACTGGGCTGAGACCTGGGGGAAAAATCCTTTTACACTGGCTGTAATGAAAATTTTACTATTTTTTTTTAATTATTATTTTTATCTTCTTTCGAAATCTGTGCCTCAGGAATCGTGCCTTGGGGCCGTATGGCGATTGAGAAATTTTTTTTTGCCTCTCCAGATGACTATGTCCAAATTGGAAATTTTTTATATGAAAATAGGAGTTTTTAGATGCTGTGAATCAAATGACGAGGTCCGTTTTGGCCCAAAGTGCCCAGAAAATTAGGCGACACCCAGATCTCTTAGAAAAATCATTGAGCTTGAAACCCTCACAGATTTCTTCAACAATGACCAAAATGAATGAAATAAAAGCCATTTCTGACTTTTTCCAGTGCTCTGAATCCAATGGAAAACCTCAATCTGATCCAAGACGCTGCATGGATATTCTTAAGGAATAAAACCCTCAAGGAACCCCAAACGTGCTCTGCACTGAATCTCTCCAAAAAATCTAAGAAGGGGCTGCAAATCAAGGCTCTGATACCATGTTAGAAACCAAGATCAAACATGCAAACCAAAAAACCTTTCAGAGAAGAGAAAATTAAAAAAAGAAAAGCTATTGCAAAAAGATGTGCAAATAATATTACTCAAGAATTCATAATTACATGAGATGATTTGCTTTATAAAAGAAAAGTATGCATAACCTTAATCTTATCTTGAGCAACATGATAGCTCAATAAGATAAGGATGAGAATAACTAACCTAGGAATTAAAATATTACCTAAGTAAAGTTATGCAAGCGTAATTAAATATTAATTACACCAACACATATGTGCATCACCATAGGGAAAGCACCAGGGGTTGATGTCATTGACTAGATTGTTCTACCCCACTGTTAGTTCTCTGCTCGAGCTTGGGTTAGCACCTTGCAATGGAGTAGGCATTGGTACAACTTGATTAGTTGTTTTCCCTTGTAGATTTGTGCGCGAGACTCCTTGGAACTAGTTTTGTTGGTAAGAAGACCTTTTACTTTGATAATTTTGGTAGGTCAGCTTTGGAGGCATCAACTGGTTCCGCTTGATGATAGTTATTTTGTTGGCGATGATCTGCAACATTTCCTTGACGTCGCTCATTTCATCTTTTGAAGATCCGAATGTAGAAGCGATGTTCTGTGGTGCACCCAGATAAGTTTACATGGATTGAGGAGGAGCAAATGCACTAGTAGATGGCATCTCCTGGGTGAAAACTGATATTTTAGGAAATATAGGCATGATAGGCTGAGGTAGAAACTTCCCAACGTCTATCAGATTGTTCTCCACTTTGACTACGATGTTGTATGCATCCGGTAGAGTGGTTCCACTGAGAGACTGGATCATCATTGAGATGTCGGCGTTGATGGATTTCAAGTAGAACATGAACACCAACTCGACTGATGAGCGAATAACAATCTAAATTCTCTGCCAAGTTATATGAAATCGAGCACTGAAATCAGTCATGGCTTCATATGGGGCCAGTTTTATGACTAAGAGTTGATGATATTGCGAAAACCTGTCTCCATCATTTCAGAATATTTCATAGAAAGGATCTATGAGCTGATCCCAAGTAGCGATGGTATTAGCTTGTAGGGTGCGGTACCAATCCAATGCTTTTCCCTTGAAAGAGGATGCAAGCAACCTTAATGCTACATTTTGGGTAGTGATTCCATGCACCAAACACACATCTGCCACATCTTGCAAATGTTTTGATTGTGTTCTTGAGCCATCTCCGGTAATTCTAGGTATAACTTTCAAAGTGGAAACTGGGATAGGGGCCCAAACGGTGGGTGCTACTGGTGCTACAAGAGGAATTTTGGCATCCCATGCCACATAATTTCTGTTAGTGGCTAGGAACATGGCTAGTAGAAGGAGCGGAGGAAGAAAAGTGTTCACTATCTGGGTTGTGGCTTGTACTATTCCTAGCAGCAGCACTAACAAACCAGGGTTATTTTTTGTTTGGGATCTAGTAACAAGCTGATGGATCCTACACCCTCTTGAGATTTAGATTCATTTAAGCAATCCCACTGGGTGTGCCAGAAAAAAGAAACAGTTGATGAAAATTTTTGGCAAGGTAATAGCCTTTATGAGAAACTTAGTTAATGGGGGACCAATTGCACTAAACTAAGTGACCTCTAGATTTTTAAAGAAGCCAGCTTCTTCTGTAATTGGATTTTTGGAATGGGAAAAGGAAGGAGATATAAAAAATAAAGTCTAACTTAGGTAATACACCAAGATTTAGATGTAAGACATGATAAATCTATCTTTCAGATGTGATTTAAGGGCCCGTTCAACAATCTGCTTTGTCCAAGAACAACATAAATCAAAGATGAAAATATGAATAATTTATTCAATGAAAAAATAATTCTCATACACTTTTACTGAAAAGAAGAGTCAAAGACATGGTCTAAATTAGAAAGCTTCTATTTAAATTATAGAATTTCTACAAATAAACAATTCAGGACAATAATGGCACAGTATAATGTTTTATCAAATAGCCTAAGAAAATAGAAAGGCCGAACAATGGCACAGTCTAAGAGTCTTATACAATAATCTAAAAGAAATACAAAAGGCTTGGTGTCTTTTCCCTAATTTTTTTGTATCTTTTGAACTCATTTTTGGAAGGAAGAAGTAGTATATATAGATAAAAATCTCACTGCCTATCAGGCCATTAACATAAAAGATCCTATATCATGAGCAATGATGCCTATAGCAGTGATTTCCTTCAGCCAATGCTACAAAAAATATTTGGGCCATGGAACGTAGTTGCTTCTCAGATAGATACATCCCCTCTGAATGATGGAAGTGGTCCCAACAAACTCTCATGTAGACATGTGTCATTCACCCATGAAGGCAGTTTAGAATACGTGGCAATCTAGTGGGGCTCGCTACTCGCTTTAGCCTTCCCTTCGATGAAGTCCCCTTGGAAGAGGCATGTGGCAATAGGTCAGGGCCCGTTCATTGATTCTTCCTCCAGTGATGAAAATCCCCCATGGTGAAGACACTTGGGGAAGTCTTTACCATTGGCGCTAACTGTGGGGTCCACCTAAGAGTGTAAGGGGATGAAAGCTACGTGGCATGTAGACAGGGCACAATCAAAGAGTGAAGGGAGGCAACCCTTAAGTGTCCATGGTGACAACATGTGGAAGCATGGTGGAAGCCAATAGGGGAGTGAAGAAAGGCTTCCCTTTGGCGAGCACCCGACGAACATGTGGTAGCAACAAATGAAGTTCAAAAAGGGGCCCAATGATGTTCAAATAGGTGAGGTGTGGGATGATACTTAGCAAAAACAAAAACTACCTAGAGGGAGCTTCGAGGAATTTATGTATCCACAAAGACCAATACTTATAATTTTTTCTTGTGAAAATAGGGGTTTGGAGACTAGACAAGGATGCACCAAATGTGGAAGAAATTAATGAATGTTAAAAGAAAATGAGTAGACCCAAGGAAATAGAAAGACAAAGGGTTTAAGCCAAAGCTCTGATACTAGATGTGGGAAAGGGGAAAATGAGTAGAGCCGCAAAAAATAGAGGAAACTGAAAAGTGCATCAAGCGGTAAAAATGAAAAATAAAAATGCATATGAAAGCTGCTCACAACACACACAAAATACACAACAAAAGGTAGAAAATATCAGATTTATATATGTATTAAAAATGGATAGTTACAACAGAGCTTCGATGTTGTGTCTTCTTTCTACTTCTTACTTCTTTTTACATATGACAACATTGCAGTATTAAAAACTAAAAACTATTATGGTGGAGAAGGAAAGACAAAATAATATTATTTTTTCTACCCATAAAGTGTGTAAGACTTGATGAGGAGTCAATGCCATATCATTTCAAATCTCTTGAAATATTTCTTCAAAATGTTTCTACTTAAATTTTATTTAATGCTAATACAGAGGCTGAGCTGGTGAGGAAAGACATGTTAAAGTAGTTGAGATTATATTTCTAACATGATAGATGTCATTGGAGGTGTTGATTACTAGATTTTCCAAAGAAGCACAAAGTCTACACCTGAGCAAGTAGAAGTTCATTGTTGTATGGTTGGATCTATGGGGTATAAGATCAAGGATCTATAGATCTGTTGTGTATTGCAGATCTGAAATAAAATTGTAAGTATTTGATTGCAAATATTGTAATTTTAATTTGGCCTATTTATTGAAATCCGAGTAAGAAAATTAGTACAAAAGGTTGTAAGAAATGAAGGAGATAGACAAATAGAGATTAAAACATTCTCAGGCCAAAACTTCAGAATGTGGAGATTGCAACTTAAAGCTCTCCTCATTTAGAAGGAACTTTCAATTACATTGGAAGGAAAAACTAAAAAACTAACCAGTATTGTGTTGATACATTGAACATAACATTACTAGATAATGAAGGAAAGATTGTAACCACAACCTTTTGATCTAGTTTATCCAAATGTTCATCTGTCATGCTGGTTGGTTTTTTAGTTTTTCCTTGCAATGTAATTGAAAGATTCTTCTAAATGAAGAAACCTTTGAGTTGCAATTTCCATAGATGTTCTACACGTGGAAAAATAATAGATTATCAATTTTTTTTTTTGAAAAATATCAGTGCACTAGATATTGAAGTCCTTAATCCAACCAAAAAAATAGATTGAATTTTGATACATACAAAATTTTTTATGTTGTATACAGTCCGCCTATGTCTAAATTGTAATTGGTTCAACTTCAAAACTTTATTAAGGAAAAAATATTCAATAAAACACTATGAAACCAAATGAAAGCATTATATATCATAGTTACAAATCTAAATTCAAAAAAAAAAGAATTTTATCCTTCATGGTAAAAAAGTTATGTTGTATACGGTGAGTTGTATACGGTGAGCATCACTCCTTAAAAATGGTGTTTACTGAAAAAAACTAGTTTTTGAAGGAGATGGAAAAATAAATCCAATATGATTCCAAAAAATTTGAAAAAATATATATTTAGAATCTACAAACAAAATGTCACAAATCACTAGTTTGCATCATCTTCAAATTCCTCACGGTTTAGCCGCTATAGGTGCCCAAAAGTGAAGATTTAGTTAGAAAAAATCAAAGTAATTCATTAGGTATTGCTTTAGTAGCTGGCAGTAGAGGGAGATGTGATATTTAATGAATAAGTAATGCCAGGTTTACAAGAAGGAAAACCAGCTAAGGAGTATATTCCATTAGAAGATATCATGAATGGTAGTGATATGTTTAAACAAAAGGTGATTATAAACCAACCACAACCACTAGTGCAAATTCAAACAAATGACCAACCACAAGATTTCCAAGATTTAATGAAGAACATGTTGTGGGATCTAGGTTACTAAGTGTGTCACACGAAGTAGAGACCCAGGTAAAAAAATGGTTATAGGTTGTGGGATCTAGTTACTAAGTGTTTCACATGAAGTAGAGATGTGATATTTAATGAAAAAGTAATGCCAGGTTTACAAGAAGGTAAATCACCTAAGGAGTATATTCCATTAGAAGATATAATGAATGGTAGTGATATGTTTTAAAAAAAGGTGATTATAAACTAGTCACAACCACCAGTACAAATTCAAACACATGACCAACCACAAGATTTCCAAGATAATGAAGAACATGTTCATCCAGCTAGTAATGCACAAGAGTTGATTCCTCCAGTTAGGAGGTCCACTAGAGAGCATAGGCCTTCAACCAGGTATAAAGATTTTATTCAATATTTATTTCTTTCTGATGAATCTGAACCCACTTTGTTTGAAGAAGCATGTGTAGATAAAGATAGCAATAAATGGATGGAAGACATGAGAGATGAGATGGAGTCTCTTAAGGGAAATTACACATGGGATTTAGTAACCCTTCCACCCAATCGGAAAGCATTGCAAAAAAAGTGGGTGTATAGGTTGAAGGAAGAAGAGGGTGGGAAGAAAAAATTTAAAGCCAGATTGGTGATCAAAGGATATGCTCAACAAAAGGAAATTGATTTTACAGAGATATTTTCACTAGTTGTGAAAATGACCTCTTTTAGAGTAGTGTTGGGTTTAGTAGTTGTTCATCATCTAGAGTTGGAACAACTTGATGCCAAGACAAATTTTCTTCATGGTGAATTGGAAGAAGAGTTGTACATGAAGCAACTAAAAGGTTTTGAGGAAAAAGGTAAAGAAGCACTAGTTTGCAAACTAAATCACAATTTATATGGGTGGAAACAAGCTCCTAGACAATGGTATCTGAAATTTGATTCTTTCATGTATGAGAAAAAAATTTCTAGATGTAAATCTAACCGTTGTGTTTATTCTAATTTCTTTGATAATGGAGAATTTGTATTGTTGTTATTGTTAGATGTTGTGGTTCTGTTGCTAATATGTGGTTGTCATTGATGTCAACACTATTAGGATTGATGTATTGAAGGTTGTATATGTCAAGGATATTGAGAAAATTGTTAAAGAAAATGTTGTAGGTTGCCAAAGGAACAGTGAAGGTCATGAAGGTGTCTTGATCCATACAGTGATGATAAACTATTGGGGACTAAAGGGTTTATTGCTGAGAATATCTAGTTTATCTACTGGAAGTTTCAGAGGTCCGCATGAAGTTTTGATCGTGTTATGAATAGTTGTGTTATGACAGTTTTTCTGTGGTTTCAGTTAGTATTCTTAAGTGAAGTTGATATGATTCTAGTAATTTCAGTTGCTTCAGATGTTTCTATGTTGGTTCTTGTTACTTGTGGATGTTTCTAGATCATTCTCTATCTTTTTCGCATGTCCGCATTCATCGATGTGTTCATGGTCGAAGATTTTTCTCATGTGTTCGGGTTTTCATGTTCTTGTACAACATGGTGGTTGTAACATGTTGTGGATCCTTGGAGATTAAAATTTGAATGTTTGGCATGCTTGAGGATGTTGTTTTGAGCCACAATATATTATTGGCCGATGATGCTTGATTCACATTGAAAATTTATTTGTAAATTTGGGCCGACATTGCATATATGTTTTATACTTTCATATGTATTTTGGCCGACGAAGTTGTTGATGAAATTCATGTTGTGAATATATAAGAGTGGTTTTTTGTTCAAATTGAAAGGTGCTTAGTGTAATCCTGTATGTGTATGTGTGAATATCATTTGATTGTAGATTAGAGAGTGAAGAATTTTGAGCGAAGTGTGAAGGAGTGTTTCTATGCTTAATCAAAATTGTAATTAGGCTTTTGAAGAAGCTATTTTCTCAGTTCATACCCTTGGATCTAATTCATATTTCTCTTTCTTGGGAAGTGATCCCTCTTGTATTTGAGCAATGAGCTCTAGGTAGTGTGCCTGAATGCATGTGCATTCCCATTATTATTATTATACTTTTAACAAGGTATAATCTTGTGGACTAACATCCACCGTGGTTTTTCCCCTAACAGGGTTTCCATGTAAAAAAAAATCCTTAGTGTTCTCTATGTATCTGGTGTGTTGATTGTTTATGGTCTATTGTTCATGCATCAGATCTGAAATTGGGTTAAGTTAAGTTTGAGTTAAGATTGAAAAGTTTAAATAATCTATGACAACTGATTCACTCCCCTCTTAGTTGTCTGTCCTTATTTTTCCAACAATTGGTATCAGAGTCGGTTCCTCTGAAGAAGTTTAAGAGCTTGAGGTGATCCGTGATGGCATCATATAAGAAGGACATCCCTAGATTTGATGGAACAAAATACTCACTGTGGAAAACCAGAATGGAATGTCAATTGAGATGTTTAGGTGAACACTTCTGGAAGATTACAAAGAAAAAATTTACTATTCCTCAGAATGGTCCTTCCACTCCTGATGAGATTAAAGATGCTGAGAATAATATTAGGGCTATGGAAGCTTTGTTGAGTGCTTTGATAGATTCAAAAATGACAAATGTGATAAGTCTGAAGATAGCTCATGAGATGTGGATGAATCTGGAGAATTTTATGAGGGAGATGTACATGTGAAGGTCGCTAAGCTACAAAGTTTGAAAGGAAAGTATGAAAATTTGAAGATGGGTGAAGATGAAAATATTTCTTCTTTTATGCAAAGAGTAAATGAAATTGTGATGGGTATTAGATGTGTTGGTGGTACCTTGGATGAACAAGAAATTGTAGCTAAAGTGATCAGATCATTGCCTCCTTCCTACAAATAAAAATCTCATGCTATTGAAGAATTTAGATCAATAACAAATGTGACAAGGGATATGCTGATTGGTAAACTTGTTTCCTTTGAATTAAGTGAATTTGGTGGTTCTGCACCTAAGACTGAATCTGCATTTGAGGCTTCTATATCCGAAAGAAACATGCAAATATATGATCCGGGAGAAAGTTATAGAAAGATACTCAAATATGAGGAAGAGATGAAACAACTTGAAGAAGGAGAAAGAGAGGTTGAAGAGCTAGAAGCATTGATTGTGAAGAAAGAAGGCAAAGGATAAGGTAAGTATAAAGGAAAGTTTCCTATTAAATGTTTCTCTTGTAGTAAAATAGGTCATTTTGCTTCAAGGTGTTCTAAAAGGGATCCTAGGTCTAAACCCTACAAACCTAGATTTCAAAAGAAGTGCTATTTTGCTAAAGAAGGTTTGACTAATGAAGAATCTGATAAAGAAAATGGAAATGAAGATGAATGGGTTTTCATTGCTATCAAGGAAAATGGTTTGGTCGCTACTAAATCTGCTAAAGTTGAGAAAGCTCTTGCAACTTGAATTGAAGAGAAGGATGAGTGGGTTATTGATGGTGGATGCTCACATCATATGACTGGTGATAAAATAAAATTTATAAGTCTAGAGAAATATGATGGTGGGGTTGTAATATTCAGAGATAACAATGCTAGTGTGATATGTGGCATAGGATCTATTTGTCTTGGTGATAAACATAACACTAACGATGTCCTTTATGTTGAAGGCTTAAAGCATAACTTGTTGAGTGTCAGACAAATGGTGGACAAAGGTTATGATCTTCAGTTCAAAGATGGAAGATGTAGGGTACTTGGAAGCTCTGGAAATATGATTGCTTCAGGTACAAAGACAAGAGGTAATATTTTTCATTTAAGTGTTGGTAATGTAAGTTGTTTAATTTCTCAAGTAGATGAAAGTTGGTTATGGAATAGGAGGCTGTCATGTGAATTTTGATAACATTTTCAAGGTAAGTTCCATTCAAGCAATAAGAGATCTACCTAAGCTAGTAAAAATTGCTAACACAATATGCAAGGAATGTCAGATGGGTAAACAGACTAGAGTCTCTTTTCAGAGTAAAAAGCATCATTCTAATGGAGTACTGGAGCTGGTGCATACTAATCTATGTGGTCCCTCTAGAATCAGAAGTCTACAAGGAGAAAGGTATTTTATGCTACTTATTGATGATTACTCCAGGATGATATGGGTTACTTTCTTAAAAGAAAAATGTGAAGCATTAGAGAAGTTCAAAAGTTTCAAAGCTATGGTAGAGAATGAGAAAGTTTTGAAGATTAAATGCCTAAGGTCAAACAAAAGTGGTGAGTTCACCTCTAGGGAGTTTGATTCCTTTTGTGAAGAGCATGGAATCAAGAGACAATTTTCTGCTCCCCGAAAGTGAAAATGTCAGAGTTGATGAGGATTTTGCTAGATCATCTAGATACTATGGATATCATTCAAATGACCAACAAGACAGTACAAACAAAGGGAAGAATGCTCAGAAACCGAATCAAGCTCAAATCATTCTGGTAAATCAAGAAAGTCAAGAAGGAGAGACAAATGGAAGTGAAGAAGAAAGAAAAAAAGAACTAGAAGTGTGAGTGAATTCTAAAACTCTGAGGTATGTGAGATTGAATCATTTTGAAAATAAAATTATATAAGGAGACAAGAATAAAGGTGTGTAGGCCAGAAGAAGGATTGCAGAAGAGTATTGCTTTATTTCCAAGATTGAGCCTAAAAATGTCAATGAAGCTTGCAATGATGAATACTGGATGGAAGCTATGAAGGAAGAACTAATGCAGATTGAAAAGAATGATACATGGATTCTTGTTCCCAGACCTAAAGATAAAAATGTGATTAGCACTAAATGGTTCTTTCAGAATAAGCTAAATGAACAAGGTGAAGTGATCCAAAATAAAGAAAGACTGGTATGTAAAGGGTATTCACAAATGGAAGGTATTGATTTTGAAGAAACCTTTGCCCTTGTTGCTAGAATTGAAGCTGTAAGATTATTTCTTTCTTATGCTGCATATAAGAACTATAAAGTCTATCAAATGGATGTGAAGTCATTTTTTCTAAATGGTGAGTTAGAAGAAGAAGTATATGTTGAACAACTGGATGGATTTCAACTGACTGGGAAGGAAGACATGGTTTTCCAATAAAAGAAATCTCTATATGGACTCACGCAAGATCCTAGAGCCTGGTATGCTAGATTGGATAAATACTTACTGAAGCTTGGATTCAATAAAGGTACTATTGGAAACAACTTGTATTTTAAGTTGGATCATGATAAAGAGTTGATTATTGAATTATTTTTTGATGACATTATTTTTGGAGGAGATGATGATTTATGTATGAAGTTTGCTGATGAAATGAAAAGTGAATTTGAAATGAGTATGATTGGTGAGATGAAGTTCTTTCTGGGATTGCAAGTCACTCAGAAAAAACAATGGGATTTTCATATCTCAGTCCAAATATGTGAGAGAGCTACTAAAGAAGTTTGGCATGGAAGACTCAAAGCCTATTGGTACACCCATGGTAACTTGATGTAAGTTAACATAGAATGATGATTCTCCTAAGGAAAATCAAACAAGATATAGGTAAATGATTGGAAGATTGCTCTACTTATCTCAGACTAGACTAGACATCATGAATGTTGTATGTATGGTTGCTAGATTTTAGGTTGATCCAAAAGAATCTCATGTGACTGTTGCAAAGAGAATTTTTAGATATCTGAAAGGAATGGTTGATTTTGTGCTTTGGTATCCTAAAGATGATGATCTTACTCTGAGTGCATATACTGATGCAGATTGGGCATGAGATGTAGATGACAAGAAAAGTACCATTGGTGGTGCTTTCTTCCTAGGGAAGAAGTTGGTGTCTTGGTTGAGTAAAAAGTAGAATTCCATTTCCCTATCTACTACTCAGGCATAGTATATTGTTGCTGCAAATAATTATACTCAAGTGATGTGGATGAAATAGATACTGAAAGATATCAGAGTAGTATATGATGAACCTATTGCCATATACTATGACAACTCAAGTGCAATAAACATATCAAAGAATCTGGTGGTACACTCTAAGACCAAGCATATATCAATCAAGTTTCATTTCCTAAGGGAAAAAATGAATGAGAAAGAAGTCAGATTGGAGTATGTGCGTACGAAAGAACAAATTGCAGAAATTTTCACGAAGCCGTTTCCAAAGGATACTTTTGAGTATCTTAGAGGAATGCTAGGGGTGATTACCCATCCTGATATGAACTAGAGATGCATTTACTTGCATCAATCCATATGCTTCAAAGATATATTATGATACGGATTGATGTTTCCATGGCTACTACTTAGGGGGAGTAGTTAGATGTGCAAATATGTGGTTCAGAGCTTGTATGTGAGAAGATAATGTTTATCTTTTCCATTGATTGTTGGTATGTGGTGACTGATCATGCTATATTGTACACCCTGACATGTATCCTTATCGGGGTCCAGGGCCGGGTCAAGCCCTGGGCGGGGGTTCGGGGGTGGCAGCCCTTGAGAAAAATTCTCTTCCTACTTTTTCGCGTCATCACCGAAAAAGCGAAAAATTAACAAAAAAGGAAAAATCCAATTTTGTAGAACCCAAAATCTGGAAGCTTCTAAGCTTGTTAAAAAGGGGTTCGGATGGGTGTTACAGTATGATAAAAAACACGATTATTTGAAAGATTGTAATAAATTTTTCATTGGATAATAAAAGTATTGGATGGCTGTGGTTTGGTGGATGTAGCCCGGATTGGGTGAACCACGTTAAACTCTTTGTGTTATGATTTATTTTGTGTGTGTTTTAGTTTCTTTTTTTATTAATAAAATCTGCATTTAATTATTAGATATCTTCCATCTCTAACCCTAACAAGTGGTATCAAAGTGGGTTGTGTTTCGATTATCATCTATAGGAAGGTCTCACGACTGAGTGGGAGTCTCACGATTGAGTGGGAGCAATGGAAGACGAGGGTAAGAAGGTTGAGAAGTTTAGTGGGCATAACTATCAATTATGGAAGATGCAGATGGAGGACTATCTCTATCAGAAGGATTTATGGCGGCCATTGGAAGGGAAAACCAAGAAACCCCAAGCAATGTCTGATGAGGACTGGGATATTTTGGATAGAAAGGCTCTTGGCAGTAATCGGTGGCATTCAATATTACAACAACAAAGACAACTAAAGAGTTGATGGAAACGCTAGCAAAGTTATATAAAAATCCTTCCACTTCGAATAAGGTATTTCTTATGAAGCGTTTATTTAATATGAAAATGGTAGAAGGTGGGTCAGTTACTGATAATTTAAATGAGTTTAATACGGTCACCATTCAATTAACTTTTGTAAAAGTAAACTTTGATGAAGTTAGGGCTCTTTTGATTATGTGTTCTTTGCCTGAAAGTTGGAATAGCTTGGTAATGGATGTTAGCAATTCTATTTCTGGTTCAAATACATTGAAATTTGATGATGTTGTTGGTGTTATTTTGAGTGAGGAAATCCATAGGAAAAGCTGAAGTGGAACATCCACATCAGGCAGTGTTTTGAATGCAGAAAGCAAGGGCAGAACAAAGGAGAGAGGAAACAATTTTGGAAATCGTGGGAAGTCACGAGGAAAATCAAAAGACAAAAGGTCCCAATCTAGAGACAAGAGGGATTGTTGGTACTATGGTAAGCCGGGTCATTTGAAGAAAGATTATTGGTCTTAGAAAAATAAAGAAGGAGACAAAAAGGAAGAAAGTAAAGAGGAAAATGTGGTAAGTAATAAATCTGATGAGGATGCTTTGATTCTTTCCCTTGATAATGCTGATGATTCTTGGGTGTTAGATTCAGGGGCTTCATTTCATGCTACCCCCCATAGAAGTTATTTTCTTGATTATGTCCAAGGGGATTTTGGGATGGTTTATTTAGGAGATAACGGACCCTACCGATTGTTGGTGCGATGAATCAATATTAAGTTGTACAATGGGAATCATTGGCTACTGTGTGAGGTAAGGTATGTTCCAAAGTTAAGCGTGGAATTTAATTTCCGAGGGGAAACCAGATGATGAAGGTTGTGTTGTTACATTTAGTAATAAAATTGGAAGGTCACAAAGGGTGCCTTTAAAGTAGTAGAAAAAGGTGTGGAAAGTAGGTGCCTTTATATCTTGTATTACGCTCATACCTGCTCCTTCTAATTTTAATTGTTAAGCATAAAAAAGGTCAATGTTCGTGAATAGTTAAGCTGTACCAACAGATAGGAAGAACATACGCTTGTTGTGGGATCCCCGAATCGCTGATCAGTGGCAATAGAATTGGGTATATGAGGCAAAAGGTATGAAATTACTTCATTCAAATAATGTTTTACTAGGGTATAAAATTTGTTAATATGGATTTCTAAGTGAAAAGTTGTGTGTATGGAAACAAAAAAAGAGAGTAAGTTTCTTCAAGGATGGGAAGCAAAAGAAAGATGAGAAATTTGAGCTTGTGCATATGGATGTATGGGGACCAGCTCAAGTATCTTCTCTAAGTGGCTCTTAGTATTATATGTCACTTTTATTGATGATGCAACAGGGAAGGTATGGATTTATTTCCTTAGGCAGAAAATTCTGATGTATTTGAAACTTTTAAAAATGGAGAAGCTGAAGCCGAGAATGAGACAGGTAAAAAGATAAAATGTCTCAGATCTGATAATGGTGGTGAGCATTGCAGAAAAGAGTTTGAAGATTATTGTTCTTCTAATGGTATTCATAGGCAGAAAATAGTTCCAAGGACTCCACAGGAAAATGGAGTGGTTGAGCGCATGAATAGAACAATAATGGAGCGTGCACAGACTATGAGATTGCATGTTAGGTTGCCTTTAAAAACATGGGAAGAGACTGTAAACACTATTGTTTATTTAATTAATAGAGGTCCCTCTAATCCTTTGGGTTGTGGTATTCCAAAGGAAGCATGGAAAGGTAAGAAGGTGAGTTATTCTTTTCTCAAAACCTTCGGTTTTGAAGCATTTGCACATGTAGATTCTGAAAATAGAACCAAGCTTGATGCAAAATCAAAGAAGTGTATATTTTTCAGATATGGCATTGATGAATTTGGTTATAGGCTTTGGGATTTTGAAAATCAAAAAAATGTGAGAAGCAGGGATGTCATATTCAATGAGAAAGTGTTGTACAAATACTTTTTGCTGCAGAACGAGAAGAAAGAAATGATTATGCAGTGTTGGATGATATTCCAAACAATGATGTTTCAGTGGTTCTTCATGCTGGGCAACAACAACAATAACAAATACCACAAACTCCTGTTAGACGATCTTCATGGATAAGTAAACCTCCAGAAAGATTCTCTCCCTCTTTGTATACTATTTTGTTAACTGATGTTGGTGAACTAGAATATTATGATGTAGCTATGCAGGTGGATACCAAGGTTTAGTGGGAGCATGGAATGGAAGAAGAAATGGACTCTTTGCTAAAAAACCATACTTGGGAATTATGCAAGTTTCCTGCAGGTAAAAAGGATTTACCAAACAAATGGATTTATAGGCTGAAAGAGGAGGATGGAGGTAAGAAGAGATTTAAAGCCAGATTAGTTGTAACGAGATTTGCATAGAAAAAGGGTATTGATTTTGATGAGATTTTTTCTCTAGTTGTTAAAATGACTTATATTCGTATTGTTTTAAGTATTGTGGCTGCTGAAGATTTTCATTTAGAACAACTTGATGTTAAAACAACCTTTCTCCATGGTGATTTGGAAGAGGAAATATATATGGACCAGCCACAAGGATTTGAGGTCAAAGGTAAGGAGAAACTAGTGTGCAGATTGAAGAAAAGTTTATATGGCTTGAAGCAAGCCCCTCGACAATGGTACTTGAACTTTGATAGTTTTATGGCTGAGCAAGGCTATAGCCAGTGTAATTCTGACCATTTTTTTTATTTTAAGATGTTGGATAATGACAACTACATTATTTTATGTTTATATGTTGATGACATGCTTGTAGTAGGGTCTAACATGGATCACATAAGTGAGCTAAAACAAAAGTTAGCAAAATCTTTTGCTATGAAGGACTTGGGGGCAGCAAAGCAAATCCTTGGTATGAAAATTTGTAGAGATAGAAAAAGTAGACAATTGTTTTTATCTTAGGCTAATTATGTTGAAAAGGTGTTGCAGAGATTTCATATGGAGAATGCAAAAGCTGTTAGCACGCCTTTGCCTAGTCATGTTAAATTGACTAAGGATATGTGTCCAAAGACACAAGAGGAGGAAGAAAAAATGTCCAAGGTACCATATGCTTCAGTTGTAGGTAGTTTAATGTACGCCATGGTATGCACAAGACCGGATATTGCACATGTCGTAGGAGTTGTTAGCAGGTATTTGAGTTATCCCAGAGTTGAGCATTGGAATGCAGTAAAATGGATTCTCAGGTACTTGAGAGATACATCCAATAAATGTTTATGTTTTGGGGGCTCTAATACTGATTTAAAAGGCTATGTTGACTTAGATTTGGCAAGGGATATAGATACCAGGTGGAGTACCATAGGTTATGTTTTTACAGTTGGTGGGACAGCAGTGAGTTGGATTTCTCAATTGCAAAAGGTGGTTGCTTTATCCACCACAAAGGTAGAGTATGTTGTTGCAACAAAGGAAACAAAGGAGATGATATGGCTGCAACTTTTCATGGATGAGTTGGGAAAACAACAGGCTAGAAATTACTTGTTTACAGAAAGTTAGAGTGCTATACATCTTGCAAAGAATTTTTCCTTGCATTCTAAAACAAAACATAGACAGTTGAGATATCATTTCATTCGGTCGGTGTTGGAGGATGGACAAGTCAAGCTGGACAAGATACATACAAATGTCAATCTAGCAGATATGTTTATGAAGGCAGTGACAAAGGAGAAGCTAAGCTCCTCTTCAGCTTCAGTTGGTCTTCAAGGTTGAATTCAAGTATAACAGAGCAGCAAGGTCCGAGGTACTTATTTCCAGTGGGAGCTATAATTGCAACAGTGTTGTCCAGGATTAGTTTCCAAGTGGGAGATTGTTGGTATGTGGCGACTGATCATGCTATACTGTACACCCTGGCATGTATCCTTGCCGGGGTTCAGGGCCGGGCCAGGCCTCAGGTGGGGGTTTGGGGGTGACAGTCCCCGAGAAAAAATTTCTTCCTACTTTTTTGTGTCGTCACCGAAAAAGGGAAAAATCCGATTTTGTAGAACCCAAAATCTAGAAGCTTCTAAGCTTGTTAAAAAGGGGTTCGGATGGGTGTTATAGTATGATGAAAAATGCGATTATTTGAAAGATTGTAATAAGTTTTTCACTGGATAATAAAAGTATTGGATGGCTGTAGTTTGGTGGATGTAGCCTGGATTGGGTGAACCACATTAAATTCTGTGTGTTTTAGTTTCTCTGTTTATTAATTAAATCTTCATTTAATTGTTAGATATTTGCCATCTCTAACCCTAACATTGATGTCAAAGGGGGAGAAGAGTCATGTGAAATACTATTTCTTATCTAGGGAGAAGAGACTTGTGGGGTGAAGATCTTATAGAAGAGGTTAAGGAAGAAGAGTCAGAATCTGAGGGGGAGTAAGTGTTGATTGTGAGTTGCATTGATGGTTTTTTTCACATCATGTGTTTCCATCAATGCCAAAGGGGGAGATTTTGGATACTGTGGGTGTGTTGATGATATGTGGTTATCATTGATGTCAACACTATTAGCATTGATGTATTGAAGGTTGTATATGTCAAGGATATTGATAAAATTGTTAAAGAAAATGTTGCAGTTTTCCAGAGGAAAAATGAAGGTCACGAAGGTGTCTTGACCTGTACGATGATGATCAACTATTGTGGACTAAAGGGTTTATTGCTAAGAGTATCTAGTTTATCTATCGGAAGTTTCAGAGGTCCATGTGAAGTTTTGATTGTGTTATGAATAGTTGTGTTCTGACAGTTTTTATGTGGTTTCAGTTAGTATTCCTAAGTGAAGTTGATATGATTCTAGTAATTTCAGTTGTTGTAGATGTTTCTATGTTGGTTCTTGTTGCTTGTGGATGCTTCTAGATCATTCTCTATCTTCATCGCATCTTCAGGTTGATCGGTATGTTCATGGTCGAATATTTTTCTCATATGTGTTCGGATTTTCATGTTCTTGGCTGACATGGTGGTTGTAACATGTTGTGGATCCTTGGAGATTAAAATTTGAATGTTTGGTGTGCTCGAGGATGTTTTTTTGGGCCAAAATATAATATTGCTTGATGGTGCTTGATTCGCATTGAAAATTTATTTGTAAATTTCGGCCGACATTGCATATATGTTTTATATTTTCATATATATTTTGGCTGACGAAGTTGATGAAGTTCATGTTACGGATATATAAGAGTGGTTGTTTTTTTGAATTGAAAGGTGCTCTATGTGCTTCTGTATGTGTATGTGCGAATATCATTTGATTGCAGAACAAAGTGTGAATTTTAAGCAAAGTGTGAAGGAGTGTTTCTGTGCTTAATCAAAACTATAATCAAGCTTTTGAAGAAGCTATTTTCTCAGTTCATACCATGCGGATCTAATCTGTATTTCTCTTTCTTGGGCAGTGAGCCCTCTTGTATTTGAGAAATGAGCTCTAGGTAGTGTGCCTAAATGCATGTGCATTCCCATTATTATTCTTATACTTGTAATAGGGTATAATCTTGTGGACTAACATCCATCGTGGTTTTTCCCCTAACAGGGTTTCCATGTAAAGAAAAATCTTGGTGTTCTTTGTGTATCTAGTGTGTTGATTGTTTATGGTCTATTGTTCATGCATCAGATCTAAAATTGGTTAAGTTTGAGTTAAGATTAAAATTTTTAAATAATCTGTGACAACTGATTCACTACCCCCTTTCAGTTATCTATCCTTGTTTTGCCAACAATTATTGTATGTTGACAATACGCTAGTTGCAAGATCTAGCATGGCTATTGTTAACAGGTTGAAACAATAGTTATCTAATAAATTTTGAATGAAGGATTTGGGTGCTGCAAAGAAAATCCTTGGAATGAAAATTATCAAAGATAGGAAGAAAAAGGAACTTATATTGTCACAAGAGAAATACATTGAAAAAGTATTGGAAAGGTTTAGCATGAAAGATGCCAAGGTAGTAAGCACACCTCTAGCAGAGCATTTCATATTATCTTCTGAGATGTGTCCCAAAACACTTGAAGAAAAATAATACATGGCAACAGTGCCATATTCATCTACAGTTGGGAGTTTAATGTATGCTATGGCCTATACAAGACCAGATATTGCCCAAGCAGTGGGAGTGGTAAGTAGATACATGAATAATCTAGGAAAAATTCATTGGCAAGCAATAAAATGGATTCTGAGATATCTTAAAGGCACATCAAACCATGTTTTGAGGTTTAGAGGTGAAGATGCATAATTGCATGGATATGTTGATTCAGACATGGTTGGAGATTTAGATTGAAGATGATATACAACAGGCTATGTGTTCACATTGCCAAGAGCTGCAGTTAGCTGGATTTTTAGGTTGTAGAAAGTAGTGGCTCTTTCAACTACTGAAGCATAGTATATTGCAATGACAGAAGGTGGAAAGGAGATGTTGTGGTTGCAAAGGTTACTATCTAAATTTGTTAATAGACAAAATAAATTTGTATTGTAAAGAGATAGTAAAAGTGCCACTCACTTGGCCAAAAATGCAACATTTCATTCGCGAACAAAGAACATAGAACTTCTATATCACTATATTCGAAGTTTCCTTGAAGATGGTAAGCTCAAATTAGAAAAGATACATACACATTTTAATCCTGCAGATGCATTTACAAAGGTTGTTTCAAAAGAGAAGCTAGAGTTTTATAGAGCTTCTCTTGGATTGATAAGCTTATGACAATAGGCTTTGGTACATAGGAGATTTATTGAAACATGATTGTTCACAGTATTTTTTGGGACTTCAAGTGGGAGATTATTGGGATGTGAAGTCCTGTGAAATATCTATTATTGTCTCACTTCTAAAAGTCCCAATGAAAACAAAGTCAGTTCCAATGAAAAAAAATTTTGTTGATGCCTCGTTATGCAAGCTTGGAAATACGTCAGTACAACTTAGCATACACATTTATTTGGTTGGAGAGTCCATTCTATATTGGACTGTTTGTAATGTAAAAGAATTTTGTGGTTAATAAATATTTCTCCTACTATCTCGTGGACATAGGCATATTGCCGAACCACATAAATTTCCTATTTTTTTCTCTAATCAATTTTGCATTCATTAAATCTTTTTTTTTTAATCTCAAAATTTTGTGAATTATGCAAATACTTTAGCACTTACATCAAGTGTGTGAACTATCATGAGTAACAACAACTAAGTTCTCAACTTTTTAATTGTGATATTTGATATCCCAAGCACAAATTTATAGTATATTACTTGCTCATCAAAACCAATAGAAAATACACCCTGATTAGTTGGTGTCACAATCAACTATAGAATGAATCTAGGTGAATTGTTGGTGGTGAATTTTACTTGTGAATTTTTCATGGCGGTGAATTTTCCCGTGGTGAATTGTTGGAGGTGAATTTTCTGTCAATGAATTGTTGGCGGTGAATTTGCCATATGTCATATAAAACATCCCCATTATGATGTGTATGTGCTAGTAGTAGTGCTCCTTGCTGAATCAATCCTCCAAAGGATTCTAATCTACTATATTTTTCTCTAAGGAACAAAGGTCCCATTTAACAAAGTTGAAATTAAATGACTAGGTTTAGAGGTCCCCATGATTAAATGCCACCAAAGAAGTGATGAAATTATATAGCATTGTCTTCCATGAAGATTCTCATTCAATAGCCTCATTGTTTGAAATAACTTCAACAAAGTAATTACAACCAAATAAATAAGGTCTGACTATATCAATATGTCATATGGAACTATGATGATTCAAATCATAGATATGCCAAATTATGTAAATAATTAGGTGGAGTTGTTTTCCCCACCAAAGAATTCATATTTTCAAAGAATTTTTTTGACCATGTCCTGATTGTGTAGAGTGCTAGCACTATTGCTCCAACTAGCTCTATCCACCAGTAAAATATTCTTGCAAGAATTGTAGCAAGGAGAAAAATTTAATTGGCAATGAAATCAAAGAAATGATCTTGGGAATACACCTTTACAATCTCATTTGTAAAAGTATGGAAATATATTACAAGGAAAAACTTAATAAGAGTGATTGAAACCATAATTCCAACATCCTAGTGCCACCTGTTCTTGCCATTATACACACCCACGACCATTTACTTCTTTTCTCTTTGTTATCATTGTTATAAAATACTTATCTAAAGATGCTCACTTTTATGGAATAGATTTAACAGGCTCTTTCAGATAACTTTTCCCTACAACTAGCTCCTTTTCTTCTGTCGAGAGTTCTGATGGAACCCCTAAAAATGCTTCATGTTCCATCTCAAAATTCTACAAAATTTGGATTGACCTTGGGGCTTAGGGTTTTGTCTCTTATCAATACTTTAGGGTTTGTATTGCTAGAAACCCTTCCTAAATGATCCCTAAGTTTGTGTCCTTGCCAACGTTATAATTTTTTGTTGACTTCTTATTATAGGTTCACGATCAGTTTAAGCTGTGACTTATGTTGTCAAGCTCATTCTTTTACTGGCCCCTTGATCCTAGTGGTCGTGGTAGATGCTCGTGGTCATATTAAAGTTATTGCCTTATTTTAATCAAGGTCGACGTCTTTCAATATACTTTGTCTAAGTCTAAGCTTGGGTTTTAATATTCGCCTAAGGTTTTAACCTCAATTGTTATGTCCTGGATTGTCGTTTACCTAGTGATGCCCCCTTCTTAAAACTAACATTTTTAGCATGTACAAAATATTAGGTTCTATGTTTACTGTTTGATCATCGTCATCAAATCTCCACCATTCCTCACTTCCTCGTCTCATTTTATTCCTCATTAAATTATACACATAGGCTTGCAGGAGCAAGCCACATGTCTTCTACATTGGCAGGCCTGTTACCTTTGCGAGTGGTATTAAAATGAAATCGACATTGGTCATTGGATGATGTGGCTTCATCTTACCTGCTTCCCGCCACCCCATCCGATTTTATTTTATATTAAAGAAAGGTCACGGGCTAGCAGGTAGCTTGACACCTGTTGCTTCATGGAGGGACCTGCCTAGCTTTGGAGATGAAAAATGCTTTATGGAGCAAGGATCAATGGTTGATGGTGGGAGATGTGGGTCAATCCTAATCGCTCCTCGCCATCTTATAAGGGGCCCGCTCGTACCTCTCATTTCTTAGCGAGGATGCGGGCAATTTCCATGTAGATCAATATGAGGGATTGAATGGACAATAGTAAGGGTGACATATTAATAAATTTCATCAAAGAATACATGAAGGATTAAGGGTTTAGGATAAGAATCAACTTCTCATGTACATGTTTGAGATATGATGAGTAGTTTTTGATCTTGGTTGTCATTTCTATCAAGGGTTTGTACACATGGGAAGGTGATATTGAATTAAGGCAGAGTACATGCTAGTGCTTTGAGATCAAATCAAGACCACTCCTTGTCATCCCGTGGAGATGAGTTGCAAGTGGATTAGTTCCCACAGGCGACCGGGAAAATTGCACACAACATGCTTTTCTTTAAAGCTAAATGGGTGATTAAGTGTGCAAACAAAGTGGATGTGTATGCACTTTGGCTTTTCTAATTAGACAAAGACATACAGTGCATGCAGTTAGCCTCTTCATAATTAATTACCTTGATTGTAATTATTAGTTGATTTATCTCAACATGTGATCAATGACTGGGGTTCAAAAATCAAGTAGTTGATTGTCAGCTCGCTTGCACAAGCCTTCCTCAAGCATTAATGGTAAGAACACTCAAATTGCTCAATATAATGAGGATCAACAACCATATTTTTCTTCACAGTTTGCAATCAGAAGTTGAGAAATTAAGTTTGAGTTTCTTGAAGAAGATAGCGTAAGAGATATTGAGGTATCTTTTCTCTGGGTAAGTAGATACTCATACCTTCTTTGTTTCAGTCATGTATAAGTTATTTTTGCAACTCTAAAGTCCTAGGGTGGTGATGGTTTTGTAGTCTGCAATTTCCTTTTAAGCTAATAAGAATTGCGATGGTTTGAGTGTTTTGTTCTACAAAAATATTTTTAAGAACAAACCGATGAAAAATCTGCTTGCAATTAAGAGTCTCCTTGTTCTCATTTTTCTCTCTATGAAAATGAGTAAACCTAGTGTGTCTACCCACCCAGTCCAAAGATGAAGGAGACTTAGTCTACTTGATTCTCAGGAAGAACCACCTAAAAATGAACTTGGCTTTCTAGGAGCTCTTGCAACACCAAAGGGTAGGAGGAGTGTCCGTGGTAAAACTAAGGAGGGTGGTGTCAGGAGCACCTATAATTTGAGGAGCAGAGTTGTTTCAAAAGAACTGGTCAAGTTTAGAAAGAAAGAATCAGTTAAGCCTGTGAGGAAAGCAAAGAAGAAGAATAAGTATCACAAGGCTTATATGGGATGACACAACTCTCCCATAGAGGTTTCAGATAGCCCTTCAGGTGATGAAGGAGATACTGACCTAGAGTATGGTTGTTACCTGCTCACTTTGGTGCCACATGAGGATTCTGATGAGGGAGGAGTATTAGCTTCTACAATTTCAGTACTAACGTGGAGTAGGTAGGCATACTCTAATGCTGACAAATCAGAGTAGTGCCCCAGTTCTATTTATGTTTTTAATGACACCATGGCCATTACAGTGGACTTTTCCTTAACAAGCGTATAGTTTTTTGTCTTTGTTGTTGACTTGGGAATCTTTTTGGCTGGTGTGAGGGAGAAGTGTTGGACACCGTTACTTCGATGGAAAATATGCATTTTCTAGTTAATATGTGAGTTTTTACCTTGGTTGTTGATGGAGAATCTTCTTTGATTGACATGGATAAGGGATTTTTGATGCTACCGCAACAAAAAATGATGCCTTTTGGAAGGTGGGCTAGTCTTCTTCAATGTACTTCATGGAGTTTTATCTTTAGTTTTCCCCCTATTTTGCAATGATTAAATGTAACTGTCTCGAGAATCTTTGAAATTAAAGTAAAATTAATTGTCAAATGCAAATGTAATTAAAATTGTAATTTCGGCTTGATGCTTGTCTCTCCCATACTTCTATAAATGGGATTTTAGGGCTGGTTACAAGGGTGGTTGGGTGGTTGGCTATTCTAGGATTGATCACACAAAAAATTATAAAGGTTACTAAACAGTTTAGTGTTAAGTATTAGGTTCTCTGCTAATATGCATATGAAGCTCTGATAGTAATACTGACATAATAGAATAGAATAGTGCAAGTTCAACACCAATTTCTCTTCTATGTACTAGTTTTATAAACTATGAATAATATAATCAAGGGTTATCTTATTTGTCTCTATTGATTTCCAATGGATGTATGGTTTTACTCTTGCTTATTAGTTCAAATAATTGATGTAAATGCTTGAATAGAGCTATAGGTTTATATTAAATTGAGTGATAGGATGCTAGTAAGAAGTGATGGTTTAGATATAATGTTGAAATATTGTAATGCAGTACTCTCAAAGCTTTAAATAATGTCATGTGTGAAAATTGCTGTCAAATTATGTGGGTATTAGTATTGACTTTGTTCCAAGGATGAGGCACTGGTCTAAGTGAGGTAATCATATGGAATTGTGTCGATTAATTTAGCAACAAACTATTCATTAAATCAAATTCTCTGAAATGGGTTACAATTATATTGGGTTTTACCTTTCTCATGCTCCAAATATGAACTATTATTAAGAAGATGCTAACTTCTTTGATATGTTCTATTAATTGAGCCTCTATATGAGAATTATCTCTATGTTACAATGTTTATGATAAAATGGCACATGAATATCATGTGAACATTGTTAGGATTACCCTCCTTGGTTTCACAGAGCTCGAAGTGTAGAAGTAAGGGCCTCAAAATCCTTATTGTTTGTTGGAAAATCCTTGCGTTTACTTATCATTGGATCTTGGCAGGTTCATAGGTGAATGGTGAGATTAAGTTTGGTTCTAAAAAAAGCAACAGATTGATGAATCCATTGGGGAATGCACTTAGAAATTTGGTTGCAAATTATCCTGTTAAAGAGTAAAATATTTGTTAGAGTATTTATTTTTCGAGCCTAGCTTTGTGTCAGTGATTCAATCCTCTAGAATGTTGCAAGAATTTGATGTGTTTCGGTTGAAACTTGTAAATGTTACCAAGATATACCACAATTCCATGGATATTTTCACAATTTCTCACTAGATGTGGGTGGCGACTCTAAAATTTATAAACCAAAATGTATTATTTGAGAAAATCCAGTGAAGTGGAATGAAAATTTGCAGAAGAAAGGATAAAGTAGATATGAGTTCACACAATAAAATAACTTGATAGATAGCTAGAGAAAAAATTTCAAAGGACTCCAGTATTATCTTGAAGAATAAAACAATTTACTAAATCTGAACATCTGGGTCAGATTTAGAGTACTCAAAACCTGGAAAGGGTTGTGGTGTAGGAGATATAAAGGATTCACATGTGACTCTGCTAATCAAGAAAGATTAAAGTGAAATCAACTTGTGAAAGAAACTTCATATTATTGAAGTTTTGTTCCTCTGAAGAAGGAGGTGGCGACTCTATTGGATGTTGTGGTTGTGTTGCTAATATGTGGTTGTCATTGATGTCAACACTATTGGCATTAATGTCTTAGAAGTTGTATATGTCAAGGATATTGAGAAAATTGTAATGAAATAAGTTGTAGGTTGTCAGTGATGAAATGAAGTTCAGTCAGTTGGTTATCTTAGTACGTTGATGATTAGTGGTTTTGGATTAAAGGGTTTCTTTTCAAGTATATCTAGTTTATCCACATTGAGTTTCATAGATCCCCGTGAAGATTTAATCATGCTATGAAGATTTGTATTTTGACAGTCATTATGTTGCTTCAGTTGGTGTTCCTAAATCAAGGTGATATGATTTTAGTAAGTTAGTTGTTGTGGATGCTTCTCTAGTGATTCATGATGTTTTTGGATGTTTCTAGATCATGCTCTATTTGTGTTGCACATCCGCGTTGATCGTTGTGCTCATGATTCGAGATTTTCTCTTGTGTGTTCATGTTTTTCATGTTCTTGGCCGACAAGGTATTGTAGTGTGTTGTGGATCTTCAAGGAATAATTATTTGAAGTTATTTTGTGTTTGAAGATGTTATTTTGGGTCTTCACTATGTTGTGGCCAACCTTGGTTGATTTGCATTAATAATATTTATTGTTTTGGGCTGACAGTTTGTATTCATTTTATTATTTTGTTGAGGTTGACATGTAGCGATGTAATTTATTGTTGTGGATATATATAAGCGATTGTTTATACCATTTGATGTAATGGTGTGCACAAATAATGTTCTAAATATTTCAAAGGAAGAGAAGAGTGTGAAGAAGAGTGAAGAAGAGTGAAGATGTGTTCATGTGCTTAACTGGAACTATAATTAGGCTTTAGCAGATGCTACTTTCTCTGTTCAAATTTTTGTGGATGTAATCCAAATCTTTTGTAAGATAGTGAGTCTTCCTTTGTGATTAAGCAATGAGCTCTAGGAAATGTGCCTGAATGCATGTGCATTCCCCATTCACATTTCTTTATACTTTTAATAGGGTGTAATCTTGTGGACTGACCTCCATCGTGTTTTTTCCCCTAATAGGGTTTCCACGTAAAAAATATTGGTGTTATGTGTGTTTCTGATGTGTTGTTGATTTATGCTTTCATGGTTATTAATCAAATCTGAGAATAAGGTTAATAAGTTGAATAAGTTTGAGATTCTGTGACAATTGATTCACCCCCCCTCTTAATTGTCTGCCCTTGTGTTTCCAAAAATTGGTATTAGAGCAGGTTCCTTGGAAGAAGTTTAATAGCTTGAGGTGATCCGGGATGGCGACATACAAGAAGGATAGTATGAGATTTTATGGAACAATTTATTCGACGTGGAAGACTCAAATGGAGTGCCATCTAAGATGCATTGGTGAAGCTTACTAGAGTATAACAAGCAATAGGTATGTTATTCCTTAGAATGGTCCTACTACTACTGCTAGGATTAGGGATGTTGAGTACAATATCAGGGTGAAGGAAGCATTGTTGAGTGCTTTGACTGATTTCAAGATGACAAATGTTATGGATCTGAAGACTGCTTATGAGATCTGGAAAAAGTTGGAAACTTTGTATGAAGGTGATGCTAATATGAAGATTGCTAAGTTACACAGTCTGAAAGGGAAATATGAAATGTTGAGACTGGGTGATGATGAGAACGTTACTACTTTCATGCAAAGAGTGAATGAACTTATGTGTGGTATTAGATGTGCTGGTGGACAGTTGGAAGAATCAAAGATTGTTACTAAAGTGATTAGATCCTTTCTTGATTCTTACAAAGTCAAAGCTATAGCTATTGAGGAGCTATAGACTGTAACAAATATAGCCAAAGACATGTTGATTGGTAAGCTAACTGCTTTTGAGTTAAGTGAGTTTGGTGATGCTCTTCCTAAGATAGAATCTGCATTCAAGGCTACTACTTTCAGAAGAGATAACCAAAGATATGATCAGGGTGAAAGTTCTTCTAGAAAGGTATTCAAGTATGAGGAAGAAATGAGACAATTTGAAGAAGAAGAAGAAAGAGAATTGAATGAGCTTGAAGCACTTATTGTCAAAAGGGAAGCCAGAGGAGAAGGTAAGTATAAAGGGAAATTTCCTATTAAATGTTTTTCTTGCAATAAGATAGGTCATTTTGCATCAAGGTGTCTGGAAAGATTCCCTAAGCCAAGACATAATAAGCCTAGATTTCAAAGAAAGTGTTATTATGATAAAGGGAATGCAAGTGAGGATGAATGGGTATTTATTGCTATCAAGGAAAATGATCGTGTACCTACTGAATTTGTTAGTTTCTCAAATGTGGAGAAAGCCCTAGTTGCTCGAGTTGAAGAGAAAGATGAATGGGTGATTGACAGTGGATGCTCTCATCACATGACAGGTGATAAAAGTAAGTTTGTGAGCCTAGAAAAGTATGATGGTGGTGTTGTAAGATTTGGTAATGACAAAGCAAGTGTAATCCCTAGTAGAGGATCCATTTCTCTTGAAGGTAAGAATAATATTGATGATGTTCTTTATGTGGAAGGTTTGAAGCATAATCTCTTGAGTGTTGGACAGATGGTTGACACAAGATACAATCTTCAATTCAAGAATGGAAAGTGTAGAATATTGGGAAGTTCCAAAAATGTGATTGCCTCAGGTACACAAACAAAAGGTAACATCTTTCATCTGAATGATGCTAGTAAAAGTTGTCTGATTGCTCAAGTTGATGAAAGTTGGTTGTGGCATAGGAGAATGTATCATGTAAACTTTGACAATATTGTTAAGATAAGTTCTACTTAGGAAGTGAGAGATCTTCCTAAGTTTGTAAAGCCTACTAATACTATATGCAAGGAATGTCAGTTAGGGAAGAAAACTAGAATCTCCTTTCAAAGCAAACAACATTGTTCAAATGAAGTGTTGGAGCTTGTTCATATTGATTTGTGTGGTCCTTCTAGAGTCAGAAGCTTACAAGGAGATAGGTACTTCATGTTACTTATTGATGATTATTCTAGATCGATGTGGGTTACATTTTTAAGGGAGAAATATGAAGCTATGGAGAAATTCAAGATTTTTAAAGCTATGGTTGAGACAAAGACAGGTCTAAAGATCAAATTCTTGAGATCAGATAGAGGTGGTGAATTCACTTCCCATGAGTTTAATTCTTGTTGTGAAGTGCATGGAATAAAGAGACAATTTTTTTCCCTATGAACCCCTCAGCAAAATGGAGTTGTGGAAAGGAAGAATAAGACAATTCAAGATGCTACTAGGACGATGTTGTTGGAAGGAAATGTTCCTCATATCTATTGGAGAGAAGCTGTGAGTACTACTGTTGACATCCTCAACCAGGTACAAATCAAAGGTGATACTAGTAAGACCCATTTTGAGCTATGGAATGGTCATAAGCCTACTGTTAGATATTTCAAAATATTTGGGAGTAAATTCTATATCAGAAGAGATGAAGATATAGGAAAGTTTGATGCTAGGAGTGATGAAGGAATCTTTCTTGATTATTCTACTAAAATTAAGGCCTACTGGTGCTACAAAAAGAGATTGGGGAAATTACTTGAAAGTGCAATTAACATTTCTAAGAATCTAGTGCTGCATTCGAAGACCAAGCATATATCTATCAAGTTTCACTTTTTGAGAGAGAAGGTGAGTGAAAAGGAAGTCAAAATGGAGTATGTGCCTACTAAGGAACAAATTTCAGATATCTTTACAAAGCCTTTGCCTAAGGATACTTTTGAGTATCTCAGAGGGAAGCTAGGGGTGATTACCCCTCCTAATCAGAACTAAGATGCATTGACTTGCATCAATCCATGCATTTCATAGTCATATCTTGATCCAGATTGATGTTGTGGTGACTGCTACTCAGGGGGAGTAGTCATATGTTCAGATATGTGGTTTAGAGCTTGTGTGGAGAAAATAGATCTTTGTCATTGATGTCAAAGGGGAAGAAGAGTAATGTGAAAAAATTTGTGGGAAGAAGTGTTGTGTGAAAGAGTTGAGGAGAAAAGAGTCAGAACCTAAGGGGGATTAAGTGTTGAAGATAGTTACGTTGATGGTATTTTTCACATCATGTGTTTCCATCAATGCCAAAGGGGGAGATTGTTGGATGTTGTGGTTGTGTTGCTGATATGTGGTTGTAATTGATGTCAACACTATTGGCATTAGGGTATGTACAGGATCATGATGGGCCAAAATGTGGCAATATGATGGGTATGTGGCTGAATTTTTTTTTACCCAAAATTGATGAAACAAAAAGGGTTTTTAAATGAGATTCTCAGCTTTTCTGCATTGGCATGGTGTGATGGTTTATTGGTGGCATTGTTGTTCTTTCCACCAAGGTTCAAAACCCCATTGGGGTGGTATTGTTGAATGGTTGTATCCGGTTCATAGCTCCGGTCAAAAGCGCCCCTTGAATAAAAAAAATGAGATTCTTAGTTTTACACCAAGATAAATTATGCTTTACTTTGAATTTAATAAGTAATTATTATTCATTTTTATTTGAATTATGACTAAAGTGCTAATTGATAGGCTGATTGAAAAACATCTATAGCTTTCAAATAGTATCACATTTTTTGAATCCAAAACATGCATCACATTTTATGCTTTGCATACTATAGGATTAAAAAAGGAAACATTAAATTTCAAGAAGTTTTGACCAAGTTAAGGTGGTCAGACATACACGATTTTTTATATTTTTTAAAAGTTGTAATAAAAAATTCATAATTAATTATTTACATGGAAAACAATTACAAAAAAATATGCATCACATCAAGACATGATTCCTCTACTTATATCTAAAATCTTATAAAAAATATTATCATTTTATTGTGGTTAGGGTGGTCAGATAGACACCTACTTTATTTTTTCCCTGAAATTTAAGTACTACTACATTGAAATTTAAAATTTTCACCAAATAGATTTAAAAAAAAAAAAAACCTAGTAGTGTAGAAATTACATTCAATTTGCTACATATTCTATTCTTACATAATTTTGAAACAATATAGATAACTTATTCAAATTTTTACATCAAGTTGCCTAACTCTAATTTTTTTGAATTTTTTGCCACTTAAGGGCCTACTTTTTCCATGATGATCTTACACATACCCATTAATGTCTTAGAAGTTGTATATGTCGAGGATATTAAGAAAATTGTAATGAAATAAATTGCAGGTTGTCAGTGGTGAAATGAAGTTCAGTCGGTTGGTTAGCTCAGTACATTGATGATCAGTGGTTGTGGATTAAAGGGTTTCTTGTCGAGTATACCTAGTTTATCCACATTGAGTTTTAGAGATCCATGTGAATATTTGATCGTGTTATGAATATTTGTATTTTGACAGTCATTTTGTTGCTTCAGTTGGTGTTCCTAAATGAAGGTGATCTAAATTTAGTAAGTTCAGTTGTTACGGATGCTTCTCTGATGATTCATGATGTTTGTGGATGTTTCTAGATCGTGCTCTATCTGTGTTGCATTTTTGCATTGATCTTTGTGCTCATGATTGGAGATTTTCTCTTGTGTGTTCATGTTTTTCATGTTCTTGGCCGACAGGGTGTTGTAGTGTGTTGTGGATCTTCAAGGAATAATTATTTAAGTGTTTTCATATTTGAAGATGTTATTTTGGGTCTTCACTATGTTGTGGCTAACCTTGGTTGATTTGCATTAATAATCTTTATTGTTTTGGGCTGACAGTTTGTATTCATTTTATTATTTTGTTGAGGTTGACATGTAGCGATGTAATTTCTTGTTGTGGATATACATAAGTGATTGTTTATACCATTTGATGTAATGGTGCACATGAATAATGTTCTAAATCTTTCAAAGTTAGAGCAGAGTGTGAAGAAGAGTGAAGAAGAGTGAAGATGTGTTCATGTGCTTAACCAGAACTATAATCTGACATTAGCATATGCTACTTTCTCAGTTCAAATTCCCATGGATGTAATCCAAATCTTTTGTAAGACAATGAGTCTTCCTTTTGTAATTGAGTAGTGAGCTCTAGGTAGTGCTCTTGAATGCATGTTCATTCCCCATTCACATTTCTTTATACTTTTAATAGGGTATAATCTTGTGGACTGACCTCCACCGTGGTTTTTCCCTTAACAGGGTTTCCACGTAAAAAATCTTGGTGTTATGTGTGTTTGTGATGTGTTGCTGATTTATTCTTTCATGGTTATTGATTAGATTTGAGAATAAGGTTAATAAGTTGAATAAGTTTGAAATTATGTGACAACTAATTCACCCCCCCCTCTCAGTTGTCTGCCCTTGTGTTTCCAACAAACTCTATGCAAAGAACCTGATGATAGCTTCAAATCTGTAGAGCTTTCTAGTCAGAAGCATAATTCAAAGTAGTTGCATCATATATAGGTATTTCCCCTATTTTGGTTTTCAAGAAGCAATGAATTTGTGTGAAAACCATATTGAACAATCTGGAATTTTTTTGTTTCCCAGTAAGTGAATTAAGCACTAGTGAAGGGAACAGTAGTAATTTTTTACATACTTCTAAGGTGTAATAAAAAATATTTGTATTGGGTTGAAGAAGTATGATCAATAGAAATCTTAATGCATGAATGTATTTGGGTTATGCACTTTAGAATTATGATCAAATCAAGGAATAAGGCAGTAAATAATCAACTGTAAAGTTGATATGTGAGGGTTGAAAGGGGGTACAAGAAAATGTATCATTCCCCTGTGTCTCCCTATGGAATATCAAGTAAAACCATGTAGGGCATGCAACCTTTATCATGCCATCAAAAAAAAAATTCTATTGAGAGGTATAGACCATTGAAATTTAGTGGTATTCAAGGTTTCCCAAACTTGATTCCTAATGATGTTAGGAAACATTTTCCAAGATTCACAGGGAAAGGTTTTGAATCAACTTCTAGACATTTGCATATATTTATGGATTTGATGGGAGATTATTAAAAAATTAATGATGATGTTGTCATGAAATTATTTGTTCAATCTTTAAAGGAAGATGCTAGAGACTGGTTTTCATATTTACTAGTATGTTCTATAGCTTCATGGAATGAGTTCATGATAGCATTTATAGAAAAATTTGGTGAAAGGGTTAATCCGAATGTGGTAAGAAAAAGATTCATGGAAATTCAAAGAGATGAAGAGGAGTTGGTCCCTGCTTTTAACCTCAGATTTGTAAAAGTAGTAAGAAATATTCCTGAAAAACATGAGACCAAGTGTTGCAAAATGTCTAGTTGTGTATTTAGGTGCATTTGATGATGAGATGAGCTAGTTGTTTAGAGATAAGGAGCCCACAACATTGCATCATGCATATCAACTCTCTATGGATATTGAAAATAACATGAGATATTCAATGATGAAGGGACATATAGCTGCAAGTGTTTTTTGTCCTAACACACATCATGTAAATGAAATTCATAAGGATGAAAGAGATGGTCAAGGTAATGATGCTTTTGATTCCTTAATTTGTTCAACCACATAACATGTTAATCATAAACAGATCCAAGATGAACCTCAAAAAATTTTAAGCAATATTGATCAGATGCTTTTTGTTCAAAGAATGTATAGCATGAAAAGACTTAAGGGAGAATCACCATATGAATTGTTAGAAAGGTTTTTGGATACCTTGTTAGAAATTCCAAAAAAAATGAGACCTAAAGACTGAGTATGTATTGACCTATTATGTGAAATTTATGAGTTAGGGCTTAACACCTCACCAAAAGAATTGAAGCCTCATAATTTTTATCAAATATTGGATTGGATCAAGATTGCTAAGGAAGCTAAGTATGATTATATACAAAGGATGAGGTCTCAAAATGATAGTCGTGGTTGCCTTATTGAAAAAAATCAAAGATCAATCCAAATAATGGAAAAGGATATTTTAGAAAGTGAACATCTATCTAATGATGGCATTGGTACATCTATGAGTGTTGTTGATGTGTCCTTACAAAGTGATAATCAAAATACTAAAAATGAGAGTGTGAACATTCACAATGAACTTTCTAAGTACAGTGCACGTGATAATGAATCTCCTTCTGATGATGATCATAAGAAAAGTGAAGTTTCTAATTATCTTTTTGAAGAATATGAGTCTTTTTATGATGATGACCTAGGAGCCTCTTCTTTTCCTAAAGGATGTAACAATAGTGATGCTCATGAGGTTTTTCCCTTACAAGTCAAAGAACAAATCCCATGTGAAGGATACTGGGAATGCAATCCAGTTATGTTGGATATTAACTATGCTAGTGTTGTGAATGATGAGGTGTTTGAAGATAAGAATGTTTGTATTCAACATCCTGAGCCTGAGTTTAGTGTTAAAAGTGATGAAAATTATGGTACTAACTAGCAAGATCATGTCCTAGTTGTCCCTAATTTCCTATATGAAAAAAAGATGGAATTTGCTAGTTTTGTAGTAGAAATGGATATGATTGTTTTCAATAAGGAATGCATTGAGGAAGAAAAGGATGAGGAAGCTTGTTCAAATTGTAAGGAGCAACCTTTAGATTGTAATGAACCTTTCACATTAGAGTCAACACAACTATCAATTAATGGTGCACAGGAGTGCCCTGCTACTGATTTTGTTAATTTTGAGCTATTTGAGTCATCCTTTGAAACATTTTATATTGAGATGGATGATGATTTGAGGAATAAATCAAACTATGTTACTGAGCCTAAATTGGATGTATTCTTTGATGCATGGGATATGATTAACACTACGGTTTATAGTGATGACCTTGAGCTGAATATGGTTCAGGCTATTATGAACTCAGATAAATCATGTCTCCATGGTATTGGAGCATGTGAAAATATGTTTGGTATGGAGTGCTCAGGTGAACGTAAACATCAGCTTGAAGATATGCCTATATATGAACACTTCTTATTCATCACACAGGATAAATGTTTGTCTCGCATGGGATAAAAGCCAAGGGATGATTTTAAGGTTTTATATGAGCCCCCAATGTATTTTGACTCATTAAAAGGGGAATTACAATGTGACTCTTGGAAGTTAGCATATATGCTCCTGGATAAAGATCTAAAGCCCAGTGTTTGTGAGGGTTTTTCGTTTGATGTGCAAATTGAAGTTGGTGTCAACTCATATGACCTTAATGATCAAGTGGATTATGAATGTTTCACTTTCTCAATTCAATTGGATAAACCTTTACTTGAGCATGCTAATGAGAAGGTAGGGGTCATATATTATAGAGAGCACAGGTTTCAAGTATCATTTATCTAGAATTTTTAGTTAGAAAAATTTCATGATGATAATGACCAATTTGGACACATGGTCAATATGGCTAATTGTAGTAACCATAGAAAGATTAGTTGGTGGGCAGCCCATGGAAATGTTTTTAGTCTTGGCCTAATACAGACAACCAAAAACAAGGTTTTTGATAGGGGTAAATACCTGTCCTAATTTTTGCGGGCCTGGGGCCACCAAGTGAAGTTGAAGCTTGATGAAGTTGCATTTGTAGGTTAAAAGCTTGCACATCAGAAGGGGATTCAAAGAAAACTTGAAGTTCCCTCCTTTTGTATAATCGTGTAATTATTGTATATATGGTGTGTTTTGGTTTGGTTCTCCTGCCTTCTTTGGGTAGGTCTTGGTTTTGGTTCTTTGTGATCGATCTTCTTCAACCTGAGATTATGAGATCTCACTCTATTATGGAGGAGTAGACATCCCCAATAGGAGCCACTGATGGAACCCCTAAAAATGTTTCATGTTCCATCTCAAAATTCTACAAAATCTGGATTGATCCCTTGTCTTGGGGCTTAGGGTTTTGTCTCTTATCAATACTTTAGGGTTTGTGTTGCTAGAAACCTTTCCTAAATGATCCCTAAGCTTGTGTCCTTGCCAACATTATAATTTACTGTTGAATTCTTATTACAGGTTCCCAGTCAGTTTAAGTTGTGACTTATGTTGTCAAGTTCATTCTTTTACCAACCCCTTGATCCTAGTGGTCTTGGTCGATGCTCGTGGTCGTATTAAAATTATTGCCTTATTTTAATCGAGGTTGACATCTTTCAAAATACTTTTTCTAAGTCTAAGCTAGACTTTTAATATTCACCTAAGGTTTTAACCTTAATTGTTATGTCCTCAACCATCGTCTGCCTAGTGATGGCACCTTCTTAAAACTAACATGGCATGCGCAGATATTATGTTCTATGTTGACAGTTTGATCATCGTGAGAAAATATCCACCATTCCTTGCTTCCCCGTCTCATTTTATTCCTCATTAAAATAATCACACGAGCTGGCAGGAGCAAGCCATGTGTCTTCTACATTGGCGGGCCTGGTACCTTTGTGAGCGGTATTAAAATGAAATTGATAGAGGTCATTGGATGATGTGGCTTCATCTTAGCTACTCCTCACCATCCCATCCAATTTTATTTTATATTAATGAAATGACATGGGCTAGTGGGCGGATTGACACCTGTTGCTTCATGGAGGGACCTGCCTAGCTTTGGAGATGACAAACACTTTATGGAGCAAGGATTGACAGTTGAAGGTGAGAGACGTGGATCAATCCTGACCGCTCCTCGCCATCCCATAAGGGGCCCACTCATACCTCTCATTTCTCAATGGGGAAGCTGGTGATTACCACATGGATCAATCTGAGGGGTTGAATGGATGTTAGTAAGGGTGAGATATTGATAAATTTCATTGAAGAAGACATGAAGGATTAAGGGTGCAGGATAAGAATTGATTTCTCATTCATGTGTTTGAGATATGATGAGTATTTTTTGATCTCAACCATCATTTTTGTCAGGGGTTTATACATGCAAGAAGGCGATATTGAATTAAGGAAGAGTACGAGCTGATGGTTTGAGATCAAATCAAGACCACTCCTCATCATCTTGTTGAGATGAGTTCCAAGTGAATTAATTCCCATGGGCGAGTGGGAAAATTGGACACGATATGCTTTTATTTAATGTTAAATGGGTGATTAAGTGTGCAGATAGAGTGAATGTGTATCCACTTGGGCTTTTCTAATTGGAAAAAGGCATCAAGTGCATGCAGTTAGCATCTTCATAATTAATTACCTTTATTGTAATTATTAGTTGATTTATCTCAACATGTGATCAATGACTAAGGTTTGAAAATCAAGTAGCTAATTGTCAGCTCGCTCACACAAGCATTCCTTGAGCATTAATGGTAAGCATGCTCAAATTTCTCAATATAATAAGGATCGATAGCCATATTTTTCTTCACAGTTTACAATCAGAAGCTGAGAAATTAAGTTTGAGTTCATGAAGAAGATGGTGTAAGAAGTTACAAATATATTGAGGTAGCATTTTCCTGGGTAAGTAGATACTCATACCTGCTTGTTTTAGTCATGTATACGACTAATTTACTTTTTCAGCTCTAAATTCTTGGGGTGGTGAGGGGTTTTTATTCTACAATCTCCTTTTAAGCTAATAAAAATTGTGAGGGTTTGAGTGTTTTATTTTGCAAAAATCTTTTTAAGAACAAACTGGTGAAAAGTTTTCCTACAATTAAGAGTCTCCTTGTTCTCATTCCACTCTCTCTGAAAATGAGTAAACCTAGTGTATCTACCCACCCAGTTCAAAGATCAAGGAGACTTAGTTTGCTTGAGTCTCAGGATGAACCATTTGAAAATGAACTTGGCTTGCTAGGAGCTCTTGCAACACCAAAGGACAGGGGGAGTGCCCATGGTAAAACTAAGAAGGGTGGTGTTAGGAGCAACTATAGTTTGAGGAGCAGGGTTGTTTTAGAAGAATTGGTCAAGTTTAGAAAGAAAGAATAATTTAAGCCTGTGAGGGAAGCAAAGAAGAAGAATAAGTATCACAAGGCTTATATGGGACGACACAACTCTCCCATAGAGGTTTCAGATAGCCCTTCGGGTGATGAAGGAGATACTGACCCAGAGTATGGCTATTACTTGCTCACTCTAGTGCCACATGAGGATTTTGATGAGGGAGGAGTAGTAGCTTCTCCAGTTTCAGCATGAACGCGGAGCAAGCAGGAATACTCCGACGCTGACGAATCAAAGTAGTGCCCCGATTCTATTTTTGTTTTTGATGACATGATGGCCACTATAGCATACTTGTCCTTCTCAACAGACATTTTTTTTTTCTTTGTTGCTTACTTGGAAATATTTTTGGCTGGTGTGAGGGAGAGGTGTTGGACACCGTTGCTTCGATGGAAATTATGCCTTTTTCGGTTAATATGTGAGTTTTTTCCTTGGGTGCTGATGGAGAAACTTCTTTGATCAATGTGGAAAAGGGATTTTTGGCACTACTGCAACAACAAACGATGCCTTTTGGAAGGTGGGTTGGTCTTCTTCAACATACTTCATGGAGTTTTTTCTTTGGTTTCCCCCCTATTTTACAATGATTAAATGTAACTATCCAAGAAATATCTGAAATTAAAGTGAAATTAACTGTCAGATGCAAATGTAATTGAAATTATAATTTTGGCTTGATGCTTGTCACTCCCATACTTCTATAAATAGGATTTTAGGGCCGATTACAAGGGTGGTTGAGTGGTTGGTTGTTCTAGGATTGATCACATAGAAAATTGTAAAGGATACTGAACAGTTATTGTTAAGTCTTAGGTTCGAGTTTGCTAATATGTATATGAAGCTCTAATAGTAATACTAGCATAATAGAATAGAATAGTGCAAGTTTGACACCATTTTCTCTCCTATGTACTAGTTTTATAAACTATGAATAATATAATCAAGGGTTATCTTATTTGTCTCTATTGATTTCCATTGGATGTATTATTTTATTCTTGCTTATTAGTTCAAAGAATTGATGTAAATGCTTGAATAGAGCTACAGGTTTAAATTAAATTAAGTTCTAGCATACTAGTAAGAAGTGATGGTTGAGATATAATGTTGAAATGCTATAATGCAGTACTCTCAAAGCTTTAAATAATGTCATGTGTGAAAATTGTTGTCAAATTATGTGGGTATTAGTATTGACTCCATTCCAAGGATGCGACATTGGTTTAAGTGAGGTAATCATATGGAATTGTGTCAATTAATTGAGCAAAAAACCATTCATTAAATCAAATTCTCTCAAATGGGTTACAATTTTATTGGGTTTTACCTTTCTCATGCTCCAAATATAAACTATTATTAAGAAGCAACCGAATTCTTTGATATGTTCTATTAGTTGAGCCTCTATATGAGAATTATCTATGTGTTACAATGTTTATGATAATTTAATGGCATAGGAATATCATGTGAACATTGTTAGGATTACCCTTCTGGGTTTCACAGAGCTCGAAGTGTAGAAGTAAGGGCCTCAAAATCCTTACTTTTTTGTTGGCCAATCCTTTCCTTTACTTATCATTAGATCCTAGTAGGTTCATAGGTGAATGGCGAGATTAAGTTTGGTTCTAAAATAAAATAACCAATTCAATTTCTATGTTTTCAAATAGTGATCTATGTTCATTATGGAAAGCCATATTCTTAGGTTTGCGAATAAGAAACATGCAATGTCTCATTAAATATTATTTTAAATCTTTCCTTAATATCTCAAGTAGCACCTTTTCTTTTTCCTGAGAATATCATGCATAGTTTCTTCATTTTTCTCACTACACTTATACAATCTCCTCTTTTTCTAGATTAGATTAGCAGTTGGTCTAGGGGAGGAGTTTAAAATTTTAGCGCTCAAAAGAAAATGGGCAACACAAATTTAAAAGAAAAATAAAATGACCATAGCCCCAGTATTGAAAGTGCTAGATCCTAATAGTCATTTCATAGTTGTAATAGATCCCTCAATTGAAGATTTAGAGGGTGCAATTTTCCCTATGAATCTCAAAAACTAAAAACTCGTGAAGTGAATTATTCTTATCATGGTCTTGAACTAGTGGCTATACTTCAAGATTTATAGAAATGGAGACATTTTCTTTAGGGGAAGCCTTTTGAGTTAAAAATAGATCATTGAGGGTTAAAGTATATCATCACTCAACCCCACCATATGCAAGACAACAGAGGTGGTTGGAATTTTTAAGTCAACATGATTTGAAAATTGAATATATTAAAGGTAAGGAAAATAGAGTTTTTGATGCAATAAGTAGAAAGAGGAACATAATGTAAATAACCAACCTCCAAAAAAACCTTCAACAACATATTCTTTTTCAACAAATGAATGAAGAGTGAAATAGTGAACTTAGTTGCTAAATATCTTAAGTGCCAAAGGATTAAAGTAGAACATGTGCATCTTATAGAAATTTTATGCATCCTCATGATATACCACATCATAAGTGGAAAGTTATAAGTATGGAATTTATATAATGGCTGCCCATGAATCCTTAGAGGAATAATACTATTTTGGTAGTGGTGGATAAAATTACTAAAGTTGCACATTTATACTTGGTAATTTGAACAATGACATGCTCCAATATTAGACAAGAGATTTGTAAAATAATTTTTTACATTGCATGGGATTCCAAAGAAAATGATTTTTGATAGGGATGTAAGATTTACTTAAATATTTTGGATTTATAGTGGCACTAGTAACTCAAGCAGATTTTAGTTTAGCCTACCAAGCTAGATATTGATGGAAAAACAAAGAGAACAACTCAGATAATGGAAGGTCTCCTTCACATGTACTATATGGATAAACATACGAAATAGGAAGAATGTTTATGGTTAGTTGAGTTTTCTTATAACAACCATTTCCAATCAACTCTTGGAATAACACCTTTTGAATCACTCTATTGTAGAAAGTGTTGAACCCCTTTGAATTGGGTTAAGGTGGAAGACATAATTATAATTGATCTTAAGATGCTAAGAGAGATGGATGAGAAAGTGAAAGTTATTAGGAAAAAATTAAAATAAATTACTAGTAGAGAGAAAGGTTATACATATAAGAACCAAACACCTAAGATTTTTCAAGTTGGTGATAAATTTATCCTTAGGTTTTGACCTCATAAAATCTTCATATTCTTTGGAAGGAAAGCTAAGCTAGATTCTTTTATTTTGTGGGAACCTTCAAAGTGTTCGAATAAATCAATCCTATGGATTATCACTTAGCCTTACCTCCAAAACCAAGTCAAATTCATGATGTATTCTATGTATCCTTGTGTAAGAGGTATGTGGCTAATTCTAAACATGTTCTTAATTGGAACACCCTATAGGTGGGAGAGCCAAGAGTGATAATTATAGGACCTTGAAAAATATTGGAGAGGTGTCAGTTCTAATGTGAAATAGAGTGATGGACCAATCTAAAGTATAGTTGGATTAATATTCGACAAAAAATACCAAATGGAAGGATACAATTGAAAGATAACAATTATACCCACACTTATTTTGAAAGTTTACTATTCTACAAACTACTTAGTTTAAACCATTTTGGTACTCAATTAATGTTTTATATTTTAATTGTGAAACTATGGTGATAATTATTGTGTTGAATAATGTGTATTAAGGATTTAAAGTGTTTTCTAATGATGTTATTGAATTTGAAACATATTGTTAAGACAATGAAAGTTTAACAAGACTACTATGTCTTTTGAGTACTATTATGCATTGAGATGATGTAAAGTATTAGGGGATAGTTTGATGTCACAACCCTCTTGTATCTCTTTTATTATTTATATTGTTGCAATAGTTAATATTTTAGAATATATTAATAATGTTACCATTGTCATTATTTTCAATAACTCTATCATTAAGGGCTCTCAAGTCCAACATCAATTTTTTTTGATTGATTTGATTTAATTACAAATTTAATGTGTTTTTTATATTATTTTATAACCTATTGGTATATTATGTGTTTTTAAATCTTATTAGAGTAACTACTGCATGAGGAACCATTAAGAAACACTACTTGTGATAGAGGCTAAAAATAGCTAGTTGTAGTGGTAGTGGAATATCCATAATAGAAAAAGGATTCCCTTCATGTCAAAAGAAAAGGAAAGAAATGTATATGAACTAGAAAAACTATATAAGGGCGGGTGCATGAAGTTGGGGTTTTTTTATTCTCTATTTTTTGAGGATAGTTTTTCTATTAGTTTTGGTTGTAGAGACTTGGAGAAAGGAAAAGAAAAAGAGTTGATCTCTAGAGTATTGTATAACCAAGAAATACACTAGGGAGAGTCTATAGAGAATTACCCATAGTAGGTATGTGAGTTGATATATTGGTAAAATAGTACAATATTTATTTTATGGTGTAATTGATTAATTTATAATTATTTACAATTACATGCATAATTTTATCTAACTTTTGAAGTTGTTCAAGGGTATCCTGTTATGGTCACACCTTGCTGGGTTTATAGATTTTTCTTTGTAAATATCTTGCTAAATTAGTTTCCCTACTAGACCATCTATTTCCATTATTATTTATATTTTAATAGAATTAATTGCTAGATATTTTCTAAATTATATTCTAGTGTAATCAAGGAAAATGATATAGCTTAAGTTGTAGTATATGCTATCCTCTATGCATAAAATTGAGAGTTTTTAAATTGATTGTAACAAATTCACTTTATACAAATAATGTAATAAATTTAATTATGAATGTTTGCACCCTCGCTAAAATCTTCATGAAACTTTGGAAGGGTTGAGGAGTTTGGTTTTTTATTTACTAGTCACATTTACTTGAAACTTTTTAAAGTATTTTCTTTATCAAATCCGTTTTGTGTATATCCTAAAATTAGTACATATTAAAATATAAACCATCATGTCTAGTATACACTAATATGTAGGGCTTAAAGGCCATCACTATTGATTGACTATTATGCTTATCCATATATATATATATATATATATGTATATCCTTTGAGTGATATTTCCTTGTGAAATAACACCATCATGGAATTAATTTTTTTTATTAAAAAAGTAGGGGAAATGGCCCCTGAATCCAAATAGAGAACAACAAATAGGCCAGACATCTAGCAGAATAGGAATGACAAAATAGTCAAACCAAAACAAGGGACTAACACCACACACCAAAACAACGACCCAACCTAAGACAAAATAGAAAAAGGCCTAACGACTGAGAAACCACCAGACCAGGAGAGAATTAAGAGTCCAAATACATAGCGAAAAAGATAACCTTAAAAACATAAGGGACTTTAGACCCAAGAAGTACTAGGAACCAATGCCAAAAAATAGAGAATAAAAAAACCCCAACTACTTTCTAGGACCGTAGATCAAGTCCCATTTCGTAATCAATTGTTCCAACTCCTCGTTGCACTGCTCCATCTCCATGGAATTAATGTTATTATTTTACTTGAGGAATAATTGAGTTTTAGAATATTGATGCCTTTATGATCATGAAAATACTTAAATTATGTGATTCTAATGACTACTATCTCCTTGGTTGAAGGTGTTCTTGCTAGGTTGTTTTTCATTAAAAGTGTCTATTTTATTAAACTAGGTTTCTAATATCATTGTGGTTAAAGGTAATATTGAAATCATTAAGTTCTCTAAGGTCATTAAGACCCAACCAAAGTGTCTTTCTTATGGTTATGTTCACAGTCATAGTAATTTTATATTCCATAAGACTCAAGATTCTATATAAATATTTCCATTATTGAACTATGATTTCTAACAATTATGCTAAGAGAAACAATAAGAAATGTTGAAACCCTATTAATACTAGTGTTGTAAGTGTTTTTTTGTTCTTTGTGATGTGGTATAGAGCTACATGTAAACTCTTAAAGTTTATGTGGGGAAATTTTTAAGGCCCTTAAATGATCATTGATGCAAATTGATAACATGGGTTGTTATACCTGAGAGAATATTTATAATTATATCTTCCATCTATTGGAATTTGGTTCCCTCTTTAATTCAAAATCATTTTGATATAGGTAGTATGATTATTGGGAACCATTGTAAGTTGTTTACTAATTTTACTATGATGAGGTTATAATTATTCTTTAACTTGTTAAGTTACTATGATAGTAATTATTAAATCCCACTAATAGCTCTCTATTATACAATGGATACAATTCTTTTTTTTTTTAATTTGGTTAAAATGACTCATGGATCAATCAGTTTTGTATATTACTTTGCTCCTTAGATTTCATTATTACATGTTGACTATGGCTAAGTTTTACATAGAATACATTGAGAAGTGGGTTATTACTCATAACTTTAGACCATTAAGTTTTTATGATTCTCATGAAGTAATATTAGTAAAAGGGTGACAACACATAACTGAATTTACTTTACATCTGATATTAATCAATAAATGAAGTAGCATAATTTATATTATATTAATCGATAGTCTTTGTGGGTATATGTTCCTACCAAGATCATAATTTTTTGATATTTTTAATAGTATCCTTCTTGTAAATTAGAAGTTGTAATATAAATTATTTTAAAAAATAGGATGATTTAAGTAAAATATGTTTTTAAAGAGTATCTTTTGTTATAATGAGAATCATGTGGCTACTTGTAGAGAGTAATATGAACTAGGTAGTTATGAGTATAGTCTTTTAATTAAGAATTGATATGTGTATACCTTATTTCTTTTATAAAAATGTGAAGATTTCATTTCAAGGATGGTTATAAAAGATATTAATTATGTAGTAAAAATAATCCTAGTTTACAATTGCTATTTATTAATGAAAGTTTCAATATATTTAATTTTCTTGCTAGATGGTAGCAAAAATTATATTGATCAATTTTATTAAATTATTTACTATCATATGCACTCACCTTGCAAATAGAGATCTTGGTAATAAGAAAACGGTAAAAAATATTTTAGTTTAATCTAACACTAGATTTCCCCCGTTAACGGGGTTTTGGGGGTTCGTCTTGCGGGGGCCTTGAGAGTTGGAGTGGTTTGGATGGCACCTGAGGAAGGATGGGTGAAAGTGAACTTTGATGGGGCCGCAAGAGGTAATCCAAGTGAGAGTGGGGTGGGATATGTGATAAGAAATCACAAAGGGGGGAAAATTATGGAGAAATCTACATATTTGGGGATTGGTACAAACAATGAGGCTGAGTTTTGGGTTGCTTTGATTGTGCTCCAATGTGCTAAACACCAAAATCTATGAAAAATTCATCTAGAGGGGGACTCTTTAATTACAGTGAATGCAATTAGGATGGGTTGGACTCCAAATTGGAAGCTTAGGAGGTGGATTTCTCCCATCACTCAAATACTTGGTGAGTTGGATGCCTAAAAGATTACCCACATATACAGGGAGGGTAATGTGGTGACCGATGAGCTGGAAAAGAAGGCCTCGCTGGTTGAGCTAGCAAGCATAATCTTTCATTGTTACTGGCAGCAGGTTCTAGTTGGTTCGAAGTGTGTGGATGTGATGTCGATGTGACAGGGGGGGGTATCATGAATGACATAAGAATTAAGGCTAAAAGGCTGGCGAGGTCTCGTTAAACATTTTGTTTTCTTGGCATGCAGTCACGCATTTCTCTGGCTTTATGTGCAAGGTGTATCTGTGTCAGGTGGTATGGACATGCATGTTATATTGGAGAGCTCGACATGAAAGATGTCCTTTATGGGGGAGGTGTCAGAGAAGAGGTTGGGAATTGTATTTAAAACCAAGCATGGGCTGATCTTACATGCTCTCAAGATGGTTCTCCGTGGGGAGTTTTTGCGATCATATCATCGCCACAGGGTGAACTTGGACATCACCGCCATGTTTCTAGCGTTAGTTTTGGAGGCAGGGGAGACAAAGGATATGAATCGACTGCTTTATAAGAAGCTGGTATGGGGGAAGTTTCTACTTGGCCTTGATGATGTGTTGGAGAATTATGAACTAGGCCAGGGTGTACCACTGCCAAACGAGTACTATATGCTTCACCAGTGTGGGAGGCCCCTAGATCGGTATCCGCTAGTCTTCACAAATGACCTAACATCATTGCCCAAATTTTGTGCGACGACGAAGAAGAGCATACAGTTCTTGAAGTTGATTTTGGGTCTAGTTCTAGATGAAGGGGTGGGGTGGCTGCAAGCGTACATATCAACGAATGGATTGGTTGATGCTGACAGGATAGCTAACTGGGGAAGGGCATTGACTATGGAAAGGTTTGTGCAGAGGAACGATGAAGGGGTAAGCATTGGTGTCATCCCTGAGTAGGGATAATTCAAATACTATAATGTAATGGATATTAGGGTTTAGGGTTTAGGATCATGGAGTCTTAGGTTAGGGTAAGTCTATATTGATAGTTTGTTGTAGATCCATTTTGTTTCTTCAGAGCTTACTATGGTATTTTAGGCTTGTTTATATGCCTCCTCTGTACTGTAATATTAATATTTTATGATATTTTAATATATGGTTTCAGTCACCTTACGGTTGCTTTTGGATTGATAAAAAAAATCTAACACTAGATTTATATTTTAAGTATTTTGTCAATCTTTAAGTAAATTAGGTTATCATTTTAGCTTGTGTGTAATTTTAATAAATCTTATGAAATTTATCATGTTTTGATAAAGTTCGATTTAAATTTCATTCATGTTCTATTATATTATAAATTCATATATGATTAAATGTAAATTATTCTATCTCAATTATAATAATTCTTTTATATTTTTCTAGTAATAAAACATTTTGAATAAGCGTTTGAACACTTACATATCATATTCTCTCACCTCACCAAATAGGTATCTTGGTGATCAAAATTAGCAAGTGTTATAAGCAAACCAAAATTCACACAATATTTTGTATCTACAATGCCTTTGGTTCATATTTATGGGTCATGTCATTACACTTGAACTACCACACTTATCATCTAACATAGTAGCAACAATGACATATTGGAATTGTCCCTTTAAATTGTTGAGGATACATAAGGGAAACTAAACCTTTTAGTCTAATTGAATAAAAAAATATTCCTCAAAATAAACTTTTGTCTTAGATAAACATGAAATTACCACACAAGTAAATCTCAAACATGAAAAACCCTCTTTTAGGATTTTTTTAATTAAAAAATTTAATTAGCATTTCATCCAAGTATTTCATTTAATTCAGTGATAGCCAATGAAAAATAATCTAGGAAAATTGGAACAAACCTAGAAAAGGTTGTGTATCACTTGTACGGTTACATAAAATATAGATTCAAATATAAGTACATATTTTGTACAATACTTCTTGTGTACCTTGATACTATGGATAGATGTCTTGTATGTAGTTTGGAGAACAAGGGATGTTTCTAGTACTTAGGTACATAAAGCATTGTGAGAATTTATAACTTGTTATTAAAGATAAAAATCTAAACTTAATTGGTAGTAAAATTTAAAAATCTAATTTAAATGATAATTTTAAATAAAATATGATAGTCACTGATACTCAAAAGAATCGTTAGGGTCGATTTAACCTATTCTTTAATGGTATCCCAAAAACTAAGGAAGTGTACGAGATATTTATAGAATTTTAGAAAATCTTGGTACAATATTATGGGAATAATCAAGATTTGGATGGTCTCGACAAGTTAAGTAATTGTTAAGGTATAATTATTATTTCCCATCCTTATCACCCTATATGGATGACTAAGTTGCCTATCCTATATTGGAGAGAGGAATGACTCAAATTGGTCATGTTAGATTAATTTTCTCATATGGAAGAGTAATCCTAATTGATAGAAGAGTTTGAATTGGCTAATGAATTGGTTGCCTAGTATTGGACACGATAGCTTGAGTTGGCTATTATTTCATGAGTATTCAATTATGACTAACATTTATTAAGTCACTTTAAATGATCAATATAAATAAATTATCCTTCTTTGTGAATAAAATATTATGAAAATTCCTTTTTGACCAAGTGGGTCATTACAACCATCATAAGGTTATCTCCATAAACCATTTTCAAAGAATACAACTTCTTCTACAAGAAAAGTTTATTTACAGAGATTAGTTTGATATAAAGCCCTTAGTTTGATACATTGATACTAATGATAAGAAATCATATTAATCTAATAAAATATAATAAAAATAAATAAAATATAATTAAATTATTCTAGTAGAGAAAATATGCACAACACAAGATTTTCCTTAAGAAAACCTTTTCAAAAAAACCCAATAGCTAATAGCACCACTCTTTATTAATTCATGATAGTAAACAAATTACAATACAAATAATTTGTTTGTACTAGGGTATGTGCAGGATCATGATGGGCCAAAAAGTGGCAATATTATGGGTATTTGTAGGGTATGTGGCTGATGACTTTTTTTTTACCCAAAATTGATGAAACAAAAAGGATTTTTAGAGGAGATTCTCAGCTTTCCACCAATATAAATTATGCTTTAATTTGAATTTAATAAATAATTATTATTCATTTTCTATTAGAAATTACGGCTAAAGTCTAATCGATGATTGATTAAAAACATATATAACTTTCAAACAATATCTCATTTTTTAAATTCGAAACATGTGTCACATTCTATGCTTCACATACTATAGGATTAAAAAAAGAAAATTAAATTTCATGAAGTTTTGACCAAGTTAAGGTGGTCGACATATGAGTTTTTTATATTTTTAAAAGTTGTAATAAAAATCATAATTAATTATTTACTTGGAAAAAAATTACAAAAAATATGCATCACATCTGGACATGAGTCCTCTACTTATATATAAAATATTATAAAAAAATATTATCATTTTATTATGGTTAGGTGGTTAGACAGACACCTACTTCTTATTTTTTCCCAGAAATTTAAGTACTATTGCATTGAAATTTGAAATTTTCACCAAATAGATTTTATTTATTTTTAAATAAACCTAGTAGTTTAGAAATTAAATTCAATTTTCTACAGATTCTATTCTTACATATTTTTTAAATAATATAGATAACTTATTCAAATTTTTACGTCAAGTTTCCTAATACTGATTTTTTCTGAATTTTTTGCCACTTAAGGGCCTGTTTTTTCCATGATGATCCTGCACATACCCACTATCAAAGAGATCTTCACCTTACAACCAAAATTTATCTCAATAGCATGCACCTATCTTCCAATAATATCTCCAATATCTCATCCCAAGAACTCTATTTATATACAAGGATCAACTTACTAAGTTTCAAAGTTTGACTATATATCAAAGAGTCATTACAACCTCCAAGAAAAAACCTCATAAGACACTTAATTTAATTCTTGTGCTCAAGGAAACATGTCTTCATGTGACCCCAATTACATTAAACTTTTCTTCCCAATGATACATTCAACAACGTCATATGTAGTAAAATATTGTTCTATTCAAAGTGTGGTGTCTCACTACTTTATAGAATATTAAATATTTTATGCAAGTTATACAATAACTTTCCCAAAATTAGTGTGTTCTTAACTATAGTCATCTCAGTGCCTCTAGTTATGATGGTAATCCTTATACACACTCTATTGTTCATGCCACTTCTATTTTAGACATGTAGGGGACTTTTACTTTTGTTGTGGAGGTGAAATTTCAAAATTGTGTCAACTTTTTTGAAAGAAAATGACTGGTAATGATCTGAATTTCTTACTTGAATCACTTAAAATTGACATTTGTGTTTTGAAATTTGAGATTATGCAAGCTAATGAAATGTATATTTTAGTGTTTACAATTGTATTTTATTAAAAAAAACTAGATATAATTTTTCATAAAATTGAGTGACAATTTTAAAAGAAATATCTCCTTTTAACTATCCTTCCTACCCTTCATGAACCTGTGAATATTATTCATGATGATGTTTGATATTTTTATGTCTCCATGAATTCTACATCACTGTCATAGGGGTGCATTTTGTCTCTTTCCCAACTACTTTCCATTTTTGTAGCCTGCATTTAGCATGGGTCTGCCTCTCTCTCTATAACCTTATTACCTCTTGCATTCACCATTCGACATATCATGAGGAACTGTTGCTTTAGTTAGGACTCTCATAAGAAACTTCATTACAAAATATTGTCATCTTTTGTATGATCTTGTATATAGATAAAAAAGATTGTTTTTTTATTCATAAGAGAGTTATTGTATATGAAAAGATAAAATCAAATAACATAGAGCAATCCATTGAAGAAAGGGGCACTGAAGAAATATAACAAGGTTAGACAAGTCATCCACACTCCAACAGCTAAGAGAAGAAGCATAACCAAAAAAACCCACAGAAGATAAAACACCAGGAATCAGATCCAAAAGAGAAGGAGAAACTAAGAACAACCGTCCAAAGCCAAGTTAAGTTTTAGCAATTTTTCTGGAAGAACAGAGCCTCCATGGTCCATTGAGAGCCCTCCTCCACCACCTCTTTCCCTTCAATGTGAAGTTTTTCAGCTTCAGACTTTCTACCTTTTTTCTACTTTGAGTCACCACAATCAAGTTTGGTCTTTTTGGCTTCACACTGAGAGATACCCAACTTCTGAGATGGTGCCATAGAGAATTCATCAAAAAAATTAGGATCAGGGTCATCCAGATCATCCATGAAAGATAAAGTTCCATTTGACTTTGAATCCTCCCCCTCCTCCACAACAGGGACAATATCCAAATTAAGGAAAGGAGGAATAGAAAGGGTTGGAGTTTATGCTGAGGGAGGGTCAGGAGGAGCCATCAGATCAATACTTGAAGCAGATTGGGAGGCAAATAATTTTCCATGATTACGCCAGAAAAAGTTCGCATCCAAAAACCCAAATTTTTTGCTCCACTTCTTGAGGCTATAACACCTAGAACCATGTCCATGAGGTTGGAAATGGAGATAGAAATAATTTTTGAAGGAAATATTAACCTTCTCAGTTTTAGATGGAGAATTTCTAAGCCGATAACACATTTAAGGCACTTGTAGACACTTGGGCAACAAAATTTGAAAACTGTTTGCAAGTGATTTTCATCCAAGCATCCTGAAAAAGGGAGTTCCCAACGCTAATCAGGGAAGCAGACTTGGTAGTTCCTTGGCCGATATTCCATCTCTGTTACAATGTTAAAAAACTAGAAGCACCACAAACCCATCGATGAAAGTTGTAGACTTTGTACCCTTGAAAGACTACCCACTAAATATTAGAGAGACCCTCCCCTAGTAATGACCAAAAACAATAGAACACCAGTAATACGTGACACTAGTGAAAAAGAAGAGCAATGATGGACTGCAACAGATATTAAAAAATTTACAATTTCAAAACCTTATTCGACTTACCACCAAGTTTGAACACTAATGAACACTTCTTCATAAGCCCATAGAAGTGGCACAATACTCGTTGACTCAACTTCTTGACAAAGACTCTTTGCAACAACCCCAAGCTAAACCCGTATCACCTTTCAGAAAATGAAAATAGTTTTCTTGCATCAACAAGCTTTGGTTGTGTTAAATAGAATACTCTTGAATCAAAGCTCAACCTTTAATGATGAATTGATAATCATCAACACGAGCTAGCTTCACCAAAACATCATAAATCAAATTGTAACACGTGCTTTTGGATCAGTCCACACATACTCATGGCAATAAAGGAGCCCAATACATCATGTTAAAATTAATACACATGCTTTTTTGAATTGTCCACCCATAAACATAAAAAAAAATTTATACGAAATGTGCCTGCAACCAAAAAAATATTATTAATTAATGAAAAGACAACCTGTGTGTCATCACAATCTTGTGACATCCACAGCTAGATGCAAGTGACATCAACAAATATTTGGGAATCATCTTGCCTAGTACGAATCATCTGGTTCACACTTACAACTGACCACTCCACTTCATGTTATCAACATGCACAAATAACCTCCCCTGAACACATGATTTGATCTTACACTCCTGACATGCATTTAATAGAATCAAAGAATTTCCTTCTTTTTGAATCTTAGGGAGCTTAAATCTGATTGCTAACTTTAAGCCTTGTAATAAAGCTTGTGCTTTAGCTGCATTATTAAATCCAATTTTCAACTTAAATGACTTAGCACATAACACCATAACTTTATAATCTCTAATGATAACGCCTGCTCCAGATGATCCTAGATTTCCCCTAGCAACTCCATCAATATTCAATTTGAAAATTCCAACTGAGGGAGGCTTCCAACTTATGCTTGCTCTGTTTACTTTTTGAGCTTGTTGATGTAAACTCCCTTTGAATGGAAAAGTAAGAAGTGGCAATGATAACATTATCTTTGAATCTCAGTCAGTAAAAATTGAACCTACTTGCTTTACTTTTTACACATAACCATTTACTATTTCTGAAATAGATTGCTCTAAAGAGATTAAAACCTAATTGAGGCTAAGTTTTTCTTTTCTAAAAATGCATCTATTTCTTGCCCACCATTTAGCCCAAAGAACTGATGCCAGTATTATACTCCAAATGCTTACAAAGACAAAGTTTTTATAAAGCTCTGGCCAACTTGAAAATAGTTTCCAAAGAGTATCTAGAAATGACGATTGCCAATTCATTTTACTTGCTATAAACATCCAACATGTATGTGCTACTGGACATAATAAAAATAAATGGTTGACATCTTCAAACTCTTGTTCACAAAGGACACATTTAAAAGGCTCTGCTATCCAGGTAATTTTGCAAGCTTGTCACTTATCAAAATTTTGTTTTTGATCCAGCTAGCCATGAAAAGTAGCATGCTTTAGGCAAGACCTTTGGATTCCAGCAAAAATTATAAGCTCTTTGTACCACTGCATGTGAACCAACTTGTGGAATTGACTTATAACAGGAGCCACTGATGGAATTTCCTTTTCCCTAAGTTTCTGTCTTTGTAACCTTATCAAAATTAGCATACAAGTATTTGCTATTCTAACTAAACTTTTGATCTTTTGTGTTTGGATGAGTATCAATGGATTTTAAAAAAGTCAAATAGAATGATATATTCTATTGATGAGACCAAGTTACAAATATGATTATTGTGTTTTGTTTCGTTATTGTAGGATGTAAAAATCCTGATGATGAAACTTAACCTAATAACCAAGATTTGTGTTTGATAATTGGACACTTTAAAGTTGCAAGATCTAGGTTTAACTTGAAAATAATTTTGACTTGTAAGATCCTATTTGTTTCAGGTTTAAGACACTGTCTGGCCTATGAAAATGTTTTTGTCCTGATAAAAACCCGAGTTTATAATGTCAACATTCTAACAGATGTTTCGAATAGCTCTCTATTTTCTTGTTCTGTGTATACGCTATTACAGAGGGCAGAAGTGCTAAAACAGACCGTGGATGCTAAAAGATATGGTAAAAGTGTTGTGAAATGGGGTAGATGTGCTAAAACAGACTGTGGATGCGCTAAAATACTGGTAAATTTTTTGACATTGCAAGTCTTGGTAACAGTCGATAGATGCGCTACAAAATTTGTCAGATGTGCTAAAACATACTGTAAATGCGCTATTTGAGCTATGGATGCGCTAAAAGATAGAGTGGATCCACTAAAACAGACTGTGTAAGTGCTAATTTGGGACTCCATAGTGTTGTCTAATTTTCTTCTCAATAAAGGGGCTGATTTTTGGGTGTAATTTTTTGAATTTTGAGGTATATTTGACATGATATCTTTGCTAGTAAATCTCTATTTTTGATGACAAGCCTAATGTTTCCTCTATTGTGTGAATTGATTTGGCCTGTTGGAATATTCTATTGCTAGTTGTGGGATAAAAGACTGATGAATGGGTTGACTATGATTATGATTTTATGAAAGAGCTCTTCGTTGGAAATAAGCTTGTGAATATAAAGGCTCTAAGGAAAAATCATCAGTATATCCTCTAGAAAAATCATGAAACCTATGGATGAAAGTTCTATGTTGAAGCAAGACTTTCCTACTTTGATATAAAAATTGTCTTCTTTCCAAAAGTTTCTTGTAACTAAGTTGCTTCTTTGGTTTCTTGACTCTTTTTCCAAGGTATTTCTTGACAAACTTTGTGGATTTCCAATCCCTAATCATAAGTTTTCACAGGTTGACTTGTCAAAATTTTTGTGTTTTTCTAGATGATCTTTATCTGATTTAATGATTTGAAAACACATCAAGCAATTGTAAAACAGTTGTTTTCAAGTCCTAGAATCTAAACAATAAGTGTATGTTCAAGAATCAAACATGATCCTTCTTGATTTTCACAGGTTTTTGACAAATAATACACTTCAAGAAAACTGGCTCTTAAGGTCAAAAAGGTCATCATAATACTCAACAGCCCACATCTTAAAATTGTGTCAACTCACACAGCCGTGTCACCCCCTAGAGGGCGCCCGTGTTTTTGTCTTTTCTAGGTGCATACTCAAAGTAAGATTTCTTGATCCCTTGAGCAAATGGTCCTTGGCAATTATATGGTGAGTGTCTTAGGGGCAGATTCTTCCCTCTCCTTGCACTGTGAGTATTACAATGTTCAGAAACTAACAAGTTGGATACTACACTAGGGTTCGTAGATAGGGTATCCGTTCAGAGCGACAAATGATAAACTCCCTTAGGAGACCTCCCAATCTTTAGAACAAAGATTTTGGGGATGGTTATCTTGCACACTTCCGGTAAATGTGGGTTTCCCCATATTTACTTTTATTTTATAGTGGGTTGGAAAACCTGGCTTTGGTTGTTCCCACTTAGGTCATTCCCATAGGGTGAGTACTTTTTCCCACTATGGCAGGCCTTCTAAAGGATTTAACAAAGCGTAAATTGCATGAAATTAAAGGACGGCTCTAGAATTTTCATCACCCAGTTAAGGAGAGAGCATAGGCCTATCACCGCACAATCACAACAGACAAAAGTTCAATTCTTAAAGCCAAAATGACAATTTGCTATCTACATGAAGATATTGCTTCACAAAAGAAATGATGTTTATTTTAACCAAGATAGCAATGTGTGATGACTACCCTAGGATTGATATATTTTAATCCAAATGACTACCCTAGGATTGGTTCATTTTAGTCCAAATGCAGCAAGTGAAAATACTAGCCGTGGTCACGTCGGATCTAGACAACAAATCAGTTAGATTACAAAAGCGCTAGAATAGAGGTCAGATGCACCATTTAATTGATTAGATGCACTGCAGGATCAATCATATGCGCGACAAAATTTGTCAAATGTGCTATAGAATTTATCGGATTTGCTAAAACAGAGTTGAACATGGTATAGTCAACTGCACTGGGAGCTTCTGGTCGATGCGCTGAAACAGTCTTCATAAGTGCTATATTTTTCAATGGATGCGCTAAAACAGACGTCAGAAGAGCTAAAGTTTTTTATGGATGTGCTGCAAAATCTTTTGGTCACGCTAAAAGAAACACACCAAAATCTTGTACAAACACTTTTCAAAAAAAAATGTTAAAACATGGGATTAGGGCCCCACGGTGGGCACCAAAATTTAAGTGTGGAATAAGTAATGAGTAAATAACGAAGAAAACCTCTTAATAAGACATTATATCAAAGATTTAAAAATAATTAAACTAATTTAAAAGCACAAATCTACTGTCAAAAGCATCATATTGTTCTTTATCTCTAAAGATTTATTAAGTCACAGGGCTCTCAGATTTGGTAAGCATTGTGACTGTTAAAATGCCAATCTAGAGAATGAGATGCTGCTAAATGCAATAATCTAATCTTGTATGGTGATTCCTAAATGATATGATGAAGCTACTGTAATCTATGCTGACATGGATATGATAAAAGGAAGCTACAATAATCTATGATGTAGCAATGATATTGATTCTAAAATGCTATGATTGCTATTGCTAAATGATATTTCTATTACTAAGATACTTGATTGCTTGATTGCTATTCCTATAGAGTAAGTTTACACAAAGTTGGGATCCTTTTCTTGTGAAAAGAGGTTATATTTATAGATTCACGACAACACATTTGTGAAGGGGTAGCACAACAAAGGCCTGGATTTGATCTCGAGGATTGAATGGTGAAGGATGAAGAAGCTTGAGCTGATCATGGGGATGGTTCCTCTCCACAAAGGCATCTTGCCAGAGGATAGGAAGAATCAGAGGAAGGAGGTTGACAAATTGATTTCCAATTTGTCTCTAATTTGTCTCCACAACTTTCCCGTGAATTCTAGTTGAATTAATTAGATGTTTCATATCTAATTTTATTGGTGAGCACGAATAGAGGAAATTGCCTTTATTTGAATATTCTTATTTATTCAAATTAGCAAAAGAGAATAATTAATTTAATAAAACAAACTATAGAAATTTGTTCATTAAATAAATATAGAAGAGATATGATAATTAAACAACAAAGTATTTAGGTCACAAGTTCTAGTCTCCCCCACCCCCGTGGTACCGGAGGGCGTGTCGCACCAGCGCCTCCGGTCACGTTAAAAAGTTTACTAGGCGCCCCTGCAGTTTATAGGGGGTCGTGCTGCGATTCTAGGTCTAAAAAAAAAAACAACAAAGTATTTAAACTTGCTTATTTAATTAAGATAAAATGATGTGATTAAGATAGAATAAATGAATAAATATAGAAGAAATAGTAATGATAATAATTAAATAAAACAAAGTATTTAAATTTGTTTATTTAATTAAGAGGAAATAATATGATAAAAATAGAAGAATTAAAAGTGAACTATATAAATAAATATTTCTATTTATTCAATAGTAGAGGAATTTAAGATTAATTAATCAAATAAATCATATTTAATTAATGATTTTCTCTAAATCATTTTTAGGTGAATACAGGTAGATGATTATTGGGAACCATTGTAAATTGTTTACTAATTTTATTATGATGAGGTTATCAGTATTCTTTAAATTGTTCAGTTACTATGATAGTAATTTGTAAATCCCATTGATAGTTCTCTATTGTACAATGGTTATAACTCTATTTTTTTATTGAGCTAAAATGACTCATGGATTAATTAGTTTTGCATATTACTTTGCTCCTTAGATTTCATTATTGTGTTGACTATGGCTAAGATTTACATAGAATACTTTGAAAAATGGTTTATTACTCATAACTTTAGACCATTAAATTTTTATGATTCTCATGAAGTAATATTAGTAAAAGGGAAACATCACATAATTGAATTTACTTTACATTTGATATTAATCAATAAATGAAGTAGTGTACTTTATACTATATTAATTGATAGTCTTTGTGGGTGTATGTTCCTATCAAGATCATAATTTTTTGACATTGTTAATAGTTTCCTTCATGTATTAGAAGTTATAATATAAGTTATTTAAAAAAATAGGATCTGATTTAAGTAAAATATGTTTTGTAGATAGTATTTTTTGTTATAATGAGCATCATGTGGCTACTTGTAGAAAGTAAAATGAAGTAGGTAGTTATGAGTATGGTCTTTCAATTAAGAATTGATATGAGTATACTTTAGTTATGAGTATACTTTATTGATATTAATTATTTAGTAAAAAAAATCCTAATTTACATTTGTTATTTATCAATGAAAGTTTCAATATATTTAATTTTCTTGCTAGATAGTAAGAAAAATTAGATTGATAAATTTTTATTAAATTATTTACTATCATATGGACTCACCTTACCCAATAGAGATCTTGATTATAAGAAAATGATAAAAAAAAATTAATTTTTTTTAATATTTTGTCAATGTAAGTAAATTAGCTTACCATTCTAAAGTGTGTGATAATGGACTCTAATAGTAGATGAATTGACTCTAATAGTAGATGACCTGACTAGTGGAGGCATGTTACAATCTTAGTGGTTGTGATAGGGATAACAGATTGAAGGATAACAAGAGTTAACACAGTCCCAAATGTGTATCCTTCAACTTTACATATAGCCCTCGACAAAACCATTTTTTTTTGTCTCATACCCTTTCTAAAGAAGAGCTTCACAAGAGCCAGGCTACCCATGGCTTAAATTTGATTGTCCACCTTGTCCATCATGATTTTTTTTTCTACCATTTAGTCTTCATTATTTCCTTTCGCATGACAAAGGCTTCATCTCTGTCATAGAAGCATTGCCAATACCTAGGCGACCATTTCTTGGAATAGGTCGAAAAAGATGACAATTTTTTCACTTGTTGTCCATTCATCTCAAATTTGAACTTCCTTTTTTATTTTCCATTGTAATTATGTTTGATGGCAACCTTAAATTTGTCCTCTGGTAGTGGCACATGATCTTTATGAATGTGAAAATGTACCTAGGCTGGAAATAGGTTGGAAATGGCCTCTCAGTAGACTTTAAAGCATTAGGCCAAATATCAAGACCACCATGTCCTTTAGCTTAGTAAATGTCATATATAAAATGCAGTTTGAAGACATACAAAAAGAGTTTCATTCCTTCGGTCACTCTGTCAACAAGATCCTTTTCAAGATCACCACATCCTTTAGCTTAGTAAATGCCATATATTAACTGCAGTTCAAAGAAATACAAAAAGAGTTTCATTCCTTTGGTCACTCGGTCAACAAGATCCTTGTGACTTTTAGGATGTGAAAATGTACCTAGGCTGGAAATGGCCTCTCAGCAGACTTAAAAGAATTAGGCCAAATATCAAGACCACCATGTCCTTTAGCTTTGTAAATGTCATATATAAACCGCAGTTCGAAGACATACAAACCGAATATCAAGACCACCATGTCCTTTAGCTTAGTAAATTTCATATATAAACTGCAGTTCGAAGACATACAAAAAGAGTTTCATTCCTTTGGTCACTCTATCAACAAGATCCTTGTCAAGACCACCACATCCTTTAGCTTAGTAAATGCCATATATTAGCTGCAGTTAGAATACAAACAAAAAGAGTTTCATTCCTTTGGTCACTCAGTCAACAAGATCCTTGTGACTTTTAGGCAAGCCAAAAAACTAAAGCAATACCAGAACTGACAAACAACTCACCTTATATTCTAGAAAGGCTTCGGCACATTCTTGAGGATGTTGAAGGGGAGTTTGAAATGGAAGATGTATCATCGTTTTCTCTGGAGCTCTTCGGCAAGCCAAAAAACTAAAGCAATACCAGAACTGACAAAAAAATCACCTTATATTCTAGAAAGGCTTCGGCACATTCTTGAGGATGTTGAAGAGGAGTTTGAAATGGAAGATGTATCACCGTCTTCTCTGGAGCTTTGGAGTTTGGATAATGACTATTAAACTCTAAAACCAGATTAATAAAAGTAAAAGGAAAATGAAATATTTTGCACTGGTAAAACAAAAAAATGGTTTAAAGGAGAAGATTGTTGTTTTTATAAAAAAATTCTATTAAAGAAACTCAAAAATATTTAGAATCTTTAAAAAAATCTAAAAATTTGAGATTTGTTTTTTCAACAATAGAAATTTACATTTTAAAAAAAAAAATTCTATTCTTTTATTAAAGCATAAAAGAAGTTTCTATTAAAATTTTTAAAAATAAAATTATATATACATATTAACTATCAAGTTTCTTTTAACATACATATATATATATATACACTCACGGTCAAATTTTCATATTAACTATTTTTTTTTTTTATTTTCTAAAATAAATTGTATGTATTAACATACGGTTAAATATTTATTTTTACTTATTTTATAGTTAAAATCTTCAAATACAGATATACAACCATCAAATTTAAGCCCTGACCACCAAACACTTGACATCTAATCCTGCAAGTCCTCTCTACAACAGTGCTCTCCTACGTGGCATGCACAGCTTCATCATGCTTACAACTGAAGAAAGTGAAAAGAAACTCATTGCATGCACTTATCTTTTGATGAAACCCATTCATGAAGTCGTTACTATCAACAAAATCTCCTTGCAGTATCTGTTATGTCTTCCTCTTTTATTCCTGGCCGCCATGGTAGCTTAGAGGCAGAGACAAGATCTCCAAACGAGAAGAACCCTAAGATGCTCGACCACGATCTAATAAAACTTTGACTTCACTTCAGATTTCAATCCCTTCTTTTGCATGCATGTGAAACCTTTTTGCCTTTGGACGTGGACTTGGGGATCTTGAGATAAGTCTGATTAAAAACCTTTTATGACTAAGACTTAAACTTAACAGCATCTTTATGACCAACGCATCTTTTAAGGGTTAATGCCTCAAGATAAAAGACTATCTAAGCCAAATATTTCATTGGATCTATAAAATAAATAATTTATTTCATGATTTTTCAATTAAATTCAAAGAAATAAAATAGATAATTATAATTAGAAAATACAATTTTAAAAAAGTATAATGAAGGTTTTATATCTTTGTGCCATACATAAATAATTGTAAGTTCTTTATGCAATAAGTTAGGATATACATGTAATTTGATTCTTGTTCAAATTTGAGATAAGAGGAACTACAATAAAACAACAAATTTATACAAATAAATTAATAAATTTAAAAGAAAACAATCAAATAATCATAGTGACTAGAGATTCAATCCAACCACTATTTCAACACAAACACATCTCTCTAATCACCCCTTTTTAATGGAGATTGGTAGATATAATGAACTATATTGTTGGTGCTTGATTCAAGCCCACTCTAAGATATTTCTTTTCAAATACTATCTGATATGAAAAGTGTGTTTTTGCACTTCATAAGATCATAATGATATTCTTGATTTTTTAAAATTGAAGAAATTTTAAAGCTTCTATTAATGACAAATATATGTTTTGCTTGATGATTAAAATTGTTAAATTATAAATTATAGTTTTAAATTTTAATCCTTGTGAAATCATTCTATTTTGTGAGATGAAATGTTCTATTATAAAATAAAATTTTCCTACCTTATGAATGTAAGTATCATATTTTGTTAAAATTGAATGTTATAAATAGAAGCAAAATTATTCAAAATTCACATAATTCTCATATGAAGAACATGAAAGAAGATAACATTTAATAAAATTAATAAATTGAGAATCAAACACTAAAAATACACCTAATCAAGGGACAAAAGAATTCTCTATCAAAATACCACACCAACCCTTTCTTTCGTTCTTTTTTCTTAATTAAGAAAGCAGTGAAGAGTTTTTTTTTGCTCGTACACACCAAAGCAGAATTCCAAAAATAGGAAAAAGAAAATACAAGATTTTCCGGGTTCATTCAATCAGAACCCTAACAAAGCCCATAAACAGAGAACCAGAAGCAGATATGAAGAGGACAAACTTTCAGAGCCACAAGGCCCCCGCTTTCATAAAGGCTTGGCACAAGATCTCCGCTAATATGCTCCGCCATGAGGCGGTCAAGGCCGCCGAGCAGCTTCCCTCCGACGACCACCGGATGAACGCCCAAGCTGCAGAGCAGCCGCTTCACCACATGACACATGCAACAGGACGCCAGCCGCTCCACCGCCTCCTCGCCCGTCTCAAAACTCTCCGCCTGATTTCTCAATTAAGTGCACTTTAGCCCAATCGCTGTGATGAAGTGCAGCAACAACAAATTTTAAAAAACAATCAAATAATCATAGTGGTCAGAGATTCAATCCAGCTACGGGAGAACTGTTGAGGCTTTTCAACACAAATCCATTTCTCTCTGATCACCCCTGTTTTCAATGGAGGTTGATAGATATAAAAAACTGTATTGTTGGTGCCCGATTCAATCCCACTCAAGAAAATCCCATCCCCCAGCACTGCAGCAACAACACTCTCAAGAGGTTGAGGAAGATCATCAACTACCCTCCAAAACTTCTCTGTACAGTCGAATTCTGTTACAACGTCCCAGTTAAAACAATACAAACGCCCAAATGCAGACACCATGGGCTGCACACAATCTTCCATAAACCACATGTTTGGCAAAGTCGACCAGACTTGTGTCTCTGGGTGGAGTCGTTCAACCTCCTCCTCAAACAAGTTCTGAACGTACAGCATGCCTTCCATAAAAACACAGTCACATAAACATCGCCGTTGAAGCATATTGGGAAGAAGCTTCCATTCGTCTGCCTCCACATTGTAAACTGCAGCTTGGCTTGTAATTTTACAATTCTGTCTTCCTCCGGCAATGTAAATCAGTCCTTGAGGCGATGCACAGCAGGCGAAGTCAACTAGGAATTCTGGGGTGGGCATATCTGCACCTTTCCGCCATTTGCAAGACACAAAGTCATAGACCAAAATCGCCTTGTTTGCCTCTAGCCTCTTGCGTTTCGAACCTGCTCTGTAGCGCTTATACAAGCCTAATAAAACCAGTTTCTGCTTAACACAGATACACTTGGAATATGAGTAAAATTCAAATTCAGCGGGAACGGGAGGGAGCCTTTCCCATAACTTGTTTATGGGATCATATATAGTTACCAGAGGACCCTGTTTACATCGATCATTCAAAGTCTCTAGCAAAATTACGAACTCTTCACACATTCCAGACTTCATTCTTTCTTCATAAAAGCTGGGATCTTCCAGCACCGCCTTCCAGCTTTTACACACTTTCTTCAGTTTGCCGTGGGATTTGTAAGACACTCTCATTAGGGTCTCTGTAACTAATTCCTTTGGAATAATCGTAGAAAACTCCATAACCAATTATGCTGTTAAACAATGCTCAAATGAATACTGATTCTACCCAGCGTATTACTTATAGTTTTCTAAATGTATGCGCGGTGCTTTTTTTAATTTATTTCTAGTGCTTTTTTCTCTACGTTTAGAAAACAAATTTCTATATATTAGTTTTTTTATTTTTATTTAAAATTAATAAAAATCGAGTGTTAATTTTTTTATTTATTACGCCGAAGGCGAGTTCTATATGAGCTTTTAGAGCTCATTTTGCCTATCAACGGTGGAAAACGAAGGATAGGGCTTCGTTGACAGTAAAATGAATCTCAGCCGTCCATTTTTTTCGCTATTTTTCAACTGTTTTTCGCCGTTTTCCGACTATTTTTCGCCGTGTTTTCTAACTCTTTATACCCGTCGATCGTTTTGCCACTTTCATGAAACACAAAACGGTAATTTCGTAATAATTTTCCAGCGAAAACTGCGCTTTTATCCGCATAGTTGACAGGGGACAGCACGATGCATGTCTTTTTCCCTCCTAAATAGCTTTTTGTCCTTTTCTTTTTTTTGCTCCGTCTGCAGAGTACGTTATGACACAGTAATAATTTTAATATTATTAATAATTTTTTTATATTAATATATAAATATGTATTATTGATTTCATTATTATATTAATCTATTATATTTACTATTTGTGTATTAACTATTGTATTAACTATTATATTGTTATATAATATAGCATTATATATTATAAACCAAATTAGTTATTATATAAAACTAATATAGCATTATGAACTATATTTATTATTATAGCTTATGTTATATATAATAAATATTATTAGATCTAAATATAATTTAAGATATTCTATATGTTATATTTTTTACATATAATACTAATTAAAATATTTAATATATTATATGTTCAATATTTGTTAAATGTATTATTTAAAAGTATATTAAATTTATTAAAAACATAAATTATATTTATTTATATAATAATATAATATTAAATATAAATATTCTATATAGTATATATTTTATTTATAATAAGTAGTAATTAAATATAAACATAATATATAATTAATATGCAAAATATTTTTTAATTTATTAAAAAATATATTATAAATTATAAAATATTATATAAAAATATATTATATATTAATTAGATTATATTTATAGTTAATAATTTCTAATACATAAAAAATAGCTAAAATTTAAATATTTATATTTAAAAAACTTGTGCCATTACATGCACAAAATGAGGGAAGTTTGTTGGAAATATATTTTTAAATCCCCGTTTTCATTTAAATGCCTTTGTTGCTCCCATTTTCATTTAAACACTTCAATGAAAATAAAAAATAAAAAAATGAAAACAAAAATCCAAAAATTATACATAGCCTGGTAAAGGATGTCGTAATGTTAAAATATAATTTCATTATTAGGATCTAAGCCGTAATTTTCATTTTAATAAACATAATCTAAAAGCCTTGTCAAAGCCTTATTTTCAGGCTGGAGGAGTGGCAGAGAAAGCGATGAAAAAGTGGCAGGGAAAGCAGTAAAAAAATGGCGAAAAATGATGGATGACTGAGATTTGTTTCACTGTCAACCAAGGCCTCTTGTTATGTTTCAATCGTTGAAGGAGAAAATGAACTTGGAAAGTTCATATAGGGACACGCCTTTGGCATAATTATTGGGCAATCACCATGAGAGCATTATTTTTCTCACAAGCTTTATGGGAGCTTATAGAAAATGGTTACCCAAAACCACTTGATGCAACAACATATAATGCTTTAAATCAAGCATAAAAGGAGTTATTAAGAGTTAATAAGAAGAAGGATTCAAAAACCCTCTTTTTTATCCTTAAAGGAGTGCATGAGAGCATTTTTCCAAGAATTGCAGTAGAAAAAAAGGTCCAAAAAAGAATGGGATATACTTCAAACAACCTATCAAGGTATGGAAAATGTTAAGACAACTAAGCTACAAATGTTGAGAAGAGATTTTGAAACAATTTACATGAAGGATAATGAATCAGCAGACTCATTCTTCACTCAAATTATTGGACTGGTAAATCAAATCAGATCTCATGGGGATACACTTGAAAATAGGAGAGTGGTTGAAAAGATTTTAAGGATTTTATCCACAAGGTTTGAATCCGTAGTTGTGGCCATTGAAGAAAAAAAGAACCTTTCACAATTTTCAGTTGTTGAGCTCCATGCATCTCTAATTTCTCATGAGCATAGGTTAAGCAGGTCAACAAACTCATCATTGGACCATGCATTCAAATCACAAGCTTCAATCAGCTATGGTAGAGGCAAGGAAGATCAAATTTTAGAGGAAGAGGAAGAAATTCATATAGAGGTGGAAGAAGCAGCCCATCAAGCTCAAGTAAAAGAGGTAGCAACCAAAACTCAAGTCCATACTCATCTCAAAATCAGCCTCAAGACCAAATGTATGACAAATCTCAAGTCCAATGACACTATTGCAAAAAATATGGGCATTATTTGAATGAATGTAGAAAGAAACAATATGATTCTAGACAACAAAATACAAATTTCACAAAAAAAATCAAAACCAAAAATCATAACAAAGCACTACGTTTTTGGCATGCAATATTGCATAAGCAAATGAAAAAGATGTATGGTTTTTAGACTTAGGTTGCAACAATCATGTGACAGGGAATTTAGAAATGTTTTCTAGTTTGGATGAGAGTGTTAAATTTTATGTAATATTGGGCAATGAAAACAAAGTAGAAGTCAAATGAAAAGGGAATATCAACATTCTAACTAAGAAGGGGGAGAAATTTTTTATTTCTGATGTGTATTTTGTTCCTGGGTTAAAACATAATCTAATGAGTATTGGGCAGCTTGTTCAAAAAGGGTATAGAGTATTTTTCAAAAAAAAAGAATGCACAATTTTAAATAAATATCCAAACAATCATCTCATAGCAAGAGTCCAAATGAGCAACAATAGGATGTTTCCCTTAAGGTTAAAACAAGATTTGAAGGTAGAATTTGCTCAAGGAACCCCTTCAACAAACTCATAAGAGGGTGAAGAGAAAACTATAGCAGTTACTCAAGTGATCCTTCAAGTAGAAATAAAAGATGAAAATTGGATTTGGCATCTAAGATTTGGGCACTTAAAAGGCTAACATTCACAGCTATTTCATGAGTTTCTGAGCTACAAAGTCTTCACATACACCCCTGCTTCACATTCCAAAGATATGCATGTATGCAAAAAACCCCATATGTCACTCATCAAAAAAACAAAGAGACTCATTTGCAAGCAATGTCAAAATCCAACTCTTAGACACCTAAAGTACAATTCAACTACTACAGGTATCTGGATTTCTTATTTAATTCATTACCAATCTAATAATTTGTATTGAATTTCAAATTCAACATTCTCTTTTATATTAGTTGTTATTCAAATACTAAACAAATCTACTCTTTATTATGGATACATTGGAGTTCAAAGTTACCGTGTGACAAAATGAAACAAAATATCAAATATGTTTATACCATTGTAATCAATTGCATACATTCTTATAATTGCAATTAAACATTCCATGAAAACAATGGACTTTCAAAATTGTATATATGTATCCTAGTTTTTACATTTTTATATCAAATCAAGTTGAGATCCCTTTCATTTGCATACTATTTCCATTTTATTTTTTCCATGTCTTGCTTTTATAAGTTATATACACAAATTCAAATACAGCCATACAATTATTCGGCGTACACCATTGTACACTTAAAGTGCAATAGCTAGTTTTTATTTAATTTGAAGTCTATTTAATACATGTGTTGTAATAAAATAATATATTAATAAGTGATATATTTTTATTATTTGACTTAATTAATGACTTTATCTTTACTTATTTTTATTTTACTTTTATTTATTTTATTTTGTGATTTTGGTTAATTTGGTTAAAATCTTCAATTTGTATTCTTATTTGGAAGGTTGAAGATGCTCCCTAGTTGATTGGTAATAATTCTTTCATAGCTCTTAATTTTTTTGAAGTTGTTGCTAGAGCTCTAGCTCCGAATAGATCAAATAAGAGTTTCATTAGATTTTAATATTGATGTTTTTATGTCTATAACATCTATTAACTTTTAGACTTTTAGTTCTTAATTTTATTTTTTGGTTATTGCAAGGTTTTATGGAGTTTTATTTTTCTTTTTTAATGAATATTTTTTATTTTATTCTATTGATTAAAAGATAGAACAATATTTACAAAAGGGGGAGTGGTAACTTAGAGACACATCCACAAAGTCTAAAAGAACATTACTTGCTTTTTCTTATTTTCATAATTAAAATATACATAATACTTTTTTATGTTCAATATAAATGAATGTGACCACATGATCACATTTTTTTTTAATAAAAGACGGGTAAAAAAATTATTGAATCATAAAGGCATTACAAAGCAGTAAGAAACACACCCACCAGGGGCACAATCAAAACTGAGAATTAAGTAACACCCAAAAAGCTCCTCATATCCTCCATAACCAAATCTTCAAGAACAAGGGCCAAATCATCAGGAAGGTTGCCCCAATCATCCACATTCCAAGTCCCCATCTGCTCAGATGCCCACCTCACCAAACCATCTGCCACCTTATTCCACTCTTGTGGAACATGAAAAAAAAAAGAATCTAAAGCATTTCTCAATGAAACAATTTGTTTGGTCATTACCGCAAGTTTCTAGTTCACCTCCTCAAATTGTCTCTTATTCAACATATCAATAACAACCTAAGAATTAGTTTCACAAAAAATCCACCTCCAACCAAGGGCACAAGCACGCTCTAATTCCAAAAGAATAGATATAGCCTCCATGAGATTATTAGTATGTTGGCCTCTATATAGAGAGAAGAAAAAGATTACCAACCCCAAACTATCCCTACCAATGCCACCAATTCCAGCATGCCCAGGATTACCTCTGGAAGATCCATTAGAATTGATTTTCAAATTCCCCACAACAGGAGGACACAAGTGACCAATACGACAGACCCTCGCTCTCCCATGCCCATGTTGAATAGTCATCAAATTTTTCCATCCACCCACAGAGATACCCATGGCATCAACAACATCATAATCACCATAAACAATGAGAACAAACAGATCACACTTAGCAACCAAAGTTTCCTACAGACCCCCAAAAATCCTCAACTAGAGTTGACCAACAAGCAGCTTCTTGTCCAAAAACATTATATGGTTGCACTCCAACCAAATATTCCAAATTATCAAACTAGGGCCAATGATCCAAGCTATGAGAAGAAACAAGGTCTTTATAGGGGGAGACCCCTGATTCCTCCAAAATTTATCCAAAGAAGAAGCATGTCTACACAGTATATGCCAGAGATTCCACCAGAAATGCCAAATAAATTTTGCAAAAGAACACTGAAAGAAGAGATGGGGATGCACTCCTCATGCCCAGCACACAGAACACACATAGAGGGCCCCTAAAACCCATGCTTCCCAAGGTTCTCCCAGGTAAGGAATCTTCCTTGCATTACTAACCAAGAGAAGAAGTTACACTTAGGCCAAGAAAACTTATTCCAAACCTATCTCCACCATGAGACCTCTAGGCTCCCAAACATTTGATTATCAAGAACTTGATAGCCTGAGGCAGCATTAAATTTACCTTTTAGATCAGGATCCCAAGCCAACACATCTCTCCCAGGAAACCACATGATCACATTTACCTATGTATTTTTTATTAAATTGATAAAGTATAATATTATAAAATAAAATGATAAAAAAATATAAATAAGAAACATTTTAATAAATTGAAAATTTAAAAGTAACAAAATTGTGAAGTGTGTGGGGTGATGAAATGCATGAAGGAGAGGTGTCTTTTTGAATATCTTTGTTGTCGGGACTGCACTTGTTTTTGTAAGAACATGTCCAAATAATAAAATATCAACAACAAACAAGGAAAAAATAGAGCATTAAATAGTGAGAAATGACTAAAATAAATTATATTGATCTAACTTGCTTACATACAATCCAACAACTTACCTCAACAGTAGTGTTGCTCACAATGGATAGCCTCATATTTATACTTGAGGCCTATATGATCTAGAAACTTCTAATGTTCTAGATATCTCTAAAACTCAAATGTTCTTTTTCCTTGAACAACTTCTAGTAGCTTCTATCTTCTAGAAGATTCTAGCCCTTCTAGAAGATTCTAGTTCTTCTAGAAACATCTTGTAACTTTTCTAGACAATCTTCTTCCTTAACATCCCTCCTTAAGATTGGATATAATTTTACAAAGATACAATGAAAAGGGGAAGATAAAAATGAGAGTAAGATACAAAGGAGAGGGGAAAATTATACTACCACCCCCCCTTAGTGTTCAACTCTAACATACCAAGCATTTTTCACAATTTCAAGAATTTGGCTTCAGTCATGTACTCTTAATAAACACATCAGTTGTTTGTTCTTCACTTGGACAATATAATAGATTGACAATATTTTCTTGAACAAGATCTCGTATGTAGTGAACATCAAGCTCAATATGTATTGTTTTGGCATGAAAGACTAGATTGTTGGCAACCTGTATGGTACTTTGATTATCATATTAAAGTACAAAGTAGTACTAGAACTTTGGGAAAAACCAAGCTCAAATAGAAGATTTCAAATCCAAACTGCTTCCTTTTCTACTTCTTTTGTTGCTCTATATTTTGCTTCACATGAAGACAATGATGTAGTAGTTTTCCTTTTGCCACTCCATTTAATAGGACTTGATCTAAGCTGAAAAACATAACTGCCAGTAGATTTTTTGTCATCTATATTACCTCCCCAATCCAAATCTATAAATCCAACCAAAGAAATTGAGGACTTCTAGACATGGTGGATTCCATAGTGTATTGTTCCACGAAAATACCACATTATCCTTTTTGCAACCAACCAATGACTTTTTTTAGGTTCCTACATAAATCTTGATACTTGAGTAACTGTAAAACAAGTGTTTGGTCTAGAATGAATTAGATAAACCAAGTTGCCCACAAGTTGCCTATACAAAGTAGCATCAACCTTCTTGGAAGTACATTCTTTAGTAAGCTTGATTCCAGATTGAAAGGGAGTAGAAGCTGGCTTGTATTCCAGCATGTTAAACTTTTCTAAAATATCCAAAGCATATTTTTATTGGCAAAGGAACAATCCATCATGTAGTCTGCAAACTTGTAAACCAAGAAAATAGTTTAATTATCTCAAATCACTCATATGAAATGCCCTTCTTTTTTTTGATTTTAAATCATTGATTATCCCAATATTTAGTCCAACAATGAGTAAATCATCTATGTAAACTACAACAAGAATAATCTCATCTTGAACTTTCTTCAAATAAGATTTGGATCAGAGCTACACCTTTTAAAACCATGAAGCTAAAAGTATTTGTCTATCTTTTCATTCCATGCCATTGGTGCTTATTTTAGACCGTAAAATGGTTTCTTTAATCTGTAAACAAGGTGAGGATGTTTTTCATCTACAAAACCAGGTGGTTGATTCATGTATATTTATTTAACTAAATCTTCATTTAAGAAAGCATAATTTTTAACATCCATTTTATGAATATGTCATCTAAGACTAACTTCCAAAGAAAGAATAATTCTAATTATGTTCATTTTGATGATAGGAGCAAACATTTCTTCATAATCAACACCTTCCTTTTGATTGAATCCCTTAGTAACCAATCTAGCATTTTATTTTTCTATGGCTCCATTAGATTTGAATTTTGTTTTGTAAACCCATTTGCAACCAATAACATTCTTACCTTTGGGAAGGGGCACAAGTTCCCAAATTTAATTCTTTAGTAATGCATAATATTCCTCTGGCATGGCTTACTCCCATTCTTTCTTCCCTCTAGCTTGCTCATATGAGATTGGGTCATTTATTTGTAAGAGTTTTTCCATGAGGGCAGTGCCATTCCTTCCTTGGAGTTTTGGGCTTTGTCTATATATCTCTTCAATACTTTTTGTATTCTATCTAGTTGGAAGTTCTTTTCTTCATCACTACTATTAGTTATATCATCTTCATTAGTAGTAGTGCTCTTATCATCCTTGTTAATAGAGTTTCCATTTCTTTGTAAAATATTTGAAATGTGGAAATCATGTGTGGTTGTAAGCTGTGAATGTTCATCAAACCTTACATCTATAATAATAAAGATCTTTTTTATTTCCAAATCATACAATATGTAATCCTTTGACTCTTCACTATAGTCCATAAATAAACACTTACTTGAATTTTTGGTTCTAGCTTTTTCCAGTTTTCTTCTGGGATGTGAGCCCAAGCAACACACTCAAATACTTTAAAATACACAATGTGAGGCTTTCTTCCACTCCAATCTTCTTCAGGAGTGACAATTTTGAGGGATTTGGTGGGGTTTATATTCACAATATGTGCAACACAAGAGACATCCAATCCCCAAAATTTATTATGCAAACTTTTAAAATGCAACATACAATTTTCCATTTCTAAAATATTTCTATTCATCTGTTCAACTACTCCATTTTGTTGAGGGGTATGTGGAACTATTCTTTGTACCTTAATACCATAATTTTCACAAAATTATTCAAATGCATAGTTGCAATATTAACCCCCATTGTATGTCCTTAGGTTTTGATACCATGTAAGAACAAGCCCAAATAATAAAATATCAACAACAAACAGGAAAAAAATAGAGCATTAAACAGTGAGAAATGGCTGAAATAAATTATATTGATCTAACTTGCTTACATAGAATCCAACAACTTACCTCAATAGTAGTGCTATTCACAATGGACAACCTCATATTTATATTGGAGGCCTCTAAGATCTAGAAACTTCTAATGTTCTAAATATCTCTAAAACTAGAATGTTCATTTTCCTTGAACAACTTCTAGTAGCTTCTATCTTCTAGAAGTTTCTATCCCTTCTAGAAGATTCTAATTCTTCTGGTAACTTTTCTAGACAATCTTATTCCTTAATAGTTTTAGACTTCAAATATAGAACATTTGTTGATAATTGATGTTCTAGCTATTTTTAACCAATCATTTTTTGCAGATTTGGAAGGAAAATTCTATTTTTGGAAGTTCTAATAAACCCAATCAATTTTTACATATTGTTGATAATTGATGTTTGTCATTCAGTTCTACGATAATCACCATCTTGTGCATCATACATAGATTTAATTTGCTAGATTCCTTTTGCACGCCACATGTTGGCTTTTTTCCCCTACACATTTCTTTATTTAGCATATTTAGATAGTTAGTTTTAGTTTTAATAATAGTTAACAAACTTTTTTCACCATTTAGCTGCCAATCATCTTTGCAAGATCTTACCCTGGAAAGTTTAAGTTTGTTATGTCAGTTACTATAAAATTTCACTCCTGCAATTTTAAAAACATGAGTAGTTTATAAGAACCATTATATTCTACTCTTTTGAATTAAATTTTGACTATCAAAACTTAGAGATCTAGCAAAACTAATAATAATATGGAAAAATGTAACATTACAAAATGAACAAGTAACACCAATGTATTGAATAGTTAAAACTTATATATATATATATATACATAATTTAAATTATTTTAAACACAGAGAGTGTAAAAAAATTTCCTCCTCTAAATAGAGCTCTTCATTTTCAACACCTAGGACTCTTCACAATCCTGACACTACCCCATCTTCACCTCCCTGGTTAAAAAATTCCCTCTACCAAAAGAGAAAAATGACACCTATGAATTTGTTAGAAGAAGACGTAGTGGGGAATATATTATAGAGAACCCTTAAATTCAAGAAATTGAAAACTACATCTAGTTTTAAATTGAAGATGAGACCTCCTGATATCTGATTATGGAAGTTGCCCAACCTTAAGTATAAAAAGGATCCCAATTATGCTACCATAGAAGATCACAATATAACTAAAGTGGATTTAGGTCCACCCAGTAGGGATGGAGATATTCATAATTTTCAGGTTACTACCTCTAGATTGGTGGAAAGAATAGAAAAGGATAAACATGACAAAGATGAGTTATAGAACTCAATTGAACTCCTTTCAAATTTCCTTAGAACCTTGATAGATCCCTCTCCTCAACCTCTCAGCTAGGAAAGTCTTTCCTTTGATCCTAATTTTGTGGTTGGGAAGGCAATGATGAGTAGGATTTAGAAAGATAGTTATTATGGAAAGGTTGCTCAGAGTTGGGTGCTAGAGATTAAAATAAAAGGGCCTCCTTTTATTGAGAAATTTTAAAATGTGTATGATGAATTTATGTTATTAAGAAACTCAATTAAGTCTAAGTTGGTTAACTGTAAGTAGTGATAGTCACATTGGTTAAAAATTGACTGTGAGTTGGCTGAAATCATTGCAATGGGTATGGGGAAAGTTGCTTAAGAAAATATTATTTCATCCAAAGAATATTCTTGAGTTTTTATGTGGAGAACAAGTATAGAGTGAAATATTTAAATCATAAAATTGAATTTCTTGGAATAGACAAAGTTGATGAAGGAATTTAATCATCTTAGTAATAATTTCACAAAGAAATTATCTGATTTCAGATGCTAGATAATGAAGGATGACAATCAAGGTCTTGCTACACTTGAAGAGCTAAAATACTTCTTTAAAGAAGTTAATACCTTATTAGAGGAATAGGTGTTTGATAAAGAAGCATTAAATAAATTGGATAGGATTGATCTTCAACTTTATCATGGCATGAAGACTCTCATGTTCTCATAACACGTAAGATGGAGGTCATCCGTACCAATTAAGCTACATGGAAATTGAGAACAAGGAACGTAACTGTTCCACAAATAATGAAAATTCCCATTATCATACTGGCTTTTAAAGATTATTAGGTATGTGTGGTAGCTACCCAACAAGCACCGCTAGAAGGAGAAACTCCTATTGATTCGCATGCCCAACTTCCCTAGCAATAAATTTTCTCTTGATTTCTCAAGCTTTATCTTTTATTTAATGATGTTAGAATTGGTTATTGTGATTATTTCAAGGATCAGTTACTTTTAGTTATTTCAAGACTTTGGTGATAGCTATGTTGCAAAAAAATTATAGATATGCTTTATTTTAACATTGCAACAGTCTAAAATTTTGATCCCCCTTGCACTGTGATGCACAAGTGAGAATCCATCTTATTTGAAGGATCAAATTTTGTAGTTTTGATTATCTTGTTGTAGATGTTTATTGTCTATGTGTAATGAATTATGAATGAAATGCTAATGTTTATGAATAATTCTGTGAGCTTAGATAAGCATTTGAATATTCCTTCCCTATGAGGATGTGGTGTTCTTTGGTGTCTTGTTCATTTACTTGTAGAAAATTTTGAGATTGCATAGAGTCAAGCCATCTTTCGTAAACGATCTTATGAAGCAACCATGTCTTACCTCCGTACTTCCACTGAGGCCTTGGTGGCTAACCCATTTTCCCCTTCTCTGCAAGTCAAGGTTGCGGAGTTAAGGCATAAAAAAAGTTACTAAAAACTATGCTACTAGAGGAGTGCAAATCAAGGCCAAGCTTCACTGGCTTAAAATTAGAGATCATACCTCAAAAGAATTTTTCTTGGCTCTTCGAGCTAGGAACTCATCTCCTAGTATCAAATGGATCAAAGATGGCAATGTTGTGCTTTCCAAATTTCCTGACATTCTCTAGGATTTTGTTAGGCATTATGAATAGGTGTTCATAGCTCAAGAGTACACTTCAGAGTGACATTAAGCGATTTAGGATTGTCTCATTGTTGCCAGCCAGCTCACCCTGCAAACCTTCGTGCCACCGACAAAAACCGGGAAGATCTAAAGTACCGCACGATGTCCTATAAATCCGATGTTTCCTTATGGTCTCCTGCATCCCTGGGACCATGCCGGGTTATTCCGCCACCAAGTTACCCCAAAATTAGTGTATTCATTACACAAAAAGGAAACAAATTCATATACAAACGGCGATCCCAAGACCATAAATCCGTTCCTTCATCGCTTCCCCAACGTCTCTGCCGTTCCAAAGCCCTTCCCTTGAAAATCTACCATCTTTTTCCTCAGATTGTGCACCCAAAACATACTGGATTCATTAAGTCCAAGTTCGTCTTAATAGACAACATTATTAATGTTTGGGAAGGTATCTAGAATGGGTGAGATGCTCTAATCAAAAATCTATCTTTATTAAAATTAAATTTTCTAAAGCTTATGATCTCATTAAATGGCCTTTCATAATTACCATGTTGTCCGCCCTGCGTATTTTTCCTCAATTCATACACACTATGCAAATGTTTTTCTCTATCGCCTCTACTTGCATCATCATTAATGGCTGCCAGTCCCCTTCCTTTAGTTTTTTCGTTCCATTCGCCAGGGTTTCCCACTTGCCCCCTCACTTTATGTTCCTACTACTGAGGGGTTTGGGTATTTGTTGGCTCATGTTGTTTCCCAAAGAGAGGTTCGTGGATTTTCTTTGCCTGATTCACCAACCTAGCTAGTTGATGGCCACTTCACTGATGATTCTTTTCTCACTTTATTAGAGGAGGAAAATAATTTCAAAGATGCTCTTGATTACCTTCAGAATTTATGCCTAGCTTTTGGTTCCACAATTAAGTGGCACAAAACCTTGTGCTACAAATAATTTTTCCTGCCCAACCCTCACTGGATTCAACATTATGGCTGGAAGTGAAATTCTCCTGGTGAAATATTTTGATTTCTAGGCATTCCTTTTACTTTTCAGGCTTCTTTCGTTGATCTTTGACAAGCGGTTCTTTCTCGGATTGAGTAGAAACTTGCTCTCTAGATAACCGAGCCACTTTCTCTAGCTAGTAAATTCCAGATTTTCTCAAAGGTGCTAGCAGTGAATCATGTGTATTATTCTTCTTGCTAGCCCTCTTCAAAGGCCTCATATGCTAAACTAGAAAAAAAATTGCGTGATTTTCTATGGGCCTCTTCTTAGACCCATTGAGGGTTTCACCGTGTTGCTTGGGAGTTTTACTACCTACCTAGAGACTCTAGTGGGCTTTTCCTTCTCTCCACTCAGTGGCAAGGGATTTATCTTTGTGTCAAGTGGATTATCAGAGTGCTTGCTAGTGATGAGGCATGGAAAATCCTCCTCAAGCAGTGTATTCAGTCTGTCTTTCCTGTACACAGACCTTATTGGAAGGGAATTGGCTTTCAAACCCTCTTGGTTATGAGGAAACCAATCCAGATTGTGGAATTTTTTTGGCCAAGATCATTTGGAGAGCCTAGCAAGTGGTTAATCCTTGGCTTCACTGGTCTAGCTTTGGATTTCGTGATGGGCTCTTGCTTAATCAACGGAATGTGTGGTGGTCACCTCTGTTTTCCAATGTTGGTTGACCCTTGGCCAAGCTTTCCTACCTTAAGGGTCTTAGATTTCACAAGAAGGGTATCCCTAGACAATTTTGCACTTATTTCACAGACCCACAATGCGTATTTTTCCTTGAGAGGTTTTCCATGCTCAATATGGTTTTCAAAACCATGATCATGAAACTTATGATAGTCTAGTGAATCTTGTGAGATGGGGTTAGAAATAAAATAGCATAGATAAAGTGACAACCAACACTACTAAGCTATTAAACCACATCAACAAGAGAATACAAAAAAAAATGGAGATATCAAAATGAAAGAAAACAAAATAAAGCACTTCCCATCTTGTAGTTGATTCCTTCTCTTGCTCTCCTTCTTGTTATGCAAATTTTCCCTCAAATTTGTTGAAATACTTGCGCAAATACCTACAAATTATAAGTAGAAAGTTGGAGAAGAATAGTTGTTAAGCTGAAAATGGAGAAGGAAGGTTGCTTTTATAGACAACCCTTCGAATAAATGGCTGAGATTAATCCTCTAGAAGGATTCCAAGATCAATGGTCTAGAATTGATGCACCAAGAATATGCTATTCTTGGAGGAATCATGGTAGACAGACATGCAAGGACACGTAGGCTATGACAGACATGTAGGGACATGCAAGCTATGACAGGCATGCAGGGACATGCAGGCTATGACAGACATGCAAGGACATGTAGGCTATGACATACATGCAGGGACATGCAAGCTATGACATGAAATAATGACAGGGTATCTTTGACCAAGTGGAGGTGCATAAATAATTTATTCAAAATGGAGGAAAATGACAAGTGGCAAATAAATAATTTACCAAATTATTTATTTAAATAAAATGACAAAAGGAGCATTTAATTAAATTAATCATTTTAATTAAATGGGGAGGTGGAAATTAGACATGGATAATTAATTTGAATTATTTATCCAAAAGAGAGGAATGAAACACAATTAAATAATTTTGACAATTATTTAATTATAGAAGAATAAAAGGTCAAATAATGATTATTATTATTATTTGAGTATAGATGAAAGATAAATAATTAAATAAAAAATGATTTATTTTTAAATTATTGAAGAAAGGGATATATTAGAGACGCAATTAAATAATTTTAATTGATCAAGATAGAATAAAGATGAGAAGGTGAATTAATTAAATAATTAAAAATTATTTAATTAATAGAGGAATGCTGTCAAACTTAATTGAATAATTAAAATTATTCAATTATCGAAGGACAATGACCAAGAAAAATGATGCTCAGAGACTTAGGACATTTTTCAGTGTCTACATTTTTCCCCTCTTTGACATAATGCAATTCATCGCATTGTGTCAAAGAAATTTAATTGTGAAATATGCCCCAGTGATAGCAGGGTACGGGTATGCCCAAGTGAAAGAAGAATGACAAGGAGGGTTGTGTATGCTCCCTCGAGAGGACAAGTGAGTTCAAAGAACATGAATGTGCTCTCGAAATGGATGATAAGACTTAGAGGATGAAGGATAGAAGAAATGTTAACTTGGAAGGTGATGGATATTAGTGTGGAAGAGAAAGGAGGATGAAGATGGAAGGCTAGATGAGAAATGATAATGGAACCAACTTTCATGCTTACATTTTTATATTTATCATCATTGGGCAGATTATTATAATGGCCAACAAACACCATGATATGAGATAGACCAAGGTGTGCAAGGTTGTACCATCACGTGAGACAAGCAGTCACATACAAGGATGATCATGGCTCATACTAAGAGAGTGATTGTCCCAGTAATTTTGTCATAATCAACCACAAATAGTAAAGACAGCCAAGACAAATCATGAAATGTCATTGCTCCTCTAAATCCTGTTGTCAGGACATCCTCGAGGAACTAGCATCATGATTGCCAAAAGACAAAACAAGCATCATAAAATTAAATTCCAAGAGCTTGTCAAGTGTCTGAAAGTCAAAATGTCAAGTTTGTCAAGTTTGTCAAGTGTGGTGGAATGTCGGATGTCTTGGTGTCAAAATGCCAGGGTTGACGATATGAAGAAGCTAGATTGGTGTCTAGTTTAGGATGAACACATCCTAAACGATGTCGAGATGTCAGATTCAGAAAGGACACATTTTGAATGACGTCGATGCCAGAGTGATACCAAATTCAGGAAAGACACATCCTGAATGAGGTCCATGTCAAGATGTCAAATTGATGTCAAGTTCAAGGACACATCCTGAACAATGTCGATGTCAAAATTAAGTTTGGGAAGGACACATCCCAAATGATGTCGATGTCAAGATTGTCGAATTTAGGAAGGACACATCCTGAATGATGCCGATATCAAGAGGAATGTATCTCAAATGTTGTGAGAATCCTCAAAATGCTAGATGACCGTGATGATGCCTAAGAAGGAAACATCCTATGGCATGATTAAATGATGGGCTACCCTTTAGAAGGACACATCTGTAGAGTAAGCAAGATTTCACTAGTTTGACTAAGTTTGACTGATTTTGATATGCTAAGATGATTGTCGTGCTTGAATGATAGATTGTAGAAGTTCGCTTGGGTAAATTGTTCATTCAAATTTTGACAAAGATCATTATAAATTTATAGACTATTTCATGTGTGTGAGAAAATAGTGTAATGAACCCTAATGGACTGACCTAGTGTGGCCTTGGGGGCTCATTGACAGACAGCCTTGCCTAAATCATACACTTAGAGATCTCGTAGTTCGACACGACCAATGAATTTGTCTTATTGACCAAAGATTGAGTCATGACTTATTTTGACAAACCCAATAGGACTGACTGAATATCTCGGGGGCTTGAAGATGAGCCTTGCTTACGTAGCAAATGCACAGAGATGACATAGTTCGACAATGACAAAGACTAATCAAGACTTGAATTGATGTGACTGTGTTGACTGACATGACTCCATTTTTTGGAATTTTTGTATTTTCCTCAAGACATTTTTCAATTTTTAGGTCTTTTTTTAGGACATTTTATGATTTTTAGGTTTTATTTTAGGACATTTTATGATTTTTAGGATCACATGCGGTACCCACTGCAGTCTCATGATAAAAAATTTCCCCTAGTCAAGTTGAGAATGAGTTAGGAAAAATGGAATGTAAAGAAAAGGCATGACTAATATGGATAGTGGACATTATGCAAGACTTGATTTCTACCATTGTTAGCCATGAACGAAAATGTCATGTTGTCGGGGTGAAGTTTTATGACGAACATTGGAAAAGAGTATGTTTATTAGGGGCCAAGGTAGATAGAGTGACAGTAGATGGCACAACAATGACTGACTACACATGACGCCTATTTGCCAGGTTTTCACCATGGTACTTATCCAAAGCGCTAGTTTACCATGTTTTCACTATTGGATGAATTATTTCTCTTTATTTTTGTCATCATCATTTTTTTTTATTTTTTTATTTTTTTTTTTGGTGTCACGAGGACACCTGTTTGCCAAGTTTTCATCAAGGTGACAATTTTTTGTATTTTTCATTTTTTTTGTATTTTTTAAGGACTTTTTACCTAGCTCTCTAAAGCTAGATATAAAATTGATAAATGACAGATCCATGGACTTCCTTGATGATGCCCTGATCTTGTGTGGATGACCATGCTGGATGAAAGGCCCTGATCGGGATGAGGAGTATGAGTGGTAGATATGAAGGATGATAGATGTGATGAATGAAAGAGGCTATGGTAGGATCTCTAATGTACAACACACTATGTGGGCCATCAGGCCTCAGCCAAAAAGGAGCTTGGGCAACCAATGAGCGAAAGCACAAGAAGGAGTTGTCATCAAAGATGCATTGAAATACATCGCCAATGGAGGGATATGATGGATATGTGAACATGGATGGATGGAACAGAGTATATGGTATGAGTGAGAGTGACATGGATATAGACCTTGGATCAACAGGCGCTTTGTTTGAATTTTTTCCTTGATAGATGCCCCCAGTCATTTTTGATGGAGAGGCATACTTTGAGATCGACTTTTTCTCATTTTCACTTTTGAATTTTGTTTATGTCTTGTATGATAGCTTTTTATTTTGGCTATGGGACTTGTCTTGATCTTCTTTTCTCTCTTGATTTTTGATCTCCTTTTAAATATATCTCGTGCATTGGAGCTTTTCCTTTATTCTTTTCTTGAGCTATGATTTTTTGATCCATGTCTATGATGCGAGTGGATGTGTGTGAAATGGGGGAAGTAGGTGAAGTGAAAGGAATGTTTAGTGGATGAATGGGAGTGGCGATGCCATTAATGGAATCTTTTGGACTATCCTTTTCTGTATTGTTAACATCAAAGGAGGCTTGCACATCCTTAATGACTTGGAAAGATGACTTAGTAGAGAGGACAATAGGAGATTCATATCCTAGCCCAAGGTAGGTGGGATGGAAGGATGATGATTGGATATCCTCAACAGGGTCATGCTCAAAGAGTGGATTATCATAAATTTCTTGGTCAAACAAGGGGTTATAATAGATATGAAAAGCTTGAGAGGAAGTAGATATGACAAAGGGCGATGTGTCATCAGGGTCCCAAAAGGTTTCAATCCAAGCATGACCATCCTTTTGTGTTCCTTCTGTAACTATCTTGACATCAACATTGAAATTTTGATCTCTATCAGTGGCATTAGCATTGTCATTTGCTGGTAAATTATCCATACGATATTCTCCACATCCCATGTCATGAATTTGGACCTTGGGGTTTGATGGAAGGGTAAATGGAGTGTATAACTCGGTCAATGAAGATGGATCAATGTAGTGAGATGATGTGGTGATGGATGTGGACGTGGAAGGCTTTGCAAGTCTTGATGGGTCGATGAATTTGGAAGATGAAGACATTAAGGCTTCACGGTTGATAGGAACTTGACATTCTGAGACACCTCGTAAGTTGGTACAATATTGGAATGGATCGGGGTCTCTGTTTATAGTAATTTCGGTACCTTCAAAAGGAAATTCCATGCATTGGTGATACGTGGAGGGGACAACTTTCAGTGCGTGGATCCAAGGTCGATTGAGTAAAATGTTGTATGGAAGGTCCAAATCTAGAACTTGAAAAGTGGTGTTGACAATGACTGGCCCAATTCAAATTGGGAGTGTAATTATGGCCCAAGAGGAACGTTCTTCATCATCATATGCCTTGATAACAATGCTTCTTGTGGCATCTATGTAAGCATCAAAAAATCCTAGTGCCTTGACCAATTTTAAGGAACATATATTCAGTCTCGCTCTGCCATCTACTAAGACTCGTCTGACGTTATGTTTATGAACAAAAACTTCAATATGAAGGGCATCATTATGATTGGATTTGGATGACCAATATTCTTGGTCAGAAAAGGTGATGTGGTGGGGAGTCATGAGATATCCTACCATGGCTTCGAATTGGCTGGCATCAATATCTTGAGGAACAGAGGATTCTTGCAATGTTTTATCTAGGATGGCCTTATGGGCAGGCGAGATGCGTAACAACTCAAGAATAGAGATTTGGGCGGGTGTTTTTCCAAGCTGGTCAATAAGATTAAATTTTTCTTTAGGTTGGGATTGCTTGTTTTGTGGATGCGATTGCGACTGCAAAGTGGACAGGCCAGCTATTGTTACCTTTGGTTGTCTAGGGGGAGGAGGGTTGGCTATGGTGACCTTTCTAGCGCGGGTGGTGATATTGCATTCAGGGGCCTTTTTGATGGTGACTGTGCAGACATGTTCATCAATTGTTCTAATGTGATGTACGATAGGTCCCCTAGAATAGTCATATCCA
>VDFB02270651.1:412239548-412279890 GCA_007258455.2 Sequoia sempervirens | reverse complement strand
TACATTCTAGGAAAAAAGATACAAAAGAAAGAAGTCCAAAACATAATTCCTCAAAAGATGTATAGATTCAAGAATTGAATCATTCCAAATTAAGATCACAAAAAAATATGGGAAATAACAATAAAAAATTTAGTTTTATTTATATGAATTCATTGAATTTGATGAAACTTTCCAAATAATAAAAATTAGAATAAAAATCTGGCAAATCTTGTGTGGTTATTAAATAGTTGATGTAAATGTTGGATGATTAGGACCATGATCCAAGTGTGTGGTGATTTCAAGGAGACTAGATCCCAAACCATATAATGGAATTATAATGGTATTTGATTAAATTGGTCCTCATATGTTGTGTAATATTAATGGTATTAGAAAATATGTTGGTGAATTAAAATATGCCTCCAAAATTCTAGGTTATTCCCCATTACAAATACTACAAAATATTATGTATAAATACTTCATTAATAATTTTCTACTCATTTAACATCTATTGGATTGATAAATAATCTTTCCTATCAATTTAATCATTTCGTTATATCTACCAAAATCAAATTGATCAATAACAACTATTTTCCAATTGTAATGCTTTTTATATCATTTGATGTAAAAAATTACACACAATCAAATCCAGAAGTCTTTGGAACAATACAATATGGATTGTGGAAATTTGATATCATTAATCATTTACATTTCCTTCTTTTTTTCCTTCTCCTACAATGCTTTGCATCCTATAGATACAACCAATTATACGAGGTATATATTATTAATAATATTCCTATGACTGAGCTTTCAAGTAGAAAACATGTTACATGTATAGATAATAGCATGTCTAGATAGATCATTATCACATGAAATGTTAGTACCCCATGCACCCTATCATCCCATGATTGCCAAGTAAGATAAAACATCACCACTTTCTATAAAACTAGAACCTCAGTATCCCTACATCTTCATCTTCTTCATTTATATTTTATAATCAATGATACTTAAATATAGCTAGAAAATATTTTTATTTTTACATTTGTGATAGAAGCTACTCATAGCACATTCTCCCTCTGGTTTTGCTAGTTCCTATTGATCATGCATGTTGAAGGGAAAAATTACATGATGACATTAAATAAGCTCCATTACTTTATATGGAGCCCAAGGTATTCTTTTATGGCTAAAAATTTAATTGAATGCATGTTTGTGTGTGCTCAATAATTTGAGATACCTAAACATTCTAGGATTCACATGTATCTCAAAATGGAGGTAAATTTTAATTATTCAATTTGCATACCCATACCATTTCCTATTTATTTTTGTGCCCATTTTGAGAAAAATGTATTAATATAATTACAAATCAATAAATCACACTCTTTTATGAGGTTTGATTCATTCCCCTAACTTACACCTATCCCCTACACACAATCATATACATTTATCCACATTTTATCCATTTTTGCATATTTCTCACATTGATTACATTTATTAAACCTAGTATAATTAGACATTTATTCCCCACACAAACTTCATCATTCCATTATCTTGGACCATTTTCATGTGTTCATGATCAGTTCACTACATCCACAGATCTAACCCCCATAGTTTCAAAATTAAAATTAAAATTTGATCAACTTCTACCCCATTCCACTAGCCCTTGTGAGTTGACCAAACACACATATGTGCAAATTCGTTCTATTTATTTATATTTAAAGGCGTGCATTTGCATTTATTTCAGATCATATCATATTTGAATATCCTTTCATTATAAGTAAAAATTATTAGAATAATATTTCAAACTGGTGCACTTAAATAATCATAATTTACATATTCATCTTAGGAGCACTCATAGAATTGAATTTTGATGTCTTTGATCTCATTGATATGACCATAAATTAGTCATCATAATTTAGTAATGCTTAAGAAAATGTTGTAATATATGAAAACTCATTGTCTATCTAGGTGACTTCCATAATTGTAAGATCTATGACATACTTGTAGATCTATCATGTACAAATGTGGATTTAATTTAGCTACAAAGGTTTGATCTATAAAAAATCTAAAATATTTTCCTTGACATACGTTTTGAATCATATGACAAGTAGTTATATGTGGTTGAGTGTTTGCCAATAATAATGAATATATGTCATCCTTTAATCAAACTCTTGAAAAATACTAAGTCAACAACTTTTAGAAATTATCAAAGACAATAAACAAAGATATAAAAATGTCCTAAAAAAATATTCAGATGTTTGAAGTTTTAAATAATACACAATAGATATTTAGAAAAGATTATATCAACTAATTTTTTAAAAAAATATTTTTTTATCAACAAATTACATAATTAATTTGGAAAACGATTTTTTTTTAAAATATATTTTATAATTTAAATCTTATTATCTTTAATTTTAATATTAAAATTTGAAACAAAATTAAAAAACTGATAATATTCACACTTTCATATGTTTCTTCCAATATTTTAAAATAAAACTTATAATTAATATAAACTCCTATCCTCCAAACTTTAAAGCCATATGAAAATAAATTTGGCACCAATCATAGTGTAGGTAAATTGTAGTTTTTGCAAAGAACGCATTGTATTGAGTTTTCATAGAATTTAATATAGCGTTCATCACAGTAGCTCAAAGAAGACGCAGATTCTTCTGAGTGCATTCCCCGTCCCAATAGCAGGGAGAGTATATTTGAGTCCCTTAATATATTTTATTTTCTTAGTACTACTTTAGCATTCAATTTTATGAATTTTTTTTAATATTTTTAAAAATTAAGAATGTCTCTTTGAACATTACATGTAGTTGACAGGTTGTGAGAGGTATCAGAGAGCTTATTTAACCTTTTACACATTCTCAAGTCCAAGTCTTGCAGCTGTGACAGGTTGCCAATGGTATCAGGGAGTTTATTTAACCTAAAACACCCTCTCAAGTTCAATTGTTGCAGTTGTGACAGGTTGCCAATTGTATCAGGGAGCTTATTTAAGCTTTCCCACCATCTCAGGTCCAAGTACTGCAGCTGTGACAGGTTGCCAATGGTATCAGGGAGCTTATTTAACCTTAAACAATGAGATAAATCCAATTTCTGCAGCTGTGACAGGTTCCCAATGGTATCAGGGAGCTCGTTTAAACTTGCACACATAGATAAGTCCAAGTTCTGCAGCTGTGACAGGTTGCCAATGGTATCAGGGAGCTTATTTAACCTTATACACCATCTCAAGTTCAAGTACTGCAGCTGTGACAGGTTGCCAATGGTATTAGGGAGCTTACTTAACTTATAACACCTTGTCAACTCCAAGTGCTGCATCTGCTCTACATTAAGAAGTGAAATTAAAGGGGAAATAGAATGGATGTTGCTATTATTTAGTTGCATAATCTTCAATTGCTTAATATTGGCCACAATTCTGGAGTGGCCTTTCTTCATTACTGCTCCATACGTCTTCTTTGTTGCTGTAAGAATCCTATTTTTTGCTCTATTCTTCCCTATTGAAAAGGTGCAATCTTTCAACCTTAACCATATCAAACTTGGAGGAAGCATGGCTCGAGTGTCTTCTGTCATGCCTTCAATGCACACATTCTGCAAATGAAGATAGCGAAGACCTGGTCTGTACAACATTTCAAGCCTCTGTGGATTACCTCGACTGAGCTGAAGGCGAGAGACATTGATGTTGTTGGATAGGGTGCTTGAATGGTCAGCCTTCCATAGTCGGGTACCCTCTCTTTCTTTTTCTGCAATGGTTTGTCCCAAATCTCGCAAATGGGCATGCATATCAAATGTACCTTCATCATCAATCTTTATTAGTAGCTTCATTAAAAGATTGCATACAGCGATTTCTGCGATCCCATACAATGATTTCCAGAAAACAATGGGCAATGTTTTGTTTTCTCCAATGAACAAGCAAGCAATGTCCAGAAATATTTCTCTCTCCTCGTTACTAAGACCATCATAACTGATTTTGAGAGTACTGTGAACTCTTTTCTGAATGTCTGGGATGAGTGTAATGTTGTGAAGAGCTTCTGTCCAGCAAGCTGTTTCATCCTGCTTATCATATAAAAAAGATCCAATCACTTCTAAGGAAAGAGGATGCCCCTTACAAGCTTCCACTATTCCCTTGGACAGATGTTCATGACTGAGACTTGGAGATGCTCTCAGAAAAGCATGCCAACTAAATAACTGAAGACCTTCATTTATCTCCAATCCGCTCACCTCGTGGATGCTTTCTGATGAGACCCTAGCAACATTCAAAATGTGTGTCTCTAGAAGTTATAATAATTCTACTGCTAGGGGCCAGCCAATCCCCAACCAAAGCATCCAATTGTACAACATCGTCAACATCATCCAAAATCAGCAGCACACGCTTCCCTCCCAAACGATCTCTAAACAAAGATATGCCCTCATCAATACTGTACACTTCTCTATCATGTTTGCATATATCTTTGAGAATATTTCTCTGCAAATTTGCAAGGCCTCTGGGTTCTGCAGCATTGGCGCGGACATTAGATACAAAAGAAGCAGCTTCAAAATCAACGTACACTTTATTGTACACTGCCTTGGCGGCAAGTGTGGTCTTGCCAATACCCCCGATACCCCATATTCCAACTTTAACAACATTATCCACTGAACTGAGATATAATTTTTGAATGAGAATATTCTTGACGCTGTCTATTCTCACTGGATGCTTGGCAACTTCTAAGGGCACTCTGTCGAATGTCTTGATCAGATCATTCACCACTGTTTGTACTAGTCGAGCTTCGAAGCTGCAATAGTCATAGTAGGTCAATAGAGAATGATTTTCCAATTTAGTCTGAATGGGTTCAATTTTTAAAAAAAAATTATATATGTTAAGTAAATTTTAAAAATAGATTATTTTTAAGGTTAAATAAAACTAAATAATCTACATTATTAAAAATAAATTAAATATAATTTATTATAAAAGATATTTAGAAGTTCTTAGAAATTTATTGTTTATAATACTTCATTTTTATAATATAATTTAAAATTAAAAAAGTTTTTAATTTTTCAATATTTAGGAAAAAGTCTTTTAATTTTTTAAAGATAAATGAAATAATAGATTCAAATTTGAATATATTTTAAAAGATTTTTTTTATTAATTTAGATAAAATTAAATAATTATAATAGATTATTTTTAAGGTTAAATTGTTGGAAATAGTCTAAATTATTTAAAATAAAATTTAATTAATTATAAATGATATTTAAAAGTTTTAGAAAATTCATTGTTTATAATATTTCATTTTTATTATATAATATGGAATTGAAAAAGAAAAGAATTATTTCAAATAGTTCATATATATAGTATAATTTAAATTAAAAAATATTTTTATTTTTAAGTATTTAGAAAAAATAAGCTTTTAATTTTTACAAAAATAAATCAATTAGTACTTTAAAATTTAAATCTTTTATTTATTTTTTAATAATTTAAAATCTGATTAATTAATTATAATAAAAGAAATAACAAAATAACAAAATAGAAAAACAAATGCAAATATTTCAAAAAATTAAATTATATTATATTTTGAGTATATTAAGTTCAAGTTAAATTTTTAAAATAAAATAAATATCTTTGAAAAATTATTTGGGAGAGTTAAATAAATATTTTTTAAAAATAAATCAAACTATAATTTTTAGCATATTAAATTTAAAAAACAACTTTAAAATGAAATAATTATATTTGGAAATTTAATGAGAAAGAGTTAAATAATATATAAATATTATTATTAATTAAAAATTAAATAAAATATATAAAAAGAATAAAATAAAATAAAATTTTAAAATTAATCTATTGCTTTTAAAGAAAATATTAGCACATATTTAGTAAATATTAAGAAAATTAATCAAAACATTAATTTTATTAATTTTGTTTTTTATAAAAAATTCAATCATAATAGTATTAGTATTAGTATATATATATAACTTTTTTATTTAATATTATCTAAAACAAAACATAAAAATAGAATAAAAAATTATTGAAATTTTAAAAAATATACAAATCATAATTTTTAGGGGTAGATAGGAGAAACACAAATTATGATCATAAATTTTATTCTTGAGATTTGTATATATAATATTTTTTTATTAAATAAATTAAATTAAATAAAAAATAGTATTCATATATAAATTTTGTTATTATAATATATTATATCTCTAATTTTATATCAATAAATTTATTATGCTAAGGTTCTAGAATGACAACCATTTACAAATGAAATATTTTTTTATTTTTAGTCCATAGATTACATAGTGTGAGATTTAAGCTTAAAACAAGTCTCAGGGGTGCAAACCACTATTGAGTCATAGGAAAACAAGTTTCAGCTACTGTTTAATGGTAAACCAACTATCATTTAATGGTAAACTAGTTATCGTTTAATGGTAAACCAACTATCGTTTAAGTAAACTAGTTGTCGTTTAATGGTAAACTAGTTGTTGTTAAATGGTAAAAGCTTCTAAAATATCAAGTACCAACTTTCAAAATCCCACTTAACACATAAAATCCAAATAGATATTGATTTGACAACTAGATGGAAACTTTTATAATAAGTTTAACCATCATAATTAAAAAGAAGATTAAAAAAATAATAAAATAAAATAAAATTTAACCATCATAATAAGAAAAGATAAATAAATAAAATATGGAGTCAAGATAAAAAGTAGACAATGATAGTAATTTTTGTTAAGAAAATAAAATAAAATAACTATTAATGTTAAAAAATATTTGAAGTAAAAATTAAATAAATAATTATTTACCTTGAATCTAAAAATGATGACTATACAACTATAAAACAAGAGATCCTAACATAGATAATTTAAATAAGACAAACCAAAAGTACATTCACATGCTACCTCTAAAGATATGTATTATTTAATTATTGAATATTAATTTAAAACCTAAAAATTATTAATACTTAAAAAATTTATAATATTTTTTATTTAGTGAAACAAATTATTTACTATTTTATTTATCAAATTTCATAATTAAATAATTCTTAAATTAATAAAAGTAATTTTTAAATAATTCTAAAGTAAAATTAGGAAACTTTTTTTTTTTAAATCTATATAAAAAAACCACAATATCAAGATATATTTTATTAATAAAAAATCTAATACAAAATAAACATTTGAAAATGATATCTCTTGAAGAGGTATGGAATTTGATGGTCTATGTGACCGTTTTTTGCATTTTAGACTGTATATTATAGTTGAAATTTTTATTGAACCGTATTATTTGACGTACTATATTTTTATATAATAGTAAATATGACACTTAAAATTATTATTAAACCATAATATATATATGTGTGTGTGTGCGTTAATGATACATATATATATATATATATATATATATATATATTCAAAATCTTTTCAAAATAGAATATAATTGTTACAGTAAATTTAAGATTTTTACATTTATTACTAACTATCAATATTTTCTAATTTTACATTTTTTAATATATATAAAATATACATATGAATAAATAACATAACAAGAATTTTTACTTGACTTTCAAAATAGCATTTATTTTAAACATTTGTTTTACAATGATTATGAGCAAACTATCACACAATTTTAATATGACAGGTAGGGGTGGCGTCAAATTCCAGGCCTGCTCTTGAATCCTTTTAATAATATTTTAAAAAAATACAATTATACTAAGTTTATACAACTTTATATTTTTCCAATTCAAAATAAAAATATAAACCATATTTAAATATTTATATTCTAAATAATTATGTCATCTATTATTAAGAAAATCACAAATCCGAAATAGAAAAGCAAAACATACAGTGAGGTTCATTACTTACCCTTGAGTTATATCCATGGACCAGCCTGAGCGAGAAGAGATCTGTAGAAGGGCATGCTTCCACTCATTAACCTCTACTCTTGGGTGTCGATCTGGATGGGCATAATGTTTGACAAATGATTGCTTATACGGACTCGACACTTTCTCAGGATATCTAACATGAGTTGGATTCACATCATAAAAGAAAGGAATAATTAAGCCAGGGGAGCTCAACATTGCAGCGGTCTCCTTGAGACACCAAGCTGAATCTGCGTAGCCTTGGGAAAATATAGGAATGCGAATGGCACTGCTCTTCATCGCTTCTTCCAAGCTCTCCCACACCATTTCCCCCTTTTCCAATTTGTGAGTGTCTAAGAAGACATTGAGTCCTGCCACGGAGAGAGCTTCAAAGAGATGATCAACCAAAGTGTTTATGACATCTGATCCCCTGAAACTCAGATACACATGATACCTCTTATCTCTTTGGAAGGCGAGTTTAGGTGTGGGAGGTTCGTATCTGAGAAAGGTGGGCATTGAGGATCCACCAGAAGTAGAAGTAGATGGGGCTGATTCTTCAAGCTGTGGGTTAGAAGTAGATGCCATTAAATTGGATTGAACTGCAGACAGAGAAAGAATAAAAGATGAAATAGCAATGAAAAAGGGGTTGTAGAGCAGGAGAGAAGGTGAAGTGCAGGGCATATAAAAGAGGAGATCGAGTTGATGACAAAGTCAACAGTGACCAAACAGTCTATGGGAAAGCGCGTGAAAGAAATGAAGAATCGCCCATTTCACCGAATGAGCAGATGTGGTCGGCGGAAGGTGTGAAAAAGCTCGTGAGGAGTGGAGAAACTTGGAAGAGTTTACATAGACAATCTCACACGCCGCGTCAATCCTTTTATCCTCTGCATACTTTTCCATTTTATATGGGTCCAAGTAATAAATCGGTGGAAGGAGGGGAGAAGCAGGTGTGAGAGAAAGGAGTGGAGAAGCTTCACACCATGGTCATCTTTTTTCGAAAAGTTTTATTCCGGTATCAATTTTTTTTATCTTTTACATACTTTTTCAATTTTATATGAGTCAATGGAAGGGGAGAAGCATGTGAGAGGAAGGAGGGGAGAAGCTTCACACAGTGGTAATTTTTGAAAAGTTTTATTTCAGTATCGATCTCTTTATCTTTTACATACTTTTTCAATTTTATATGAGTCTCTAAGGAATAAATCGGTGGGAGGGGAGAAGCATGTGAGAGGAAGGAGTGGAGAAGCTTCACACAATGGTAACTTTCTGAAAAGTTTTATTTCGGCATCAATCTCTTTATCTTTTACATACTTTTCCAATTTTATATGAGTCTTTAAGGAATAAATCCGTGGGAGGGGAGAAGCATGTGAGAGGAAGGAGTGGAGAATCTTCACACAATGGTAACTTTTTGAGAAGTTTTAGTCCGGCATCAATCTCTTTATACTTTACATACTTTTCCAATTTTATATGGGTCTCTAAGGAATAAATCAGTGGAAGGAAGGGAGAAGCATGTGAGAGGAAAGAGTTGAGAAGCTTCACACAATGGTAGCCTTTTGAAATTTTTTATCTTGACATTAATCCTTTTATCCTTTACACACTTTTCCAATTTTATACGGGTCTCTAAGAAATAAATTTGTGGAAGGAGGGGAGAAGCATGTGAGAGGAAAAAGTGGAGAAGCTTCACATAGTGGTAACTTTTTGAAATGTTTTATTCCAGCATTAATCCTTTTATCCTTTAAATAATTTTCCAATTTTATATTGGTCTCTAAGGAATAAATCGGTGGAAAGAGGGGAGAAACATGTGAGACGAAGGAGTGAAGAAGCTTCCAGTGGCAACTTTCAAAAAAAAAATATTTCTTACAAGATATCTCACATGCTTCTTCAATTTATGTATTTTATGTTATATTTATGCCAAAGGCATTTCGTATATAAACTTCACCAAGTTCATTTGTCTATCAATGACATAAAACCATAGATAAAGCTTGCAAGACTATAAAAATAATCGACATTGTTCCTCTCCTTTTTTTCTTGGTCATTATTCAGATTCACCATTTGTCATCTTTTGTTTGTCGACTTCCACTTTCAATGGGAATTTAAAATGAATAAGCTTTTCACTAATAATATGTGCTCATTGAAAATTTTCCAGGATAGCTATTTTACATTTTTATACCAAAGTTAAAATAATTTTTAAATTAAATAATATTCTATATAATAAAATCTTACATGCTTAGCACTACTTTTCCTGCATGCTTTATCAAATTTTCATAAAGCTTTGTATTTTCAAAGCTCCCTTTTGTTTAGAATAAATTATAATATTTTATTTAATATTTTTTACAATTTCAATTTTATTAAAAATAATATGATAGTTACAATTATTAACTAGCTTATTTATCTTATTACTTAATATATATATAGGATACATTGAGATATATCATCTTGTAGAAATCCATTGCACCTTTATTGTTCTGCATATGTCATAATTTATTTTAAGGTGCATGATAATATAATGATATTGGTTTCTTTTTTTAGGAATGTAAAGTTCAACCACATGTTTATGATATTGAATTTTTCTTAGGAGACTAGATATTGTTTACACATAATGACATTATATTGATTCATTATATTGATTGAAAAGTATATCACGTACATTTGTTGTATTCTAAGTCTTGGAGCCCTTTTTCTTCTACTTTTCGATTTGTAATGTGCTTTCCTTTCTTTAATTTTTCATAATTGTTGTACGAGAATGGTGGTTGAATCCATAGGCCACTTAAGGGGAAGACATGAGACATTTCCAGGAATGTTAAACCTATTGTTTCTTTTAAGCCAATATCAATTGTGACTTTTTGAAGAGTTAGGCCATGCAATTTGTGTATTTTCAAAGCCCATGTCTATTGTAATGGTATTTGCAGATATTTGTTCCTTTGAAATTTTGTGATTGGAATAGTGGAAGGATGTTTTTCATCAAATGAAATGCTTGAGTAAATGTAAAACTCCATGAATACATAGGTTGGTGGTTGAGGGGGTGTGTTCCTGGTTTATATATAATTTGTTACACAGAGCCCAAAGCTCCATTGACAAGGCTTTCTTCTATCCACAAGTTAGATGTAAATATAACTCTTACATTTTTTCTAAACAATATTTCAATATCAACTTCATCTTCTATATATCCTTTAGTTGCATTGACACTTGTATTTTTTTTTGTTATGCTCTGTGCAATTGATTTTTTTGAGGAGTATAATTTTATCCGGTTGTGGTTGTGAACATTTTCATTTATGGAAAACAAATGAACATTATTGTCAAATTTTTCATTTATTGGTCAATCTATTCTTACATTAGCTCTTGTCACTAGTAAACTCCAATCATCTATTGTAGGGTTTGCATCTCTAATATTTCTTAAAAGCTGATAGAATTTTTGATGTTCATTTTTGGTTCCATGTCAGAATACCTCTTCTAAAGTAATTATAATTTTGAATTATTCCCATAGGATCATATTAGCTCATATGTTTCTTGCATAGGGTTTTTTATCATTAACTAGAGGTAATTGTCTAAGATCTCAAATCAAGATCATTGATATTCCTATAAGCAATAGACAAGTGTTAAATTTCAATGTATAGTTTATCTATACGAATGCACAATAGATATCAATAAAAATTGATAAAGTAAATCATATTATATGATGCATATTTTTGTGAGATTCATACTTGCAAAGGGTTGATTTGTATTTTGAGGGAAGGCCTGGAAAAGTCTTGACTATGTTTTCAAACAATTTTTCACTAATAGAACTCATTTCATCAATTTGTATGTATCTGATATGTGCTAATTCTTCTTAAAGACTTGTTAATCTGGTTCCTTCCAACTTCTTGAAGCCTTTGATTGGAATTTTTAATTTTGAATGAATAGTTGATGCACCTATGTTGAATGTTGCAACTCCTATTAGTGCAAGTAGAAGTAGGGGGATCTATTTGATGGTGAAGCATTCTAAAGGGTTTTAGAAATGACACCTGTCACATACAACTTTCATGTTCCTATTATGCCTTTCAAATTATCATGAGAAGTGGAGCTTCATTTTCATTTCTTTGACAGTGTGAAATTATCATGTTAACTATTTTTTCTTGTTCTTTGGTGAGGTTTTCATAGTTAACTTTGATTGTTGTATACCATTTTGCATGAAACAACTAGTATTTTTTATGGTGGTAATGAAATTGACTACTTCATATGTGTATCTTTCACCTTGGAAATCATTAGAAAAATTGGTCTATTTATCAAAATCTCTCCTTCCTAGCATGTCTATTTCTAAAATTTGCATAGTTTCACTATGACGAAGGCTAGATAGAATTTCCCATTCATTCTTTGTTCTAGAATCTATGGCCATTTCACTATTATCACTTTGAGATTCTGTAATATCTTCAATAATGTCACTCTCAATTCTTTGTTCCACATGCCATTAATTATAGTTAAAATTTTTACCAGTGTGCAATTATTTCATCATTGTTATGACCAATGTCTCTTTGAATATTACAAAATGGTTTATACAGTAACAATTTTGAGAAACAATAATCACACCATCTTTCTAAGTCATCTGAAGCAATTGATAGGAATCTTGGGAATACTCTCAAAATAGCTATTATTTTTCTTGCATTTCATTTATTTTTTGTTTTATAGTTGGGATTATATATGCAGAATCTTACCACTTCAATTAGTGAGAGATTCCATAGAAGAATGCCTACTTCTATATGCATCAACGAAAGAGATTGTTTGTTCTTCATCATTATTTTCTACTTCCAATGCAACACATTTTAAAACCTCGGTTGATATATTTAGATTCACAAAACTTCTACTACTTTGAACTAGTGGATGTTCTAATAGTAGATGGCACATTTTTTGAGCTCCAATATCTCTTTCTATTATTGTTCCTATAAGTAATTTTCTATGTCTACTAGGAACATTAATAGTTTTTTGTATGTTTTAGAGCTTTTTTCTTATTTGGTTGCATACTTAGCAATATATTTAATGACAACATGTTTTGATAGAATATGTTTCCAATCTATATTTTCCCTCTATAGTTGTAAAATGTAGCAATTTTGAATTGAGTCAATCATCATTTCTAGAAAAGTTAAAAAAAAATTCCCGGACTTTGTATTTTCATATAATTTAGCTCCTTGCAAATTTAGAGGCCAAGGAGCATTGTAACTATTAGTGATATCAATTTTGAACATATTAATGTGAATAATGGATTAGAAAAGTACATTTTTTTTCTACTCAATTTTTTCATGTGTATAAAGATGTTTACTTGCAAAGCATTTGTCCTCTTTTTTTTGGTAGACATGCACCTTCTCTACGCATTGTGTGCCTTTGAACTATGTTAACCAACTCATCGTAGTCCTAGTGGGAATTTGATTCTTCAACTTATCTTGTGTCTTTAAGACATGGGTTCTTATTACATATTTGGTATTCCTACAATTTTAATTACGATTGATTAATTTGATATAGTAGTTAGAGAGTGAAATGATAGATAATTTGGATACTGAAATGGAAAGTCGGTTTATTACCTGTAGATGTTGTTCCTAGATTCATGTCAGAGATTCCATGCATGGACAATCAAGTTGAAATATCTTTCTGTAGAAAATCATGATTCTTCATTTGACCAATCAATAGTATCCATGTTTGGTACTCCTTTGATCCATAGAAATTTATGTTCAAGCATTGATCCTCTATGTTGCCACTCATATCTACACCAATAGTCTTAAACATTCATTCATTTTTTAAGGATTTCTTGTTTGAATTGGGATTTTCGTAAGTGCATGTATTGTGCAACTATATGATGGTAGTCAATCACATTTTTCTCTTACCAAAGGTGTGTTTCTCTTAGTGTTGTTGGTGATGTACCTGGCATGAGTGTATGTAACTCTGGCCAATATAAGTCTAGTGCACTTACTGTAAAGAAAATGGTGGGTGTACCAATCTGATGCAACATGTCTATTAATTTTCCATGACATTTTGTCAAATATGACCTTGTACCACTAAGTGAAGTTATGAATCACATCAATCTATCTACAAGTTATGATTATGGTGTATTATTCAGATGTTCATGAAACTCATTGATTGTGATAGGCATGCCATGGAGATTTCTTTTCATGAAAATTGTAGCTGATGTATGTGCATGATGTCTCATTATCGTACATTCATAATATCAAAATCTTGGTTGTTTATTGAATCGATTGTCTCTATAATGATATAGGTGCCTAAAACATTTATGTAGGTGTAATTTCTTAATGTGTGGTTCTAATCAATCACATATCATTTAGAAATTGTAGATGTCTTTTTCTACATTTTGCTTAAGAAACAAACATTATCATTGTCATTTAAAACAAAGAAAAATAAAAACATATCTATGAAATAATGAATCATGTAGAGTGAAAACAAGGAAGATAAATAAAACACACAATAACATGAACCAAACCCTATCTCATACTAGATTGGTGCTTCTATGCAAAATATACCTTTCCCAATCCTTGCTAAGCTCCTAGATGATAAAAAGATGCAAGATGATGACCAAGATGAAATACTAACTTGGATGAGTTGTGGAGGATTAAAACAATAGAGGAGGTCTCTATTTATAGCCAAGAAGGATAAAATAATTCCAAACATGGAGGATTGGGGACTAAAGATCCACCAATGAAAAGATGCCACTTGTCAAAATGTGAGAGGTTGAGGAATGAGCACATTTTGGTCAATGTGCCAAAGAGGGGGAGATTTGAAATTTGAATTTGATGACAAGATGAGTTAAATGCTAAGTTTGACCTTTGCAAGAGACATGTAAGAGCTCATAAATTCCTTATTGGATGTACATGTTAACTTGGGGGGAGATTCAAATTTGGAAGAATATTCTCTTTTTATGCCATGTTGAGAGAAAATGGAGAATTTAATAACTCAATAAATTGATTTATTTGTGCAAGTGGGAAAAGCTAGAGGATGTGATGGGTGATTAGGATTAGATTAATCATGATTTGATTAATTAAGATGATGTTAGGTGATTTTGACTTTTGACTTAGATGCTTGGATTAAAATAAATCAAAAAGAGATGAAAAGTGATCTTAGATTTAGGGTATGTGCAGGATCATCATGGAAAAAATAGGTCCTTAAGTGGCAAAAAATTCAAAAAAATAGAGTTAGACAACTTGACGTAAAAATTTGAATAAGTTATCTATATTATTTCAAAAATATTTAACAATATAATCTATAGAAAATTGAATGTAGTTTCTAAACTACTAGGTTTGTTTAAAAATAAAAAATTTATTTGGTGAAAATTTGAAATTACAATGTAGTGGTGCTTAAATTTCAGGGAAAAAATAAGTAGGTGTTTCCACCACCCTAACCACAATGAAATGATAATATTTTTTATAATATTTTAGATATAAGTAGAGGACTCATGCCTCGATGTGATGCATATTTTTTGTAATTTTTTTCCAAGTAAATAATTAATTTTGAATTTTTTATTACAACTTTTTAAAAATATAAAAACTCATTTGCTGACCACCTTAACTTGGTCAAAACTTCATGAAATTCATTTTTTTATTTTTTTAATCCTATAGTATGTAAAGCATAGAATGTGACGCATGTTTTGGATTCAAAAAATGTGATACTGTTTGGAAGCTATAGATGTTTTTCAATCAGCCTATCAATTAGGACTTTAGTCATAATTTGAATAGAAAATGAATAATAATTACTTATTAAATTCAAAGAAAAGAATAATTTACATCAGTGGAAATCTGGGAATATCCTTTAAAAACCCTTTTCATTTCATCAATTTTGGATAAAAAAATAGTCGTCAGCCACATACCCATCATATTGCCACTTTTTGGCCCATCATGATCCTGCACATACCTTCTAATTAAATAAATATTTTATTTATTTAATCAAAGAGGATGATGTTAGAATTAATCAAATAAATATTAATTTATTTAATTTAATGGAATGACCTAAGGAGATTAATCAATTAAACTTGATTTATTTAATTTTTCAGATGAATATGATGCATAATGTTAATTTCGCATGTCTACATTTCTCCCCTCTTTGAAGCAATGTACTTGTTTCCTTGGTTCAAAGAATAATCTTACCATGATCAAATTTCAAAAAAATTATAATTTTTTGGATGCCCCGGTGGAAAGAAGTACATTGGTATATTGCCCCCTCGAGAGATCGAGCGAAAAGATTCAATTTGAGGGTCAATCGCACAATAAAGAGATTTAAAATGGATGGTTATGATGATGATGCAAATGATATGGTTTTAAGATGCTTAGAATAACCAATCTATATTGTCCTAAACAACTTAAATGATAATGCAATGCATGTGAGATGGATGATGCGATAATTCCTATATGATTATGCAATGGATGTTTTATGCAAATGCTTAGACTAGAAAATCTATATTATGATGATGATGAAAATGCAATGCATGTGAAATGATCGGTGTTTCCTATTATGTATGATATGAATGATATGTGGTATGCTGACGATTTGTGGATGCAAGACAGATGCATGATGGATGCATTGGTGATGTTATGTTAGTGCAGAGAGAAGAAAGAAAAAAAGAGATGATGACAAGAGGATCCAACAAGTCCATGATCTGACAAGACTTTATTAGAGATGATGATGATAGATGGATGATGATGATTTTCTTATCAGGGATTGGGACTTTAAAAGGGCTACTTAACTTATGTTTGATAACACACCTAGATACAATGCATCAAGGTATAAATAACCAAGATGGCGTTGTGCCTAGTGCGATGGACTTTGACTTGACAAACAGATAGGAGTATTCTTGTTCACACTTGAAATATTAAAAACTTGCTAGGACGTACCTAACAAAGTGATTATTCACCAAGTTATATTACAAGAACGTCCAACAAGCACAACAAACAAAAGGATAATATCGATGCCCCATTCCTTTCTCTCTAAATCCTTCATTTGGACATCATCAGGAGGTCCTTGGAATGAGAGCAATAAGATAAATCAAAAGAAAAAATCAAGTACACAAACAAGTCAATGTTCTTCATACCTCTAGCCAAAGGGATTTGTTTTGATAGGATAAGAATCCAAGGTAATATCAAAAATGATTCCCATTGTCGAAACGATATATACTAGGACATGCATTGTATAAGATGATGATAGGTTGATAAGTTGATTGATAGGCTGTTGATATAAGGTTGATTGACATGTTTGAAAATGATCAAGAGTTTGATTTTGTTTTAAAAATTTGTTGTTTTCCTTTGATTTTATGTTTGAAGTATTCTTTTGCCAATTTTTGTGGTTGTTTCTATTTTTTTTCCAAAGGATGAAGGTGATGATCAGTTTATTATGGATGATTGATTATTGCAGGTGAAAGCGAAACAAAACTGATGAATGAGTTTTTTGGGTTTTTTGATCTTTTTGAAATGTTTTGAGGTTGTTTTTGGTATTTTTGAGCTTTTTCAAATGTTTTTGGATTTTGTGTGATTTTATGAATGCTTTTGGATTTTGTGTTTTTTGGATGTTTTTGTGTTTTTGTGTTTTTGTGTCTCGGGGGCTGATCAAAGATTATCCTTGCCTATGTTTAAGCTCAGAGACGATGTAGTTTAGATAACATGTTTTTGATGTTTTTCTAATTTTCTAATGTTTTTTTTTTTTTTTGTATTTTTCGCATAATTTTGACGATTTGGATATGAATGTTTGATGATATCAATGCTCTATTTAGGATTTTGTTGAAAACCAAGCTAAGGTTTATTTATCAAATAGATGGATTGATGATGATAACATTGTTGAGGATGCACAACAATGCAAGGATAGTGTTACGCAGCACAAGGATTAGGATGGATATCCCAAGATAGGATTTTGTTGAAAACCAAGCTAAGGTTGATTTATCAAATCGATGGATTGATGATGATAACATTGTTGAGGATGCACAAAAATGCAAGCATAGTGTTACGCAACACAAGGATTAGGATGGATATCCTAAGACGATGAGGGATTGATTGGATTTTGATTGATCAGGATTGATGATGATAAAATTGTTGAGGATGCACAACAATGCAAGGATAGTGTTAAGCAACACAATGATTGGGAAGGATATCCCGAGATGATGATTTTTTGATTGGATTAGATTGATCAAGATTTTGAAGCTTGATTTGAAACAAAAGATGTTTTGGATGATTTGATGTGACGTTTGAAGTGCAACTTAGACACAACTAATAGTGATTGTTTCAATTGATGTTCAATGAAAGATGAAGCTTCATAAGGAATTTATTTTCATCAAAATATTCCATGGGCTAGTGATTTGAATTTTTTCTCACAAGTGGTGGTCCAATTTTATTTCACATTTTCCAATGTTCAGATCACCACATAAGTTGGAAGATATGTATCAAGATTTATTCTTGAAGTGAGATCTAAATATCTGCCCCCAGTGTCTAGCAATGTATGGAATGCCATGGATCAATGCATGGATAGGTGTATGGATGGATGTATATGGTAAGCACGCAAATGATGCCAAGGATTATCTTGCGATAAGATAAGGTGTTCAGATAAATAATGCTCATTGGATAATGCTTCATGGCTCAGATAACACTAGGTAGGATAGGATCAATGAAAACGACCCATGTCAAGATGTTTACCATAAGCAAGTGTGAAGTGTGCTCCAAAATTTCATCAAGATCAAGATAACTTGGATGATGGATGTAGATGGATGAAAATGGATTGGATAAATGGTTCATGGATGAATGGAATTATTATGGCTAAGATGGATGGAATGTTAGATTTATTATGGATGGAATAAGACACTTTCACCTGAACTGGCACACGTAGATGTTTGATTCCACACATGGCGCATGTTTGCCAGGTTTTCATCATGGTATTTCCCAAAGTGCCACCATAGTGGTTTTCACTAGAGGATAATTTTTATCTTTACTGTTTTCATGATTTTTACTTTTTTTTGGATTTTCACTTCTTCTTTTTTGTTTTTTTCTAAAAGATTTTAAGTTCATGTTGAACCACCTTGTGGTGTTGATGTAGATGCTTCTTTCATAATGTTCCATCAATATCCTACCTAAAGAAGTTTTTTTTCTAACATACGTGTACTTGAATACAAATTTTGAGATTCCTGATATGCTTCATTGATATCAGAGTTGACTTTGTCTTTGTACACACATTGTGATAGGGTTCTTTCTAAATCCTTATGATGAAGGGTCGTTTCCAATACATGGTCAATGTAAGAACTAGATATCATGTGTGGAGGCGTGGATGGAGTGTTTTTAGGGATAAAAGATGGATTGGTTGATAGTTTGGAACCTTTGACTCTCCAAACTTGGGAAGATGAGCAATGGTGGGTGGATACGGAAGTGTGTGTGGAATTAGGACCAACTGTTTGATACACTTTCTATGTTGCTTGAAACGCCTAATTTTTATTTTCTATAAATTTTTGATGGATGCTTTTGCCATTTTTAATTTTCCCCATAGTTTCTTTGACTGATGGATTTTGATAGGGATAATCTTTCTTTGAATTCTTTGGAATCCATTTGTATTTGATTTCTGTAATATGTTTCTTAGCTTCTTTTTCTTTGATGACATTCTTCTTGTTTTGATTCAAATCTTTCTTTTGAAGTTGGTCCCAATTCGTGGATTGAGTGATGGGTGGATGAAGATTCATGATGTGGCTGGTTGCAGTATTGGCATTGGTTTCACCATAAGGACTCTTTGTCCTCCCTATGTTGATGTTTGCTTGAGATGAAGTTGCCCCTAGTATGGTGGTAGTAGCAACTTCATGTTTTGATTCTGCTTGTTCTGAGAGCTCTTGTTTAGAATGCATTCTCTGATCAATGATCACTATAGATAACGTTATTTCCATTTGCTACTCTACTAACTATGGAATATCCTATTCTATCTGACTTGTTTCCTTGATTGGATAATGTTGGATATCCTCATCCTCGATATCCGCAGTCTAAATTTGGGATATATCTAATCTTGATGTTGATAATTCAGTTTGACTGTAGGAATCAATAACCTACTTTTTTTGTGTAATAATGTCAGGAGTAAAGGAATCCTCTTCTGAATGAAGATCATCTATGTGTCCATCTATAGAAATCATCTCATGGGTAGATGGAGGAGTATGTGTTATATGGATATGATCATCATTTGTGACATATTGTATAGATAGGAGAGTGTCCATTTGATCATTGTAGTATCTTGGAGATATAAATTCTTGATCTTGATTGAATTTAGAATTGCTTTCAACATGCTTTGGATCAAGTTCTTGACATGGGTCAGTTTCAAAGGATAGATTGCTTACAAAGGGTTCTTGGATATCATCATTGGGAATAGGAAGTGGCTTGATATCCTCTTGATCTTTGAGTGGACTCAAGGATCAAGTGTCAAGTTGAGGATTCTTTCAGTATCTATAACCATGAGGTCAAAGGGGGTCAACATGTCTTGGAAAGGACCATTGCTAGACCATGGTGAAATTTTTTGATCATGCCTTGGAATAGATTCTTGAGATATGTTCTCTAACTCATTAGATGATGTAGAGACATTTTCAATATGATCATTGGTTGATGGGTCATGGATTATGTCAATGGGATCAAATAATTCCAACACTCATTGAAATAGATCACTAAAAAGTGGCTCTTGATATATGGCGAGTTGATTATTGGATGGGGTAGAAACATCTTCAATGAGCTCATTAATGGAGAGGTCTTGAACATTGTTTTCAACAATTGTGGAAGAAATATTATCAATGTCTTCAACCATAGGGTCTTGAGTGATGTTGACATTTCTTGAATTGGATCATTGTTAGGTATTGTTGGTGGATTTTGATAATGATTGAAAAGTGATTCTTGATATGTGTTGATTTGATCATTGGATGAAGTGGAAACATCTTCAAGGTGTTCATTGATGGATATATCTTGATCATTATCTCAAATAGTGATTATCTTTTGATCAACAAGGTTTTGGATGGGATTTTTGAGTCAAATACAATCTGATGTCCTGTGTCCCTTTGTTTTTTGGAAGCCACAAAAGTACTTCTTGTTATACCCTGGTGGTTTAACTAAGGGCTCTTGATAATCCTCATAAACAGGGAGTTTAGTGATATTTTCTTGTGCCAACTGTTGTATGATCAATTTGATGGGTTCCCCATGTGGTGTGTATTTCCATTTGTTACCTTGTGAGATTTGACCTTGGAGTGATTTATTTTGGAGATGTGGTGATTGGTCTTCGAGATGTGGTGATTGATCTTCGAAATGTGGGGGTTGAATTTGTTGATGTGGTCGATCTTGACATCTACCTTCTTGACATTGGAGATATTGTTCTTGATGTGGTTGTGGACACAACTCAACACTTTGATGGCATGGTTCAACCAAAGGAAGAGTGTACTGATTTTGGAGTGAATATATCTCTTGGCTCAATAATTCAATTAGTTTGGCATGTGAAGCAAGTTGTTCTAGTGAAATTTGATCTTTATTTTGAATTTGACTCCCTTGATTTGGATTTTTTTCAAGCAGATTTGGGATGTACACTTGTGGTGTTCACATGGGATCATGGACAAATTAATTTTGGACAATGTTCTGATTTGGGATGATGTTCAGATTTGGCATTATGGGTTGAAATTGAACATTTTTATGTTGGGAATCACATTTCCTTGATTTAGGTAACTTTTATTTTGCATGGTGTTACCTTGACTTGGATAAATACACGAAGTCATTATCATTGTGTTTGGACTTTGAACAACATTTGTGTGATTCACAAACATATCTATCCCAAAGTTTACCAAGTTTGGACTCAAAATGTTCATGTTTGGTAAAGTTGTACTTGGTACATTCATATTTGGCATGTAGGGATTTGATGGGATGATGTTTTTCATTTGAAGGATCATGCATTGGGTGTGTGGTTGATAGATTTGTAGTTTTGGATTTAGATCTACCATTGGGAAAGGTGTTCCAATCTTTTGACTAGGCATACTCACATTTTTTGTACCATTGATATTTGTAGGAGATAATGATCCCATGTACGAATTGTATAAATGTGAGTGTTGATAATCAATCGGCATTGTAAGGCTTTGAAAGTTTAGCTGATTTGGATTACTCATGATGTATGGATCAAGTTTATATTCCATGTTCTTCTTATGTTTTGACTTTGTTGCAAAAGTGACCTCTAAGGTTCTTAAGACTAATGACAAGATGAAGGATGAAAGGGGTAAATGATATGAGTGTTGAATGTTTAGGGACTTTGGATCAATGCTAGAATTAGGGTTTGATTTTGATTGGTTTGATTGGATAATGAACTTGTAAACCTTAAGATGTTAGATTTGATAATAGGATGAACTTGTTGAAAGGATTGGTAATTCAATTAAATGTATGAGAAAGGATGCATTCCCATACACCTAACTAAACAAGGTGATTTTGATTTTGATGATTTACCCAAGTCTAGAATGATGTTTCCAAAGCTCTGAAGTTGTTCATGGGATGGATTTTGATAGATGTTTGGAATTTGGATGAAGTGTTTGATTTGATCCTAAATGAACCTAGGAAGGACTTGTTTACGAGACCAAGATAGTGAAGAACATGCCTTTCTCTAAGAGTAATTCAAAATCAAAAGACCGATGTTTGCATGAAAACCATATGACCAAAAGATGCCAAGAAAATGTGTGTGGTCCAATTGATTCAATATTTTCTTAATGGATTATTTTTACCACAAACACTTCTTAATTAGCTTTTGAAACGAGATGTCCAATGTCCTAATTCTCTTTCATCCCACAAAGTGCATTATGTGGAAATTGAGGAAATCAAGGCAAAAGTTTCTTAATGTTAACCTTAGTAGGAGCAAATTGAGATGAAATCCAAATGCTTAGAAGCCTCTAAGGATAAAATCCCAAGGGAAAGCAATAGCACGTGAATTTGTTTCAAGGATATTTGCTTCTCCTAAAGGGTTTGAGATTTGATGCTCATGTTGAATGTTGGTTTTCTAATGTTTTCGATCAAGCAATGTGTTTTGATTTGAAGAATAAGCACAATCCTATCGATATGAAAGACAATATTTGTTAAGTCGCCACTTGGACAAGTCCAACTATGCTTATCTTTAGCGAATGCGTAGATACTTGACCCCATTGGATCCCCTCCATGGCACTCACTTCTCAAGGAAGACAAGCATCAGTACCCATGAAACTCCCATGGCATACTTTCCATTTCTATTAAAAAATGTAAAAGTGTGGGGCAGCTTCAGAACGACCATTCTTGCACCAACAAATAGATAGGGATTTTGGCCTTTCTATAACAAGGACTTTTTGTTCGTAGGAGTTGACCCAATGTGGTGAGAGACCATTGCTACCCTTCTCGTTGAAGTCAACTACATGATACTAGCCTTTGTTCCAGTACCCACTTTTATACCTCGGCTGGAAATACTCTTGGCTTTAGAGTGTTACCAGTTGAGTCGTTCCCTTGGGTGAGTACATTTTCCCTAAGGTAGGCCCTCTAAGATAAACAAAAGAAAGTAAACATATTCATAGTATAATCAACCTTCATTTAGAAACAATGGAGAACACATGCAATAAGTTTACTCACACTCGCACAATGTTTTGTTCAATTTTAACCCCAAAATGAAATGTGGAGGTGATCACTTTATCCCACCCTAAGACTATCAAAAAGCCTTTTGATTCTCAAGATGGTTGTGAGGTGTGAGAGAAGCGCATATGTCTTTTTTATGGTGTTATTTTGAGTAAGTAATCACAAAAACAAAGTTGCACATGTTCATTTTTAAGTCCATAAAGCAATGATTTTGATTTTTTTTAAAGCACCAAAATGAGATATGAGAATTGTATGTTCAATTTTAATCCAAAAGTAAAGACTAGTCAATTTCTAATGTTCAGTTTTAACCCAACTTTGAAAAAATCGATCAACGATTAATTTTAAACCCAAATCGATCTAGTTGGTTTAAAATAGAAAAAAAAGCAGGAAATAGATACTTTAAGCATTTAAAAATCCTTTGTCCATTTAAAGTTCAATGACCAAGGCCCACTTTCAATTCAAAAAATTTCCAAAGAGTGTTTCCTTCGCTTCAAATTTGCAAGTTCTTGTGTAAACGAAATCCCTCCTTCATAGTCAGATCAAAGGAGTATCAGTGTAGTTTGAGGTGACATAGTTTTCTCCAAAATGACAACCACAAAATAAACCAAATGCATGTTCTTTCAATAGTATGGTTGCATCCACTATCACTGTATGCACTACAACACAGTCAATAGGTTAGAGCCATTTACAAATAATTATAATAACATTGACATTGACATTAATTATATCATTCATGATAATATGCCTAGAGATCCAAAACTATTCTCGTATAAATCTTAAGCTATATATCACTGTCCCATCAAAAGAAAAATCCTCTTGCCCCTAAGTAGAGTTTGTTTCACCTCACACCATATTCATGCACATAGACACACAAATCGATATAACACTCTATCAATTTTAATCACAACACCATCTGACAAAAGCCAAGTCCATGCTATTATGTGCTTGCCTAGCATATTAATGGAGGCTAAATTTTATATGTACATAAATTAATGTTGGATTTGAAACATGTTTGGTCAGAAAGTATAGATGTTTTTCTTTAAAAATTGATTGATGGTGCACAAAAGTGAGAAGTTAGTTTGAACAACAAAATCTTTATGGTGCACATTTATCTAAGGCTTTATTTGCACAACAAATAAAGAGATACCATATTGTATGTATTCAATGATGGGGACAAGTGTAACAGCCTTTCAAGTGGTTCGCTTCCATTTAAATGCCACTTCTTTAAAGAAAAAAGAAAAAATGGTTGTTCTTTCAACAGCAAGATTGCAACCTGCAAAATAGTACATGGCTTGCAAACTTATTAGAAGAGAGGAAAGAATTGATCAACCTCCAATTCATGTAAATTAAATGATTGGGACAAGAAATGCCACAGTAATCTCAATATTCAAGGCTCGAGTGATTGCATGCTTTTAATGCTTGAGACGCCAAACTTTATTGATTTTGTATCTTCATGAGCTTCTAATTAGCATGAATATGGGAGAATGTTGAGAAGCGACTCCTCTCACATCACTCTAGTGCCATATTTTGAAAACAACAAAGAGGATTTAATCTAACATTTTAAATTGAAATCCCATCAAGCCACTATTGGAGGAATAAATTTACATCTTGAGTAAGTATCAAACCATACCTACCTGGTCAAATTCTCAAGATATATGTTCAAAAACTTGAGTGAATGATATCTTTATTGCATCGAATTTTTTCACTTATATAGTCATTTTCCCCCAATTATTATTAAAAAGAGTTCTTGCTCTCAATGCTCAACACCGCCTAAAAAATGAAGAGTTCTTCCAAAAATCATCAAATCCATTAAAAGGAACTTTCTAAATCTGGTAATCATAGATTTATCAAGGTGATTGACTGCACATGCCTACTGCTTTGGATAAATTAGACACACAATAATTATTTTCTGAAGTCAAAGGCTCATTACTTAGTTTAAAACCATTATTGAAATGATGTTTATGTTCCATTATTGAAAATACTATGGAAATTTCTACGGACCAAGGTGAATGTACATTCCCCTACCTGTCGTACCATGGAAAAGAGGGATCTTATCATATGTTGTATCTGCAATACAATACCAGTGAACACAACTTTTTCCTTGTGATATCTCTTGGGAATGTAATGATTGCAGGATCTGCACAAAAGAGATGCACAAAAGATATATATTGACAAGGCATAAACTATTATCAACCCCAAAAAATGCATGTGTTCCAGAGTACTGGATGCCCTTTGTCTATATTTCAAACACATAAAGAAAGAAGTTCATCATAGCCTCCTCTGAATAAAAATTCAAACCTTCCAATATTGCAATTAAAATTTACCTATAACAATCCATCCTTTGTTGGAAAAAATTAAGGAATACAAAAAACAAGCACACATCAACCCAGCGACACAAATTCCATGATTATGTATTCAAGAAAAATATACATTGAAATGAAGCTAAAACCACAACATTCTAAATCTGCAAAATGTTTTAGTTGACATCTTAAGGCTTTGGCACCCTACTTGGAACATAAACTTCAGAAAAGACACTTCATGAACCCAATGCATAACCTAAGTTACAAGAAAATGTATCGATCCTAATGCATATTAATGTTATCCATCCCATGTAAGCAATGAAATAAAGCTTTCAAATGTACAAAAGCCTTGGAACTATACATACCCACACTAAAAGGCCAAAAAAAAGAAAATAAAGGAAGGAGTGTGAATAAAATAAAGAAAACGACAACACCCAAATGATAAATATTTTCTCTGAAGACCTAGTTGACCTTTGAAATGTTTATGTGTGAGCTATCACTCAAAATGGGTCAGACATAATGTATTCAAAATGCAGAAACTTTAGACAAGGTATGTTATTCATTTGAAAGGATCCTTTAAAGAAATATAATTTGGATATGCCTAAAATAGATTTATTGTAGAGGCTTTAGAAACCTTCACAAATTCTATGCTAATAAAAAATTAGAAGTAAGCCAATGCACAACAAATATGAATAAAATCTAAGGCCCTCCTTCTAGCGCCATTTTGTAGATGTATTTTTCTGCATTTAGCTTAAAAAACAAACATTAGCATTGTCATTTAAAACAAAGAAAAATAAAAACATCTCTATGAAATAATGAATCATGTAAAGTAAAAACAAGGAAGATAAATAAAACACACAATAACATGAACCAAACCCTATCTCATAGTGGATTGGTGCTTCTGTGGAAAGAATCCCTTTCCCAATCCTTGCTAAGCTCCTGGATGATAAAAAGATGCAAGATGATGACCAAGATGAAATACTAACTTGGATGAGTTGTGGAGGATTAAAACAATAGAGGAGGTCTCTATTTATAGCCAAGAAGGATAAAAGAATGCCAAACATGGAGGATGTGGGACTAATGATCCACCAATGACAAGATGCCACTTGTCAACATGTGAGAGGTTGAGGAATGAGCACATTTTGGTCAATGTGCCAAAGAGGGGGGGATTTGAAATTTGAATTTGATGACAAGATGAGTTAAATGCTAAGTTTGACCTTTGCAAGAGACATGTAAGAGCTCATAAATGCCTTGTTGGATGTACATGTCAACTTGGGGGGAGATTCAAATTTGGAAGAATATTCTCTTTTTATGCCATGTTTAGAGAAAATGAAGAATTTAATAAATCAATAAATTGATTTATTTGTGCGAGTGGGAAAAGCTAGAGGATGTGATGTGTGATTAGGATTAGATTAATCATGATTTGATTAATTAATATGATGTTAGGTGATTTTGACTTTTGACTTAGATGCTTGAATTAAAATAAATCAAAAAGAGATGAAAAGTGATCTTAGATTTAATTAATTAAATATTTGATTTATTTAATCAAAGAGGATGATGTTAGACTTAATCAAATAAATATTAATTTATTTAATTTAATGGAATGACCTATGGAGATTAATCAATTAAACTTGATTTATTTAATTGATCAGATCAATATGATGCATGACGTTAATTCTGCATGTCTATAGAAATAATCTTGGGAAGGTCATATCAAGCAATCCTAGTGTCACATATTCATTTATTGGAGATTCACCAATTATTGGCCAGTCAATTAATGTCATTAGATATTTGTTTGGATTATTGACCCATTCATGGATCAGTTCCATTTTCTTTTGTGAATTAGGTGGTTGAAAAACAATCAATGCAGTATGTTCAATAATGTTTTCTTCATTATTTTTAATATTTGGGCCAACATGTTCTTTAAAATTTGTATTGAATTGAGATTCTATATGCATGGTTCTAAGCTAGTCATAAATATTTTTGTCAAAATTTCCACTTAACTTTCAAGAGCATTTTCATTGATATTTCTTTCTTACTATAATGATTGGTATTTTTTTGATATAATGTGACAACATATTTGATGGTTGTTCAATTTTTTGTTGGAAGTTGATCATGCATCCTCTATGTTTATATTGATCACCTCATGCATAGATGACTTCTAAAATTGGGTTGATAGGTACAATCAACATTTCCTAGATACTTGTGTAAGGTTGGTTAGTTCATTTGGTTGGGATCCTAGACTCAGATTATTTTGTGTTGAGAATCAGTTTATTCGTCTCTCTTGTTTACATCTTGTGCATAGAGTACCTTCTAAATTCATCATTTCTTTTATTCCAATGTAACTTTCTTCACAAACATAACAAATTTATTGTGATTGGTGGGAATCTAAGTGATTAATAAATTCCAATTGCATTTCTTTAAAATTTGTGTCAAGTAATCCATTTGGAATTTATATGTGTGCATTTTCATCTTGTTTACTTTGTAAATCTAATTGTTTGGTTGTTGTTTCTTTTCTTTGTCTTGCATATCTTTCTCTTTTTGCTTCTTTTTTTGCTTCTTTTCTCTTCCCTTTCTGCATATACCATATTCTCCCTTTGTCATCTATGATACTCTCTTTGGTATTGTCTTTGATATTCTTTCCTTTGCTATTCCAATTCAAATTGTCTCTTTGGTCAATCCATAGCTAGAATGTCAAACAATTTTTTCAACTATGATGATGATGATGGTGATGATGACACAGAGATTGCCAAAATTGATGAAGAAGTACATAACGATTTAAATTCTTTATTTTCATCCACAATGAGCTTAAATGATACATCCTCCCCACCAAGTGAAGAACCTGGTATGATTCCTAGTTTGACGCTTGCCATTATTCCTTTGGACAGTCAACCACCCTTGAATTACACTAAACATGATTGTGAGGTGGATGATCTGTTAGATGGTTAACTTGCATTCACCTAACTAGTCGTTTTACTTTTCTCTTTTAATTTTTCTTTTCATTTTTGTATCGTGTTCCCCTGTATCGTTTGTTTGATGTTCTCTCTCTTTGTACACTTCTTCTATTCGTACCTTTATTCTTCTATTCATTGTGCACTGTCTTTGTCTCTTTTTATTTTGTTTTCTCCTTTTGGGAATGATGCAAAGCATAGAGACACCCTATGTCTCTTCCATGTTAATCCAAAAGGTCCTTTTCTTTGTCTCTTTAAATTGTTTTGTATTTTCCTTTTAGGGATGAAGTAAAGTGTAGAGATGCCCTATGTCTCTTCCATGTTGACCCAATCGATCCTTTTTCTTTTTCCTTTGTCTTTTCTTTTGTTTTCCTTTTGGTGATGATGCAAGGTACTGAGACCGAAATTTCTCCTTCATGTTGACCCAAAAGCTTTTTCTTTTCTTTTTCCTTCTTTTTTTCATTTCACTTGTGTTTTCCTTTGGGGATGATGCAAAGGGTTGAGACCGCAATTTCTTTTCCATGTTGACCCAAAACAAACTTTCTTTTTCCTTTCTTTTCGCTCTCCTTGTGCCATTCTTCTCGTTCTATGTGCCTTGGGGAATTATGACAATTTTGAGCTCTTTAATAAACACATTGCAGTAATGAACATAATGATCCCAAATCCATAGATCCCTTATGTGTTTGGTGTGTTTTATTTTCTAGGGGGAAACCTCCTTTTCTTTTCTTTTTCATTTTTCCTTGACATGACACAACCTAACTTCGAAGCATATGACTTGGCATAGGGCTTTCTAAGTTGGCTCTCATTTCTTGTTTTCTTTTTACATTTTTCTTTTCTTCTCTACTTTAAAGTAATTGCTCATAGAATGATGTATAGAAATTCCTTTAAAGTGGGGGGCATACATTACCATTATTTCATTTGCATTCTTGGTTCTTAGTGCATCCTTGTCGTTTACATGATGTGTTTGTCACTTTGTGGATGACATTGGTTGTGATGTCCTTCATAAGTGTGATCTTTCTTAGCATATTACATTCCTCTTGGTGGCTTGATGTGATGCACTACATCCCCTAAGTTGTCAATATACTATTCTTTGATTGGTCCTCTCTTGGAGACATTAGATACAATGTTCCCTAAGTGACTAACCTTGCATAAACTGAACAAGACTCCTTTGAACATCATTTTACATTTTACATTTTATGTCTATAAATTTTTACATTGTTGCATTTTGTATGGCCACCTTGTATAACACAACTTGCATGCCTGTGGTGCCATCTTGTTTTGTTCATGAGTTCTAAGCATACAATTTTTTTCTTGTCTCGTGAAGCTCGAATTGATAACCATTCCTTTTACTTTGTGGCACCTTGTTAAAGTTATCAATGGGTATAACTTTAATATGGTTGAGTAGGAAGCCCAACTAGCAACATGAATTTTCCCCATAGCCACTTTTGTGTTTGTGAGTGCATACCAACTAGCGTATGTATCTTACCTTTTTTGGCTTTCTCACCCCACAGACAACTAGTTCCATGTCCCCAGAGTGAGTATATGGTTGGGATTTCTCACCCTGTGGACAACCTAAAGTTTTGTGGCCCCAGAGTGAGTACACATTCTCTTTTTCAAACAATTAGCCTAGATATCTTTTCACAACTAGTTGGATTAATGATCAAAGCTTCATCCAATTATTTTCAACACTTGTGTGTTCCTTTATTCTTATGTCTAGTTTTCCATGGGATCTTCATCCTCATGGCTTGATCAACCCTCTTGATCATTTTCATTCCATCTTGCTAACCTAAGTAAATTTGAACCCTACCCATTGATGTTCATGGCTACTTTAATGTGAGTTTGAAATAGGTGCATCCTCTCACTAAAGTGGGGGCTAAATGTGCCATAGAAAAATGGCCCCTTGCATTTTCATGGCCTTTTAGGTCTTGTTTCATCATGTTGGAACTATGTTGCTCTGATTTTATGTTGTAACATGGCTTGAACATGCTTATTTAGGAACTAGAACTCAAAGAATGACATCTTGGGAGGTTGTTGTGAAGTGTTGTAAGACATTTCTACATTATTCTAGACTTTATTTAATGCAATTTACCTAAAAATCACCTTTTTACTCATCAACAAGTTCTATTTTGAAGTGTTGTAGAGTCTTGTAACAAGCTTTCATGCTATTCTAGGCATATTTTTGACTATTTACACTCTTCTCATGCTTTATTTGCTGTCTTTATGCCCTCATAAGTTGTAATTATCTGTATTTTTGAATGTTATCCCTAAAAATAATATTAAATACAACCATTTTTTCCTGACACATTTTTTTAGGTAGTAGGTGGGACCCATTCTCCATGGGTGGCGAATGAGTCCTCCCTTAGCCTCAAATTCAAAATATTTCAAATTTCCTTTCGAGATTTTATTCAAAATTACTTGATGTTGGCCTATGATGAGGTATGAATGGATACTAAGGCACAAGAATTTTATAAAGAGGTGATTTTCACCTCATTTTACATCTCCTCACTCATTCAAGCATTCAATCCTACATTTCAAGCATTCAAGCATTTTGCATCATCTTTTCAAGCACTATTCAAGCACTTTGAAGTAGCCATTGACATTATTTCAAACTTGCATTATTAAGGGTTAGGTAAGTTGATAGAATTTTCATGTTATTAGTTTATCTTTCACTTTCATTTCATTATCTTTTCAAGGGTTTAATTACCAAAGTTGGGGTTTGACCAAGGAAAAACCCTATTCACTAACCCTCAATCATTTTTCCTCTATTGCATGTTTGTTTGCAGCTCTTTGTATGTAGATTTGATAGGTTATTAGGTGTTGAATATTGATTTCCAAGTCACCTAGGTGCTTCAAGTCAACTTGAGTCAAATTCAAGCTTGGAGAGAGTTATTTGTCCATTTTCTATAGAACTGACTTCGGCAACTCGACAAGCAAACTTTTCCAGATTTGATGTTGCAGAGTTGTCTCTTGATTTTTCAAAAATTTGGGAGAGGAATAATTTTCCACCTATGACAAATGATTCCCACCTTAGGACTGAAAAATCTAAATTTTTTTAGATACTGAATCCTAACAGACAGAAACCAGCTCCCAACACTTTTTCACCATGTGGAGGATTGATTGAACACCTTAGGTGAATGAGTCCCACTATGAAAATTCAATAATTTCCATCACCATTCAGAACACTCCAGAATCATCACAATTCATCTAGGTTCACTTAGATTCATCTCTGTACTTTTTGTTTTGCATTACTTCTTAATTTACATAGTTATTTGCATATCACAATGTGTTATCAAACATAGTTGTAATTACACTTTTGCATTCATTTTTGGTCATTTAGATTAGTTAATTGCATTTAGTTAAGTCCATTTACATTAAAAAAAATTGCATACATTCTTATTTGAGTGACACATTAGCATTTTTGTCCCTATCTCTCTCCTTTTAGGTGAAAAACCCTAGAAGTGCAAGAGTAGTCCATATGGTCCCAAAAATCTATGTTTCAACAACAAAAAAACTAAATAGTATCAAACCCCTCATTTATTCATTAATCATACCCTAAGATACCCTATTGGAAGATCTCTTCCCCTTACTTTATCCTCGGATTGAGATCTCTAGGGTGTCCTTGAATGTGGAGTATAGAAAGTTTGTTGTTCTAGGTCCTAAACCCTAGTGATGACAATTTTCTATCTTACAGGTAGAGAGATATCTATGCATCTAATGATTGATATGATGCTAAAAAAAATCCAACATAATATTCTATTCATTTTTCCGTAGGAAAGTAGGAGAAATAGGGATACCTAAATACTTGAAAGGTGTAGAACAACCTAGAAATGAAGAATATTATTAGCCTAATCTTGCAGATGAGGTTTAGTATGTAAGAAGAAAACATGAGACATTTGACGATTAAAAAATTGTTGATATGCACTAACATAAGTGTCACAAGACTGCCTAAGAGCCAAAAATTTCTCAAAAGTGGCATTTCCCATTAAACAACCGTCATTCATAGATTGAACATGAGAAAGTGGATCTAAACCTTGCATAATGTGAAAGCCATAGATAGAACTAGAAAACATGAGATACTTAAAAAACCTACCGAATCATTTTGCGAGAATGATAAAGAGATATGGAGATTGAGGGTCACACTGATGCAAAATCCTTTTAGAATGGAAAATAAAAGAAGGACCATTTATAATCATAGAAAGGTAGTGAGAGGTACGACAAGTTATAACCCAGCGAATCAAATTATCAATAAAACCAAAGGAATGTAGTATATATTTTGAAAAAGCTTAGAAAAATTTGATATAAGCCTTGGAAAGATCAAGCTTCATGAACATATAACTTTTTTTAAAAAAATTATAGAGTGAATAGTTTTTTTAACAATAACAATACCATCAACAATTTGATGAACTTGAATAAATCCCCCTTGTTTAGGAGAAATGATAGAAGGAAGGAAACATGTCAACCTCTCAATAATAGTTTTAGAGAAAAACTTATAAATAGTATTGTAAAGAGCTATACTTCTGACATCAAAAAAATTCAAAACATGATCTTTCTTAGGAATCAAAGAAAGAATATAATTATTATTAAGATATTTAAGCATTTATTTTGAGATACATAATTCCTGAAAAGCTTCCAAAATATCATCTTTGACAATATCCCTAAAATCTTGAAAGGACTCAATAGAAAATCCTTAAAGGCCAGGAGTTATATCGTTTTTCATCATAAAAATAACTTACTCTAACTCATCTCTGTAAGTAGGTCTATTCACAAAAGAATTGTCAGATATGATTAAGAATAAAATGCAAAAATGATATATTTATTATCAGGAAAAGGATTAGTTGAGAGTTTGAGTAACTCAAGAAACTGAGAAAGAATGTCCAATTGAATATCTCAAATAGGATCAATTCAGGATCCATTATGTCTTTGAATCTCCTTGAAAGCATTCACATGTTTTTGTGCAACAATAGAATGATTAAAAAAAAAACTTATCTCCTACCTGCAACCATCTAACATGATACTTTTGTCTCCACATTTGAATATATAATCTAGCAGTTAAGTAATAGATAGTTTTCAATTTTTAAAAGTTCAACTGACTAATTTATAATTACCTTTGAAAGAGGATGTATGATGGATTTGAGTTTTTCAGAGTTGTTTTAGCCCATTGCTCTTCCATCGCTATGCAACCTTTGTGCTTTCTTTCTTTCCACCTTTAATCGAACATTCTGTCCTTCCATGACGACGTCAGTTCTGTGAATAGATTTTGATCGAAGGATGACTACAACACTTCTTGTGGGTTTCATAATTGAATAATATTTTCTTCAAAGTGCTGAGAGCGTGCGATGTCAAAAAGGTTTCCAGGTCTTCATCAGATGCGCTGGATTCACGTAGACTAGTTGTGTCCCTTTTTTTCCAGTGTGCTATAAACATCATTAAAGATAATATGTTGAAAAGAACAATATGCGCCCACATTAGTCGCAATTTAGCCACTGTAATCATAGAAAACTAAATCAACGTTCACATTGTAGGTAAACCATCACACCAATGACATTAATTTATGTTGGTGAAGATTTTTATTTTCCTAGTGGGATAATTTAGTTTCCCTTAGTTATAGGTTTCCCTACACTTTTATTCATATGTCTTAGGATAATAAAGTGAGTTTATTATTTAATAATTAGAAGATAAAGTGATGAGGTGTCTCCACTCTTAAATGATAGAGCAATTATTTTTTCATTACTTTATTTAATATTAATGGTTATTGGTGGTCAATTCTTATTAGTTGTTTGCCACCTCCATTCTCTTTTTAATTAAATATAAACTCACTACTTGTAGACATGCAAAATTAACATTGTGCATTCAATCAGGTTCATTCATTAACTAAAATAGATTTCACATTAGGTCCATTCATCAATTAATCAGGTTCACCTTTATTCGTTCATCAGGTAATTTCATCAAATTTCATCTCTCATAAATCATTCAACCTTTATCTTGCATCATCCATTTAATTAAATAAATCATGACTTTATTTAATTAAAATCTCAAAGGTCATATTCCATCCTTTTCTGATTTAAATAAATCAAATATTTAAGTCATGAAAGTCAAACTAACCTAATCATCATTAATTTAATCTAACCATGATTAAATGCTAATCTCACCCACTTGCATTCTCTAGATTATGTCACTTGCACAAATAAATCAATTTATTGATTTATTAAAACCCTCATTTTCACTCAACATGGCCCTCAAGATTGAAAATCATGACAAGTTGATTTGTCCCTCCAACATTGCATTTATTGCTCTTTTTCTTGTCCCCCTCTCAGCATTTATTGCCAAATTTGAATTCAAATTCTCCCTCTCATGGGCACACTTCCTAAATCTTGCACATCCATTGACCACTCACCACTTGACAAGTGTCTTCCTCTCATTTGTCCAATCTTAGTCCCACATCCTCCATGTTTGGCACTCTTAGCATTTGAAAATCTTTAAATAGAGGCTTCAACCTCAAGCAAATCCTTCAAAAATCTACAACTTTTATGCAAGGTTACTCTCTTGGTTTGAGAAATAATCTTGTTCTTCATCTCCATTGCATCTCATCATCTTAAGCTTTGATCAAGGATTGGGAAAGGGTCACTTGCACATGTGACACAAGTCCACTATGGAATAGCTAATTGTAGTTGTTTTCATAATGTTTTTGGTCTTCTCTTGTCATGTATTACATTTGGAAGCATCTACAAGGTATTTCATAGGAGTTATTTTGATAGATTTGTAAAATACTAGCCCATATTTGAGATATTAGTATTTGCAGATTTAAAAAGATGCTCACAGTTTGGTGCTAGAAGGAGGGCTGGTTAACACACGTTGAACTCAGATATATCCTTACAATCTACTTTTTTTGTTAAGAATATATTGTTTAGGCATACATTATTCATGTATTTCAAATCTTCATTTTCATTGTATAATAGTGTAGGCTAAGAGATCTCTCTTTGTATGTCAACTTATTTTGCATATAAGTTTCTCAATTGAATTTTATCTTCTTAGACATCGATGTCTTAGCCATGACTCATCCTTGCCCATTCTTTTAGTCATATCCTCCCCAATAGCTGGATTTTCTTTATCTATAAGAAACTCGATACCTTGTTAATTCCTTTAGCTTTCGGTATGGCTGGCGTCTAAATTTGTGGTTATGGTAGTCAAGTATTGGATGCAAGCCAAGCCTTCTAGACGGGTCTTATTGTTTAGTGCAGTGAAATTCTTATACCCAGTTGAAGCGTAACTTGCTATGATGGCTACCATGATATCTCGTTTCGAGGTTTTGTTTCAATAGTTCATAAGCCCGCTCAATACACCCATATTTTCAATGTGCTCAATCTGTGTAATTTACTTCCAATTGAAACCTCTTAAGTACTCAAATGCATTAGTTGGTATAAGAAATTTTTCGGTCACTAGTTATTGCATTTCACATATCCTTGTGTTGTACGACATTATCTAATTAAGTCTCTTGCTTTGGCATCAGCTGTAGGGTAACCGGTTAAAATAAACCATAGTCATTTTATTAGGGAAAGTTATAATTGAAAAGATTCAATTTCCTTTCTATCTGATTAATCATTTTTGTATTGATTATAATTTGAATCTCGCATATTTAGTATGTTGTGCAAACTTACAGCCATTTCCTTTGGGCCTGACGTAGCTTCCATTGTATTCATACTTTTAGTGGATTCTTTCCTTAGTGGATTCTTTCCTCAGTGATTCCCTAAAAGTCTCTCTAAGATTGATCAAATTAACATAAACTGCTATGTGTTCTTGTTGACAAATGTGATAGCATAGTGAAGAAACGCCGTGTAGAAACGTTGTTCTTACTGACAGATTTAAATTTTTTGTGCAATCTTGTATGCTTCCACAGGTCTAGATGGTATCTCTTTACACCTAAAAAAGGTAAAAAGTCTCGTGCCATTGTTTATGCTTGGGCCCATTGCTTAAAACAAACCAACAAGATAAATAATTTTATGTTAAAAGGTGTGTCTTCTATAACAACTGTGTGGAAATATCATACTAGTCTTGTCATATAATGCTCGGTGTTGATGACTCTTTCAATGCCTTGTTACTTTGTAGGTATTGTGTAAATATAGGCAGGAGACCAACCTAGTATGAATTAGGCATTGTCTAAAATCCACCCGAATCAGACTTGAAAGATTCATATCATTCTGACATATGTCAAAAAAAATGCTGGCAAAGGTTGAAATTCGGCTTTGCACCTGCCATTCGCATTAAATTTTGGAAACCTTGGAAATGACTTTTAGGCACATCTGTTACACTAGCCACTTGCATTAGTTGTTACAAGCATTAAAGGTGGCAACATTTGGTTTTATACCTGATAGTTGCAGTAGCCTAAAAGTTTCTGAACATTGTCATTTTTTTTAGTAGCATATGATCCACTTGTCTGCAGTAAATAGAACATCAAATTGAAAGCTAGGATGATTTTGGTCAAAAAAGTCTTGCCATCATTGGGCGCAGCTGTACACCTATCGATTGCATCAATTTGAAAGGGGTGCATTAAATCTATTAATGCAGTAAGGGAACATTTGATACCTAGTGACATTAAATATGCCTCTTCGAGAGGTAGCGATTATTTGGTGGCCACTACAATACAGAGAGACTTGTGAGATCCAGATTGTCTATATTTTAGGATGACTGAGTAAATTTTGAGGTTATGTGATGAGGGCACAACTAGAGACACAGAAAATAACCCACAAACAAGAGAATAATTTTATTATTCAGAAAATAGAGCTTCTTACATTCAGAGCATCTAAAATCCCCAAGTTCTACAATACATGTAAGTTACAGAAAGCTACAAAATAACCCTTTCGCAATATGCGAGCTTGTCCCCAAAAAGTTACCCAAAAATTAGAAACCCGCCCATAAATAGAGCTCCTCTTTAGTCTGGAGCCAAAACAACATTCAAATTTGAGTTTAAGCGGTTTGGTGCTGAAAATTTACAACATGAAGTTCAAATTTCAAAAGAGCATTTGCAATTGTATCTTCTAGAAAGTGCGCCAACTTCCCGGGGCTATAACTTTTGATTCAGGACTCCGATTCGTGAACCGTTTGAACTGTTGGAAAGGTCTCGAAGTCAATAACGCACTCAAAATCAGCCACGCCAATTTTGGCAAGTTTCAGGGCCATTCTAGGAACTCTAAGTGCCTCAAATCTAACTTGGAATATTTTCAGGTGCAAATCTGGGAAACTAAAACTGCAATATCTTTCTACCTAGGAACAGAAAATAAAAACCATAAATTGGGAATTTCAATATGACGAAAAAGGTATCTAAAAATGTAAAAATATCTAAAAACCAAGAAATTTGAAATTTAACTATTTTTGGGTGATGCAAGATTTCCCTTACACCACTAGATGCTCTTGCATCAGACACCCAGGGTAATTTGAGAAGTGACCCCTTCACATCTTAGATGGTTGAGGAAAACCCAACCAGTCAACCGCTACCTAAGATAACCAGGATGAATCTTCCACAGGGCTTCCTCTCCATTTCACCAGATATTCTTCATACTACCTATTTATGGTATTCCTTCCCACATGACTATCTAAGATTGCTTCAATCTCCTCCCTTTCTGAAGTAGGTGTTGGAATGCCATACTGTCCTATGGTTGGTGCTTCCTTCGTTCCACCTTCATGATACTCTGTCAAATCTAAAATGTTGAACATAGGGGAAATGTTGATTCCATCATGCAACTCTACCTCATATGCATTCCCTGAATCATGCTTCTTCAAAATCTTATAGGGGCTGGATTTCTTCATCTTCAATTTGTTATATGTTCCCACTGGAAACCTTTCTTTCCTCAAGTGGACCATCACTTCATCACCAATCTGAAACTCCTTTTACCTCCTCTTCTGATCTGCCTTAGCCTTATACTACATATTGATCTTATTAATATGTTCTCTTACCTTCTCATGTATATCCTTGATGTGTTCTGCAAAATCTCTAGCTTGAGCACTTACTTTCTTCTCTTAGTCCATCTTCCTCAATTCTGGAGCTGTTCTGGGGCTACCTCTATACACAATCTAGAATGGTGATCTACCAATGCTTCTATTGACAAAATTGTTGTAAGAAAATTCTTCCTGGGGTAAGATCAAGTCCCATCCCTTGGGTTTATCTCCTACCAAACATCTCAGTAGGTTACCCAGACTCCTATTAACAACTTATGTCTACCCATCTGTTTGTGGATGGTGTGTAGAACTGAACTTCAACTATGTCTTTAGCTTCTTCTACAAGGTCCTCCAAAAGTACCCCACAAATTTGGTGTCACGATCTGAAACAATACTCTTTGGTAGACCATGTAGCCTCACCACCTCTTTAAAGAACAAGTCAGCAATGTGGATTGCATCATGGGTCTTTTAACATGGAATGAAATGTGCCATCTTCAAAAACCTATCAACAACCACAAAGACTGAATCATTCTCTCATTGTCTCCTTGGCAAACCAAGAACAAAGTCCATACTTATATCCTCCCATGGCCTCTCTACTACAGGTAAGGGCTGATATAAGCCTATATTTTGGCTCACTCCTTTAGCCATCTGACATACCCTGCAACTTTGTACAAACTTCTTCACGTCCTGTGACAACTAAGGCCAATAATAATGCTCACTGATAATGGCAATGGTCTTATCCCGACCAAAATGTCTTGCCATTCCTCCACTATGCTTCTCCTTTATTAGGTTCTCCTCATGGAACTCCTCGAGATACACAATTGACTTCTTAAATAACATGCCATCACCTGTCGCACTGTAACAGGTTCCTTGCAAGCTTTCCAAGCCTCTGCAAAATCAGGATCTTCTGCATACATTGTCTTGAGTTCATTGAACCCAACCACTTCAATCTGCATCTTTGTCATCAATGTATGCCTCCTACTTAAGGCATCTGCAACCCTATTTGACTTTCCACTCCTATGTTTCAAAACAAAGGTATAAATCTGCAAAAGCTCTACCCATTTCATATGCCTCTGATTTAATTTTCCCTGACTATTTAGGTACTGCAATGCTTGATGATCAGTATAAATAACAAATTCCTTCGGCAACAAATAATGTCTCCATTTCTTTAATGCTTGAACTATTGAATAAAATTCCTGATCATATACAGAATACTTTCTCTTGGCATCATTTAACTTTTCACTAAAATAGGAAATGGGCTTACCTTCTTGGCTCAACACTACTCCAATGGCACAACCACTAGCATCACAATCCACCTGAAACACCTTGTTGAAATTTGGGAGGGCTAGAACAGGTTGCTCTGTCACCTTCTGTTTCAACAATTCAAAAATTTTTGCCGCTCCACTACTCCACTTGAATTCTTTTCTATCTCCTCTCATTGTTTCAGTCAGGGGTCCACAAATACTACTGAAGTTTCTAATGAACTTTCTATAAAATCTAGCCAAACCATGGAAAGATCTCACCTCGGTAGCAGTTCTTGGGTTAGGCCATTCTAGAATAGCCTTCACCTTCTCTGGGTCCATCTTGAGACCTTCTGCTGAGACAACAAACCCCAAGTACACTAACTCCTCTTCACAAAACTACACTTCTTTAGATTAATCAATAGTTTCTCTTCTCTTAACTTCTCAAAGGATCTCTGAATATGCATCAAATGCTCATCCAACGCTCTTACCGAAGTCAAAATATCATCAAATAATACAACAAAACTTCCTGTGAAT
>VDFB02270651.1:412083256-412238186 GCA_007258455.2 Sequoia sempervirens | reverse complement strand
ACCACCTCTTCCGTAGATCCTTGTCCATATCTCCTTCATCCTCTACCTCTTTGATCGCCACTGTTTTGATCATGAGGGCAATAGAAGTTGTCATTCCTTTGGCTTCGGCTCGTACCCACATCTTCACTTTTCTTTTCATCGTCATTTCGACTTCCTGAAGGTCTTCCACTCACCCCTCTCTCACGCACCTCCTCGTCTCCTTTTGCTTGCCATCAAATCTTTTGTTCAGCTTCTCTTCCACCTTCAGAGCAAACTGATACACATCCTCAATGGTGGTCATTCTGACTAGGCTTAACTCCTCCTAAATGCTCGGTCGTAACCCATTAAGATATCAGGCTACCTTCTCCTTATTGGCCTCTATGTGGCTTGTTCTGATGATTATCTTGTGAAAATATTTAGTATATTATTTCACAGATCTGCTTCCTTGTTTCAACCCTTGCAATGTCTTCAACAGATCTAACTCGTAGTCCACTGGTATGAACTGCTTCTTCAGTTTCTCTACCTTGTAATCCCATCTGGTGATGTTGCCTTTTCCTCTTTGATTTATTTCCAACTGGACCTCTTTCCACCAAATACTGGCATGGCCCTTCAGCTTCATTTTCGCAAACTTAACTCGATCTGGGTCCTCTATTTCCTCATACTCAAAATATTCTTCTAGCTCGTTGATCCAGTCGATCAACTCTTCTGGGTTTAGACTTCCAAAATAACTAGGGACTTCTGCTCTGGGTCTTTTGTCCATCTTCAAAATGGCCCTTATTAGCCGCATTTGGTCTTGATCAATTGCTTCTTCTTCCTCTTCTACATTTGAACCTTCTTCCTCTCCTTCATCCTCACTTTCCTCCCTCGGGTTTAAACCTCTTCTCAACTACTCTTGTAACGCGTCAATCTGTCTCTAGAGGGCTGCCAATGCATCTCTTCCACCAGCATTTATGCCACCTCGACCACCTCTAGCACCACCATGCCTACCAGGCATCACTCTTGGAGGCATCTTTCTTGACTTCGACCCACAACCGCGGTCTTGGTGTGAACTTCCTCACGATCGGTGATCTGTCCACACACTCAAGAAAACTCGCTCTGATACCACTTGATGAGGGCATAGCCCAAGACACAGAAAATAACCCACAAACAAGAAAATAATTTTATTATTTAGAAAATGGAGCTTCTTACATGCAGAGGATCTCAAATCCCCAAGTCCTACAGTACATGCAAGTTACAGAAAGCTACAGAATAACCCTTTCATAATATGCGAGCTTGTCCCCAAAAAGTTACATAAAAATTAGAAACCCGCCCATAAATAGAGCTCCTCTCTATTTTGGAGCCAAAAAAACATTCAAATTTTAGTTTAGGCAGTTTGGCGCCAAAAATTTACAACATGAAGTTCAAATTTCAATAGAGCATTTGCAATTGTATCTTCTAGAAAGTGTGCCAACTTCCCGGGGCTATAACTTTTGATCCGGGACTCCGATTCGTGAACCGTTTGAACCGTTGGAAAGGTCTCGAAGTCAATAATGCACCTTAAATTAGCCACACCAATTTTGGCAAGTTTCGGGGCCGTTCCGGGAACTCTAAGTGCCTCAAATCTAACTCGAAAGATTTTCAGGTGTAAATCTGGGAAACTAAAACTGCAATATATTTCTACCCAGAAATAGAAAATAAAAACCGTAAATTGGGAATTTTATTATGATGAAAAGGGTATCCAAAAATGTAAAAACATCTAAAAACTGAGAAACTTGAAATTTAACTATTTTTGGGTGATGCAAGATTGCCCTTACACCACTGGATGCTCCTGCATCATTATGCCTTTTCACAAATATTTATGCTGCAAGTTGTGATTGATTCTCATTAATATTATGATTCCTATCATTAATTATTGGCTATGTAGAGTGGATGAATAGACTAAAGCCAAAAAATCAGCATTGATTGTCCTATCAAATTCATAGGTTTATCTTTGCTTCAAAGATTTAGTGGCTGCCTTCCTTTATCATTTCATGTGATTCCAAGGGAAAAATCTTCCCAAGTATCTGCCACGTACATTTATTTGCTGATAGAAATATGTGCTAGCGTAGCTTTCTTCTTGAAAATCAATTAATGCAGTTAGGCACATTACGTGTATAACCAAATGCATACCCTTTTGAAAGAATAAGAGTGCTTTCCAATAAAAAATTTATCATTGCTGATATTTTATTGATTTTACAGGTTGAAACAAATAATCAAAGTTGTTTGAATTCTATAAAGGATGGTAAAATATGATATCATGTGTCATTTTGGATTTAAAAGCTCGTTGAAGAGATGTTTTAAAATTATGAAAACAAGTATCCTTTATAAAAGTGTCTGTGGATTAACATTTGTTAATTCCTTGTCAATTTTGTTAAAATGGTTTCCTCAAATGGTTAACATTTCTTGTATATCCTTTTATCACTTATTATGAAAAGTTGCCTAAACTCTTGTTTGTAAATCTTCTATAGGTACAAAAACAAACAAAGGAAAGTGAAAGGAAAGAAAAGAAGGTACAAACAAAGGAAAGCGAAGGTGAAGCGAAGAGAGAAAATGAAAGGAGGAGAAATGAAGATGATGGCTTGAGAAGATTAAAGTGTTCTTTAACACTTTAGTGTTTATTTAAATGCTTTTACGAAATTGTTATTTTTCGTTCCTAGGACACTAACTTTCCTTTGGATTTAAAAAGAACACTTTGATTTTTTTCATTTGCAAAGGGTTAAAATTGAAAATTAGACACCTACTAGATTTCAATTTGGGGCTAAAATCAAACAAGGCAATCTTCATCTTTCCTTTGGTGCTTAAAATGAATCAAACCATTGCTTTGAAGGATAAAATGAACATGTTTCTTTTGTGTTTTGTAATATTTTATGCAAAATAATTTCATCAAAAGACGTATGCGCTTCTCTCATGCCTCATGGTGATCTTGAGAATCAAAACGATTTTGGTGACATTAAGTTGCATAAAATATTGCCTCCACATTTTGATTTGGGCTTAAAATTGAACAATATCTTGTGCGAGTGTGAGTAAACTTATTGCCTGCGTTCTCCCTTTGTTTTTAAAATGAAGGTTGATCAAACTATGAATAAGTTTTCTCGCTTTTGTCTATCTTAGAGGGTCTGCCTTGGGGAAAAAGTACTCACCCAAGGGAACGACTCAACCAGTAACACTCTAAAGCCAAGAGTATTTCCAGTCGGGATATAAATGTGGGTATTATAAGAAACGCCAGTATCACACGGTTGATTCTAACAAGATGGATCCGAAAGGGGAATCTTGCCATATGGGTCAATCTCCACGAACGGAAATTCTGAAATAGAACTCTTGTTTTGTAGTGGCCAATTGATCCATTGAGCGAGTTTATCAAAGTGGTGCATTGGAACTTGGATTCCAAGAAGTTACTTGCCATGTCCGATCTTGGTTAGAATATAGAGGTTAAGGTTTCATTCTTAACATACCTTTGTATTTTTTCCTTGGTTGCATGTAAAATCATCTCTTCTATGAAGGGCATGAGGCAAGCCCACTAAGAAAAATGTACCCATTGAGCTAGGATGTCATATTGCTTGTGGTTTGAAAACACAATGTTTTAATCGAAAACATTGGGAAACCAACATTCAACGAATCATCAAAATTGCAAACCCTTTAGGAGAGGTAAATATCCTTGAACAAATCCACATGTTATTGCTTTCCCTTGGGATTCGTATCCTTAGAGGCATCTAAGCATTTGGATTTCATCTCAATTTGCTTCTACTAAAGTCAACTTTAGGTAACTCTTGCCTCAAAGTTCCTTGGTTTCCGCATAATATACTTTGTGGGATAAAGGGAAAGTTGAGACATTAGACATCTAGATTTAACATCTAATCAAGAGCGTGTTTGTGGTAAAAAGAATCTATTAAGCAAAAATTAAATAAATTGGACCCCACACAAAGTGCTTGACATCTTTTGGTCATATGGTTTTCATGCAAGCATTGGTCTTTTGGTTTTGAATTACTCTTAGAAAAAGGCATGTTCATCACTATCTTGGCCTAGTAAACAAATCCTTCTTAGGTTCACTTAGGATCAAATCAAACATTTCACCCATCCAAACATTTACCATCTTCATCCCAAACAACTTTAGAGCTTTTGAAAATATCATTATAGACCCCGGTAAATCATCACAATCAAAATAACTTTGTTTAGTTAGGTGTATGGGAATGCATCCTTTCTCGTACATTTAATTGAATTATCACCCCTTTAAACAAGTTTATCCTAAATATCACATCCAGCATCTTAGGGTTTACAAGTTCATTATCCAAATCAAACCAATCAAAATCAAACCCTAAGTCTAGCATTGACCCAAAGTCCCTAAACATTCATCACTCATATCATTTACACATTTCATCCTCCATCTCATCGTTGGTCTTAAGAACCTTAGAGGTCACTTTTGCAACAAGGTCAAAACACAAGGAGAAAATGGAATGAAAACTTGATCCATACATCTCGAGTAATCCAAATCAATTGAATCTACAAAGCCTTACAATTTTGATTGATTATCAAAACTCACACTTATACAATCCGTACATGGGACCATTACCTTTGAAAAATGTCAATGGTACAACAAGTGTGAGTATGCCCAAGTAAAATTTTGGAACACATTTCCCAATGATAGATCTAAGTCCAAACCTACAAATCCACCAATCGAACAATCAATGCATGAGCCTTCAAATGAACAACGTCATCCCACCAAATCCCTACAAACCAAATGAGAAGGTACCAAGTACAAGTTTTCAAAACATGAATCCAAAAAACTTTGGGATAGATACATTTGCAAATCATACAAATATTCCAAACATGAACAATGGTCAATATCAACCTATCATGCCAAATCTGAGTGTCATCGCAAATCAAAATATTGTCCAAAATCAAACACAACTACACACTCCAAATGCTACGCCCTTAATATTATTGTACATCGGGTTATGAATAGTCGGCTTGTGGCTATCTTAACTCTCTATTAAGTCATATTATCATTAGTATATTGTTATTTAGTTGTTTAGGTCGGCCTAAGTCTTATATTGGTGTGTCTAAGTCGGCCTAGGTGATATCCTTGGCATAAATAGGTATATATAGGAGGTTGTGAGTCTTATTTCATCATCAAGTTGTGAAGTGTGTTCTCATTAGAGATATTTGGAGGTTTTCTCCCTCGAAGTGGCTTGTTATTCTTAGTTATTATCAAGTATTTTCAGCATATTTCATATCATATTCTTCCATTGTGCAAGTTATTTCATAACAAGTGGTATCAGAGCATGATCTTGGCACCATAGAGGGAAGGTTTTTCTCAATTTTGGAGGCGATTTTGGGAAGAGCATATCTTTCAGAATTTGTCGAATTTTTTTCTGATTTGTAAAGGGTTTTTGAAGAAAATATTGAAGAAGTTACAGTCCATATTTTAGAAGAATTGGAGCAGAATTAAGCGAATTATTGCAGAATTAGGGTTTCTACACTATTTTTTTGGAATCTACATATCTCGCACATTTTGTTGAATTGGAGTCTAATTTTTATTGGGTTTTTGAAGATATACTAAATAAGATTACAGTAAAAATTTGAGAGAATTTAAGTTTCATTTGTGTGATTTATTTCCACATTAGTGGTTTCCATCATGATAGGGCCTGCAACAAGGGGTAAAAAGAATGCTGTCACTCCGGGGAAGACTCCTGATAAGGATGGTGAAACAATTGAGGATATTACTCATAATGAAGAAATCAATAAGGTCAAGGAAGAAATTTCCTCAATTAACAATAAGGTCAAGAAGAAATTTCCTCAATTAAGATGGATATGTGTGACCTAAGAGGAGATATGTCGGACATGCGAAACATGTTAAGCACCTACATAGCTGAATCAAGAAAGGAGTTCTCAAGCGACCAAGGTGAGAATTCTAGGTCAGCCACTACTAACACAAGCTTTAGTACTCCTATTGGATCTAGGAATTTATTTCCCAAGGTGGATATGTGCAAGTTTGATGGTAAGGATCCTCTAACATGGATAAACCAAATGGAGAATTTTTTGAAGTACAACAAATCCCAAATGGACAAAAGGTCACGATGGCTTCCTTATATTTAGAACCAGATCAATTCATTTGGTATCGTTGGTTTGCACTCATCGAGGTAAAAGGGGCTCACTGTCTCATGGTCAATTTTTACAGAGGAACTCCAAGCACAATATAGCAATAGCGTCACAGACAACTTCTTCAGCTAGCTAGCTAAACTTCAACAAACAGGATCAGTTAAGGATTATATTCAGCAATTCCAAAATCTATCCTTAAGGGTGGATTCAATTACGGAGGAAAACTTGAATGATTTATTCTTGGGTGGTCTCAAGGATCACATTCAACATGAGGTACGCATGTTTAGACCTAGTTCCATAAATGAGTCTTTTATCTTAGCACACAGGGTAGAGGAGAAATATTTGATTCCTAAGAAGCAAGGGGCTAATGTGACAAGAGAGAAAGGATATTCAACACAACCTACTAAGTTGACTCCACAAAAATTGAGGAGAAAAGAGCAAAAGGCTTGTGTTTCAATTGTGATAGCAAATACAATCGAGGACATAAATGTAGTGAAAAGAAATTGTTTTATATTGAAGGTCCCAATGAGGAAGAAGAGGAGGAACCCATACTAGAAGATGAAAGGGAGTCAAATGAGGAATCACATGATTCTCAACCAATCATTTCTTGTCATGCACTCTCGGTTTTAGTGCTCCACAAACTCTCAAGGTGGTGGGGTTCCTAAAGAAGCAGAAGGTAACTGTGTTGATCGACTCAGGTAGTACTCATAATTTCATCAACAAAAAGTTAGCTACTCGTCTAAATTGTTTCATATATCTAGCTCCAGAGTTTCAAGTTTTGATTGCAGATGGTGGTACAGTTAGTTGTTCAGGGAAGTGTCATAGCATTAAATTATCCATGGGAGATTATCAACTTGATACCCCAATGTATGCAATATCCATGGGTGCAACAGATATTGTTTTGGGAGTACAATGGCTTACTACATTAGGAACAATTAAGATGAACTTCCAAGAACTATTCATGAGATTTCAATCAGAAGGAAGGCTAGTAGAGCTAAGGGGGTTGAAGGAAAAATCTCCACAAATGGTAAGCTCTCATCAAATGAAAAAGTTGCTTAAGAAAGGAGTGGATGGATTTGTGGCCCAACTATGTTCATTAGAAGTCTCTCAATCTATTACTCCTACTCATCCAGATTTGCAAGCTATAATTGATCGTCACTCAATTGTTCTTGGAGATATGCCTAAAGGACTTCCTCCTAAGAGGGATCATGATCATGCCATACAATTAGTCCCAGGGGGCCAGCCACCGAACATCAGGCCTTACAAGTATCCACACATACAAAAGAGTGAGATAGAAAAAAATGTTGAAGAGATGCTAGAGACAGGAATCATTAGGCATGGCCAAAGTGCTTACTCCTCGCCGGTGGTGATGGTATGTAAGAAGGATGATACTTGGCGCATGTGTCCATATTATAGAGTGCTCAACATGTACACCATTAAAGATAAGTTTCCAATTCCAGTCATTGATGATTTACTAGATGAATTAAATGGAGCTATGTTTTTTACCAAGTTAGATCTTAGATCTGGTTATCACCAAATTCGGATTAAGGAGGAGGATATTTGTAAGACAGCATTTCGGACTCATGAGGGTCATTATGAATTTTTGGTGATGCCATTTTGTCTTACCAATGCACCATCTACATTCCAAAGTTTGATGAATTCCATTTTTAAGAAGTTCTTGAGAAAGTTTGTGTTAGTATTCTTTGATGATATATTGATTTACAACAAGACTTGGGAAGAACATTTGCAACATGTGGACCAAGCATTACAAATACTTGAAGATCATAAACTCTATGCTAAGCCATCCAAGTGTGCTTTTGGTCTTACAAAGGTGGAGTATTTGGGACACATAGTTTCACATGAAGGAGTAAAGGTGGACCCTAACAAAATTAAGGCTATCATGGAATGGCCTATTCCAAAAACCATTAAGAAACTGAGAGGATTCTTGGGATTGATAGGGTACTATAGAATATTTGTGAAGAATTATGGTAGTATAGCAGCACCTCTCACCACTCTATTGAAGAAGGATTCTTTTCATTGGAATGAGTCTGCCAATACAACATTTGAGAGATTGAAGGAGGCTATGTGTTCAACTCCGGTACTTGCCACTCCTGACTTCACCAAGGAATTCATTGTGGAATGTGATGCTTCTGGAAATGGGATAGGAGCAGTGCTTATGCAAGAAGGTCGACCAATTTCTTTTGAGAGTCGTCAATTAAAAGGTAAGAATCTACTAAAACCTATTTATGAGAAGGAAATGCTAGCAATACTCCATGCAGTGAAACAATGGCGGCCTTATCTATTGGGTAGACATTTCAAGGTTAAGACAGATCATGATAGCCTAAAATATTTTTTGGAACAACGACTATCTTCTGAAGAGCAACAAAAATGGGTCACTAAGATGTTAGGATATGACTTTGAGATTGTATATAAGAAAGGGAAAGAAAATATTGTCGCAGATGCACTTCAAGGAAGGATGAGAAAGATGAAGCCTTATTGTGTGCCCTTTCAATATTACAAGCAAATTGGGTGGAGGAAGCCAAAGTAGAGTGGCAAAATGATGTTGTGACTAGTAATCTCATCGAGCAATTAAAAAGTGATCCTAGTAGTTCAGATAAGTTTTGTTGGAAGGGAGATACTCTTTGGTATAAAGAGCTTTGTATCTCTGCAAGAATTCCAACCTTAAAATCAAGATTCTCACAGAGTTGCATGAGTCTCCAGTGGGTGGTCATTCAATATTTTTGAAGACATATCATCGAGTCAAGCAAGATTTCTTTTGGGAAGGGCTAAAGGGTGATGTTCAAAAATTTGTGGTTGAATGTTTGGTGTGTCAAAGGCATAAAGGGGAGACAATTAAGGCACCAGGTCTCTTGCAACCCTTATCTATTCCTAGCCAGCGTTGGGAAGAGATATCCATGGACTTCATCATAGGGCTTCCCAAATCTAAAGGTCATAATGTCATCATGGTGGTGGTTGATAGGATCACTAAATATGCACATTTCATTGCATTAGCACATCCTTTTACAGCAAGTGTAGTGGCTAGAGCTTTTTTGGAGAATATCCAAAAGCTACATGGTACACCTAAAGTTATTGTTAGTGATCGTGATCCTATCTTCACTAGTCACTTTTGGAAAGATTTATTCTCATGTTTGGGTACTCAATTGGCTCTTAGCTTTTCATACCACCCTCAATCAGATGGGAAACAGAGGTTGTTAATAAGTGTTTGGAAGGATATCTACGTTGTTTCACTTTAGAGAAACAGTCCCAGTGGGTAGATTGGCTACCACTTGTGGAATGGTGGTATAACACTTCTTTTCATAGCTCATCAAAAATGTCTCCATTTTTGGCACTTTATGGATATCATCCTCCTTCCATCACATCATCAATTAAGGTGTCCCCAAGAGTTCAGGCAGTAGAAGACCACTTGTTTCATCAACAACAAGTACTTTCAGGACTCAAGGAGAATTTAGCCATGGCACAAAATCGAATGAAACAATAGGCAAACCAACATCGTAGTGAAAGAAGTTTTGAAGTTAGGGATTGGGTCTTCTTGCGACTACAGCCTTATAAGCAAATCTCACTAAAGCAGCAAAGAAAGAATAATAAGTTGTCACCAAAGTATTATGGTCCATACCAAATCATGCAGAAGATCGGTAGTGTTGCCTACAAGCTTGAGTTGCCACCTACAACAAAGATACATCCAGTTTTTCATGTTTCCTGTTTGAAGAAGGTAATTGGGCATAATATTCCCACTCAAACAACACTTCCCGAGCTAGATGAAGAAGGGAGAATCATTTTGGAACCAGAGTGCATTCGTCAAACATGCACAAAGAAGCCGAGGAATAGAACTATCACTGAGTATCTCATCCAATGGAAGAATTTACCAGCTTGAAGATGCCACATGGGAAGATGAGGAGTTCATTCAAAAGTTTCCAAACTTGATTAGCATTGAGGACAATGCTTCTTTGAAGAAGGGGGCATGCTACCTTAATATTATTGTACATCGGGTTATGAATAGTCGGCTTGTGGCTATCTTAACTCTCTATTAAGTCATATTATCATTAGTATATTGTTATTTAGTTGTTTAGGTCGGCCTAAGTCTTATATTGGTGTGTCTAAGTCGGCCTAGGTGATATCCTTGGCATAAATAGGTATATATAGGAGGTTGTGAATCTTATTTCATCATCAAGTTGTGAAGTGTGTTCTCATTAGAGATATTTGGAGGTTTTCCCCCTCGAAGTGGCTTGTTATTCTCAATTATTATCAAGTATTTTCAGCATATTTCATATCATATTCTTCCATTGTGCAAGTTATTTCATAACACCAAATCTACTTAAACAAGAGCCAAATCAACTATATCAAGGGAGTCAAGATCGAAATCAAGATTAAATTTGGCAAGATAAAATTGCTACACTTTCCAAAATAGTTGAGTCATTGCACCAAGGGAAATCTCCACCACCATTACCCATATCAACATCATTCATTGGTTTAGGGATTCCCCCTTTACCTAGCACCAATCACTCCATCCAAATCAATCCACATAACGCTAATAAAGCCATCACATCAAATCCTTTGAATATACCATCGACATTGCACCAACAAATGTTATCCAATCAAGCAATAATGATGATCCCAACCAATCAAAATATGGTCTCCCAAGGGCCTATCACCTCGTTCATCCCAATCATCCCTATCACTTCGATCATTCCAAACACCACCCCCATGATCGCTCCAAGTGTATCTCAACAACTTGGCACTACATCCAACATGATTCCAAATACAACACCACTGCCACCAAAACCAAGTGCAATAAGTCAATATCGTAGCATCACACTAAAAGCACATCAAGCCTACCAACAAGCACTTCAACAATCTCAAGCTACCCAACAAACACAAGCACAAACACAAAAAATGATAACTGTTGAGAACAATCAGGATCAATCCACCATTGAACACCTTGAAGCTATGTCTACTTCATCCAATGATCAAATCGACATATGTCAAGAGTCACTTTTGAATCACGATCAAAATCCACCAACAATACTCGACAATGAGCCAATTCAAGAAATATCAACATCACTTGACTCTATGGTCGAAGACATTCACAATATCTCCACCATAATTATTGAAAACAATGATGAAAACCTCTCCCTCGAGGAGCACATTGAGGATATATCTACATAATCTGATGATCAACTCACCATACATCAAGAGCCACTTTTTAGTGATCTCTTTCAAGGAGTGTTAGGATTATTTGATCCTATCAACATAATGCATGATCCATTGACCAATGATCATATTGAAAATTTCTCTACATTGCCTTATGAGTTAGAGGATATATCTCAAGAATTTATGCCAAAACATGATCAGAATCCTTCACCAAAGTCTAGCAATGGTCCCTTCCAAAACGTGTCGACCTCCTTCGACCTCATGGTTACAGATATTGAAGGAACCCTAAACTCGACACTTGAAGATATTGAACCACTAAATATGTCTAATGATGACATCCAAGAAACCTTTATAAGAAATCCATCCTTTGAAGCTAACCCATGTCAAGAACTTGATCCAAAGCATGTCAAAAGTAACTCTGAAATCATTCAAGATCAAGAATTTGTATCTTCAAGATACTACAATAATCTAATGGACACTCTCTTATCTATGCAATATGATCATATTCATGTCACACATACTCCTCCATCTACCCATGAGATGCTTTCTATGGAGGGACACGTAGATGATCTTCGTCTAGAAAAAAAATTTGTTACACAAAAAGAGAAGATTATTAACTCCTACAGTCAAATGGAGTTATCAACATCAGGATCAGATATATAACAAACTCAGATTGAGGAAATCATGAATAAAGATATCGAACATTATCCACTCAAGGAAACAAGTCAGATAGAACAGGATAATCCAGAGTTAGCAAAGCAGAAAATTGAAACAATGTCATCTACAAAGGTCATTTGTCAGAGCATGTTTATAGAACAAGACATCTTAGAACAGGCAGAATCAAAGCATGAAGGTACTACTTCCACAATACTGGGGGCAACTTCATCTAAAGAAAACATCAACATAGGGAGCACAAAGAGTCCTTATGATGAAACTAGTGTCAATACTACAACCAGCCATGCCATGAATCTTCATCCACCCATCACCCCATCCACACATTGGGAACAACGTCAAAAGGAATATTTGAATCAAAGTACGAAGAACGTTATCAAATCAAAAGAAGCTGAGAAGCATAATGGACAAATCAAATATAAATGGATACCAAAGAATACAAAGAAAGACCATCCCTATCAAACTCCATCAGTTAAAGAAACTATGGGGAAAAATAAAAAAGGAAAGAGTATCCATCAAAGATGTCCACAAAATAAAAAGTAGGTTTTTCAAGCAACGTATAAAGTGTATCAAGCAATTGGTCCTAATTCCCTGCACATTTTTGCATCCATCCATCATTGCTCATCTTCCCAAGTTTGGAGAGTCAAAGATTCCAAACTGTCAACCAATCCATCTTTTATCCCTAAACACACTCCATCCATGCCTCCACGCATGATATCCAATTTTCAAATTGACCATGTATTGGCAACGACCCTTCATCATAAGGATTCACAAGGCACTCTATCGTGATGTGTGCACAAAGACAAAGTTAACTCCGATATCGACGAAGCAGGTCAAGAATCCCAAAAGTTGCATTCAAGTGCACGTATCTTAGCAAAGCAACTTCTTCAAGCAGGATATCAATGGCACATTATGATAGGGGCATCTACATTAGCAACACCTTGTGATTTAGCATGAACTTAAAATCTTTCAAAAAATACAAAAAAATCAAAAAATATGAAAATCCAAAAAAATCAGAAAAATGATTGAAAACAGTAAAGAAAAAAAATTGTCCTCTAGTGAAAACTACATGTACAGTGCTTTGGGCAAGACCATGATGAAAACTTGGCAAACAGGCATCATGTGTAGAATCAAGCATCTACATGTGCCAGTTCAATTGAAAGCATCTCATCCCATCCGTTATAAATCGAGCATTCCATGCATCTTATCCATAATAAATCCATTCATCCATGAACCATTTATCCAATCCGTTTTCATCCATTTGCATCCATCATCCAAGCTATATGGATCTTGATGAAATTTTGGGGCACACTTTACACTTGCTTTTGGTAAAACCTCTTGACATGAGTCATTTTCAACGATCCTATCCTACCCAACGTTATCTGAGCCATGAAGCATTATCCAAATGAGAATTCTTTATCCAAACACCTTATCTTATCGCAAGATAATCCTTGGCATCCTTGGCATACTTACCATATCCATCCATCCATACACCTATCCAAGCATCCACCCATCCCATTCCATACATTGCTAGACACTGGGGGAAAATATTTGCATCTTGCTTCGGGAATAAATCTTGATCTATGTCCTCCAACTTATATGGTGATCCGCACATTGGCAAACACGAAACCAAATTGGTCAAACACCTGTGAGAAAAAATTCCAAATCACTAGCCCATGGCATATTTTGACAAGAAGACATTCTTTATCTGTCTTCATCTTTCATCTTTCATCAAACCAAACAATCACTATCAGTTGCATCTAACGTACCCTTCAAACGTCACATCAAATCATTCGAACAACTTTTTTTCCAAATCAAGCTTCAACAATCCTAATCAATCAAGTCCAATCAAATCATCATCATCAAACACTGATCATTTTGCGATATCCTTCCCAATCATTGTGTTGCTTAACACTATCCTTACATTGTTGTGCGTCCTCAACAATGTTATCATCATCAATCATGATCAATCAATCTTTGCATTGTTGTGCATCCTCAACAATGTTATCATCATCAATCCATCGACTTGACCTATCAACCTTAGCTTGGTCTTCAACAAAATCCTAAACAAAGCACTGATATCATCACACATATCCATATCCAAATTGTCAAAATCATGCAAAAATCCAAAAACATCCAAAACATCAAAAAATACAAAAACACTTAAAAAATAAAAAATAAATGTCAAAAAACATAGTAATCTGAACTACGTTGTCTTTGAGCTTAAACGTAGGCAAGGCTCATCCCTGATCAGCCCCCGAGACATCAAAATCCAAAAACATTCAAAAAACATCAAAATCCAAAAACATTTGAAAAACATCAAAATCCAAAAACATTCGAAAAACACAAAAATCCAAAAAAAATTGAAAAACACCAAAATCCAAAAACATCCGAAAAACATCAAAATCCAAAAATAGCCTCAAAAAATTTCAAAACATCAAAAACATCCAAATATTTAAAAAAATCCATCTGTCTCATCTCGCTTGCACCCGCAATAATCAATCATCCATAATAACTGATCGTCATCTTCATCCTTTATCAAACATGTCAATCAACCTTATATCAACCTCCAGACTCTTGATCATTCACAAACATGTCAATCAACCTCATATCAATAGCCTATCAATCAATTTATCAAAACCTTCATCATCCTATACAATGCATGTCCTAGGATATATCGTTCCGACAATGGGCATCATTTTGGATCACTTTGGATTCTTATCCTATCAAAACACATCCCTTTGGCTGAAGGTATGAAGAACATTCGCTTATTTGCGTACTTGATCTTTTCTTTTAATTTATACTATTGCGCTCTTTCCAAGGACCTCTCGCTAATATCCGAATGAAGGATTTAGAGATATAGGAATGGGGAAACGATCGTTATCATTTTGTCTGTTGTGCTTGTTCGACGCTCTTGTAATATAACTTGGCGAATACTTGCTTTGTTAGGTACGTCCTAGCAAGGTTTTCGTATGTCAAGTGTGAACAAGAATACTCCTATTTGCTTGTTGAGTCAAAGTCCATCGCACTAGGTACAATGCCATCCTAGTCCTTTATACCTTGATGCATCGTATCTACATGTGTAATCAAACATAAGGTAAGTAGCCCTTTTAAAATCCCAATCCTTGATAAGCAAATCATCATCATTTATCATCATCATCATCATCATCTCTAATAAAGTCTCGTCAAATCATGGACTTGTTGGATCCTCTTGTCATCATCTCATTTTCGTGCTAACATAACATCACCAAGGCATCGCCAATGCATCCATCATGCATCCATCATACATCTTGCATCTTGCATACATCTTGCATCCACAAACTATCAGCATACCACATATCATTCATATCATACATAATAGGAAACATCGATCATTTCACATGCATTTTTATCATCATAATATAGATCTGTTAGTTTACACATCTGCATAAATCATCCATTGCAAAATCATAGCATATCACATCATCAATCTCATCCATCTCATATCATATAAACATTTAAGTTGTTTAGGATAATATAGATTTGTTATTCTAAGCATCTTAAAATCATCTCATTTGCATCATCATCCATAACCACCCATTTTGAACCTCTTCATCGCGAGATCGACCCTCAAATTGAATCTTTTCACTCGATCTCTCGAGGGGGAAATGTACCAGTGTACTTCTTTCCATTGGGTCATCCAAAAAATTAGAAAATTTTTGAATTTTGATCGCGGTAAGATTATTCTTTGAACCAATGCAACAAGTACATTGCTTCAAAGAGGGGCAAAATGTAGACATGAAAAATTAACATTGTGCATTCAATTAGGTTCATTCATTAACTAAACTAGATTTCACATTAGGTCCATTCATCAATTAATCAGGTTCACCTTCATTCGTTCATCAGGTAATTTCATCAAATTTCATCTCTCATAAATCATTCAACCTTTATCTTGCATCATCCATTTAATTAAATAAATCATGACTTTATTTAATTAAAATCTTAAAGGTCATATTCCATCCTTTTCTGATTTAAATAAATCAAATATTTAAGTCATGAAAGTAAAACTAACCTAATCATCATTAATTTAATCTAACCATGATTAAATGCTAATCTCACCCACTTGCATTCTCTATATTATGCCACTTGCACAAATAAATAAATTTATTGATTTATTAAAACCCTCATTTTCACTCAACATGGCCCTCAAGTTTGAAAATCATGACAAGTTGATTTGTCCCTCCAACATTGCATTTATTGCTCTTTTTCTTGTCCCCCTCTCAGCATTTATTGCCAAATTTGAATTCAAATTCTCGCTCTCATGGGCACACTTACCAAATCTTGCACATCCATTGACCACTCACCACTTGACAAGTGTCTTCCTCTCATTTGTCCAATCATAGTCCCACATCCTCCATGTTTGGCACTCTTAGCATTTGAAAATCTTTAAATAGAGGCTTCATCCTCAAGAAAATCCTTCACAAATCTATAACTTTTATGCAAGGTTACTCTCTTGGTTTGAAAAATAATCTTGTTCTTCATCTCCATTGCATCTCATCATCTTAAGCTTTGATCAAGGATTGGGAAAGGGTCACTTGCACATGTGACACCAATCCACTATGGAATAGGTAATTGTAATTATTTTCATAATTTTTTTGGTCTTCTCTTGTCATGTATTGCATTTGGAAGCATCTACAAGGTATTTCATAGGAGTTATTTTGATAGATTTGTAAAATACTAGCCCATATTTGAGATATTAGTATTTGCAGATTTAAAAAGAATCTCAAAAGTTGTATTCAAGTGCACGTATCTTGGCAAAGAAACTTCTTTAAGCAGGATATCGATGGCACATTATGACAGGGGCATCTATGTCAACACCACCAGGTGGTTCAGCATAAATCTTTCAGAAAAATACATAAAAATAAAAAAATAAAAAAATAAAGCAAAAAATCCAAAAAAATTAGAAAAAGGATTAAAAACAGTAAAGATAAAAATCATCCTCTAGTGAAAACTGTATGGGTGGTGCTTTGGGCAAGACTATTGATGTGTTTTTTATGCACTTTTCAACACAGGAAGTGCGTAGGTGCGCTACCTCTCTTGAAAGACAATGTTCCCCAATCAGATTGTAGAACACTATCCCAAGGTCTCTCGGATGTCAGGTCATGACAGTGCTCAGATACCTCAGTAGTTTGATGTGATTTGCTGGAATCACAAGGCGGTCTTACAGAAATACAAAGTGTGGACACAAAGCATGAAGTTGGATCTTGAAATGGAGTTCTTAGGATAAAGGCGATTATGTGTTGGCTATAGGTCCAAACAGCAATCTTGGACTCCATTTAGTTGTTGGATTTGGCTTTACAATGTGTAATGAACCTTAGCATAGGTCAGTTACTAAAAAAAAAGGAAAGGGCGAAAGGGAGGAAAAGTTCCTAAGTCTGAAGCTTGTTGTGTCACAGTATCATGGAAATTGTGCTATCTTCTAAGGGCTGCAGATATTTCATCTTTCATCCACCACATACATGCATGAATCAAAGATAAATGTTTGGGGCAGCTTCAAAATAAGTCCGGGCTAACTTTGCACAGCTATCTACCTTCAGCAAACAGCAAAAAGTATGGACTAAGGGATCATCAACAAGGCAGGAATTTTCAAAATCACCCAACATCATTCCTAAGATTTATCCAAATAAAGTAAACATCTAACTAAACAGCAAAGAGATCTAAGTCAAACATCTAACATTGGAGAAATGAATCAAGTAACATGAGAGAAATCAAGAAAATACACCAAGTCAATGATATTTCTTATAAATTTCTGAAGCATGCCTTTACAACAACTCAACTCTTATTTTGCAAATGAGGGGAGTGGTCTATTTATATTTTACCAAAAGTTAAATGAATGGCCAAGATTCATTCTCATTATGTGGCCAAGATTCATTACAAAATAGGGTTTCACCTACCCCCAAATAGATTTACAATTTAAAATACATTTTTTTCTCATCCCTATTTTGTCTCCTTGTGGATGACACTATAGCTCTTTTGTCTTGTAGCTAATTGTTGTTTCCTTTGCTATGGCTACTCTTCAGGGAGGTCTTCTTCTTTGACTGGGCTATCCTTTTGCTCCTCTGAAGCTGCGTGTTCTATGTACTTGATGATGATTGCCTGGAGCTTGTCTATCTCGAGGATCTCGCATCTTAACGCCTGGTAGCTACATTCCTTAGCGTTCTCTTCCAGCCGCTTCCAATCCTCGTCATACTTCGAGCCTTGGTCTCTGAATAGCTCCGATTAGTCGAAGGCACGGCAGCAAAACTTAGGAACTCCATTGTAATTTCTCTGGCTGTCCTACCCTTCATCTTCTCCTCGAAGTATGGCTTGATCTTCTCGGCATCCATTTGCACTATGGGCATATCATAGCCCGTCATCAACTTGAGATATCTGATGCATTCCGCATGAATTTCCTTGATCCATTCAATATCTGGATCCACCTTGTTGAGGATCTGCTCCAACCTTTCTTTCTGATTGATGAGGTCTCTGTGCCACACATCCACTAGCCAATGATCTTCTTTCTTCAGTTCTAGCTTCTCCTCCCACGTGTCCTTAGGCATCTGAAGGATGACTTTAATTCTTGGGAGGGTGGAGTCATATGTGGCAGGAAAATTGGTGCAAAGCCTCCTTGTACTCTCCAAGGATTGGATCAGGTCCAAGAACTTGTTGGTTGTCCACACAGCCCGGCTAATTCCCATGTTTCCGACGTATGTGACCTATCGGAACCAATCCTTAGTAGTTTTCTCCAAGTTCTTCCTTCTCTCCATCTTGTCTATCTGTTCTTTGGAGAGAAACTGTGGCATGGCTGTAGAGGTAGTGGGCAGGCCGTCCACTGAGGACCATTGTTGTATGTAGTCGGTTAGGGCAGAAATTGCGCTTTAAGCTCATCCTTGGAGACCTTGTCCTGCTTTATCAAGTGCACTACCATGGCCATCGACTCCTCAAGGTGCCCAACCTTTTGCTCTCTGGTTGTTGTCCCTAGGTCAATGGTGGAGATATTGTAACTTACCCCTGCTTGGCCAATAGTAGGTGTTTCAATTTGTGTTGATCGGGAGCCAGAGGCGTCCATCGTTATCCTAGATCAGACCTTGGGCTTCTTCTCCTTCTTTGTCGTGCTCGGGGATTGAGCCAAGATGGCCTCCAATCTCGCCCTTGAGTCCTTTAGAACAGGAGTTGTCTTCTCAAGTTGTTTCTCCAACCAATCGGGCACAGCAGATTTATCCCTGGGCGCATCATGGCTGCCCTCACCCTTCTCAGTCAGAGGCAAGACTTCCGCCTCCTTTTCCTTTTGGGGCTCCTCTTTCTCTTTAGTAGTGTCCTCCTCCTCTTTGTCAAAGTCACGAACGAATACGAGGTGTTTGACGGGCAACTTGGTGGACAATTTCTGGGTGGGACTTTCTTCTCTCACTGCCTCTTCTTCCTTCTTCTCTTCAGTAGACTTGGCCTCAGGGCCCTTTATAGCATGGGTCTCAGCCTCAGATAAATCCTTTCGTGGTTGCCTCTCTGGCGGCTGCCCCTCCTCAGTAGGTGGTGACTTTTCTGTGTCTTCCCCAATGTCCTTTAGCTGCCGCACCAACTCCTCCTCAAGGTCATCATCAAATGTTTGGATGATTTCCTTGGCACCTGAGCCATCCTCTTCATCTCCGCTCTCAAAAGAGCCCGTCTCCTCCTCATAAACCACCCTTTCGATGGTTTGGTGCTCGTACTCAGGGTGTTCATAATATTCATCGGCCTCCTCCTTAATAGGCTTCGAGGATTCCTTCTCTCGCTCCTCCAACTCCTTTGAAATCTGCATTGTAGCTTCCATGGCTGGCGGCCCTATTGGCGGTTGTGAAGGTTGAGTTGTTGCGAGGGCTTGGGCGAGGGTTGCTTGGAGTGTGGGTTTCATTATGATTTGGGAAAGCTCAGGGGGGAGGTTTTGTATATGTCTCGTAAGGGCCTCGAGCATAACGGCAGTGGGAAGAGGCGATGTTATTGTTGCCAGAGGGAGGGAGGTAATTAGAGACATGGTAGCAGAGGAAGGAGGAGTGGTCATGCCAGAGGAGGAATCAATGATGACTACTGACCCAGCCCGGGGCGAAGGGGCAAGATGGACAGAAATGTCCACCGTCGGTGGAGATGCGGTGACCATAGCTTGGGAGGCGGACGGTGCAACAGGAGGGGTAGGGAGAGCCAAGGGAGGTTGCGATTCTATGGTAGCCACCATCTGCTTGAGCCTTTTGGGAGATGAGCCTCCCATTTCTTTCATTGCTTGCTCCTTGGGATCTGTAGACTATGTAGTCTCTGCTCCCTTTCTCTTCTGGGATCTGGTGATGGGGGGAGACTTGGAGGTCTCACCAGTTGACGTGGTGGTGGCAACGTCCTCCGTGGCACTTGGCTCACTCTTGAGCCCTTCATATGTTAGGACTACTCCTTGCCACTTTAGGTGCGCCAACTTCCCATTGGCCCACTCCTTAGTGTGAGTGAGAATCAGCTAGGTCATGATGTCCAAGTCATCGACCTCTTGTTCATCCTAGTCAGTCGACGGTATTGCCAGATTAGCAACTGCAGGGTACCTCGGGTGCATGATCATGGACTCGTCCTCTTCGACCTGGTCCGACACTGGGAATGGTTGCACCCGTCTCAGGAACAGCACCATCATGTGCATGTAGTGTCGGGCGAGCACCTCCTTGTCATCTTTGCAGTCAGCCCAGAAGTCTTCAATGTGGTATTGGTGGGCATATGTTGGCCCCAGTGCCTTCCTGATGTTGCCGTGAGGGTCCATCCGTGGGTGCGCGGTGTACCAGTCAAAATGATATTCCTTAAGCTCCTTCTCAGAATTACTGGTGCATTGAGAAGTCTATAACCGGTACAGGCCCTGGCCAAAGGTCATGGGATAGGAGATCCCTGCTATGTGCTTATTGCTAAAGATGGCCTGAATGTGCCGGAGCTGCCAGGAAAGCTCCAAGAGGATGATCCTGTCATTTGGGTACTGCGGCAATCTGTTTGGCCGCTCTGTGAATCCCTGGGCCCAGATGTAGGTAAACTTGGGGAACTGGATAAATAGGAAGGCATATTCCTTCAGGAGTGCCCTGGCGCTGTGGGAGACTCTCCTCTCGAAGTCTCTAGTGATCAATCTGATGATATGGCCAATGAAGGCGTCATTGACCCGACAGTACTCCTTCTTAAAGTTGCGGTACTGGAGTTGAGGATATTTGTGAAACGGCTTGAGCCCTCACCTGTGCCCCTGATCGGGTGCCACAAATAGCCCGCTGTATTGTCTTTGAACTGCCAGGGAGTAGACGAGGTAGGATGTCATGTAAAACTTAGAGCTCTTCTTCATGTTGACAAACTGCTCATAGAAGCAGTTGCTAATGATGCCTCCCCAATCAAATGAGACCTTGGTGTTAACGTCCTCATTCCTCGTAGGATCTGCTCAATGTAATAGGCCATCCATTCTTGGAAATAGGCAGCTACTGGGAGACCTATAACCCTGCTCAACATAGTTACCAGGTCGTGGTAGCCTGGCATTGTTCCAATGAGGGGACCTCCATATGTGGGAACATGGGAATGTGAAATGTTTTGGTAATCCCTTCTGGCGACATGTCTGTGAGGATGTTTCCCTCCTTATCCAAAATTGTCCTAGTGTCTGTTTGATAGGCTTCTCGGCAAGCCATCACTAGTTCGGGTGCGACGAGCGACGAAGGGAAACGGGTAGCCTTGGCAATTCCACTCTGCCGTATGAGTCTGGCGTTCTTTGTTGTAGGGTTGACCTTAACCGTCTGAGTGAATTCATCTATGTCAACCTGACCAATGTTGGTATCTGAAATCTCCTTTCAGTCCGTCGAGACCTTCGATTGGAGCAGCTCACCCTAGAACTGAAACTTCATCTGATCTTTATCTTGTTTTCCCCGAGGGGTTCTTCTTGACTTTTTGCCCTTGTCCTTTTCGACGGAGGCCCCTGAAGTTCTTATAGCCGATTCCATATATCTTGCAATCAAGGGAAAAGTTAGCACAATAAAACATTAAAACGTTCACGTTAGTCCACATTGTGAGCATAACATCTAAATAATCAATCAAGTATATCATAAATTTTATCCTTAGACATTATTGATCTTCGTTTGAGGGCATTTGGACAATCCTGGCCCAGAGGACCGGACTTCCCTGGCAGGAATGCTGTTAGGAAGGGAAAATGCAATGGAAAGCTCCCCGAGACCCTTCTAGGCCAAATTTTAATGTTTTAGGAGGTCCATGATGGAGAAGAGAAAATTTTAGGACGTGGGTCGAAGTCAGATTCTCATTTTAGGATCATTTGGATGGATCTAAGGGGCTTCAGAGATTTCAAGCTGGGAAGCTACCAGGCGACGGAAGTTGGCAACAATGGACAGCAGGAGGAAATCCGGAGGGGGAAGTCTGAGAGCTGGGGTCCGGGAGGCCAAAGGATGGCCATCATGAGGTTTCAAATTTAGGCCCAATGGCATTTGGAGTGGCGGGGCCCGACAGCTGAGAAAACGCGACGCGCTAGCCGCCGTCAGATTTTCAACAATTTTGAAGGGCGGCGGCGAGGAGCGGCCCGGGGCCTGGAGGGCGGGAAGCCGGCACAAATCCACCATCGATGACGATGGAACCGTCACGGATTCCATGGATGGAACTCCGAACGGCCGGGCTCGGAAGGTCCCGTGGCAGAGAGGAGTTTCGGCGAGGCCAGATGGAAAACAGAGGCCCAGGTTCCGGCAACCAGGAAGACGAGGTGAGGATTCCGCCGGGAGGAGATCCGTGGACTTCTGCGGATGGAAGTCCAGGATCTGGGGTCCGGGGACGTGAAAGTCGCCATGTGAAAAAGAATAAGGCAACGACGGAGGGCCGCTCGGGGCCCGGAGGGCGGGAGGCAGCGAAGTGCTCGCCGAAAGACCCCGCCATGAGGAACAGCAGAAAATGGGGAGAAGAGGCCTGACATCTAGGGGCCGAAGGTGGAAAAGATGGACCAATTCATTTGCCAAAGGTTAAACAAGCCGACGGACCAGTGGAGCCCGAAGGGCGGGACACTGGGCAACGCTCACCGTTATGAAGAAAGTGAGCCTCCGTCGGAACTCCGGAGACGAAACTCTGGGGTTCTGGGCCTGGGACGACCAAAGGACATGTCTCTAAGTTTCAATTTTCTATGGTGGAGCCATGGTCAGGATACGGCCGTCTGGGAGGCAGGGTAGTCTAGGCAGTTCAAGGCACGGCGAAATGCGACCGACATCCCGGGGACAGAATCCCGACGACCCAGATCCGGATAGGAGGATAGTCACCATTGTGTCATCAATCGAACGGCGAAAGGGGATCTCAGGCCCGAGGAGTCCAGGGGCCAATGCGAAGAATAGATGACTGGAGGAAAGCTCCGAATTGGCGGCGAGGGCACCCCTAATAGGTTCGCCGATTTTGATCATATGGGTAATGGGCGCAATTTGGTGCTCTATCATTTTACCAGCCCCTATCGATTTGTTCATTCATTTAAAACTTTGGAAATCACAAAAAGACATACGGGAGGGCGAGGGGATGGCCTACCTCGAATACGCCAAGCGGGGGACGTGGGATCTACTGAGGGTCGATGAAGTGAAGTTTGATGGCGACGATCGTGATGCTGCTAATCGCGGTGGGCTCCAGATGATCACTCTTCAATTGGCTCTGATTCCTGTTTATGAAAATAATTTTGGCAGGTTGGGTATTTTATACCCCAACTGCCATTAATACCTGTATTAATTACTCGTACGGCCGCGCACAAAATTTGGTGAGTTTTAATTTTAGGTCGGCGACGACGGCCGGGAGGACATGAGGCGACGGCCGCCACAATATTTTTGCATTCATCGGGCGATGGCGGTGGTGAGAGGCTCGGGGCCCGAAGGGTGGGGAGTCATCCGTCATCCGCCGTCAAGGATGGCGGAATCACCACCGAAGACCAGGAGCAGAACTCCAAATGGCCGGGCCCCAGCAGTCCCACGGTAGGCAGGCAAGGAAAAACCAAATACTGGCGAAAAAAACATGGGTGGGCCCCAAGGGGCGGGAGGCCGCCAGGGCTCGCCATCGTGGACGGCGAGACCGGGATGGAAGTCCAGAAATGGACTTCCGGAGCCCGGGGCCCGAAGGGGTAGGCGCCGCCCCGAAAAACTTACGACAAGATTTAAGCGGAGGGTGGCAGGGCAGCCCCGAGGGGCGGAAAGACGCCTAGAGAATGTTGCAGAGGATGGCCTTCACAAAGGGGAAGCCCGAACAGGGAACCCCGGATGCCCGAGCCCAAAAGGGCCCAGGGCCGTTTAGGACCAAAATGCCATAGGGATTCCCCAAGGCCTCGAAAGGCAACAAAGACCAAAAGCGGAGGCATGGCCGATTTATGATAGAAGTTTGGAGCAACATCGACCATGCAAAACATCAAAAAAGAGGGGCATGCAAAATGAGGCGGCCCCAAAAGACCCGACGAGGTGAAAGAAAAGAGGGTCCCCGTTCCGAATGGGGTGTGTGTGCTAAGCGCACAACAAATGGCGACTCCGCTAGAGAATGCTCCGGAGTGTTCTAAGGATAAATATTCATTCAGGACCCAGAATCTCTGATGTCGCAGACCAGGAGTGGCTTCCGAAGGTGAATCTGGGAGAACGAGATCCTTAATTAGGTTAGCTTACAGGACATCTCAGAAGTGTGTGTAGTGAATTCATTCCTTTCTTTGGGATAGTGACCAGGGTTACCAATTCAACCAAGTGAGCTACATAAATCGCCTAACACTAAAAGTAACCTAGACATTGCCCTGCTGCCAGTCAGGCATCCATAGCCCCGACAGAGTTGTCACTACAATCTCATGGATATTGCTCTACTGTCGGTCGGGCATCCATAGCCCCAGTAGAGTTATCTGAACACCCATACGGTCGTTTATTCTCTTTTTTCAAATTTTATTTTTCTTCTTTTTGCTTTGATATATCATTTCTCTTTCATCATTTAGTTTGACCAGGTAAGCATTGAAGCCTACAATGGGTTTGAGACTGCAGTGGTCACTGGAGTAGACTTTAAGATTTTTCACTCACTAAGGTGTCATAACAACCATAGTATGGTCCTTCAGAATGTTTTATTATGTAATTTGTGCGAAATCTGAGATGTGGGTAAGAAGATCCAGTTAAGGGTCAAGTTCTGAGCAGAGTTCAAACAAGGAAATCATTTGCAGAGAGCTCACAAAGACCAATAGTCTAGAGTGAATGTTTAACGAAAGAACACAAAGAACAGACAGCAAAGTGAACCGCTTGTTAGGCAAGCATGGCCACCGCAAATGAGCGTGAAACCTCTTTCGAAACAAAACTTGCCAGGTGGGAGAAAACAAAAAGCAATGCAAACAAAACGCGAAGAAACAAGAAAGCAAGTACTCTAACCTATGTACAGGTATTTACAATGAGGAGCTCGAACGAGCTCAAGCCTGCAAGTAATGCTTCAGGTGTTGCCTGTTGACTAGCAATGGGACATTCTCACCGGTTAAGGTCTTTAGGCGAAATGAATTATCTCCCAAAATTTTAGCTATTTGAAAGGGGCCAAGCCAAAGCTTGTCAAATTTGTTGTGTCCCCCTTTCTTCTCATAGGCCTTGTCCCAATATAGGACCAAATCTGCAATTCTAAGGGCCTTGATTTTGGCTCGATGATCGAACCATCTCTTAACTACGCCTTGATGTTTGGCAAAAATTTTTATTGCACGGTTTCAGACTTCCTCTATGTGTAAGAGCTCAGCTAAACGAGCTTCCCTACGATCTCCTCCCTCATAGAAATTGTTGATGAACTGAAGAGTAGGAATCTTCAGATGGATGGGAAATATAGGTTCTAGGCCATGGACAAGGTGGAACGGAGAATCGCCAAGGGCAGCCTTGTGGCGGGTGCGATCAGCCCAAAGGGTGAAACGGAGCTGGGTATGCCAGTCCTTGGGATTCCTATTTAGCAACTTCTTGGTCACAGTAATCAGATTTTTATTCATGGACTTGGCAAGGCCATTACCTTGAAGATAGTAATTGGACGAGAATTTAAGAGCTATTCCATAGTCAAATGCCCAACTAGCAAATCTTAACGAAGCAAATGCAAGTCCATTATCACATACCAAAGCATACGGACAACCAAAGTGGTTTGAAATGAAACTTTCTAGAAAATTAGTAACTACTTTAGTTGTGCATTGCTTACATACTATTGCCTCCATCCATCTAGTACAATAATCAGTAGCGGTAAGAATGTACCTGTGTCTCGCAGATGATAGAGGGCTTACCGAACCGATGAAGTCGAGACCCCATTGCGCAAAAGGCCTTACCTCCATAACAGGCTGCAGTGGGACAACAACATTACTTTCCCTGGTGGCACCTGTTTGGCATGTGTGACATAAACGAATATGGCAATGGGCATCCTTGAAGACAGTTAGCCAATAATACCCTACCCTCAATATTTGATGTGCTGTAGAAGAACCCGAGCCATGGCCCGTGCCAAATTTATTGTGAAACTCCTTCAAAACACATTCTGCTTCTTCCTTGCCAAGGCATCTCAAATAAATGCCTTCATGGTTCTTCTTGTGAAGAATGGAACCCTACAACATGTAACCATTACTTTTCAATCTCAGGGCTTACTTTTGGACTCCTTGCAAGTGCGGCGGACACTTATGATTCAGCAAATAGTAAACGACATCTTAGTACCATTCTCATGGGGAGACGTCTTCAAGCTGGTACTGCTGCACCATGAGTTTAGGTCCAGCTTCTGCTGCTGTTTCGACAATTGTGCGAGTGAGTGCCTGCCCTCATACTAGTTTCATCGGCTGGATCTCCATGTCATATTCTTGTAGCCGGGTGACCCACTTAGCCCTTCGTTCGCCCAATTTGTTTTGCATGAGTATTGTCTTAACTGCTGGGTCAGGGACAATGGCGAACACCTTGTTGCGTAGAATGTAGTGTCTAAATTTCTTCACCCCTCTGACAAGAGCGTACACCTACTTTTCAATGTTGTGGTAACGCAATTTAGCATCTTTGAGGGGAGCACTCATGAAGGTGATTGGATGCTCGTTTCCTTCGTCGTCCTTCTGGGTCAACATGCTAGCACATGAGTGCTCTGAAGCGAATGAGTAGATGTAAAATGGCTTCAGATAATCCAGGCTAACTAACACGAGGGCCTCAGTAATGGCCCGTTTGATTTTTTCAAAGGATTGTTTGGCGTCAAGTGTCCATTCAACTTTGGCGTCTTGTTTGAGCATGGAATTGAGAGGCTTGACGATCTCTGCGAAACCTATGATAAATTTTTGGACAAAATTGATCTTTCTGAAGAAAGATTTTAATTCCTTCTTGCTACCTGGGGGCTAAATTTTGAGTAAGGACTCAATGCGCTCAGGATCAATGGAGATTCCCTGTTCCGAAATGATGTGTCTGAGTAGCCTGCCTTCGGTCACTCCAAAAATGCACTTCTTGGGGTTTAGGGAAACCCTGAACTCTATGCATCTTTGAAATACCTCGCATAAGTTGGAGATGTGATTACTTCGCTTCTTAGAAAATATGGTCAAATCATCCATGTAGATGATTATGCACTTACCGATTAGGTCCCTAAAAGTGATATCCATGGCGCGTTGGAAAGTGGTGCCAGCATTGATGAGCCCGAAAGGCATTCTTCTGTATGCGAATGTCCCCCACTTGGTGGTGAACGCCGTTTTGTGACGATCCTCATACTGCACCATTACCTGGTTATACCCAGAGTATCCGTCGAGGAAGGACATCATCTGGGAGTTATTGACAATTTGCAGCACTTCATCCAGCGAAGGTACTAGATAGTTGTCTTTCTCCAAGGCGCAGTTTAGATTACAGAAATCCACACACAACCTAATCTCTGTGTTCTTTTTCCTGACCGGGACCAAATTAGCCACCCATGTGGAGTGCCTGATGGGAAAAAAATTCTTGCTAAAATTAGCTTTTGTACCTCCTTGTAAATGACAAGTTTCAGTAAGACATTGATAGGGCGTTGTTGCTAGCAGAATGGCCTCACTTCCGTCTTAAGAGGGATAGTGTGAGTAATGACAGAAGTGTCATAAGTTTTCAGATCTTCGTAGCTCCATGCCACCACATCATGGTATCTTCGCAACGCAACTATGATTCCTCTTCTTTCCTCCGGCATGCACACTTTGCCAATAAAAACATTCTCTGTCTCCTCGACTGTCCCAAGGTTGTGGGCATTGCACTGGTTGCTGATGGCCTCCCTTTTTGTTTGCTGATCTTAATCTCTGATCTGATCTAGGTCGAATATGCATTCCAACTGAACCATACCTCTGGGGATTGTATTGGTTTTGAGGTTAATGACCCCTTCTATATCCAGTTCAGCCTCTTGTGGATCAGATTCATCAATTATCTGAGCTGCGAAGACGTCAGAACTTGTGATGAACTGAAGGATGTGCTTGTCATCATTGAAGACTTGTAAGTGGGTGACATTATCCGGGACTGATGGCATGGATGTCAGCTCAACAGTGAATTTCTTAAGCCTAGACAAAGAGAGGGGTTGTAGAGTGCTAGCTGCTTGGGCCAAGGCATCAGCCGTGCGATTCTGAGCATGAGGGATCAATTATATATTAAATGCATCTAAGACCTCTAAGAGATCCCAGAGCCTATGCCTATAGTTGGTGAGTCTCTGATTATGACAGGAATACAACTTTCTGACTTGTTTAACTACGAGTGCGGAATCCCCGAAGACTTGTAGCGCTTTTACGTTTTTCTTCAAGGCCATAAGAAGGCCAAGGACTAAGGCCTCGTATTCTGCTACGTTATTGGTGCAATAAAACTGCAATCGGTGAGTAGCAAAAAATGTCTTACCCGTTGGACTGATGAGTTCGAATCCACCTCCAGCTCCTTGCCTCGACTTTGATCCATCAAACCAGAGCGTCCAGCATGCGAAGGATTCCTTATCTCCAGGTCTGATTGAGCTTCTGTTCCCTTTAGGCTGGATGGCGGGCCCTGTGATCTTAGGGGATTTTTCTGGTTTGAGGCAATGCTCAACAGGCTGTTTTGTTGGCATCCCCTTTGGTGTTTCTGTTTGGGGGGTAGCTGATTTTCTAACATGTGCTATCGCTGCTTGACACAAGCAACAATCAAACTCGAAGTGTACAGCATTGTGAACCCTGCACCAATTTGGCAATAAGAGATCCCAGAAATTCATTCGGGCCTCTAGGTTGAGCTGATCCCTTACACACTTTTTCATGAACTCCTGGAATCCCTTAAGTAATCCCCAGTTGTCATCCTCATCCGGCTCATCGTCAGCTTCTGCCAACACTTCTCTGTCTGGGGGCACTTGTGGGGAATCGGCCGAGGGACTACACAACACCAGTAATACTTTATCTGCACGTTCCTCCTGAAGCTCAAGCTCGTTTTGGTAGGCAAACAGGCGATAGTTCCCTAAATCGGTCTCGACGAACAACACCTCGCTGAGATTATTATATTCTGTGATCATGTACTTCATACAAGGTTCACGGTCGATACAGATCTGATTTGGTAGCCCCTTCCATGGCAACCACATATGAGAAAGGTTTATGGCGATGTATCCATTCAGTGCCTTGGTGAATTCCCTTCCCAAAATGATCCCATATGCATTGGGAATATCAGCCACTTAGATATCAATGACCTATTGTATCCGTGGGTCTACGGCAATCTACATTGGGATGTGGTTTATTTCACCTATGATGTTGATCTCTGTTTTGTCTAGCTGGGTCACCTTTCTCTTTGAAGGCATGGGAGTGATGCCAAGAGCTTTGCATACGGCCAAGGGCATGACATTCGCAGACGCGCTTGAATTGAGCAAGCAGTTATGCAGATTCTTCCCAAAGATCCTAATGGTGGTCAGGAAAGGAGGAGTTTTCGGTCTCCCTTGGAGGATGCCCACAAGTGTGTCCATTTGAGCTATTTGACCTTTATTCCTATCACTTTCCATATCCTTGGCTTGCTTAAATTGTTGGTCCTTAGAAAACTGTCTTCCAACCCTTTCTGGCTCCTTTTCAGTTTGCTTACTTGTTGACTGATTCGCGGGAACATCTCTCCTTCTTCTGGTATTGTCCTGTATCTCTGGTTCTTTCCTCAGCTCTTTGAAGGTTACCCTCTTAGCTGGTGTTTCTTGTGTCATATTAGAGGATGGAGTCTCATTCAGAACCCTAAAAAAAGCATGCCTCACGGTAGGAACTTTGAGTAATTCGAAGGCTGACAAACTGATTTTTACCCTTTTAAACTCTTCTACTACATATTCACCTATCTGCTCGATTTCGGAGCTAAAAGCTTGGCCTATGGTAGAACTGGGGGTTTGTACCTTCGTTTGTCTAGATGAATTTGGAGGTTGGCCTTGAGGCTAATTTTGTGACTGGTTTTGAGACTGGTTCTTGTTGAGGTATTAGGCAGGTACATGAGGAAGCCCAGGGTTGTTACTGGCATTTGGATCAGGTGGAGTGGCAAAATTATTTGGTGGGGTAGAAGTTGTAAAGGGCCCGCCCGCTTATCTATTCCTAAGGAAGTAGGGACTAGACCATTGATGGAACATGTGGACCTCATCTACAAATGATTCTTCTTCATCTACCGAACCATTATCTACTGAATCAAAGTGCTGAGCCAAGGTTTGTTCATTACTTACCTCTTACGCTTCTTCATCCTCAATATGAGTAGGTTCGACTTCGGGCTCATTGCGGTCTCCTCACGAAAACGGCGCCTGATTAACTACCAGACACGAGGAATCGTAGGGCTCTGATGGGACGATGTCCCTGTAATTGGCATTGTCGACCGCGTTTTGCACCTCCACCTAGAAGATCTCAGCAGCTGTCTAGAACTTGGGACAATCCAGCTCAGAATGCCTGCTAGTTTTTTGAAGTCGACACCATCCGGACAAAGCTACTTCAGCCAGATATACGCCACTGGATATTTTGTCGTTTCTTTCCGGTTGATCGAATGGCATGGGGACAACACCATTGTTGGGCCTGGTATTCCATGTACGGTTCTGCCTCTGAGAGGGTCTCCTTTCTGTATTTTGATTGGCATTTTTCCCTCTCTCATAATTCTTCCTGGAGGAGGTGTCTCCTTCCCGATTATCTCTGTTGTCTCTATTGTCTCGGCTGTCTCGATTGAGATTGGCCTGGAAATTATGCTGGGAGGCCTGCAACTGATTATTCTGAATCTTTAGATGCGTCATCTCCATGGACATTTTCTTGATCATCTTAGTCAGCTCCTCTAACTTGTCTTTCTTAGTTGTGCCTCCAGGCGACGGGGTTGGATTTTGGAGAAAAGCGGGCGGGGCCACTGGCTGATTCTGGTAGGCTAGAGGAAAGTCTGGTCCCGATAGGTACAATGGCGCCTAGGACTGTTGAGAATACGCCTATTGTTGCAAAGCAATCTGGGAATAGTTGTACTATTGCTAGGGCTGCAAATAGAAAGACGCGAGAGGCGCATAATTCAACGGCTGCCCTGGATGCGGCACCATAGGCAATTGGGGTACCTGGTTCATAAGAGGGGTTTGATGAGCAAACGCCTGATTAAGCCCCTGAATCTGCATTAGGTGGGCTACCGGCCCCAAAGAGGGCAGCGGGCTAGAGATATTCTGCCCCAAGTCTGCACTAGCGACAACAGCTTCTGCATAGGTGGCAAGTAGGGTAGCGGGCGGTGGGCGCATCCTCTTCACCAAGGCCGACGTGAGGTTGTCCAGCGCCGCATAGTAGACCGAGAGAGCCACCGCATCATTATGGAGGTACGGATCCTGAAGCCTCATGTGAGCCCGATGGAAGTATTCATTGAAGGAATCGATAGGTTCATTGACCTCCCTTCTGACGGACATGAACTATTGGTAAAGGTCCGAAGGGTTGATGAGGATCTTGTATTTCTGCAGAAAGACATTCTTCATCAGGTTCCATGAGGTGATGGATCCCCTCGGCAGATTAATGTACCAATAGAAGGCTTCTTCCCCTAATGAATGCGGAAAAAGGCGGCATGCAACATCCTCATGGTCCACTTGCATTTCGGTGACAGTCGTCTCGAATATTTTGATATGCTCTTCAGTTGTTCTTTGCATATCACATGGATGGAACTTTGAACAAAAGCCCTTCGGATTCTTGGGCATGTCATTGTAGACCGCAAAGTGTATCGGCAAAGGGTTATGCACTAACTAAGCCATGGAGGGGGGCGGAGGTGGTGCTTGCTGTTGGAAAACAGGAATTTGAGGCTGTATTTGCAACACAACAGCAATTTGGGGCTACACTTGAGCTATGGCTGTCTTGACTATGCCTTGGGCTGGGAAGGTCGGGAGATGAGCAATCCCTTAGCTGCCGGGGATATGAGGTGCAAATGCAGTTTGGGATGGTTTTGTGGAAGATGAAGGCCAGCCAAATAAAGGTGAAGGTGAAACGGGGGTGGATGGAATGGAGGAAGAGGAAGAGGTGGTGCTACTTCTTTGTGCTCATTTTTCCCTCGTGGGAGGCTACAATTCTTCAAATTCTCCCTTGTTTGGTGTTGATCGTAGAACTCTCTAAAACCTTTCCGAGGAGAATGATCTGATTTGATCCAGCTTCGCTTTATCCCGTAGCTTAGTATTTCAAGCGTGGCCCTCCTTCTAGCACCAATTCTGTTGATGTATTTTTTATGCACTTTTCAACACAGGCAGTGCGTAGGTGCGCTACCTCTCTTGAAAGATAATCTTCCACAATAAGATTGCAGAACACTATCCCAAGGTCTCTCGGATGTCAGGTCATGACAGAGCTCAGATACCTCAATAGTTTGATGTGATTTGCTAGAATCACAAGGCGGTCTTACAGAAATACAAAGTGTGGACACAAAGCATGAAGTTGGATCTTGAAATGGAGTTCTTAGGATAAAGGCGATTATGCGTTGGTTGTAGGTTCAAACAATAATCTTGGACTCCATTTAGTTGTTGGATTTGGCTTTACAATGTACAATGAACCTTAGCATAGGTCAGTTACTAAAAAAAAGGAAAGGGCGAAAGGGAGGAAAAATTCCTAAGTCTAAAGCTTGATGTGAATAGTAACAATGGAGTTCTTGCAATGGACAATTCCTTAAAACAATATCCCACTTAACTAGGGATTTCACAGTATCATGGAAATTGTGCTATCTTTTAAGCGCTACAGATATTTCATCTTTCATCCACCACATACATGCATGAATCAAAGATAAATGTTTGGGGCAGCTTCAAATTAAGTCCAAGCTAACTTTGTACAGCTATCTACCTTCAGCAAACATCAAAAATTATGGACTAAGGGATCATCAACAAGGCAAGAATTTTCACAATCACCCAACAGCATTCCTAAGATTTATCTAAATAAAGTAAACATCTAACTAAACAACAAAGAGATCTAAGTCAAACATCTAACATTGGAGAAATAAATCAAGTAACATGAGACAAATCAAGAAAATACACCAAGCTAATGATATTTCTTATAAATTTTTGCAACATGTCTTTACAACAATTCAACTCTCCTTTTGCAAATGAGGGGAGTGGTCTATTTATAGTTTACCAAAAAATTAAATGAATGGCCAAGATTCATTCTCATTATGTGGCCAAGATTCATTATAAAATAGGGTTTCACCTACCCCCAAATAGATTTACAATTTAAAATATATTTTTGTCTCATCCCTATTTTGTCTCCTTGTGGATGACACTATAGCTCTTCCGTCCTGTAGCTAATTATTGTTTCCTTTGTTGTGGCTACTCTTCAGGGAGGTCTTCTTCTTTGGCTAGGTTGTCCTTTTGCTCCTCTGAAGCTGCGTGTTCTATGTAATTGAAGATGATGGCCTGGAGCTTGTTTATCTTGAGGATCTCGCATCTTAACGCCTGGTAGCTCTATTCCTTAGCGTTCTCTTCCAGCTGCTTCCAATCCTTGTCATACTTCGAGCCTTGGTCTATGAATAGCTCTGATCGGTCGAAGGCGCGGGCAACAAAACTTAAGAACTCTGTTGTAATTTCTCCGGCTGTCCCGCCCTTCATCTTCTCCTCGAAGTATGGCTTGATCTTCTTGGCATCCATTTGCACTATGGGCATATCATAGCCCATCATCAACTTGAGATATCTGGTGCATTCCACCTGAATTTCCTTGATCCATTCAATAGTTGGATCCACCTTGTTGAGGATCTGCTCCAACCTTTCTTTCTGATTGACAAGGTCTCTACGCTACACATCCACTAGCCAATGATCTTCTTTCTTCAGTTCTAACTTCTCCTCCCACGTGTCCTCAGGCATCTGAAGGATGGCTTCAGTTCTCGGGAGGGTAGAGTGATATGTGGTAGGGAAATTGGTGCAGAGCCTCCTTGTACTCTCCAGGGATTGGATCAGGTCCAACAACTTGTTGGCTGTCCGCACAGCCTGACTGATTCTCATGTTTCCGATGTATGTGACCTGTCGGAACCAATCCTCAGTAGTTTTCTCCAAGTTATTCCTTCTCTCCATCTTGTCTATCTATTCTTTGGAGAGCAACTGTGGCGTGGCTGCGGAGGTAGTGGGCAGATCACCCACTGAGGACCATTGTTGTATGTAGTCAGTTAGGGCAGCAACTTGTGCTTTAAGCTCATCCTTGGAGACTTTGTCCTGCTTTATCAGGTGCACTACCATGGCCACCGACTCCTCAAGGTGCCCAACCTTTTTCTCTCTGGTTGTTGTTCCTAAGTCAATGGTGGAGATATTGTAACTTACCCCTACCTGGCCAACAGTAGGTGTTGCAATTTGTGTTGATCGGGAGCCAGAGGCATCCATCATTATCCTAGATCAGACCTTGGGCTTCTTCTCCTTCTTTGTCTTGCTCAGGGATCGAGCCAAAATGGCCTCCAATCTCGCCCTTGGGTCCTTTAGAATAGGAGTTGTCTTCTCTAGTTGTTTCTCCAACCAATTGGGCACAGCAGATTTATCCTTGGGTGCATCATGGCTGCCCTCACCCTTGTCAGTCAGAGGCAAGACTTCTGCCTCTTTTTCCTTTTGGGGCTCCTCTTTCTCTTTAGTAGTGTCCTCCTCTTCGTCGAAGTCGCGAATGAATACGAGGTGTTTGACGGACAACTTGGTGGACAATTGCTGGGTGGGACTTTCTTCTCTCGCTGCCTCTTCTTCCTTCTTCTCTTCAGTAACCTCAACCTCAGGGCCCTTTATAGTATGGGTCCCAGCCTCAGATAAATCCTCTAGTGGTTGCCCCTTTGGCAGCTGCCCCTCCTCAGCAGGTGGTGACTTTTCTGTGTCTTCCCCAATGTCCTTTCGCTGCCCCGCCAACTCCTCCTCAAGGTCATCATCAAATGTTTGGATGATTTCCTTGGCACCCAAGCCATCCTCTTCATCTCCGCTCTCAGAAGAGCCAGTCTCCTGCTCCTCATAAACCACCCTGTCGATGGTTCGGTGCTCGTACTCAGGGTGTTCATAATATTCATCAGCCTCCTCCTTATTAGGCTTCGAGGCTTCCTGGTCTCGCTCCTCCAACTCTTTTGAAATCTGCATTGTAGCTTCCATGGCTGGCGGCCCTGTTGGCGGTTGTGAAGGCTGAGTTGTTGCGAGGGCTTGGGCAAGGGTTGTTTGGAGTGTGGGGTTCATTAGGATTTGGGAAAGCTCAGGGGCGAGGTTTTGCATATGTCTCGTAAGGGCCTCGAACATAACGACAGTGGGAAGAGGCAATGTTATTATTGCTAGAGGAAGGGAGGTAATTGGAGACATGGTAGCAGAGGAAGGAGGAGTGGTCATGTCAGAGGAGGAATCAATGATGACTACTAACCTGGCCGGGGGCGAAGGGGCAAGATGGATAGAAATGTCCACCGGCGGAGATGCGACAACCATAGCTTGGGAGGCGGACGGTGCAACAAGAGGGGCAGGGAGAGCCAAGGGAGGCTGCGACTCTGTTGTAGTGATCCGGTGGACATTTTTTAGTGAAAATTGAAGTGTCTTGTTTTTTTCCAAAATCTGCACCATTAGAAAGAGCTCAGCGTCCTGGTTCCAACGCAACTCGAACGGAGCAAAAAGGAGTTCGTTTGCACGAGTTATGGCCAGTCAAACTTTTGGTCAAATTGGAATCAGAGGGCGTCCAGAAGGCGAAGAAAATGGCATCGTCAAAAATCAATGAAATTGGCATCATCGCGTAGAGCTCATCGAGATGATTCCGACGGCGTTCGTTTTGTCGAAATCCAACATCGGAGGCTCAACTTATCAGCGGTCAAAGTTTGCAGTTGACTTGTTGAGGTGGACCATACGGATGCTGACGTCAGCAGTCAGTCCGTACTGTACGAAATACATTTTGACGAATTTGAGTGTGGCATGTGGTGCTGAGTCATTGTACGGACCCAATCAGATGGTGACACGTGTCAACCGTACGTCGACATGGCAGTACGTCAACGTGCCATGCAGATGAGTCATCGCGCAGGTGGCGGACCAGTCAGCAATGACATGTCTTTGACAGCGAATCAGAACGTGACAAGTGTCCCTCCGTACACGCAGTCAGCATCCATGTGGCATCCGAGTCAGCTGTCTAGTCGGTAGTGACGTGTCATCGGCAATGAATGAAGTGTTGACACGTGGCATCTTAGCATCCCTGTCAGCTAGCATGATGGCACCTCAGTCAGCGTCGCATGGCATTTGAGTCATTTTTGTCATCGAATGGGGTGTCGACAGGTGGCGTTACTGGGAAAGCCATGTATATCTTCTACCTTCCGTCGGTGTGGGCGTCAACAAGTTATTTTCAACAAAAGTTGGTTGGCGATGGGCTCGACCCAGCAACCTACTCCATAACCGCCGGCTCGCTAACCATTGCACCGGATTACCCGCGGCTTACTTTATAAGACTTGCGATTTGTTTTGTTCTATGTTTGTTGAGATTTGGTTGGTAAAAGCCGACGGCCGGGAGTCGAACCCGCGACCGCCGGCTAACAAAATGCTATAGTCACCGCTATGCCATTGATACGGTTTAAAATATATGTGGCATTTGTTTGTTTTGTTAGGAGGTTAAACCGAATGCCTAAATAAATTTAAACAACCTCCCTAAATTGAAATTTCTAAAAAACAATAATCCTTTTTAAAGGATTAAATGTAACTAAAGGAAGATGCTTAAGCCCGAGAATAAGTCAAATAGGGGCTTAAAATTATTAAGGGGATTTTTAAAATTATTTTTAAAGATTATTATGTAAAATTAGGGAGATTTATGAAGATCCTTATGTATTTGGAGAGATAAGGTGAATATTTCCAAATCATTTGGTTGAAGGCCAAATTGAGAAAATTATTTGTATAAAAAGGGGGCTTGAGGTGAGAGTTGCATAAGTTTTCTTTCAGGTGATGAAGTCTTGACGCTGAGGCAACACGGAAGAGAGAGGTCTTGTTGAAGAATTTTCAAGCCATTGTTGAATGTCGGAGCCCTGTTATGCTGCTGAGCTGATGGTCTTGGTGCTTTTGTAATTGATTTGGAGATTAATCGGATCGGTCACACTCTATTGGAGTGGACCCGGAGACGTAGTCACTCTCGTGACGAACTCTGAAATCAAACACTGTTTGCACTTCTCTTCTTCTCTCTTTCTGTCTCTCATTTCTTTTCTTTCTGTTATAATCACCTTGATTATGTTCTTTATGTTATTTCCTTAAGTTAATTTTGATTTAATTAACTTGAAATAATCATTGTAAAAGCATTGTAAAAGTTTAAACATTTAAACTGCAATCTAGTCTAGATCCTACACAGATCAAGTTGGTATCAGAGCTTTAGGGTGACTATTATTGTAGTTATTTGTTTTTTGAATGCTAACAAGATCCAGGATTCAGAAGGGTGAAGGCAAGCTCGAAGACTTTGATCCTGAGATCGGGAAGCGAAGATCATTTCCAAAGATGTCAGTTTCTGGAATGGAGGTTCCTGAAGAAATCAGTGAGCAGGAGTTTCGAAAAGCATTCCTCGAGATGAAGGCAAAGGTGGATATTCTTTTTCAGGAGAGACAAGAACGGAAGGCACGTGAAGAAGGTTCGTCGAAGCAAGAAGATCGCAAAGACATGAAAGGGAAACATCATGAAGATGGTGGCAAGAAACCAGATCATCCCTTTTCTTCTTCTCCTCCCTCTTCTCCTTCTCCTTCTTCTCCATCTTCTCCTCATTCTATTTCTTCTAATCCTTTCAAAAGTGGGTATAAGCCTAAAATAAAACTGGATGTAAAATTTGATTTACCTAAATATTGTGGAGAACTTAATGCTGAGAAATTGGATGATTGGATTCAACAAATAGAGGTCTATTGTAGAGTCCAGAATCTAATAGATGATGTTGATAGGATCCAATTAGCTACTCTTCGTTTAGGAGGTACAGCCTTAACCTGGTGGGAGAGTAAGTCTAAGGCAGAAGTTTCACAACATGGTAGAGTCAGTTTAACTTGGGCAGAATTTATTAATGCACTTAAGAAGCAGTTTTATCCCTTAGGACATATGCAGCAGTTAATGATGGATTGGCAAATGTTTAGGCAAGGGAAAGGTCAAACTGTCCAAGAGTACACCCATGAATTTAGGAAGAAGGCTATTGCTTTGAATGTTCCTTTGTATACCCAAGACACTTTGTTGAAGTACATAGGAGGTTTGCATTCCTATCTTAGGCATTCCATTTTGGTTTTGAACCCTTGTAACTTAGATGAAGTGTCTATTCAAGCAACACACTTAGAGTCAAGGGGTAAAGGATCTTTTATTGATAATGATGTAAAGAAATCTTCTAAGAATGCAGAGACAGGGAAAGGAAAGAAGATAGCTACGGTTAAGAAGGATGAGAAACTTTCTTGCACTCATTGTGACAAGGAAGGTCATGATGAAAATCACTGCTGGAAGTTACATCCCGAATTGAGGCCTAAGTGGGCTCAAAGACGTAATCAGAAACAGAAAGGTAAGGATAAATCCATGAATGTTGTTATGGATCTTGGTTCAGATTCAGATGATGAGACTAAGATAACAGCGATGGGTCTAAAAGGTAAAGCCTCTATTTCTGGTGTTTCTGTTGGTAGTTGTGCTTCTTCTTCTACAGTTAATGATTTCTCTGAAGATGCAAAAAGGAATGAGTTGTTTCATTTAAGGGTTATGGCTAAGAACACTAAAATTGATGCACTCATAGATAGTGGATCTCAGGTTAATTTAATTTCAGAAAGTGTTGTAAATAACTTGGGATTAAGAACTACACCACATAAGAAACCTTATCCACTAGGTTGGATTTGTGAAAATGATAAGCTGCAAGTAACAAAACAATGCACCTTAAGGTTCACAATTACTAGTAAATTTGTGGATGAAGTACAGTTTGATGTAGTTCCACTGGATATCTGTGGGATAGTGCTTGGTAGCCCTTATCTTTATGACAGAAAAGCAATCTTCTACAGGCAACAAAATCATTATCACTTGTTTAAGGATGGCATTCAGTACATAGTACATTCTCACAAGATTAAGACTGATCAATCTTTTGCAAACACAGGGCAGTTAAAGAGGGTAATTAATGCAAGTAAAGAGTTAACTCTTATGTCTGTCAGTACAGGTGGTTCTAAACATGAACTTGGAGTAGCTAACCAGGGTCAGATGTTGCAGGATGCACTTGCAGTACAGCATGAGAAAAGGATGCTTGAAATCATTGATGGATCCTTGGGTAAAAATGTTCCTGTTGTAAAGGATCGATATGTTGTTGACTTGTTTTCTTTCATTTCTGCATTGATGTTCAGCTTGATGCTAGTCAATTTTTGTTGGTTAGTGGCTACGACATTGGATGTAGATGCTTATGGAAGTGATAAAGTTATGTTTATGTTCAACAATATTGTTGCAGTCTTTATTGTGCTTGTGAGCCAGGTTTTCAGATGTACAGAGGATACAGGACAAGTGGGGAGGCCAAGTCCTCACTTATTGTCAGAGTAAATGCCACTTTTGGAGGTCCAAAAGGTCTTTAGTGGGGAGGCCTGATCCGGTGGACATTTTTTAGTGAAAATTGAAGTGTCTCGTTTTTCTCCAAAATCTGCACCATTAGAAAGAGCTCAGCGTCCTAGTTCCAACGCAACTCGAACGGAGCAAAAAGGAGTCTGTTTGCACGAGTTATGGCCAGTCAAACTTTTGGTCAAACTGGAATCAGAGGGCGTCCAGAAGGTGAAGAAAATGGCATCGTCAAAAATCAATGAAATCGGCGTCATCGTGTAGAGCTCGTCGAGACGATTCCGACGGCGTTCGTTTCGTCAAAATCCGACATCGGAGGCTCAACTTAGCAGCGGTCAAAGTTTGCAGTTGACTTGTTGAGGTGGACCGTACGGATGCTGACGTCAGTAGTCAGTCCGTATTGTACGGAATACATTTTGAAAAATTTGAGCGTGGCATGTGGCGCTGAGTCATTGTACGGACCCAATCAGATGGTGACATGTGTCAACCGTACGTCGACGTGGCAGTACGTCAGCGTGCCATGCAGATGAGTCATCGCGCAGGTGGCGGACCAGTCTGCAATGACATGTCTTTGACAGCGAATCAGAACGCGACAAGTGTCCCTCCGTACACACAGTCAGCATCCATGTGGCATCCGAGTCAGCTGTCTAGTCGGCAGTGACGTGTCATCGGCAACGAATGAAGTGTTGACACGTGGCATCTTAGCATCCCTGTCAGCTAGCATGATGGCACCTCAGTCAGCGTCGCGTGGCATTTGAGTCATTTTTGTCATCGAATGGGGTGTCGACAGGTGGCGTTACTGGGAAAGCCACGTATATCTTCTACCTTTCGTCGGTGTGGGCGTCAGCAAGTTATTTTCAACAAAAGTTGGTTGGCGATGGGCTCGACCCGGCAACCTACTCCATAACCGCCGGCTCGCTAACCATTGCACCGGATTACCCGCGGCTTACTTTATAAGACTTGCGGTTTGTTTTGTTCTATGTTTGTTGAGATTTGGTTGGTAAAAGCCGACAGCCGGGAGTCGAACCCGCGACCGCCGGCTAAAAAAATGCTATAGTCACCGCTATGCCATTGATACGGTTTAAAATATATGTGGCATTTGTTTGTTTTGTTAGGAGGTTAAACCGAATGCCTAAATAAATTTAAACAACCTCCCTAAATTGAAAATCCTAAAAAACAATAATCCTTTTTAAAGGATTAAATGTAACTAAAGGAAGATGCTTAAGCCCGAGAATAAGTCAAATAGGGGCTTAAAATTATTAAGGGGATTTTTAAAATTATTTTTAAAGATTATTATGTAAAATTAGGGAGATTTATGAAGATCCTTATGTATTTGGAGAGATAAGGTGAATATTTCAAAATCATTTGGTTGAAGGCCAAATTGAGAAAATTATTTGTATAAAAAGGGGGCTTGAGGTGAGAGTTGCATAAGTTTTCTTTCAGGTGATGAAGTCTTGACGCTGAGGCAACACGGAAGAGAGAGGTCTTGTTGAAGAATTTTCAAGCCATTGTTGAATGTTGGAGCCCTGTTATGCTGCTGAGCTGATGGTCTTGGTGCTTTTGTAATTGATTTGGAGATTAATCAGATCGATCACACTCTATTGGAGTGGACCCGGAGACGTAGTCACTCTCGTGACGAACTCCGAAATCAAACACTGTTTGCACTTCTCTTCTTCTCTCTTTCTGTCTCTCATTTCTTTTCTTTCTGTTATAATCACCTTGATTATGTTCTTTATGTTATTTCCTTAAGTTAATTTTGATTTAATTAACTTGAAATAATCATTGTAAAAGCATTGTAAAAGTTTAAACATTTAAACTGCAATCTAGTCTAGATCCTACACAGATCATGTAGCCACTGTCTGCTTGAGCCTTTTGGGAGATGAGCTTCTCGTTTCTTTCATTGCTTGCTCCTTGGGATCTGCAGACTGTGTAGTCTCTACTCCCTTTCTCTCCTGGGATCTGGTGACGGGGGGAGACTTGGAGGTCTCACCAGTTGATGTGGTGGTGACAACGTCCTCCGTGGCGCTTGGCTCGCTCTTGAGCCCTTCATATGTTAGGACTAGTCCTTGCCGCTTTAGGTGCGCCCCCTACCCATTAACCCACTCCTTAGTGCGAGTGAGACTCGGCTGGGTTATGGTGTCCAGGTCATTGACCTCTTGTTCATCCCAGTCAATTGACGGTATTGGCAGGTTAGCAACTGCAGGGTACCTCAGGTGCATGATCGTGGACTTGTCCTCTTCGACCTAGTCTGGCACCGGGAATGGTTGCACCTATCTCAGGAATAGCACCGTCATGTGCATGTAGTGTCGGGTGAGCACCTCCTTGTCATCTTTTTAGTCAGCCCAGAAGTCTTCAATGTTGTGTTGGTGGGCATATGCTGGCCCCAGTGCCTTCCTGACGTGGCCGTGAGGGTCCATCCATGGGCGCGCGGTGTACCAGTCAAAATAATATTCCTTAAGCTCCTCAGAATTACTGGCGCATTGAGAAGTCTGTAACTGGTACAGGCCCTGGCCAAGGGTCATGGGAAAGGAGATCCCTATAATGTACTTATTGTTGAAGATGGCCTGGATGTGCTGGAGCTACCAGGAAAGCTCCAGGAGGATGATCCTATCATTTGGGTACCGCCGCAATCTCTTTGGTCGCTCTATGAATCCCTAGGTCTAGATTTAGGTAAACTTGGAGAATTGGATAAATAGGAAGGCATATTCCTTCAAGAGCGCCCTGGCGCTATGGGAGACTCTCCTCTCGAAGTCTCCGGTGATCAATCTAATGATATGGCCAATGAAGGCATCATTGACCCGGCAGTACTCTTTAAAGTTGCGGTACTGGAGTTGAGGATATTTGTCAAACGGCTTGAGCCCTCGTCTGTGCCCCTGATCGGGTGCCACAAATAGCCCGTTGTATTATCTTTGACCTGCCAGGGAGTAGACAAGGTAGGAGGTCATGTAAAACTTAGAGCTCTTCTTGACGTTGACAAACTGCTCATGGAAGCAGTTGCTAATGATGCCTCCCCAATCAAATGAGACCTTGGTGTTAACGTCCTCATTCCCCCGCAGGATCTGCTCAATGTAATAGGCCAATCATTCTTGGAAATAGGCGGTTGTTGGGAGACCCATAACCCTGCTCAGCATAGTTACCAGGTCGTGGTAATCTTCGTGGAAATCGCTGCAGAAGAGTTCTTGGGGAACCTTCGCATTGCTGCCCCATTTCTCCTTAAGCCAATAGAGGTTGATAGACTTCTTGCATTCTGATGGACTAGCATCCCACGCTGCCTAGCATTGTTCCAATGAGAGGACCTCCATATGTGGGAACGTGGGAATGTGAAATATTTTGGTAATCCCTTCTGGCGACATGTCCGCGAGGATGTTTCCCTCCTTATCCACACTTGTCCTAATGTCTGTTTGATAGGCTTCTCGGCAAGCCATCACTAGTTCGGGCGCCATGAGCAGGGGAGGGAAACCGGTAGCCTTGGCAATTCCACTCTGCCATATGAGTCTGGCGTTATTTGTTGTAGGGTTGACCTTAACCCTCTAAGTGAATTCATCTATGTCAACCTGACTAATGTTGGTATCTGAAATTTCCTTCCAGTCCGTCGAGACCTTCAACTGGAGCGGCTCACCCTGGAACTAAAACTTCATCTGATCTTTATCTTCTTTTCTCCGAGGGGTTCTTCCTGGCTTTTTGCCCTTGTCCTTTTCGGTGGAGGCCCCTGAAGTTCCTACAGCCGATTCCATATATCCTGCAATCAAGGGCAAAGTCAGCACAATAAAACATTAAAGCGTTCATGTTAGTCCATATTGTGAGCATAACATCTAAATAATCAATCAAGTATATCATAAATTTTATCCTTAGACGTTATTGATCTTCGTTTGAGGGCATTTGGACAATCCGGGCCCGGAGGACCAGACTTCCCTGGCAGGAATGCTGGTAGGAAGGGAAAATGCAACGGAAAGTTCACGGAGACCCTTCTAGGCCAAATTTTAATGTTTTAGGAGGTACATGATGGAGAAGAGCAAATTTTAGGACGTGGGTCGAAGTCACATTCTGATTTTACGATCGTTTGGATGGATCTAAGGGGCTTCAGAGATTTCAAGTCGAGAAGCTGCCAGGCGACGGAAGTTGGCAATGGCGGATAGCAGGCAGAAATCTGGAGGGGGAAGTCTGAGGGTCGGGGTCCGAGAGGCCAAAGGACGGCCGTCATGAGGTTTGAAATTTAGGCCCGGCGGCATTTGGAGTGGCAGGGCCTGACAGCCGGGAAGACGTGATGTGCCGGCCGCTGTGAGATTTTCAGCAATTTTGAACGGCGACAGCGAGGAGCGGCTCGGGGCCTGGAGGGCGGGAAGCCGGCATAGGTCCGCCGTTAAGGATGACGAAACCGTCACAGAGTTCGATGGACGGAACTCTGGACGGCCAGGCCCGGAAGGTCCCGCGGCAAAGAGGAGTTTCGACAAGGCTAGACGGTAAACGGAGGCCCGGGTTCCAGCAACCAGGCGGATGAGGTGAGGATTCCGCTGAGAGGAGATCCATGGACTTCTGTGGACAGAAGTCTGGGATCTGAGGTCTGGGGACGCGAAAGCCGCCATGTGAAAAAGAACAAGGCAACGGCGGAGGGCCGCTTGGGGCCCGGAGGGCGGGAGGCAGCGAAGTGCTCACCAAAAGACCCCGCCGTGAGGAACGACAGAAAATGGGGAGCGAAGGCCCGACATTTGGGGGCCAAAGGCAGAAAAGACGGACTAATTCATTTGTCGAAGGTTAAACAAGCTGACGGACCGGCGGAGCCCGAAGGGTGGGATGCAGAGCAACGCTCGCCGTTATGAAGAAAGCGAGCCTCCGTCGGAACTCTAGGGTTCTGGGCCCGGGACGACCAAAGGACATGTCTCTAAGTTTCAATTTTCTACGGTGGAGCTATGGTCAGGATACGACCATCCGGGAGGTAAGGTAGTCTAGGTAGTTCAGGGCATGGCGAAATGTGACTAGCATCTCGGGGACGAAATCCTGACGACCTAGATCCGGATAGGAGGATAGTCGCCGTTGTGTCATCAATCGGACGACGAAAGGGGATCCCAGGCCGGAGGAGTCCGGGGGCCGGTACGAAGAACAGCTGTGTCGGAGGAAAGCTCCGAATTGGCGGTGAGGGCACCCCTAATAGGTTCGCCGATTTTGATCATATGGGTAATGGGCGCAATTTGGTGCTCTATCGTTTTACTAGCCCCTATCAATTTGTTCATTCATTTAAAACTTTGAAAATCATGAAAAGACGTACGGGAAGGTGAGGGGATGGCCTACCTCGAATACGCCAAGCGAGGGACGTGGGATCTACCGAGGGTCGACAGAGTGAAGTTTGATGGCGACAATCGTGACGCTGCTAATCGCGGTGGGCTCCAGATTATCACTCTTCAATTGGCTCTGATTCCTGTTTATGAAAATGATTTTGGCGGGTTGGGTATTTTATACCCCAACCACCATTAATACCTGTATTAATTACTCATACGGCCACACACAAAAGTTGGTGAGTTTAAATTTTAGGTTGGCAGCGGTGCCGGAGACTCCGGCACCTGGCAGCCAGCAGGACGTGAGGCGACGGCCGCTGCAAGATTTTTGTGTTGATTGGGCGATGGAAGCGGTGAGAGGCTCGAGGCCCGGAGGGTGGGGAGTCGTCCGTCATCCACTGTCAACGATGGTGAAACCGCCACCGAAGACCGGGAGTAGAACTTCGGATCGCCGGGCCCGAGCGGTCCCACAGCAGGCAGGCAGGGAAAAACCAAATACCAGCGGAAAAAACATGGGCGGGCCTCGAGGGGCAGGAGGCCGCCAGGGCTCGCTGTCATAGATGGCGAGACCGAGACGGAAGTCCAGAAATGGACTTCCGAAGCCTGGGGCCTGAAGGTTTAGGCGCCGCCCCGAAAAACTTACGACAAGATTTAAGCGAAGGGTGGCAGGGCGGGCCCCGAGGGGCGGAAAGACGCCCGGAGAACACCACAGAGGATGGCCTTCACAAAGGGGAAGCCCGAATAGGGAACCCCGGACGCCCGGGCCCGGAGGGGCCCAGGGCCGTTTAGGACCAAAATGCCATAGGGATTCCCCGAGGCCCCAGAAGGCAGCAAAGACCAAAAGCAGAGGCATGGCCGATTTATGATAGAACTTTGGAGCAACATCGACCATGCGGAACATCAAAAAAGAGGGGCATGCAAAATGAGGCAGCCCCAAAAGACCCAACGAGGTGAAAGAAAAGAGGGTCCCCGTTCCGAATAGGGCGTGTGTGCTAAGGGCACAACAAAGACCATGATGAAAACTTGGCAAACAGGCATCATGTGTAGAATCGAGCATCTACGTACGCCACTTCAGGTGAAAGCATCTTATCCCATCCATAATAAATCAAGCATTCCATCCATCTTATCCATAATAAATCCATTCATCCATGAACCATTATCCAATCCGTTTTCATCCATTTGCATCCATCATCCAAGTTATCTTGATCTTGATGAAAGTCTGGGGTACACTTTACACTTGCTTATGGTAAACATCTTGACATGCGTCATTTTCACTGATCTTATCCTATCCAATGTTATTTGAGCTATGAAGCACTATCCAAGTGAGGTTTCTTTATCTGAACACCTTATCTTATCACAAGATAATCCATATCCATCCATCCGTACACTTACCCGAGCATCCATCCATGGAATTCCATACATTGCTAGACATTGGGGGCAGATATGTACATCTTGCTTTGGGAATAAATCATGATCTATATTCTCCAACTTATGTGGCGGTCCGATCATTGGCAAACATGAAACCAAATTGGTCAGAGCATTTATGATCTAGAATCCAAATCACTAGCCCATGGCATATTTTGACGAGAACATATTCCTTATCAATCGTCATCTTTCATCAAACATCAATCCAAACAATCACTATCAGTCACATATAATTCGCACCCTTCAAACATCACATCAAATCATTCAAACATCTTTTGTTCCAAATCATGCTTCATCAATCATGATCAATCAAATCTAATCAAATCATCATCATCAATCCATCATCATCTTGGGATATCCTTCCCGATCATTGTGTTGCTTAACATCCTTGCATTGTTGTGCATCATCAACAATGTTATCATCATCAATCCTAATCAATCAATCCTTCCATTGTTGTGTATCGTCAACAATGATATCATCATCATCAATTCATCGATTTTATCATTCAACCTTAGCTTGGTTTTCAACAAAAATCCCAAACGGGGAACAAATATCGTCACACATGTCCATACCAAATCGTCAAAATCATGCGAAAAATCCAAAAACATAAAAAATCAAAGAAAACAAAAACATCAAAAATTAGAAAATCGAAAAAACACCAAAAACATCAAAAAATCCAAAAAAATCAAAACACATCAAAATCCAAAAACAAGTTGAAATCAAAAAATGACAAAAACATTGGAATCCAAACTATGTCACCTCTGAGCTTAAACGTAGGCAAGGCTAATCTTTGATCAGCCCCCGAGACACCAAAATATAAAAACATCTGAAAAACATCAAAATCCAAAAACAGCCTCAAAACATTTCAAAACGTCAAAAACATCCAAATATTTGAAAAACTCCATCCATCTCATCTCGCTTGCACCCGCAATAATCAATCATCCATAATAACTGATCGCCATCTTCATCCTTTAGGAATGCAAACAGAAACAAGCACAACAATCAGCAAAAGAGAACTTCAATCGTAAAATCAAAATTGAAACAACAAACTGTCAAAAACAAAATCAGACTCTTGATCATTCACAAACATGTCAATCAACCTCATATCAATAGCCTATTAATCAATTTATCAAAACCATCATCATCCTATACAATGCATGTCCTAGGATATATCGTTCCGACAATGGGCATCATTTTGGATATCACTTTGGATTCCTATCCTATCAAAACACATCCCGTTGGCTGAAGGTATGAAGAACATTGGCTTATTTGCGTACTTGATCTTTTCTTTTGATTTATCTTATTGTGCTCTTTCCAAGGACCTCTCGATGATATCCAAATGAAGGATTTAGAGAGATAGGAATGGGGAAACGATCATTATCATTTTGTCTGCTGTGCTTGTTGGACGCTCTTGTAATATAACTTGGTGAATACTTATTTTGTTAGGTACGTCCTAGCAAGGTTTCCGTATGTCAAGTGTGAACAAGAATACTCCTATCTGCTTGTTGAGTCAAAGTCCATCGCACTAGGTACAACGCCATCATGGTCCTTTATACCTTGATTCATCATATCTACATGTGTAATCAAACATAAGGTAAGTAGCCCTTTTAAAATCCCAATCCTTGATAAGCAAATCATCATCATTTATCATCATCATTGTCATCTCTAATAAAGTCTCATCAGATCATGGACTTGTTGGATCCTCTTGTCATCATCTCATTTTCGTGCTAACATAACATCACCAAGGCATCGCCAATGCATCCATTATGCATTCATCATACATCTTTCATCCTGCATATATCTTGCATCCACAAACTATCAACATACCACATATCATTCATATCATACATAATAGGAAACATTGATCATTTCACATGCATTTTTATCATCATAATATATATCTATTTGTCTACGCATCCAAACATAAATCATCCATTGCAAAATCATAGCATATCACATCATCAATCTCATCCATCTCATATCATATCAACATTTAAGTTGTTTAGGATAATATAGATTTGTTATTCTAAGCATCTTAAAATCATCTCATTTGCATCATCATCCATAACCACCCATTTTGAACCTCTTCATCGCGAGATCGACCCTCAAATCGAATCTATTCACTCGATCTCTTGAGGGGGCAATGTACCAGTGTTCTTTCCGCTGGGGCATCCAAAAAATCAAAAAACTTTTGAATTTTGATTGCGGTAAGATTATTCTTTGAACCAATGCAACAAGTACATTGCTTCAAAGAGGGGAAAAATGTAGACATGCAAAATTAACATTGTGCATTCAATCAGGTTCATTAATTAACTAAACTAGATTTCACATTAGGTCCATTCATCATTTAATCAAATTCACCTTCATTCGTTCATCAGGTAATTTCATCAAATTTCATCTCTCATAAATCATTCAACCTTTATCTTGCATCATCCATTTACTTAAATAAATCATGACTTTATTTAATTAAAACCTCAAAGGTCATATTCCATCCTTTTCTGATTTAAATAAATCAAATATTTAAGTCATGAAAGTCAAACTAACCTAATCATCATTAATTTAATCTAACCATGATTAAATGCTAATCTCACCCACTTGCATTCTCTAGATTATGCCACTTGCACAAATAAATCAATTAATTGATTTATTAAAACCCTCATTTTCACTCAACATGGCCCTCAAGTTTGAAAATCATGACAAGTTGATTTGTCCCTCCAACATTGCAATTATTGTTCTTTTTCTTGTCCCCCTCTCAGCATTTATTGCCAAATTTGAATTCAAATTCTCCCTCTCATGGGCACACTTCCTAAATCTTGCACATTCATTGACCACTCACCACTTGACAAGTGTCTTCCTCTCATTTGTCCAATCTTAGTCCCACATCCTCCATGTTTGGCACTCTTAGCATTTGAAAATCTTTAAATAAAGGCTTCATCCTCAAGCAAATCCTTCACAAATCTACAACTTTTATGCAAGGTTACTCTCTTGGTTTAAGAAATAATCTTGTTCTTCATCTCCATTGCATCTCATCATCTTAAGCTTTGATTAAGGATTGGGAAAGGGTCACTTGCACATGTGACACCAATCCACTATGGAATAGGTAATTGTAGTTGTTTTCATAATGTTTTTGGTCTTCTCTTGTCATGTATTGCATTTGGAAGCATCTACAAGGTATTTCATATGAGTTATTTTGATAGATTTGTAAAATACTAAACCATATTTGAGATATTAGTATTTGCAGATTTAAAAAGATGCTCACACTACTTAACTTGTATTTTTCAATTCTATCATTTTGACATTGCATATCTCTCGAAGTTGTTGGTTTGCATTGTTTATGTTTTTCAGTTTATGTAGCATTGAATTTCTCTTATAAAGTTTCTAGAGTTATCAATCTATTTCAAATTTCTAAAATGATATTATAGTTTTTTTCTGAGAATTCCTAGTCCATAGATTTTTAATTGAGAGTATGATTTTTTTGTGTAAGATGTATTTCTCATATACTCTTCTTTTGCATTTTCAATGATCTAAAGAATTAGAAACAGTTTATAAAAATCTAATAATCTTTTCATATTGCATGTGTTTTGTGAGATCTAGATGATTTCAGCATTTCTTGTTATAACGGAAAAAAAATTTAACAATTCCAACATATCTAAGAGGCTTGAGAAAGTCAATATTAAATATTGTTTCATCCAATTTGAAGATTATTTGACATAAAATTTAAAGTTTAAAGTTTTATTGCCAGTGTTCCTTTTTCTTTCTAGAACATTTGGAACGAGCACCCTTCACTCTTATATGATAATTTAATACACGAGAAGTAGCCTCTTTTGCAGAGAAGACTGTAATTTTCCAGTCTCATGCTCTTTGATATCTTCTCTATACATGGCATGGAAGAAGAGATATACAGAGAATTCACTTGTTGAAAACTGAGACATATGCACATCTAGGTCGTGCTTTTCAACCTCCTCAATGAGCATGGAAATACACCTCGCCCTTGCAAAGCTATAAATGTTAATTATAACCTCCCTTCCATAAACATCCACGTCCACCTTAGTAAGCTCTCTGCTTTCGTTTTCTGTTCCCCCACATTTTTGTTTCGCAAGGAGATTGTCTCTGTGTCCCTTCAATCGGTATATTTCATCCTGCAGTTTTCGAATGTAATTACTAGCTTCCTTAAATACCCCACACCTGTCGATCTGCGTTGCCAAATACAAATGAGTACAACGCAGTCAGTCATACCTATGTGCTCTAAATTGTAGCCACACATTTCATTCTTTTGGGGGTAGGCAAAAAAGATATATTAGTTAAGCATTCAGAGAAAAAATAATAAAAATAATTAAAGAGCAGCGATTGTCATTAAAGTCTATAGGATGAAAATTATAGAGGTTTTCCACATCATTCAATTGCATGATTCAGAGGAAATCATGCAATAAAGAAAATACAAAATCTTTAGAAAAAAATATATTAGAATGATTAAACCAAGTCATTATAAAGGAGTTGAGGGAACATGAAGATTAAGTGGAAACATAAACTCCTAGTCAATGACATTTCAATTGTGATTTAACATCAGAGGCTTATTTGATCAAATAGTCCACAACAAATTCCATTCTCTACAAATATGAATAAAAGAGATGGAATCAAATTTGGTGAAAAATGAAATATCTACTTCACAAAAGATGCCGACCTCTAAGAAGACTCATGAGGCATCCCATTATTCGCAAGGAAGACCAAAAACATAGAATCCATTTCACATATTATCTTCTTCCAACCCAACTCACATGCTTTTTCAAGAACTACAAGGATGGCTTAGGTCCCTATCTAACTATTAGTGTCAAACCTTCTAGCAAAAGAGGAAAATTTGAACTAAATAAACACTATCCCACACAACTCCACCAAACCCCATTGGATTTGAATTGTTGTGAAAAGAACCACCAATACTAATTTTGAGAAAATCCAATAAAGAAGACCAATTACCTATTTTATTCACCTTATTAGAAGATTTGATCCTAGATTCAAAATGAGCAAGGCCAACAAAATGACTCAAATCTAATTGCCTCAAAATTTGAATATCACATAGAGCTAAGACTTCATTCATAAAATATTTAGCCACCAATTTTTATTTATCAAGTCTAAAATCTTATGCCATATATTCAATAAGGCTCTATAACCTTAGAAGATCTAACAATTTCCTTCCAACTAAAATTTTCAAATAATAAAGACAAACCAATATCCCAAGCCGTCAAAAGTAAAGAAGTAGAAGCAAGGGAACATCCCAAACTAACCCACAAATCAACAAAACAAAACATCAACTAGAGCCTAGTTTTAGATGTGCCACCATTACCTCCATAAGCCCTCTAAAAATAAGCATTTTAATAAAAGTGAGCTACATAGTCCTCATTAACCTAATAGAAAACACATATGGAAGGACTCCTCACTTTCTTATATTGTCCGAGATAAAATATTTATTTTGACAAAATAATAAAAAACAATTTAAAAAATATTGTTGATCTAAATGAAATTATAACCACACTTAATTAACACAATTTCTATTTTTTAAAATTAAAAGAATATTTAACATTTTTTTCTTCATATTTGAGATTTATGTCCTACAAATTTTGGCTGAATCTTAAGTTTTTTCTTGAAATTGAAAAATTAGTCACCATTTGTACCTATCCATGAAGTGAAAAAATATATAAATATAAGGTGTTTTAATTTGGTAATGTAATTTTAGGATTAAGGTCATTTTAGTTTGAGAAGCCAAAAATTATGTGACTATTAAATTAAGCTGTGCATTTTATTGGATATGAAATATAAAATAAAGAGACTTATTTTGTTATAAAAAAAAGTTAAAGTAATTTTTTATTTATTGAATATAAGTATGCTACATTTTAGTATTATTAGATTTTCAAATGACAAGAGTTATGACTAAAGTCAAGAAAAGGGAAAATTCAAGAAGGTTTTCCACTATTTTCAAAACAAATGAATCCAAAGTAACATAGATAATCATATCTAAAGAAAGAATGAATCCTCTTATTCCTTTGTAATTTAGTCATAAGCAATAAGTTGGAAAATCTGAAAGGATTTATCAAAGGGCAGCAATCCTAATTGAGAGACATGCCAAACATAATTTTTTTTAAATCTTATTTCACAAGGAAATCTACTACAACATTCCATTCCCTAAGAATATGAGCAAAGGACAGCCTCAAAATTAAGAAAAAAGATAGAGTATCTATTCCACTAAAGAAGCAATCCTTTGGAAGGATTCAAGAGAACCCTTTTTGTTCAAAAGATAAATCAATATAAAATAATTTTATTGGCAAATAACTTTTCTTCAACCCAACTTGCAAGCTTTCTCAAGAGACTCTATAATACCCTCTAGACTTCCATCAAATTGTTAAATCCGATGTTTGTAGCATAAGAGAAAACAAAAAGAACCATACCCTCACTTTACGACCAACTCCTTCAATTCCAACAATGTTCCATTTACCACGAGAAGAGCCATCAACATTAATTTTGGAAAGGAGTCTTGATCTTTTGTTCCATCTTTGTAGTTTCTTCAGCCTCCTAATGATTTCGTTTGATATTTGTAGTCTATTTTACCTTAAGATTTTGTGTTTTACTGATTTCATTGATTCTTTGATTTTAGAGGTGGTGAATTTGAAGAAAACCCCTTGAAGTTTTATCTTATAGACTTTAGTAGTGCCAACTATTACTATTTGAAAATCTTTTAATAATTATTTTTGAATTCTAAATTAATATATTTATCCCTTATGGCAAAAAAAAAAAGTTTTGTTTAAATATATATTTTTAAAACCAATAAAAAATAGACATTTGAACACAAGATTTACTATAATATTAAGATTATGTTTATACAAACAATAAATCTTGAAACAATCTTAATATTACACTATATAGACTGTGTAGAACTCATTCCAACTGAATTTGTCACTCTTAAGAAAGACTGCACAAAATTCTCTATATTACAAATTATAAAATAAAGAAAATTCTAGTATAATTGCTTTTGATTTCAACTGTAAATATTTTTCAAAATCATACATACCAAGTTAGAGAGAACTTCAATTTTTCTAAGTTTTGTAACATACAAATTGAAAAATAAAGAGACCTCCACTTAACGATTACTCAGTTCAATTCTTCTGAGTAGTAAAATAAGAAGATCTGAACAAAGATTTACTACTTTCAAGAGAGGTTATACACAGTTAAATCCAAAAGCTTACTCTACAACTATTATGGACTGTGGAAAATTCATATGAACTATATATCCATCTGTCACTTCATTCAATCACAACATTGATAAGTAATTGCCTTATTTTAAATTTTAAAAATTACAACACTAAAGAAAGGCCGTTTTAAATTACCTTAGGGGAAGTAATTCGTTTAAGAGATTCCAGTTTAGCACAGAGATCTCTCATTCGATTCCTCCTCAATTTCTCTGCAATCATTGGCAATTTTCTGTTGCCATATTCAGTTGACCGACTTAGTATAACATCAGATTTCCGTTTACTGGGTATTCCAATATCTGGAGATCTAACAGCTAAAACACAATTTTCAGGTTCCATAACTGATGAGCATTTTAGTTTGGGGTTGAGGTCCTCTTATAAGAGTCCAAGGGCATTTGGTGGAAAGATTGTGCCGTAGACTGGCATTTGTTTCGTCAATGATATATTACTAGCGCTTGCACCTTAGCAAGGCGCAAGGGTTACGCCGATAGGAGGGTATACTATGGTAGTGTATTCGAAGGGCAGAGAGGGGGAGAAATGCATGGGGAAAGTGAAATTTGGTTTTTTTAAGTAGAGTAGAACATGCCAAGTGGATGAACAATACAATATATTATCTTAAATGTTTGAAGTGTCGGAACATTATAGCTCAACTGGACCAAGTACATTTGTTGGCAGTTCATGATATACAAAATGTGTGCTATGAGAAGTCAAAATACTGGTGAACAATTTTGTATTAGAACTTTTTTTTGGACTAAACATAGTACAATTGTTGGTGTTTGATGGTGAGGGGCTATGATATATTCCATTCGGCTTCAAGGCCTGCAAAGCAAAAGAAATGGAATGGTTAGGTGGGAACATTATTTGTTGAAATGTACAATGATTGCTCCATGTTCAATTTATTATAAAACTATTAAATATACATCTATATTTACTTTCTAAAAGAGAAATTGCTGATATAAGAATAAGCAGGAGCGACATGAGGGAGAAAGGGAAAAGAGTTGTGCACCTTGACTTTTTAAAGATAGTTGTTGTAATCGGGCTTCCTCTTCTTTTCTCATAGTTGTGTATGGGTGGTTATGCATTTTTTAGAATCTCTCAAAGGAGAACATTGGCTGAATACGAAGGTTGTTCAACGATTTCACTCTAGATATAGCTGTAAATGTAAGTCCTTGTCATTCTATTTTTCCATGGAGCTTTGTATCGACATTCTACCTTTTTCCCTTTCTTTCGCAAGCATGTCCCCTCTCTGCATTTTGTGTGCCTTTGGACACGATTTATGATCTCTTCATAGTCATGAGAGGGGTTTGTAGCAAATATTTGTGATGTGTGTAGTAAGCAAGGATCGTATTGGAAAGATCAAAAAATCAAGTTGTTTCTTGCTGATGCAGCATGGGGATTCCAAGCACTGACATACCTGTCAAAGAATTTCCTAGCTTGTTGAACTGCTACACTGTCATCCCAATGAAGTTTATCCATGTTTGGTGCATCATAGAGCCAAAGGAATCCATGTACATGTGCAGTCCCACGATGCTGCCATTCACACCTGTACCAGCAATCTTTTGCATTGAGGAGTTTCTCAATTACCTCTTCACGAAACACTGTGAATTGTTTATGCAAGTACAATGATGTGGTGTGGGGGTTGTTGACTACATTTTCTAAGCGCTGTTTATTTGTTTGCATTCCTAACGGCACACCATCCTAGATCAAACATTGTAGGTCTGTCCACTTTGTGTCTGCTACACTTAATGTGAAGAATAGAGTGGGAGACCCTATTTGGTTGATCATATTTGTTAGTTCAGCATGACATTTGTTCCAATATGGTCTTTGTGCCTCACATTGAAGAGCCAAAGTGCATGAGCTCTTGAGCTAATTATGTGTCAGGTAAGTTTTTCAAGTGTGCTCGAAGGTCCTCAATAGTGGTTGGCATGTTCTCTTCTACATTTTTTTAATGAAAACTACAGCAAGCCCTTGGATACGATGCCGCATCATAAGATTAAGCATGAAATATCAGAACCTTGGATGCCTTCCAAATCTATGGTCATGAAATCTCATTAAGTGGAGTGCATACTCATGCATGTGCACTTCCCTAATTCGTGGTTGCATTTGTAGTGCAACTCCAGTTGGAAAGAGTGTTGGAAATGCCATATCAAGCAACCCCTTAGTATTGTATTCATTTATCGGCGATGAGTTTATTTCAGGCCAATCTATAATGTTGTTTGTGTTGTCATCAAGGTCTAATGTTTTCTTAATAATTTCTAACTCACAGCATCTATTTGGAAGTCTAGCCATAAATGACGATGTGTTTACTGTGCTGCGTTCAATATCATCCCCATCAGAGTCAATTTCATTATTTGGAACGACCATGTCTTCATTGGTTTCAACGGTATGTAGCATATTTGATATGTTTGTTCTTGCTTCAGGAAATTGCTCTAAGTGCTCAAAACTTATTGCAACATCATGATAGTATGGGTCATATTTGACTTTGTATTGCAACACATCTCTGATATGACTTCTACTGACATAACAGTCATAATAATGACCTTCTGTATGCAATCTTCAAACTATGAGAATGTCCAACTCTTGTATTCTTCGTGGAACCACTTTTGAAATGTTAGTGATATCTTGCGGGAAGCTAATCGTGTGGCCACTATATCTATATTGGCCTCCAATAGTGTGGTTACTTGTAGTACTGGGCTGATTTTGGCAATGAGCATTTCCTCCACTTGGGTGAGTCTTTTCAAAACAAACGGTTGCTCTCCTGGGTCCATGTTGTTGAGTGTAGAGAACTGATGGATGCCTCTCTCAGTGAAACATCTCTTACAAGTTGCGTTAGCACCTGATGAATGGACGTGCATGCCTGGGTAACATTCCTTGTATACAATGCATATTTTTCGGTTGGACAGTGCATCTATTCTTTGATGAATTTTTTTCATCACCATCATGAAGTTATCATTGTTGTTGCATGTTGTTCCATGTTGATCTAGGCATGTTTTTTCTGTAAAGATCTATTGTGTTTTTCTGCATTTATTTCCTCCCTATGACGATCATAGTAAGCTTGACTTTTCTCACAATCTTGTAGTCTTTGGGCTTCTGTTAGTTGGGGGATATTTTGACTTTCATGCAATCTTTTTTGTCGCCTTCGAGTAGCTATCTCTTCTCTATGGCGAGCATAGTAAGCTCTATTTCTTTCCCGGTTTTGTTGTCTTCTTACCTCCTTTTTATATGGGTCACTTGCATTGTTCCCTATTGAGGAGTCTGCCATATGTGGGTCTGGACATGTCAGGGTAGATTAGGAATAAGAGCATAGCAAAACCAGATGAAACAAAAATGCTTATATAACCAAAATGTAGATGAACATGTAAAGATATTCCTCATTGGTTGACGAATGCATGTTGCAATATGAGAAGGAACACAATTTGGAGGTACAAGAGAAAGGTGCATATGTAAGCTGCTAAACAAACATGTGCATTTTTTTGTATATCAAGAGAAATAGTATTTTACATATTCATATCCATCTAAAGGCATTAACATGATAGTTATTTAGAAAGAAAAAGATATTGCCATACTTATTTACAACATGAGTTTTTTTTGCCATGCATACCATCTGTAGTCATACTACACTTGTAAAGAGAGCATTGCAACTATATCAGGGTCTATAGTATGGCTAGGGTGAGCCTACGAGTTCCACAACAAGCTGTGGTACAACAATGGGCTCAATGGGGGGAGGAGCTCTTGCATTGCAGATTTCCTGGATTTTTTTGAGCAAAAAACTATTCTCTTCAATGTAATCTAGTTGTTCGACCTTGGAAATGGTTGCTTTTAAGCATTGCTCTGCATTGTACATTTCAAGGTTACAACGTAGTGTGAATACATAATGCTTGTTGAAGACACTCCTAATCACCTCTTCCACATTTCTATCAGCAGTTTGATCAAATTGTAGACTATATAGTTTGTCTGCAAGCACGCCCATGAGTTGTGTCACCCCTTCGTCGAATGCAATTGCCCATATTATATTTGTGTGGTCCTGTAACTTGACTTGAAGTATATACCTATAGTCACAAGTATCACTTACTGCATTACATTTTCCACAAAACCACTTTCCATCATTTGTCTATGATAGTCTTTTCTTACAAGGCTTGTTACTTGAGTGGGAAGGGCATGCTGGATAGCAAAATGAGTCAGTTTTTATGAATCGTGTTGTTGCCACCAACATGCATTGTAGAGGTTGAGTTGTATTTTGAGCCTCTTCACGAATGGCATTGATCGTCAGGCTTCTAGCAGGTGGGGGCATGTGAAAGGAGCTAGTAGTCAAAGCCTGAATGGTAGCGTCATTTTCTTTGAACCATGTTTTAATCTGTTCTGACTCTTCTATTTGAGGGTCAATCGATAGTTTTGTAGTGGATGAGGTGTTGATCACCTTTCCATTGAAGTCAGACACATGCCCATTTCAAATAGCAAGAACTAGTGATTCACGCATGAGGTATTTCTCGTACAGCTGTGCACCCTCCTTTTCGGCTAACGGCCCCCATAAAGTAACATTTATATTTGTGTTGGACATGTAAAGAATTGTTAAGGTTCATCTTGTGACCTCTGTCCCATCTCTTCTCCTGATTGTGGTGCATGGATGTACACAAGTGACAATTCCAATTGCATCAACATTTGAACCGTTGCTTTTGCTTACCAATGCATTGAGGGGTGTCAAAGAGTAGTGCTCTTTAGGGATGGAATCATCATCTTCACAGAGGCAGACCCTTGAGTCAGGCATAAGAGAAATTTCCAACCCGCTATTAAGCTTGTTGTAGACTCTATTAGCAGGTCGAACCGTGCCTCCAGACAATGTGTATGTAGCTCCTTCGATAATTTTATCACAATGGGTGTGAGCTGCTTCATTGATGCATATGTACAATGGAAAGGACCAAAGGAGAAAGTAGTAGAGTGGGGGGGAAGGAGTTGTACATTCTTCCCACTACATAGTAGATTTTTGAAAACCAGATATAAGGTTTTACTGCTTGTTGTGCTAGGAAAAAGAAGGGGTTGGATGATTAGTACGCGTTGTATTACATTACATATCAAGAGGGAAGGCATGCTCCCCATCTTCAAAAAAAGCCATAAGTTGTCGTCATCATGTTTTGTCACAAAGAAAAATGATTGACCCCAACACCACAAAAAACAAGTAGCTATCTAACAGTTTTTTTTTTATATATATATTTTTGTAATTGAAATCTTGAATTACACATATTTGTGCATTGATCCCATCAAGATCTTGGAAACCCCTACCTACAGGGTGTGTGCATCTGGGCATATGTGTGTTATCTCTCAAGTGAAAACATACGGTAAAGCTGATTATTCATTAACTTAATAAGATAAATGTTGGCCAATAATTTAAATGGATGATGGGATTTGTTAAGGAGTTCGAATCTAGCTCTTTAATACTGCACTCAGAATTTAGTATACCTATATAAACATGCACTCAGAATTTAGTATACCTATATGTTTATATACATAATTCTTGGACACCGAGTACTACAGAACTCAACTAATATTTATTTTGTTATGCAATCCATCATGATAACATATTATCGATGTAGTCACCCATTACCGCTGAAAATAATAAAATCTTCAGCTATTATATTAACCTAATATACCATAAGCTTCACCTCACATTAATATATTTATGATACTGTCAGTACTCTTGTATTGCTACACTCACCCAAGCATGGCGCCAACCGGTGAGAGCAAATAAGATATTGGGGAAAAGTTTCCATAGGCATTGGAAGCTAACTTTTCAATCCAGCACTACTGTGGCATTAAATCGAATCCACAAGGAAATACTACTTGGATAGATAATAAATACAACTACTACTCAAATCTTGTACTGGTGCATCATTTCTGTAACTTCATCTAGAATCTTAGGATAGCTTGTCAGTGATAAATTTGTTTTTGGAATGAACTCATGAACTCAGTGGATGCTGTTAGTTTTGCCATACGCTTTCACTCTTTCACCATTTTCAATGTCCACTGCACAAAAATTACGCAGGGTGGCATGGGAGGCAGAAGTTCTACGAGGCAGAAGAACAAAATGAGGCTGAAAACAACAACTAAAAAACCAAAGGATCATCTTCTAGACAATACAGAAGACAGAGAGGTGTACGAGAGCTCCAAATGACCAGGTATGGTCCTGGATGGAAATGGACTGTATGGAGGGGGCGGCGTAGAAGGGGTATTGTACAACTTTGTCATCCCTTCCAATGCCTTAACTACGGTTGACATCGTTGGTCTGCTGGTTAAATCATTATGTATACAGAGCATCCCAACTCTCAACATTTTAACTGCCTCCTCCTTTGCGTCCATCCCTTCATCTTCAAGTCGAGGATCTATAAAATCTGACAATCTACCTTCCTTGGCCTTACTCCGTAAAACTGAAAGCAAAGGGTCATCTGAAAGTTCTCGGCTTCTCTTTCCACTCACAATTTCTACCAACGTAATGAAACTACGGTCCTATTTTCTGAGCAATTATTCGTAGTGGAAATTACATTCTAGAGCAGATTTGTGAGTTCATTGAATATCAAGGAGTGTAATGCTCAGACTTATAATAGCAAATAAAATAACTCTGCACAAACTAACTTGTAAGTGCAAGAAAGGAACTTGGGAAGTTGTAGATATCTCAGCCTGAATTTGCAGAGGACGCCCAGCAACGCAAGAGCCAACGGATCCCAAAATGACCCATTTAGTCAGAAGCAACACAAAACATGGCGCTCTCCAGATCTCGCAAGCCACAGCAAAATACGGGAATTTGACAACAGAAAGAATGGCGCTCTTCAGATCTCATAAATCGTTCTCTTAACCCCTTTTTCCTAGCCTGCATTTATTATCTAACAACTATTCGGTGACTTTGTAAATGCCAGGCAACAGACGCAGACCAGGGGAGTGGTGCAGAATACGAAAAATAAACACTAACATGAACTACTTGCTTTGCGTGCTTAAAAAAAAACCAAGTTTGAACATGTATTCATATTTGACTATGATGTAATATATTGTCTTCTACTATTATGACAATTTCAATGATAATCAAATTTAGTTACAAAACACTGCTAAAAATTAATAATGAAGATAATATTAATAATGCTATGATGAATTAAATGTTTTTTATTATCATTAATACAAATATTTTTCAACTACAAATCTCAAAATTCAATTTATTTAACTTAAATGGATTTTATTAAAGAATAATCATTTTATGTGTAATACCATTAAATTATCCCTGTATATACCTTATTAAAATTCGACTTATACATTAAGTAATTATATAAAAATAAAACAATTATTACAACTAAAATGTATTTATAAATATATTCAAAGAAAAAGCTATCTATATTTCTTTCTCCTTTTACTTTATATAAATCATATTAAAATAGACAAATAAAAATCTAATTCCTTAAGAAACCCCCCGATTTCCTTTCTTCTCATAGCCTTAAGAACTTTTTATTATCTTTTAGGGTGTATAGTATTTAAAGATTAAAATTAACTCTTTTTTCAAACGCAATGACATACAAAATATTAATTAAGAATTGGATTTAGAGTAAGCCACCCAGCGTAGTACAGCAGGAATAATGAATCGAGAGCAACACCATATTTATAAGTTTTGACCGAAGTAAAAGAGAACCTTAGACATTAACAATGCTATGCGGATGAAATCGCTATGGTAAAAGCTATTTTTTCGTTTTGGTGTTTTCTTTTCTTTTACCGCAAAAATATAAATGTTGTAGTTGTTGACGAAAATTATAATCTGTATTATTACAGTCATTACCCTCAGACATACCTGTATCTACATTATTAGTAATGTGACGGTAATATCAATGAAGAATAGTATTATCCATTTCCATCTAAATTATTAACAGTAAGATCAAAACAACATTATAATTTTTGTTTTGTTTTAAATATATTTTCATAGTAAATTCTTTTTGTAAGAAAATAATGACTGATTGCTTTGAAATTTCTGTTGCCATATACTGGACTAATTGGAAGTTCATTCACTAAGCTAGAACACACTCTAACACAAGATATGCTAAAAATTCTTACGTGAGATGTTTAATCTTCCCACTGTAGGGTGAAAATACTTCGAGTCAATACTTAACTGGAAAGGAGAAACCCTCTTTCTAGATACACAGACGAAACTATTGGATTTTAACTATTTGAATGGCTGGGACGAGTCCCTGGGCAGCGAAGCTTCATATACTCTAAGCCTTAAGCCTAAAGTGAGACTTGAGTTTCGTGACTCCAAATCAAATTGACCTTTGAACTCTAAAACAGGAAATTCCAAAAATAGTCACTGCTCAATTGGTCGTAACTTGTGATAAGATCATTCTTTACACCATGAAAATTCAATTTTTGGAAAAAGATAAGGGGCAGCTTACCAGCCAATGATGAGTGGGAAAGAAGAAATCAAGGCGAGTAAGCCAATAGCGCAGCTGAAACCACCATGTGCACCCATCGTCGAGAGGACAAAATCTTAGCACAATGCATAAAACCAACCATAACACTACAACTAAAGTACACAAATATCAAATTCACTGGTCTCCCTCTTAAAACCCTTTTACTTTCAAGCCAATGATGATATTAAATCTGTTTGGTGTTTCTCAAATTTGCGACCATTGCAACTTAATGAAAGGAAATGTTACCTGATATTTGGAGTCCACAGCTAAATGGAAATGGTTTGGTGTTTTAATAAATATATCACGATTGGAAACTACTTCATCTAGTTTAACCAGAGGCAGAGGAGAAGCATACTCTATTCCATGAGGCATCCATACAACCACAGCCACAGCCACAGATGACTCCTCTTTCTCTTTTATCTTTCTCCAACTACCCCTCCATACCCAGTGCACCTCCAGTCAACGAATCTTAGCAGGGATTAGAACTTAAAGAAGATGTGTCTCCAACCAGATCGCTCCTTGAGGGATGAAAGGCCACTATTTTTTTCGCAAACAATTCTGTCAGGGCACCCGAATTGTGCTATTAATTCATCTGCAGTCTTCTTCCTTATGGTATTCTCATCATTAATGTTACTTTCCAGCTCGAGGAGGAGTCCCAGTAGTTAGCCCAGTCGTAGTGGATTGTACATTGTACGCTAGTTTCCTTCCCACCAACTAAGCTCTGAAATAGGGTATGCTGATTTCCCACCGGAATAGTCCTCCAGTGCCAGACATCGAGATTGCACATCCATCTTCCTCCGCACGCCACATATTTTTCTCGCCTGAAAGAATGTCGAGGAAATTCACAGCATCGGACAACAGATGAAGCCAGTACTACGTGGTCCGTGGACAGGGGTGCCATGCCCTTGACCATCCACGCCATACCTACCCACCATGCACAGTACAGTGGCCTCACTCCCATCGTCCATGGTTGAAATGAATGCGCACCAAACAGACATTGGAAAATAAAACTTTAATGACCTTCTGCAGGGAAAAAATCTCGTCGGCTTGTCTGCAGGTGAGAATCCAACCGGAATATCAGACATGAGACTTTCCCGGTCGATTCCTCACCTATAATAGTCTATCGGCTAAATATGCTAATCACGCATACTCATGCATTTCGGAGACGACTGTACTAATGACGTCACCCACGTTAGATTCACTTTATTTGATGGAATTGTGTCACATGTTACATTATGCTATCATCCTTCTAGAGGTCTTTCTGTTTAAATATATTAATCTGCTATTTTATAATCATTATTGGTTTTGTGGACCTGAAAAGTTTTCTTTAGTTATGTTTTACTATTTAAATGACGACCCACAAAAATTCTATAAAAATAATTATAACTCTTTTTAATTTTTTTTTATATTGAAACAATGCGATTTACAAAGAATAAAAGCTACCAATAGGTAGCAAGGAGAAACAAAACTGTCACAAGTAACTAAGAAACACTAGCAAACCATAAGAACAACTCAGCCAACCAAGAATAATTATAACTCTTACCATTCATGAATCTCACTCACATTATTCTATCATTCATCTAGAACTCCTATCTGATTTATATTTTATTTTATTATTTTATTATTATAAATTGAATTACTCTAAAATTGTATTTTATTCTTTGAATGAAGACTCGCAGAAGTAATTATATGATGTAAGACATTAATTATATTATTAAAAATCTTTTTATAAAAATATAAGATTACAAATTTATTATTACATTAAAAGTAATAAGAATAACTTTTGATATTATTCACATGGTGTAACACTATCTTCCATTTATAACTCTTATCAATCACGAATCTCACTCATATTATTCTATCATCCATCTAAGACTTTTATCTGACTTATATTTATTATTATTATTATTATTATTATAAATTTAATTATTCTAAAATTGTGTTTTATTCTTTGAATGAAGACTCACAAAAATAATTATATGATATAAGACATTAATTCAACTTTTAATATTATTAAAAAATCTTTTTTTTAAAATATAAGATTAAAAGTTTAATATTATATTAAAAGCAATAAGAATAACTTTTGACATTATTTAAAATGATGATAAATATATTATTTTTTATAAAACATATTATATTATTTTAATAAAAGAATAATAAAAGTACTAACCTTTGAGAATTTTTTTAGAAGTTCACTTTGTTTTTTAATTGTATTGCATGTTAATTAAAGGGGGCTGGATACAGCGTGCGAGCGAATGGTGATGATGAATATGTACAAAAATGAACAAGAGCACGTGAATTCAAAAGAGTTTTAGTTTGGCCGGGCTAGTCGATTGAGAGAGTTTTACCTCAATCTAGACAAAACATTCTTTTATAAAACTGGGTACTTGTATTTGATTTCAAATAGCTCTATGATATATTATTATTATTTTCATAATGCTTGCAACTCGCAAAGTTGTCATTTACAGTAAGATAGAGACTAAAATGAACTTGATGATTTAGGTTTGTTAAGAAAAACTTTCTTAATGATTAATTTAGTTTTATTGAAAAAATGTAATCATAAATAAATTAATTTTTGATAGTTTGGTGTTGAGTTTGAATGGTGTTTGATAGTTAGGTTTATAAAATAGGTGTTGGAATTTAGAAATTTTCTTTATTTTTAGTGTATGATGAATTGGTTTTTAGTCTCGTGGCAATTAGTTGACTTAAAATTTTGAAATCTGTGTCTCATCTTTAGAATCTAGTTGGTAGAAAGTTTATATAATTCGTGGGAGACATGCAAACCTATTGTTTTTTAGTCTTGTGGCAATTAGTTGACTTAAAATTTTGAAATCTGTGTCTCATCGTTAGAATCTAGTTGGTAGAAATTTTATATAATTCGTGGGAGACATGCAAACCTAGTTTCATAGTTTTTGAATGAGTTTTGATGTCTATTTCTACCAAAGGGCCTCGGTTACAAAGAAACCCCTAAAAATCAAATTCTTGCCACCAACCTAGAGTTTCATTTTCATGGTCCTCAAGTAGTTTTACAGTAAAAAATAAAATTGTTAAAGTTTCTACCAAAGGGCCTCAGTTACAAAGAAACCTCTAAAAATTAGATTGTGTCATTTCAGCTACTATGAACTTAAATGACGAATTTCAAGTTTCAAATATGCAACTATATAAATTAATTTTAATTGTTTTATTTTATTTGGTCACACGAAGCATAAAATAATTGTTTTTGAGGTTTTAAATACTTCCTTGAGGTCGTCACCTAAATTGACAATTTCATTTAAATTATATGTTTTTGGAAAATATTTAAATTTAATCATATGGCTTTAAACCTTTGGCCAATGACTTTATCACTTTAACAAGACTGTGGCACCTTAATCTATTATTTTGTTCGCATGTGTAAAGGGATTTTAAGCGATAATTTATCATGGTTGAGTTGCTTGTCCAACATGGCAAGCAATCCACATGTCCAAATGGCGCTCCATCACAATTAGCAAAGGAGAGGATAAAGAAAAGTTGTGATGCGCCAAATTTTCCAAATGAGGGTTTGCTTTCACGTGTGTCTTAATGTTCTCTATTTGTTTCTCTTATTCATTTGCAGTAGCGCCACATTGAGATTCATGTTCAACATTTAAACTTGTAATAATCTTCTTGCTAGCTATGGTATTGCATTATTTCATGCCAAAGGAAGATCTGCGAGAGTTTTTGATGTCTTAAACTTCTCAAATTTGTTCTCATGTCTAAAGTGTTTCCTGGAGCATTTCTCACACATAGGCATCACTTTTAGTGGCGTTCTGAACATTTTTTATTGCTGGCAACATAAAAAATGACCCAACCATGATTAAAATTTGTTGGAATGTAAACCCAACTGCTGTCATCATCTTCAGCTACTGCCCGCGATATCACAATAAATAATGGTACCATTGCGATACCACGGGAGACCCCCGCAACATTGTGTTTCATCATCACCGCCAGCCGTTACCCTCGTCGTCTTCAAACCGTTGCCCACAATATTGTGATATGGGTTGTTACCCATTGCGATATCGTGAGGAACCATCTTCCAAGCTGCCTCCACATGTTGATATTTCATAGTACGAAAAATTTGATATTTAAGTTTTAATATTAATGTAAAGGACACTTTATTAAATACGTTTTGTTCGGAAAAAGTTAGTTAGGTAATTTGTAATAAATTTTATTTCGTGCCCTCCCTTCTGTGAATGTTTTTCACATGATTTTTAACTTATACCTATATTTGTATATGTTTTAAATTTTGATTTTTAATGCGAATGTGAGCATACAGAAAATGAATGAGCAGCACCTCTGTGTTGAAGATACTTTTCAAGTTTTATTTTTTCTGTGAAAAATCCTCTGCCTCTTGCCTTCACGTGGTATCAGAGCAAATTCGATTATCAGAGCCAAGTTTATAAAAGCAGATTATCTAGGTAAATTTCAAAAATGGCAGCAAGCACAAGCTCGACAAACTCACAAATTCCACAGTTTAATGGGAAGAATTATGAGTATTGGTCAATTACCATGAAAGCACTATTTATCTCACAAGATATATGGGATTTAGTAGAGAATGGATTTCCAAAGCCAGTAAATGTAGTAGCATACAATGCTTTAACACAAGCAGAGAAAGACTTATTAAAAGACACAAGGAAGAAAGACTCAAAGGCTTTATTTTATTTATTTCAAGCTATACATGAGAGCATTTTTCCAAGGATTTCAGCAGCAACAAAGTCCAAACAAACATGGGACATACTTCAAACATCCTATCAAGACATGGTAAAAGTTAAAACAGCAAAGCTACAAATGCTGAGAAGAGATTTTGAAACAATATGTATGAAGGACAATGAATCTATAGATTCATTCTACGCCTAATTCATTGGGGTGGTTAATCAAATTAGGTCTCATGGAGAGACTTTGGAAGATACCAGAATTGTTGAAAATATTTTAAGGAGTTTTCCCACAAAATTTCTAGCAGTTGTAATTGCTATAGAGGAGACAAAAAATCTCTCACAGTTCTCAGTTGATGAGTTATATGCATCTCTAATTTCTCATGAACACAGGCTGAAAATGTCAGTAGATACATCACTGGAGCATGCTTTCAAAACTCAGGAATCAGTCAAAGAAGAGGCATAGGTAGATCAAGAGGAAGAGGAAGAAACTCTTACAGAGGTGAAAGGTACAGTCTATCAAGTTCAAGTGGAAGAGGCAGCAATCAAGGCTCAAGCCAAAACCCAACACAGAATTAGACACAAAATAAAAGGTATGATAAATCTCAAGTCCAATGTCACTATTGTAAAAAATATGGGCATTATATGAATGAGTGTAGAAAGAAGCAGTATGATAATAATAGACAAAATGCAAAATTTTCAAGAGAAAGTCAAAATCAGAATTCAGATAAGAGCACAATGTTTTTAGCTTGTAATGTTGCTCAAGCAAATGAAAAAGATGTATGGTTTTTAGATTTAGGCTGTAGCAATCATATGACAGGGAATTTAGAAATGTTTTCAAGTTTAGATGAGAATGTAAAGTCTGATATTACATTGGGTAATGACAACAAAGTGTCAGTCAAGGGAAAAGGAGATGTCAATATTCTAACTAAACAGGGGGAGAAAAAGTATATTTCAGATGTGTATTTTGTGTCTGGTCTGAAACATAACTTAATGAGTGTAGGGCAATTGGTTCAAAAAGGGTATAGAGTAACCTTCAAGAATGAACTGTGCACAATTTTAGACAAATACCCAAGTAGCCAGCTTATTGCAAAAGTCAGAATGACAAATAACAGAATGTTTCCCTTAAAGATAAGGCCAGATTTGAATATAAATTATGCTCAAGCACAACACTTAATGAATTCACAAGTAGGTAGAGAAGAAACTACAGCAGTAGTGCAAACAATCTTTCAAGTTGAGATAAAAGATGAAAACTAGTTATGGCATTTGAGATTTAGGCATCTTAACTTTGGAGGTTTAAATTTACTTCATAGGAAAGGCATGGTCAAGGGACTACCTTTAATAGAAAAACCAGAAAGGGTATGTGAAGGGTGCATTTTAGGAAAACAACATAGAGAATCATTTCCAGCAGGAAAGTCAACTAGAGCAAAAGCCCCTTTGGAAATTATACATTCAGATTTGTGTGGACCTATGCAAACACCTTCAATAGGTGGTAGTTTTTATTTTCTGACATTCATTGATGATTATTCAAGAAAAAATATGGGTTTATTTTCTAAAGCAAAAAAATGAAGTGTTTGATATGTTTCGTTAGTTCAAGAATTTGGTTGAAAAATAAAGTGGTTATTATATCAAAGTGTTGAGAATAGATAGAGGTGGTGAATATATTTCAAGATATTTTTTTATTTTTTGTAAAGATCATGGAATTCACAAACAGTTCACAACTAGATACACACCTCAGCAAAATGGAGTAGCTGAAAGGAAAAACAGAACAATCATGGAAATGGCTAGACGCATGTTGAAAGCCAAACATTTGTCAAATGAATATTGGGCAGAAGCAATATCTTGTGCAACCTATATAATGAATAGGTGTCCAACAAAAAGTGTCATGAATATGGTACCTGAAGAAGTATGGACAGAAAGAAAACATAGTGTTACTCACATGAGAGTATTTGGATGTGTAGCATATGCACATGTGCCTGATGAATTAAGAAGGAAGCTAGATAATAAAGGAGAAAAATGTATATTTGTTGGATACAGTGAAGAATCCAAAGCTTATAAGCTCTATAATCCAACAACAAAGAAAGTTATAATTAGCAGAGATGTACAATTTGTAGAAGATGAAGCATGGGATGGAAGCATAAAGAAGACAGTTAATATTTCAGCTAGTATACCTCAAGAGGAGAATGAAGTTTTAGCATCAACAAATATTCCAGCTGTTGTGACTCATACCACTCCCATTCAAGCTCAGCAAAGTAGTCCACAAGTGACACCAGCATCGACTATAAGAACAACCTCTTGCATTTAAGGAAGCAGTCCAACAAGAGGACAACAAACACCATCTACAGCAGGACCATCGGGTCCACATTCCACAAGTTCAAGTGATATGTCAAATCCTACATTGGCAATTCTAAGAAGACAGAAAATCAGAAGCATAATAGATATATATGAGCAAAATGAAGGTGAGAATAATTCAGATTAGATTTCTGCATTTTATTCTCAAATAGAAGATCCAGTTCATTTTGAAGATGCAGTCAAAGATGATAAATGGGTAAGTGCTATGGATGAAGAAATTGAAGCAATTGAAAAGAATCAGACATGGGATCTAGCCAGTCTTCCAAAAGACAAAGATGTCATTGGAGTGAAATGGATTTATAAAACCAAATTGAATGAAAAAGATGAAGTTCAGAAGCTTAAAGCAAGATTGGTTGGGCTATTCACAACAGCCTGAAATTGATTACAATGAGACATTTGCACCTGTAGCACGATTGGATACTATAAGGATGATTTTAGCTTTAGCAACTCAGAATAAGTGGTCTATATCTCAAATAGATGTAAAATCAACTTTTTTAAATGGTTATTTAGAAGAAGTTTATGTGGATCAGCCACCTGGGTATGAAATTCTGGGTCAAGAAGACAATTTATAAATTGAAAAAGGCACTGTATGGATTGAAGCAAGCCCCAAGAGCTTGGTACAGCAAAATAGACAATTATCTTTTGTTGAATGGATTTAATAGATATAGCAGTGAGCCCACACTATATACAAAAATGAATGAAGAAGGTGAAATACTAATAATATGCTTATATGTTGATGATTTAATTTTTATTGGAAATTGGTTAATTGATCTATTCAAGGCAGATATGAAGAAAGAATTTGAAATGACAGACTTAGGTCTGATGAAGTATTTTTTGGGCATTGAAGTGAATGAAAATAATAATGGTATTTTTATTTCACAGTCAAAATATGCAAATGACATTTTGAAAAAGTTTAATATGATGAAGTGCAAACCAGCACCAACACCTACAATGACAGGTCTGAAACTAAGCAAGGATGATAGAGGGTCTAATGTTGATCCAACTTTGTTTAAGAGGCTTGTTGGAAGTCTCATGTATCTCACAACCACAAGGCCAGACATTATGTATGGAGTAAATTTGATTTCCAGGTTTATGGAAACACCAAAAAACACCCATTGGAAAGCTGGGAAGAGAATTTTAAGGTATGTAAGTGGAACAAGAAATTTTGGCATTAAGTATTCAAGTTCAGATGAGTTCAAACTCATAGGATACACAGACAGTGACTGTGCTGGCAGCATTGATGACAGAACACGTCTGGTTATGTATTTAATTTTGGGACTGGAGTTGTCTCATGGTCTTCAAAGAAGCAGTCAATAGTCTATCTTTCATTAGCCGAAGTAGAATATGTGGCAGCCACAAGTGCAGCATGCTAGGCAGTCTGGATGAGAAGAATTTTGAAAGAATTGCAAAATGAACAAATGGAGGCAACAAAAATTTACTGTGATAACAATTCAGCCATAACTCTCTCAAAAAATCCAGTCTTCCATAAGAGAAGCAAGCATATTGATACCAGGTATCATTTTATGAGGGAATTAATTAACAATGGTGACATATTTTTAGAGTTTTGCAAATCAGAAGAGCAAAGTGCAAATATTTTCACAAAGGCACTTGGAAGAGATAATTTCATCTTTCAAAGAAATAGATTGGGCATGGTGGAGTGTGCAGTTATGTTTAAGGGGGAGGGGGAGTGTTGGAATGTAAACCCAAATGCTGCCGTCATCTCCAGCCGCTGCCCGCTATATCGCAATAAATAATGGTACCACTGCGATACCGTGGGAGACCCCCGGCAACATTGTGTTTCATCATCACTGCCAGCCGTTATCCACGCCGTCTTCAAACTATTGACCGCGATATCGCAATATGGGTTGTTACCCATTGCGATACTACGGGGAACCATCTTCCAAGCCGCCTCCGCCTGTGGATATTTCGTAGTACGAAAAAATTGATATTTAAGTTTTAATATTAATATAAATGACACTTTATTAAATACGTTTTGTTTAGGAAAAGTTAGTTAGGTACTTTGTAATAAATTTTATTTCGTGCCCTCCCTTCCGTGAATGTTTTTCACGTGATTTTTAAGTTTTACCTATATTTGTATATGTTTTAACTTTTGATTTTTAATGCGAGTGTGAGCATATAGAAAATGAATGAGCAGCAGCTCTATGTTGAAGATACTTTTCAAGTTTTATTTTTTTCTGTGAAAAATCCTCTGCCTCTGGCCTTCTAAATTCCTATGCACTATAAAAAATGATCTGCAATCTTTTTTTATACTCTAATGTGCCTCTTGAATTCTTGACAAGTAGTTTTTAACCATCCACCAATGTGTAAAATTGATCAATATATTTTAGATCCAACAATAATATTTTTCATGGTTGATATGAGTTTTCCATTGATAGTTGTAGAGTAAACTTTTGGATTTAACTGTGTATACTTTTTGATTGACATTTCTGATCACACTCAATGATTTTCCTCTTTATGATGATGGATCACTAATGTGATCCAGAATGTCGATTAAAAAACATACACAATTAAATCCAAAAACTTTCTCTACAAATACTTTTTGTGTTAAATCTAATCTTGTCTGTTCTCATGCTCTGTTGGCTTGAGACAAAGGGAGTCAGGTTAATAACAATGAACTCACTATGGAACCTGCTACGTAGCAACGTAAACCAAATTAAGAAGAGGCGCCTTGAGGGTTTCGAATTGACCAAACAGATTGAATTCTCTCCAAGTTGGAGCTACCCAAATCAGCGTGGCTGCCGGAAAGTGAATTTCAAGATAATCTAAGGGATGTTGAAAGCTGCAGGAGGTTCAAATAGGTTATCCAATGCTGAAGTAATTCTACCACAGATACATATCGAATCGATTATCAACTTTCCTATAATATGTGTGCATACTGTATTTACCCATATTGCCTATGGGTAAAAATAGGCATGCTGTCATATCAGATGGATCTTTTCTTCTCTCTGCTTGATGATCTAAATTGAAGATATCTGGTATAATTGCCATGGGAGGTTTATAAACGATTCTTCCTTCTAGATTTTGACCTTCCACTAAATGCATGATGTAAAAACAATAACCTATCGAAATGCTATCTTCTCCTCTTGAGTGAAATCAGCATCTCGTTCGGTTATGTAACCATGCGGTAGATCGCTATTAAGAGGCATAGATCATAGCATGGATCGGCCGGCCGGGAATGGAAGTACTGATAAGGCTCTCATGCCTAACTGGTTAAAACGCCGAGACTTTTAAGGAAAGCATGGCTGTGAATTGTAAGTTAGTTAATCTACATTTTCTTTCAAGGTTTGTGATATCTTATCGATCTGGTCAATTTAGATGGTAATGGCCATTCGCTGGGTGCCAGACATGTTCTTCAAAATGATTAATTGAGACTTTTTTTTTATGTCACGATGCGAAGGTTCAATACAGTAGTGTGTTCATTTTCATAACTTATTAGAGTGCCTATTATAAATTTAATTGCATGAGAACAACTACAATAGTGAAGTCTGTTCGTATTCATCTGGAATCTTTATGTGCTCAAGCATTACCATATTGCTTGCTCAATATAACATAACTAGCAATTGCACCTTGGCGTGCAATGGGTGCAATGGGTAGGCCGAAGAGGTGTGGAATGTTGTGGAATGTCAATTACATAAAATCTTTGGGCTATTTTTACATACATTTGTGTACTAGATGAGGTGAATTGGTAAAATAATTTGAAATAAGAAGTCTTTATAAAAGTAAAAGGTTCTAATTAGCTAATCATTGTGCAGAGGTGTGATAATCTCTAAAGTTGATTCAAAGAGTGTTCCTGAATGGTGAAACTAAGCCAATCTAAACTAAACTAAGATCTTTAGTATCACTACTTAAAACCAAAGAAAATGAGAATGAAAAATCATACAATGAAATTTACATATCTCTAAAAGAGGGAGTGAATGAATTATCTTCACACTTGTACCCATCACCACAAAAGCATGCAAAAAATTGTTTCTAGAGACTAAAAATACTAATGCTTAAGTTACACTGCATGTTTTAGAAGACACTTAACATCTTCCACCACCATTTATTATGGACAGTTTTTACTTTTGCTGTCTTTTTTATAAATTTTTCTTAATATCTCTTACAGATGACAGATGTAAATCTGTCTAAAAAAATTGACACTCAGTTGTATAGTAATAAAAAAGGCTTTCATTATAAGAAAACATTCTTTTAGCATGTACGATGTTAGGTTGTTCTGGATGCTTTGATGGATGTCCATACCCTGTTCCAGAGCTCCTATTAAATGCACATCCTTGTAACACAATTGGCATCCATGATGAGCGCATCAGATGTTCGTGCATGATAACATATCTGACATTCATGCATGAAACACTTTTGACACCCCATTTAATATGGCTTAATTTATGATTTTAGTGACAAATATGTAACAAACACAAAAATTGTAGAAATACAAAATATTGCGACAAAAATTTCAGAGATACAAAATATGTATTAATCCTCCAATTTTTTCATTGATAGAGAGATTGGCGGGGTTGCTGAGCAGCATATTGTAAGAAATGTATAATACCATTCTTTTGCCTCAGGAGCTCGACAGTGCCTGGTTGAGATCACCAATGTGTGATCTTCAAAAACAGTGCTTCAAAAATCAATCAACTTCATTTCACTTGAATTTGGTAGCCTCATTAAGTTGGTCCTTTGTTGATCTCTTTGTGCCCTTCTAAAATAAAATATAATCAAAATCTATTTCTTCGTAGAAACATGATTTAAGTATAAAATTATATAGTCCATAACAGAGTTCAAGAGTATATCATCATATAAAACCTCAAATTTTATTTCCAAGCACCACAAATGGAAAATTTTCTGGATCAGATGGGCTTGCCTGTCAAAAAAATCAATGGAAGGCCATGGTCAGCAGTAGCAAAAGTCAACAAAACCTCAGAATGAATAGCAAAGTTAAATTCTTAGATAATTCAGTCAAATTACCTGAATTAAAAATTCCTCGCGCCAGTTGTTAAGCTTATAAAATGATTTCATAACATTAACATCATATACAAGAACACAGCAATCAGCACCACGGTAAAAGGAAACACGAAGGCTCTGAAATCTCTCCTGGACCCCTGGCTAGTAGTATCCCTTATCTGCCTTGAAAGAACATTTATACAAAAACAAGGAAGATCAGTCTATATAAGATATATTCAATGCTCAGAAGAACAAAAGAAAATCCTCAGACAAGATAGAAACCTAGTATCTAAAGGCTACTAGTTAATTGAATCCCAGTTCATCAACCAAACACATTCACCAATGGTATTGTTATTATGCAACTGCTAGTGTTAATGATAAGAACCGATATTGTTATTGTTATTATGAATATCATGTATTAAGAAATAAGAACATTACCAAACAAAAATTGAATCAAAATGTCTATGGGTAATAAATACTGACCTGCAGTGTGAAAAGCTTGTCCTCAAACTGCACTTGGTCAAGAAATTAGCTCCAATTGTTTTTTATAAAAGGAAAAACAGATTTTGAATTAGTTCCAATTGTTGCTTTATACTGATTTCTGAATTTCTTGTTTACGTATCTCTAAGGCAACTTAAGGATAACAGGTGAACTAGTTCTAACTTCGACTAGTACAAAAATGGGGAAATAATTAACTCTTTCTGTGAGCTAATTTAACTATGGAATCCCTCAAAAAATACTTTTCTCTCAAGCGAATGAGTTCTGATCTAAATTAAATTATCTGTAGAAACACTCAAGTATTTCTTACTCCACAATTCATGCCTGAAAGTTCAATTAATTCAACACCAAACATTGAATTTTTACATATATCAATACTGTTACTTCTGTTAAATTAAAATTAGGAACAACCAGACAGTTTTAATATTTTCCCATTAAAATTAATGAATCTCGACTTAGTTTAGCCACGTCAAAACTAGGGACAACAAAAAGATTTAAATTTCTTTCCCTCATAATTAAGGAGCCTTGACCTCATTTAACCACACGTATTAGCACTTGAAAAGATCACTTATCCCAGTTACATCAAGTTTTTGACCTGGGGTACAAATTTGAAGGGAACCATGGTGTAATGGTAATAGGAGACACTTAAAAAGTGCACAATAGGTTCAAACAATAAGTTAGATAATAATAACGATGGACAGGTGCTAAAATTGTGTTACAACAAAAATGGGGCACATCCAAAATTGGCCTTTGTTAACAGATCTTAAGAATGTGTTCCACGCAACCCTTAATCCATATTGAATTAAAGGTGGACACATAAACTCACCCAAGATTTACACTGAAAGTCATTAAAAAAAAGCTTAAAAACCTCCAAGAACTTTCCAGAAGATCGTTAGTTGTAGACTACTGAGCTGCTACCTAATGCAACTCCAACAATGACTGGTCAGGGTAAATACCAACAGCAATTTCTGTCAAACATAAACTACACAAAATAAAGGTTCAATTTTTTCACCAAAAAAATTATTATATTTTGATCTCATTTTTTAAAATTGCAAAAAGATCGATTACCCCAAAATTACTTAGTATCAACTATATTTAACAAACTACATGAATTGTCTAAAAGATCACTTGAACTTTTTTTACTTCGTTTTAACATAGCATACCCAACTGCAACAGATTGTGAAAAAAGCACAATGCTAATCCCTTAATCTTAAATTAGAAAAACAAAAATTCTGATTATTTTGCAAAGAAATAATGAAGTTTTTGACCTAAGGTATTAAGTTGTAGAAACATACAAATATAGGCAGGTGTACTATGATGGTAATAGAGAGAAATTGTTAGAGCATGAAACAGCTTTCAAATCTCTCCACTACAATAAAGTAACTCACAATGGTACTGTACATGCCGAGAGGTCATTTCGTGATGATTATGATGTGTCCATGACCGCCTCGCCTCAATTAGGTCAAGTGGCAACACAATATTATGGACTGTTCAAATGCCCTCACTATAATCAGGCGAGATTATAGCATAATAATATTGGATTTAAAATTCAATCTCGCCGCAATAAGGATTGGTTGTGGCATATCGACTATGTGGTGTTCATATTCCCCTTAGCTGATGAGGATTGAAATTTAAAACGTACGCATCATGTTCCTTACACTCATCCAGGCTGCTGCCCAGCTGCTAGGAGAGTTCCCGAGCTCCACAGTTCGTAGTCTGTGTTGGCATAGTAATCGTGGGGTGCCCAATTCTTCCTCAGGGAAATCAGATGAGATTGAGGCAAAATGATCGCGAGGGGTTCAAATCCGCCAACCACAATAAAATAGAAGGTTGCGTCCTAATTAGCACTAAGTATTCTCATTCCCCTCACCCCACCAAGATGACCCATATCTCCAGTGAACATGTTTCTATGAGTATTTTCTAAGGATCACAGGATTCACAAATATTAATAAATAAAATCCCTAAAATTACAGAAATCCTATGTTTTTTTAGCAATTTTTACCAGCTGCAAAAGTAATTTAGATGATCACTTACCCATAAAATATAGAATTTCACGTGATTGGACCAGCCCTAGAAATCCCACATAAGGTCACTCAAAAACAATCATAAATTCTTTATAAAAACACAAATGAACAAATAAATACCATTTAAAGGATACTGATTCATGAGAGACGTTTTACCGACCCTGCAAACAAGAATTAATCAAAACCCAATGGTCAAATTCGAGTCCGTATGTAAACCCTAACATCGACTCACACACCTAATGATAGGAAAACTAAAATAATATAATAGAATTCTCAGAAAATACAATTCTTTGCAAAATGGCAACCTAAGATTTGACGAAAATGAATTGGCTTACCCACTGTCGCCGAGGATGATAACCTTTAGCAGGGTTTGCCTTCTTGTAGACATTGTCAAATTTCGTGGTAAGACTGAAGGGCTTTTGTGCAAAAAAGGGACGCCATCAGATGCTTGTGTATGAGCATTTTCTGAATCACCGGCAACTACTTTGACATAACTTGAAGCCGCAAGCTCTTGGCAGATGAGAATCGAACATATTGTTTAAAACCAACAGTAAGGATCTCTTCACCTGAACGCCTTCTTTCTACGTGTCATGAAGAACAATAGACTGAATGAATCCACCATTTCTAGACACGACGCAACAGAGAGCAAAACTAGCATTACATCCACAAGAATCGACCGCCTCAATCTGGATGCCCACTTGCAGATATTATTAAAGGCGCGCCAGGGAATTTGAATACATCTGCCCGCGCAGGCGTAGAATGCACGTTGCGTACGATACAACCACACTGGCGTAAACAGATACTCCCAAGATTTAAAAAAGCGACGGAAAAAATCAATGGCCCCGATCATTTTGATCGTCTCCTTGAAGTTAATGAACCATCGATTGCACATTTTAGGTTGGGCAACATCACATTGGATACGCCTTCGGCGTAAAAAATAAATAAATAATAATTAGTTAAAGGAACTAATACCATGTAAAGTATAAGGGTTTCAGTATTATCTTAGAAGCATGCCAAATTATCATCATTTAAACAATTTTTATTTAACTTTATACAAAATTAGTAAATGTTCTATTTTGAGAATAATTGTGAATTTTTTTTAACTTTTTCTAACACCTTGATATATAGTTTATGGTATTTTGTGTATATAATGAATATTTATGTAAGTATTTCTATGCTTCTTATTCTTTTAGCAACTCTTATCATATATTGATATATGAATATTGAAAAGAATAGTTAGATAGAAGATCTAATTTTATGCCTTATTATTGTTAACATGTGTATATGAAATCTACTTTCCCAACTCTTTTTACTTCCTATGTTAAATTACCAATAGCCCAAGATACCAAGTTAGATATATATTGCTTCTTGTATCATATCCTTGTAGGAAAATGAGATTATGCAAATGAACATGTATTTATTTCAACTCTTCCTTTTATTAATGTTACTATTTTCTTTAGATAATAATTTAGCAATTTGACATGAAACCTATCTAATCTCAAGACATTGTAATTTGATATGAATACTATATCTTACTGTATTATAATTAAGATAATTAATGCATGTCATGCTTGTTTGGCCTTCGAAGGTAAATAAAAGTTGATTATGTTGTTGTCTTATTACTTTTATGACTCTAAATCCTTCTTGTTGAGGGGTTAGATAAGACTTTTAGTTATGGTTAGTGCAAATTATTTCAAATTATGTCTTTTAAGGTTTTACCATGTAATGAACTTGTTTAAAAGATTAAATGATAATGGAAGAGTACTTACTTCTTTAATCACTACTTATCCCACTAAATAAGTGGTTGCCACTCACCACTAAACAAGTGGAAGAGTTTAGTTTATTTATTCAATCTTAAGTTTGGTTATTGACATCTTGGTTGTGGCTCATCACTAAATAAGTAGAAGAGTTTAGTAACGTTATTTATTCAATATTACGTTTGATTATTGACTCTTGGTTGATGCTCACCATTGAATAAGTGGAAGAGAATGTGTATTTCTTACTTTGTTACTTACTCCATTGAATAAGTGGTTGACACTCACCACTGAATAAGTGGAAGTTTAAATTATTATTTTTATCTAAAAGTACAACTACAAAAGTAGATACATTGATTATGTATTCTTAAATATTATTATTGGAATTAAACTTTCGTCGTATGCTCTCGCCTTGTCATTAAAGATCTTGGTGATAGAAAATAGAGTTGATCCAATGATTATTAGATGTTTTCCTTTTTTGATGTTAATCTAGATATTTCACCTAATATTTGATTATGGAAACATTTTGAATTATCCTACTATATTCTTCAATATTATCATTAGAATTAGACTTTCATTGTATTCTCTCACCTTGTCGTTAAGGATCCTGGTGATAAAAAAAATGAAGTCAACCCAATGATTATTAGATTTTTTCCTCATTTTATGTTAATCTAGATATTTCACAAAATATTTTATTATGGAAGCTTTATGAATTATGCTATTGTATTCTTAAATCATATGATTGGAATTATCCTTTTTTTCATATGCTTTCACCTCTCCATTAAGGATCTTGGTGATCAGAAAATGGAGTCAATCCAATTATTATTCTATGTTTTACTTATTTGTTGTTAATATCTAAATGTCTCACTTGATATTTGATTATGGAAACATTATGAATTATGCTACTGTATTCTTAAATATTATCATTAGAATTAGACTTTTGTCGTATGCTCTCACCTCACCATTATAGATCTTAGTGATAAAAAATGGAGTTTATCCAATGATTTTTAGATGATTTCCTTATTTGGTGTTAATATAGATAATTCATCTAATGTTTGATTATGGAAATTTTGTGAATTATGTATTGTATTCTTAAATCCTATGATTGGAAATAGAATTTCACTGTATGCTCTCGCCTTGCCACCATGGATCTTGGTTATCAGAAAAGAGTTTGAACCAGTGATTATTAGATGATTTCCTTATTTTATGTTAGATACTCGAATTAAGACATTTCAGCTAATATCGCGTTTAGGAAAAAATGTAAATGATGTTGCACTTGAGTGGGTGGAAACCAATGAAGAACTATTTGGGGAAAACCAAACACTAAAAAGTGTTGCATACTCATTAATACAATGCTTATAAATTATGACTATCAAATAAAAACATAGTTTCATTTTGAAACTAAAATTATTTGTGTTGAGAAGTTGTTGAGATGATTTAGCATTGTTGTCATTGATGTCAAAACTTGGGATCCGGAAAGTTGTGCTCTGGATGATATACATAAATGATCTATCCTATTGAGTGCTATGATGTTGCATAGTGTGGATATTATCCTTGATCCAGATATGACAGTACCTCTTTTTGGGAAATTCGTGAAAGACAGTTAATGCAAAATAATGAAGACTAATATTTTGATGTTGGTTGTTCTGCTCAAAGCTTATTTCGGGTATCCTTGTTATCCGGACATTCATGTAGCATGTTACAATATTTGGTATGTCTAATTGTGTTTCTCCAGTTGATACTAAAATTGATGAAAATCAAGACTTGGTCTTGGTTGTGGCATTCCCATTGGCTCCAAAATATATTTCATGTAATTCAAAGTTTGTTATCTGTTGATAATTATGCTATCTTATGTATGACCTGTTCATGGGTCCCATGATAATGTGGTAAGAAGATATTTATGTGCAACCTATTATTTGGGTCTGGTGCTAGCGTGCCAAGCCTTATTGAATATTTCAAGGTTGTTCTTCAAAGCCGACATGTTTTGTTAGGCCGACTTATTTTGTTCTATGGGTACATGCATACATATATATATTGAACATCTCTTTGGTTTTGAATGAGAAGTGTGGGGTGTGTGCGAACAGAGAAAAAGGGTGTGAAGGATTATACAAAGAGAAATATAGAAGGAAGAGGAAGGCAAGTGTTAGGAAGAAGTAATCAGTAGCGCAAAGGTTGTGTAAGGAAGGCATGTAGAAGATTCTGGACCGGATCTACTGTAGAAAGATATTATGCTCTAAACTAGAACTACCTTCATGCATATGTAGATGGAGCTTCATCAGTTCATGTTTTTGTTAGTCAGACTTTTTTTTTGTATTAATCGGGCAGTGGGTCCATCGGCAATGAGCATTACCTATAGTGAGCATTTTGGTAGTGAGCCCCTTGTAAAAATCACCTTAACTGGTGTTTTATAATTGAGAATTAGCATTCTCCGTGGTTTTTCCCTTCTTGGGTTTCCACATTAATTTTGGTGTTCATTGTGCATGGTGTTGTTATGTGCTTTCATGTTTATATCTCTTTGATTTTGTGTTTTGCTGATTTCATAGATTCTTTGATTTTAGAGGTGATGAGTTTGCAAAAAGCCCTTTGAATTTGAATTTTTATCTTATAAACTTTAGTAGTGCCCATAATTACTATTTGAAAATCCTTTAATAATTATTTTCAAATTCTCAATTAATATGTTTATTTCTTTTTAATAAAAAAACTCTTTTTCAATATATATTTTAAAAACCAATAAAAAAAGAAATTTGAATATGAAATTTACTGTAATATTAAGATTTATATTTTTATAAAATAATATATAATAAATATTGAAAGGCATTGGGAAAATTCACTACCATGACAAATTCACCTCAAGGAAAATTCACCACCAACAATTCACCACCACGGAAAATTAATCGCAAGCTTTTAATGTGATGAATTTTCCACAACGGTGAATTGCTGGTGGTGAATTTTCCTTGAGGTGAATTTGTCATGGTGGTGAATTGTTGACAGTGAATTTTCCCATGGTGAATTGCTAGTGGTGAATTTTCCTAGAGACATATTGAAACAATCTTAATACTAGTCATCGCATGCACAGGAATGCAACAATTAGCCAATAGGGGTCCACCACAAATGGCTATAGAACCAGGTGACTCAATGGTCTTCAAAGAGGGTTTGTCATTCAAGAATTTGTATCCAAGATGCTAGATTATAACCTTTCACAAAATTTGTGGGTTTTAATTGAACATTACAGAATTCAATGATTCTATGACAAAATTTGTGGGTTTCAATTGTAATGTTATAGAATTCAATGATTCTATGTAGGAAGACATAAGAATTCACACATCTAAACCCTATATTGATATATTCTCGTTTCCATGTGGTTTTATTTATTTTTAATCATTTATTTAATTTCTTGGATTTTGATAGCCACATGGCATAAATAGTCAAGTGAAGGAGTATGAAGATTTGCTCGAATAATGAGCAAGTTCATCCTCGAAAAAACTCAAGAATATCCTCACCTACAACTCAGGCCTAAACTCCAACAGATGACAGAGAAAACAAATAGTTCATTAAATTGAATGAGGAAAAATATCTCAATTTGAATTTCAAAAGATAACAAAAAGTTTTCCCAGAGTGAAAGATTATAGTTTAGCAAACAATACTGAAATAATGTTATAAAATAGCTAGCAACATTAACCTAATATTCATCATTGGGTGTCCCCCAGAACTTTCTTCAAAGCCATTCATAAATATCATGCTTTAGAATTACCTACAGGAAATACAGAATTAGTACTCATGGCATGTTACAAAAGCAAGAAACAACAAAAATTCCATGCCATGAGATACGTCTAAAACTAGAAGGTTCTTTGAAATTTGTTTTTATAGATACTCTGAAACTAGAAGCTTCTTCGAATTTTTTTTTTATTGGAAACCCATCAAGTTTAGAAGAGTGTAAACCTGGCCAGTTAACTTTGATGGCTTATCAATCCATCTAATCCTCTCCTTGAGAAAAATGGTAAGCAAACATACGCCAAGCTGGTCATAGAGAGCTTAAATCTAAAACAATGTAATATACCTAAGATAGACCTTGCATTTCTCTTCACATGTGTTAAAGTAGCCTTCATAGTTGCTAGAACTAAAGATGAGGAATGCAACTGCAAGTATCATGAAAAGGAGGGCCATTCACTCCAAGGCCAAGTGTATACAAGCATACACACTCTATAATACAACAATTAATTTGACAACAAACCAAAATCCAATGAAATACAGGTGGACCAATTTTCTTTAAAAGATACAGACAACAGTAACAATTTTCTTTAGAAGTTGAAGGAACTTCCCAAATACAACAATTGTAAGGCTTAACCAGCTACGTGAGCAATTCTATATAGAAGATAGACTAATTTTCATCATAAGGTATCTACACCAATTTGCTTCATAAGGTTAAGTAACCTGCAAAATATGACAAAATGATAAGAGTGTTAGGCTCACATTGCCAGTGTCTAAGTAGAAGCTTCCTTCAAGAAAATAATTCAAAGCACAATTCATGTGAATCATTCAATCCTCTTGTAGAGAAAAAAAACTCATCAGATGAAAAATCATATAGAACCAGACATTCATTCTGTATGGATATTTCATCAATTTTTTTATTAATGATCAACAAACATAAATTTGAATGAATATGAGTTAGCAGAGCCACACCTACCTCATACTATGATGCAATAGGAAGCTACAAGGAACTTCAAATTTCATCCACACAATATAAGGTTGAAATAAAATCATAATTTGAAAGTATTCAAGAGAGAAATTCTGCACAAATTCTTCTTTATTGAATTTAGTGTGAGTTTTACTGAAGGTACAAAAAAAATCACAATTTGAAATCATTCAAGAGATAATTTGTGCATAAATTCTTCTTTATTGAATTTTGTGCATGAGTTTTTCTAAAGATTGCGGTGACCAAAAATTAATCACAATGTGAAATCATTCGAGAGAGTATTTGTGCATAAGTTAATGGGAAGGCAGCCATGATCAGAAGTAGCAAATGGCTAATGGCTAATGGGTGGAGTCCATCCATGCATCAAATAGGTCAAATCAAGTGCTACAACAATATAGGGCATGCACTTATATCGCATTTAGTGTTATCCATTCAAATGCTAGAGATTCAACAATACCATCCAAGAGCACTTGGTGGTGTTTGTATAGTTGATGTTGGAGTTGCAATTGCAACTACCCTAGTGGACATGTATGCAAAATGTGGAAGCATAGAAAAGGCACATGAACTATTTGAAAAAATGCCCTTAAGAAAAGTTATCTCATGGAATGCAATGATTGCAAGATATGCACAATATGGATTTTGCAATGATGTTCTCAAAATATTTGAATTAATGAACCACTCTAGAACATTTCCTGACATTATAAGCTTTGCTAGTGTTCTATATGAATGCAACCATGCAAGTATATAGTGTCTTGAACAAGATAGTCAGCCTGGTAAGAAGGTTAACTATGCAAGCATAATGATCAACTATAGGTGTAATGCAATAAGGGTTACTCATGCAATCGAAGTAGGTGTAATGCAATAAGGGTTACTCATGCAATCGAAGTATGCATTGGTGTACAATGGGTATGCCAAAGAGATGTAGAAGGTTATTTTGAAAGATTGAAGTTTTTTTGTGCTCTGGAGGTGTAAGTAAGATCTTCATCAAGTGGGAGATTATTGGAAAATTTTCCTCAAGCTTACTAACATGAAGCTCCTAAAATAGAAAAATCGGTGAGACCCTCTAGAAGTCTTACCGACTAGCAGCTGTGTTCAAAAGTTTAAAGTCGCTGAGACTTTGGTTCTATCTTGCCGACGGGAGTCATCAGCAAGATATGTCTATCACTATGAGTTTCCCATCTCATTCCATCATGGAAGATCCCTCGCCAACAGGTTGGTTCTAATTGGTTATCAGGGAGACTCTTGGTGACAGAAGTCATCAGGGAGAGACATGAAGCTTCAAAGTGACTCAAAAAAATAACCTCAAAACAAAATATGAACATGAAATTCTCAAAACCCTTAACCTCTAAAAATGAAATCTGATGAGATGTTGCTTTAAAATATGATTTTCAAACTTGGAACTACAAATTTGACTTCACAACTGCATTCTACAAAAAGATAATGACTACCCTTAGCTTGGCGATATCTTCTTGAATTTTTTCTGATTTTTCCCAAGAAAATCATCCTTAGTTCTCCACAAACTATCTCAAGTGGAGAAAACTATTGTCACAATAAATCAGGCGTGAACTCACTTTTCTTTATGTCGGACACAATTTGATTTTTTTAATTTTTCAGGTTTGTTGAAAATTTGATGAAACTGATAGTCGACATTTCAATGAACCCTAGGTTCATCAAAATTTCAATGAACGTCGGGGATAAACTTTCAAAAAATTGGAAATTACACATCAAATTTTACAAGCACCTAACAAACATCGAATTTTACATATTTCGTCAGACAGTTTCGTCATATTTTGCAATCAAATGTATTAGTTCCGAGGTGAGGTCTCCCCCAGTGGGTCGGGTCTCACCGACTAATGCATGTGGGGGTTCATCAGCGAGAGCTAAGCGGTATCGACATTGTGTCTCGGCGAGTGACCTTCGGTCTCGTTGACATTACATAAAATGTTTCTATCAAAAGGGCTCATCGGTGAGAGATGTTTTCTTCAGAATAAGTCATAGCGAATTCAAAGGGGTCTCACCGACCAGCATAAAACGAACACCTCGGCGAGACTTGTGTGACTTTGAAGTATGGTCTTGGCGAGTACGATGGGTCTCACCAATAGAGGAAAAGCTTTCCATCGGTGTGAGGTTGGTATTGTCTTGGTGATCTAAGGTGAGCTTGGGGTATTTCGGTAGGAAACAAGATAATCTACAAAACGTCTCCCCGACTATGCATTGTCTTGGCTAAGGCGATTGAAAGATACATCTCGGTGTGAGTGTGATTTTGTCTCAGTGACTCAGAGTGCATGAAGATTTTTGGAAAGACATAATATGCTCTACAGGAGGTCTCCCCGATATCATTATGTTACAGTGATACATGTAGAATGAAAGAACGCATCTCGGGGAAACATAATGTGATCGATATAACGTCTCCTTGATTTTGATAGGTCACATAAAAACACAGAAAATAGGGGATGGCTAGTGATTTAATTGCCTTTGGCATCACTGCAATATGTCTTGGTGACTGTTCTAGTGTTGATTAATAAAATTCAAATACTGTGGCCAACATGTGGATGTTCAAATACTGTTGCAGGCCAACATGAAATGAGCCCGAATTTGGTGGTAGGCCGATGTGGGAGTTCCAAGTGATATGTTTTCTGAAGCTGGTGTATATATAGGCATTTTGTAATTGTAAAATGGGAGGAGCTATTAGTTATTTGATATACAATAGGAAAATTAGATGGATACAGTACAATAGATTTATCAGATCAGAGACTATGATGCATGTTTTCAAAATGGAGGTATTTATGAAAGTCAATTGATGTTACTGCACATTTCTGGTGTCAATTATTTGTTGAATTTAATGAAAGTATTGCTAAGCTATCTCCAAGATGGATTCTTTTTGATTTTTTAAATTGATATAACAAGTTTATATTTAATTCATTAGTGCACATTTATTGTTTCTATGTGGTTAATCCATTGGTTCTCTCAAGCAAAGATTAAATCCTTTTAATTGATCACAATAATTAGAGAGATTCATTTGGATTGTTAAATTAGAGCTGCTTAGTAGTCACAATCTTGCATGTTTATACAAGTTGTAAATAGAATATATGCCAGATAACTTGAGTTCTCCCCAGAGAGTGTTGCTCATCTTGATTTCATTTGACTCTGCATACCCAATAAGGCACTGGTCTCTGTAGTTTCATCATTAAGATTCATTTATTCTCTTTATATATGTTAATTGAGTATTTTAGGATTTAGATTAAGAAGATTGCTATTGCGCTTGAATTCATTTGTTCACTTTCATCTTCCATTGTGGACAAATCATTGCAAGAAGGATAACCATAAGTCAAGTCTAATTCATTCAGAAAGGTACACCCACCTAGGTTTAGTAGCACCTGAAGAGTAGAAGGTTGAGTTCTCTTGACCTTGTCTATTACCCTAAAGCATATCAAGAGGCTGGCAGCCTCTTGAGGCATTCCGCCTATGTTTTTGAGAGCTAACACACCTCAACCACTTTAGACCAAAACATAACAAATTACACACAAAAATTTGATGAGCTTAATAATGAACAACCACCTGATTCAAAAGCAATGAAAAATATTTATGGAAAATGGTATGAACTTATGAAACAACTTGGCTATAGTGGAAAAGGATGTGGTTCTAATGAACAAGGTATCCGAAACCCTATAGATCCTATAACACAACAAACAACTCACAATCTTGGTTATTGACCTCTGATAGAAATCACCAATCCTTCACTCAAAATCAACACTATCAAAAACCATACTCCTAAGACAACTTTAACTATAAAGCATCCTAAACTGATAGACACTAGTGGTCTTGAAAGTTCTCCTTTGCAAGCAATCAAACAAACACATACACCTTCGCTGAATGCCAATGTCATCTCGGATAGCACTAACGATTTGCATTCGATATATTTTCCCTCCTCAATAAGAGTGAGAAAAAAATATTGCAATCTAAAGAACCTTGCGTAGGTATGACATCTGATACTAAGCAAAACATCTCTTTTCCACCAACAATAACAACTACTTCTCCTCTTGATCAAGAGGGTATCTTGTTGAGACTCCTCCAAGATCACTTGATATTTCTCCTTCCACAAACTCAAAATAAATGTTATTACAAGACTTCATTTTGCACATATCATAGAGTTCATAGTCATTCCACTAATGAATGCATGGATTTGAGTAGTAAAAGCTAACATTTTAAGGAGTTTGGTGTTCTTCCTTATGTGGGGGCACCTAGTTCCTCTAATTGATACTGATTTTCACTCTAACCATGCATCTTATCAATCATTTTGGCTCACCCTTGTCCTACATTAAGTGGGGGAAAGGGATTTAGAAGTCTTGTCCTTGTATATCACTCATCAGTGCCTCTTTTGGCTAGCCATTAACCTTTCATGAACGTATAAGAGAAAGCTTGAGATGTGGGCGCCATGCCTTAAGTTGGATCGCATGTGACATACTACCCTTTTTCATGATGTAGCTTATCAGAAACATATGACTTGGCATAGGGCTTTATGAGTAAGCTCTCATATTCTCCTTCTACTTTAAAGAAATTTCTCATAGTACTGGTTTTTGCAGCTACTTTAAAGTGGGGGCATACATCCACACTCACATTTCATTGTGCGATTTTCTTTTTCTTGCAATTTCCTCTATTAGAAACATTAGGTATAATGTTGCTCAGGATGAGACATTGTAGTTGTCCTCTCTTGGAAACAAGATGAGACCATTTGCACTTTTCCTCTCTTGGAAACATTAAGCATGATGTTCCTTAAGATGAGACCTTGTACAAACTACGAAAAATCCCCTTCAACATTCCTTACACCATTGTGCATTTACAATGTCTAAGAGTGTCAATCATATGAATTTTTGCTTACCTCATAGAGCTCAATAATCATTTTATTTTGTGCCACCTTAGTAAGGCTATCAGGAGGTATAACTTTGGTATGGTTGAGTGGGAAGCCCATTCTAAGGCATTAATTTTCCCCATAGCCACCTTGTGGATTTCTTACCCCATGGACAACTAGAAGTTTCGTGGCCCCAAATTGAGTATACTTGGGACTTCTCACCTGATGGATAGCCAAGAGTTTCATCACCTTAGAGTGAGTATGCATTTTCTTTTCAGGAAAACAACCTAGATCTGATCCACAACGTGTTGGACAAATAGTCGAAGCTTGATCCACCTTTTTATTTTCACTTTTCTCTTCCTTCTAGTTCTTTCCATTGCATGATCGTGTATCTTGTCTTGTTGCAAAATCATTCACCCTTGTACCTATCCTCTTGCACTCATGTTTGTTTGACTTAGGATCTTAGATCCTAGGGGCTTGACTGCTTCCTCCATCTTTGTTATCATAGACCATCCACATTGGTACGATTGGACTCCTTTTGAAATGTCTACTTTAGTGTGAGTTTGAAGCAAGTTCATCCTCTCACTAAAGTGGGGGCTAAATGTACCATAGAGAAAAGGTAACTTGCTTGATTTGGGAATAATTGATGACAAATTGGATTTAATAAGGCCTTGATTTGGTGTTGTGAGGTGTTTTTCACATCCACACTAGGTCTTGGACCCTTTCAAATGAATTTAACGATGTCTTGTAAAGGTGTTGTAAAGTGTTGTAAAAGACTTTCACATTTCTCTAGACTTAATGAACCCATTTTTCCTTAATTCAACATTATAGAATATATTTAATTGCATTTTTACATTAATCTAGAAGGCTTGTAAACTAAACTTGACTTTAATCTAGTGTTGTAATGTGTTTTACACATTCAAATTGGATGTTGTGCCTTTCTAGGCTATGTAGACCTCATTTTAGTGTTGTAAAGTGTATTTAATCACACTTTCACATTGAATTCTATGTCCCAAGCCCTAATTTCTCTTTACATCATCATTAATAGGGCCCTATGACCCCATATTGTGCATCCTGAGGCATAATTTGATGAATACCTAGCAAAGTCACCATATAAAACTAATTTCCTCATTCCCCAACAACCCAGCTGGCAAATGGGTCCCTCTGGGACTAATTCTCCATTTGTGGTGAATGAGTCCTTGCGAGGTGAGACTGATTCACCCAAGGTGGCGAATTAGTCCCATTTGGGTCATTTTTGAGTTTTGAGTAGGAAAAACTGGAATTTAAGTTTATTATTCTTTCATGTCGCCCTTGGGGATCCAATTTATGGGAAAATAAGGTGAAATTCTTGTAAAATCAAGTCTCTAAACCCTAATTCACATCCCTTATCATTCATTCATCATTTATCTTCTCCCTCAAGTCAAGCAAGCTAGGGTTTCATCATTTCAAGTCATTGATATAGTATTTTTTAGACATTCAAGGGCAGATTCTTCACGTTTTGATGCAAAAATCCAACATCAATCATCATGGAAAGGTATTAATCCCTTTATTTCATGTTCATTCTTCATATTATTTCCTCATTTGGTTTAATTACCTAAAAGGGGTTTGACCAAGGCAAACCCCCATGCCCTAACATTCAATATTTCTCCTTCTTGTCTTGTGTGTTTACAGATTTAGGCATCTTGGAAGCTTAGAAATCATTAAGAATCAAGTTTTAAAGTTTTTTAAGTCTTCTATTCATTATTTAAGGAAAAATATCAACAAAAAGTCACTTTCAGACTCAAAAATCAGACTTTTGGAGGCAGACACTTGTGAGGAACCGTAGAGTAGACCGAGGGCTTCAGTTTCCACCTTTGGATTTTCATAAATTCAAAAGTGGAATGATTCACCATGGATGGTGAATGAGTTCCATTGCCAAGCCTAATTTTGGTTTTCTGCAGTTTTGGATACCCATTTGTCTGAAACAGGTTCTGGGACAGTTTCTTAGAACTAGGTCTAATTCACCCAGAATGGCGAATGAGACCCTGTAGGCCAAATTTATAGTATTAGTAGCATTCCAAAAGCCATTTCCAGTCTCCAGCAAGATCTTAGGTGCACACTTTCAGTTTCATCCATTTCTGTTTAGTTTTGTACACATTTCTAGGTGTTTTTGCATATTACAATGTGTTTTCCAACAAGTTGCATTTCTTAGGTTTTGCATTTATAATCAATTATCTGTATCAATTCTTTGCATTTAGATCATCTCATCTAGGCACATTTCATTCATATTTCCATTATACTTGCTTTAGTTTGAGTGAACCACCTATATTTTTGGGTTTATCTCTCTCCTTTAGGTGAAAAACCTTAATAGAGTAAGAGAGTCATAGAGCACATAAAAAATCTATGGTTCAAGTTCCTTCCCAATGTCCAAAGACATGTTTTCGCAAATTCTACAATATTTCACATAATCGTGTTTGTGTTAAGCATCAAGTTAGCATGTGTTTCAAGGTCAAGCAAATCGAACACCTGGGTAATGTTAGGCTCTCTCTTAGCTATTTAATGTAATTTTTTTCACATTTTGACAAGCTAAGCCTTTCATCTTTAATTTCTTTTGTTTGTGTGTCTATTTTTTGGAAACAAATAGTGTTGGGTATTTTTTTCTTTATAAATTAACTATTCATCAAATTTTCAAATAAATTATATTTTTAGAAACTAGACTCCATTCGACACATATTAAAAAAGTTGATTTTCAAATAGTTTTCAAAATTTATAGTGGTAGCATGGCCAAAATTTTGTTTTTCATAAAGTGTCCACTTTGAAAATTAGTAAAAAATCAAATTTTCATTAAAAATTTATCAAAAAAATTGGGCATAAATTATCAGAAAAATTATCATAATGAATCTCCTTGAGCTCTCTATCATCCTGATGATGGATCACAAAGTGTGATCTGAAACATTGATGAAAAAAGTCTCACACAATGTAAATCCAAAAGCAAAAAATTGATAACATAAACTACATGCTATTAGCTGATATCTCATTAAAGCGATTTTAAAAATAACAAAACAAAGTTAACCTTTTGAGGGAGCCACAAAAGTCTCCATGTTATGTTTTTTTGACAAAAACAACACCCATTTCTGTGGCTCCCTCTTTTGAACCCCTTAATCTTTACCATTTTAAAAAATAATAGTAGTTTAGAAAGTAGATTCAAAGCACTAAGATCCTTTTTTTTGTTGCATCTAATTTTTTTGAGTGTAACTATCCTCAATTTCACATCCAAGGTCAGTATTTCCTAATTTGAGAAAAAAAAAGTGGCCACTTAAGACCCCTTTTTGGTCCCCCATCTTTTTACACTTACCCATTCACCAAAATCTCAAAAAACCCTCAAGTGACCCTCCTAGTGAAATAGGAACTTTAAAAGCTACTATATTCTAGATTCATTTGATGCATTAACTGTCTTGATTGGGTATCTAATATAATTTTAGTAAGAAAGAAGACTAAAGGATTCAGGGTATCTACTAGTTTTAAAAATATCAACAAATCTTTCCCTAAGAATAATTTCTATTTACCCAAAATTGATATGATAGTGGGATTGAGAGTTGGCCATGTGGTGTTGTCCCTGATGGATAGATTTTTTGGATATAACTAGATATAGATTACATGAGAAGATTAGCACAAAATAACATTTATTAGATGTTAAGGAGCTATCTTCTATGCAATCATGTATTTTGGCCTAAAAAATGTTGGTGCTACTTATCAATGAGCCACAATAGTGATATGTTATGTCATGTTGCACAATATTGTTGAAGATAATGTAGATGATATCTTAGGATAATCCAAAAATAAGGTAGATCATCTAGATATTTTACACTATATATTTCATAGACTCAAAGAATATAAGGTCCACTTGAATCCCAAGAAATGTTTAATTAGTGTCATATTAGGAAAACTCTTAGGATTAATTATTTTCATATTTGGCATTGAAGTGAGTCTCAATAACGTAAAATCTATAACTAAAATGACACCTAAGAATCTTACATAAGTTTGAAGTCCAAAAAATATAAGTTCCAAGCCATTAGTTTCTTTATTTCCCAACTAAAAGATAAATGCCATCCTTTTTCACACCTACTTAAGAATAATGCTAGCTTCAAGTAGGACCCATTATTGAAAGAAGTATTTGATCATATCAAGGAATATTTTTCTAATACACTAGTTCTAGTGGCACATATGCTTGGAAATCTTATACTGCTTTACACTTCAATTAAATAGAATACTTTGGGTTCCCTCCTTGCACAAAATAATGATCAATGATAATCAAATTTCATTTATTATCTGTGGACAAAGATTTTTGCACCACAAGACTCTCTAACACTTCTAGGGTTTTTCACCTAAAAGGAGAGAGGTGTGCCAAAGGTTGCAATGTCCCCACTCAAAACTAATGCAAATATGGATGAAATATTCCTAAATGGAATGCACTAAATGCAAATAATTTCTAAAAGAGATGAATTATTAATGCAAAACTAATGAAATACAAGATGTTTGAAAACATGGTGATGTATGCAAAAGGATAGATTGAAAGCAATATGAAACAAGATAAAGAAGTCAAATAGAAAGAGTGCACCTAGAAACTGACAAATGTTGGAATGAAGACTATAGATGTCTCTGAAATTTTGGAAAATCTAATTTTCTGGCCAATTGGGACACTTACGCCAAGCTGGGTGACTTAGTCCCATATCTGAAAAACTGCTCCAGAGCTCGTTTTAGCCAAATGGGTATCCATATCTATAGAAACTTATGAAAAACATGTGTAGTGGGACTAAGTCTCCACTGTTGGTGACAGTCCACTTTGGCTTTTCTAAAATCTAAATGTGGAAATAGAAGCCCACAATCCGCACTCTGTTCTCTGACTGAAACCCATATCTAATTCTGCAAAAAAACCTACAAAAAAGAATATAATTTGGTTTCTAATTGGGGTTTTCCTTAGTAAAAACCCTAGTTGGTATTTAATCCTTGAAGAGATAATGAAATCTGCATAAAACCCTAGCCCTAAATGTGTCTAAGACTAGGAAATCTAAAGCAAGATGCAACCCTATTCTATCATGCAAGAATAAGATGCACAAATGAAATTATAATAATGCAAGACTCATTCCAAGAGACACTAAATCACATTAGAAATGAATCTTAATGACATGAAAACCTTCCTTAATCTGAAGATAGAGAGAAAATGGAAGATGGAATCACTTTGAAAACAAGTCCTTAGACTTGATTTCATGGCTAGTTGCATCTCCTCAACCTAGATTTCTCCATGATTCTCCATAGGAATCCATAATCAACCCTTTGAAATGTGAGATATTGGAGAAAAAGTGAGCGTGAACGCCATAAAAAACCCTAGCTTGTTGCCCTAAAGCTTCAACTTTGTTGTACATAAACTAATGAATCTTCTTGTGAAAGATATTCAATACTTGTCTCTTGAATTTGTGTAGTAAAAATGACCTAGGTTACTTGAAAATGACCTAAAAACATATATTTGAATACTTAATTTTTTGTTATTTAGACCTAAGAGGTCGACATCCATCAATTTTTTTAATGAAGTCAGTGATTTTCCTGCTTAAAATTGAAAAAACCCTCCAAAAGCGACTAAGTCACCACCCTGGGTGACTTAGTCCCACCAGAGGTTTTTGAGGTGGGTTTTCCAGAATTTGAATAATTTGAATGTTATTTGTCAGGATTTGTATGATTTGTGAGTGGAATAAGACTCAAGGTCCAAAATAATGAGTCTTAGGGGCCTATAAATGTAGTTTTAAAGGGTGATTAATGCAAGAGTGCCCAAGATAGGTCCAAATTAGGCCATAGATTGTACTATCTCAAGAAGGGAGTACAATTTACGTGTCCACATTTAGCCCCCACTTTAGCTCCCATATGATTCTACGTGCATATGAAAGCTAAAGGACTCTAAAAAGCACACTTTATTTCATAAAAGGATACTCTTTCATATGACGGGAGAATGAAGTCCCCAGTGTTATTATTTGCAAAACCACAACTTTAGGAACTACATCCTGCAACACAAATTTGTTAGTTTTCTAGAAATAATTTTATCTAACTTCTATAATTTAAATTCGAGGGTAGATGTGTGCCCCCCTTGATTCTGCTTGCTTTACAAAGGTGGAATCAAGGTAGCAGTCTAGCCACATCGAATAAGACCAATCTCATCATAGGGAATTTCCAAGTACCATGCCACATAAAAATGGATGATTAATCATGTTGGGAAGGAAATCACAATTCCAATGCAACAAATGACATCGAAAATAGAGTTCAATAGCACCCATTATGTTGGTTTGAATGAAAAGTACTTTTTAACCATAATGGAGTAAAAACCCTAATTTTGAGCATAAGAGCTAAAAAGTGAAGTAAATGTTCACTTTATCATTTTACCTTTGTGTAGCTTGAGAGTGACAAGAGAAGAGTAAAAGATGCCAAGCAGATGAGGTTACAACCCTACGAGACTGGACATGCTACGAGACTAGGTGGTACACGAGGAGTGTCAACACGAGGTGAGTTGATTCTGCTACCTTTGCTTAGTGTTTACACATTTATTTGGTGATTTTTGATGTATTTATAGGTTAATTTAGGATCTTGGAAAAAAATTTCACAAAGTGTCCCCTTTCTTTGCATAGTGTCCCTTTTGTTCGCAAAGTGTCCCTTTTGTTTGCAAAGTGTCCCGTTTCTTCGTGAAGTGTCCCAAAAGGGTTCTAAAGTGTCTAGGGCCTTTAGGAAAGCACACTAGAACAACTTTAGTACACTTGCATGATGAATAAAGTAAAAATTAATGATGTTAGATGGTTTATAAACCATATTTTTGATAGGTACCCACCCGTTTGTGTCAATGTCTAGGGGTAGGCAGCTTAGTTTTCTGAGAGATTTAGCCCTGACACTTACAACAGAGGACACAAAACACCTGTAGGATGTAGGGATTTATTGGGCGTACCTCATGCCCCCCATGAGGTAACATGATGTTATGTTGATGGCTCTATGTGAGCGCTAGGATGTAGACACCTATACATTCCACCTTTCGACTAGTGAGATGGCGATTACTCTAGAGGATGTGCACCAAATTCTCTGAGTTCCTATTTGGGGAGAGTGGGTACGCTTCCAGAGAGACCGTAGATTTTACGATCAAAAGGACAATATACATTATTGTCTAGATGGGCCAATGCACGATGAGTGGGTGAGAGGATGGATCAATTTAGAGATGTTGTATTTAGGAGCCCTAGTTGTGAGACAGATCATGATGCACATAGTGGAACTATTTACAAAAATATGTGGTTCATTTTGGTGAACCCACCTTTAGAAAATTTAACTTTTGATTTCAAGTGCATTCACATCCTAGGACTAGCTTGCATCAACATTGCATTAGGTTTTTCATTGTTTTGCATCCTAGAGTTTTCAAAATTGCATTAGTGAAAAAATAATATAGATTGCATTGTTTCATTTACAATCATTTAAAAAATATTGAAATTCTACATTTGGATCATAGTTCTGCATTAGAAAATCTGAAAAGCATAACATTCATTTTAATGTTTTTGAAAATTGTTAAAAAAATCACTACTTGGACTAATTTGCCACATTGGGCGACTTAGTCCACTTGCACATTCTGCACTACATTTTTTGTCATTTCCAGTTTGTTCACTGCATTTCTATTTTTTGTGGTTACATTTTTGTTACTTTTTCTAGATTTGTTGTTTTCTTCAATTTCTTGCACTTAGTTTGATTTCATTCATTTGCATCATGGCTGTGTTTTAATAAGCCTTAGATGTCATTAAAATCCTTAGTTGACATGTCAAGTTGTGCCTTTGGAACTGATCCTAATGAAATAGAGCTTCCTTATGCTCCTTCAACTCCTCATGAATTTCCTCCTCATGATGTTGACATCATTGGAGAAAATGATGACAATGTGAATAAGTTCCTAAATGAATTCCTTAACAAACTTGAAGCTAATGCATCCTTTTATCCATCCATGAAACAACAAGACCTTCCTATCATACCACCTTCTGATATGTTTGGTTACTTACATCCTGAAAGAAATGAAGGACCTAAGTTCCCTCCACAAGGTGAACCTAGTTCTTCTAAACAAATAACCACTCAACCATTCTATGAGAAAAAAGTAACAAACACTCCAATCAACCTTGAAGAAACCTATGGAAAAGGTTTTAACATCTTGAGAAAACAAGGATGTGACACAAAAACTAAACATGACATTCATCAACTCTTAGAAAAAAATCCACAAGATGAAAACACAACAGGGTTAGGATATCAAGATCTCTCTCATAAAAACAAACCTCCTAGAGAATATTTGAGGCTTCGTGATGATGGCATGGTGATATTTGATTCTCCTACTAATCTAAATGTCCTTCTTCCTAAAGAATAATCATTGTCTCATAATAATAAGGAAAACCAAAATTCCATCTCCAGACCTCCTGCCCTAATCTCCTCTCAAGAGGTTGGAGAATCTAGTAAATGAAAGAGGCCTTACAATTTACAAAAACTAAAATTCCCTCTTTTTCCACCACTTGAATGTGAGAGGAAATTACAAATAATTCTAAACAAAGAGCTCATCATATTACCACCTATGAATAGGTTGGTGATATATCCTAAAGATGCTAATGTTCCACATTGTACATATCATCATGTTCTTGGACATAGTAGTAATGAGTGTTGTCAATTGAAAGAAATATTGAGCAAGTATCATTTCGATGGTGATAATTGCTATCCCTTGAACCCATAAACCACCATCCAACTCCTTATAATGTAATAGCTGTAGAACATTCCATTCTCACTATTACATGACCTTTCCCATCACCTACCTCGGCTCACTCTTTCCTTGCACCTAGTGGGGGCATGCAGTTGCTAGCCTTGTCCTAGTAATGCATTTTTTGTTGTTCTTTAGCTGTGTTGTTCACCTTCCACTTATAATGACTGAGATTGGGGGTGGATGACTTGCTCGATGGTTGACTCACATTTTCCTTATTAGTCTTTTACATTTTCTTTTTCTTTTGGGTGTTTGCATGTGTGTACTATGATCCCCCATGTTGTTCTGTTTGATGTTCTCTCTCTTTGTGAAATTGTTCTATTTGTACCTTCATTCTTCTCTATGGCGTGCATCACTTTCACATTTTTCTTTTGTCTTCCTATTGGGGATGATGCAAGGCATTGAGACATTCATGTCTCTTTCATGTTGACCCAAAAGGCTTTTCTTTTTCCTTGCCTTTTCTTTTGTATTTTTTAACATGTTTTCCTTTAGGGGATGACGCAAGGCATTGAGAAATTCATGTGTCTTTCATGTTGACCCAAAACTCTTTTCTTTTTCTTTTCCTTTCCTTTTATTTTTTATGTGTTTTCCTTTTAGGGATGACACAAGGCATTGAGACATTCATGTCTCTTCAATCTTGACCCAAAAGGCTTTTATTCTTTTCCTTTTCTTTTTATTTTCGCTTGTGTTTTTCCTTTTGGGGATGACACAAGGCATCGAGACACCCTTTGTCTCTTCCATGTTGACCCAAAAGGTTCTTTCTTTTTCTTTGTTTTCACTCTCTTTTGTGTCATTCTTCCAATTCTATGTATTTGGGGAATGATGACAGTTTTGAGCTCTTTACAAAACATTGTAGCAATGAACATACTGACCCCAAGTCCATAGATCCCTTATGTGTTTGGTGTTTTCATTTTGGGGGCAACCCCTTGCTTTTCTTTTGTTCTCACATGACGCAGCCTCACTCATAAATGTATGACTGGGCATAGGGCTTTCCAAGTTGGATCTCATGTCTTCTTTCTTGTTTGCATTTTTCATTTGCTACTTTAAAGTAATTGCTCACAGTATGGTGCGTAGCAATTTATTTAAAGTGGGGGCATACATTGGCATTATTTTTTTGCATTTTCCTTTTTCTTGGTTCTTAGTGCAACCTTCTTACTTCATATGATGTGTTTGTCGCTTTGTGGATGAAATTGGGTATAGTGTCCTTCATGAGCGTGATCTATCTTAGCATATTGCATTCCTCTTAGTGGCTTGATGCGACGCACTACATCCCCTAAGTTACAAATTTTCTATTCTTTGATTGGTCCTCTCTTGGAGACATTAGACAAAATGTTCCCAAAGCTAAGACCTCACATGAACTAAGCAAGACTCTTCTAACATTCTTTGCATGTTGCATTTTTTATTTTATATGGCCACCTTGCATAACACAACTAGCATGCCTATGGTGCCATTGCATTTGTTCATGAGTTCTAAGCATATGAAGCTTTTCTTGTCTCATGAAGCTCGAAATGTCATTTTGTTTTATGGCACCTTATTAAAGTTATCAGGAGGTATAACTTTGGTATGGTTGAGCAGGAAGCCCATTTCGAGGCATGAATTTCCCCATAGCCACCTACATGTGTGTGAGTGCATACCAGCCATGAGTGTATGTTTCTCACCTTTTGGGCCTTCTCACCTAGTGGAAAACCATGATTTCGGTCGCCTTAGAGTCAGTATGTGTTTTGCAAACAAATATCCTAGATCTGTTCCACATCGTGGTGGAAAAACGATCAAAGCTTGATCTGACTCTCTTTTTTCTTTTCTTTCCTCTCCTCTCTTTCATTTTCATGTGTGTTCCCTTGTACTTATGATGGTTTGCCATGGGATCCTCATCCTGGGGGCTTGATCACCCATCTTGATTGTTGTTGTCTCATCTTGCTAGCATTAGTTCATTGGAACCCCTCTTGATTGCGCATGGGTCTAGTTTAGTGTGACTTTGAAGTAGGTTCATCCTCTCACTAAAGTGGGGGCTAAATGTGGACACATAAAAAGTAACCCTTCTACTTTTTCCTCCTTTTTAGGCCCTCCTTATGACTTTGGCTTGATTTTTCCTTGATTTAATGTTGTAATGCGGTCAACACATTGACATTAGGTCTTGGATCCTTTTGAATCAATAAGAATTCTATGATGTCTTGTAAAAGTGTTGTGAAGTGTTGTAACCCACTTTCACACTTTTCTAGGACTCTTTTATTATAATTCACTTAAATAACCTGTTTTTATCATTTATCAAGTTTTATTTCAAAGTGTTGTAAAGTATTGTAATAAACTTTCACACTTTTCTAGGATTTTCATCAATAATTTGACCCTTTCTTATGTTTAAATGACCCCTTTATACACTTTCCGACCCTACTTAAGTGTGTTTCAGAGAATAATCCATTAAACATTATTTAATACACTTTAATTCCTGAAACCCATTAAAATTGCCCTGGTTGGACCAAGTCGCCACCTGGGACGACTTAGTCCCACTTGGCTCAAAAATCAAAATTATTTCAAAATACTGGTGGGATATTATTCTCTTAACCTTGAGGTCGGCCTGTGATGTGGTATTTTTAGGAAATTTTGCATAATCATGTATAAATATAGGGTTTTCCTCTCATTTTCACCCCAACAAAACAATCAAGTAATCAATCTCTTAATCTCATTCAAGCATCCAAGCATTCAAAGCAATCATTCAATCAAGCATTTTCAAGCCCATTAGAGCATCTACTTGCATATCTTTAGATTTCCACTTCAAGGGTTTGGTGAGTTGTAGCATTGCATGTTGTTCATTCATCATTCTCTTTTCATTTCATTTCATTTTCAAGGGTTTAATTACCAAACCAGGGTTTGACCAAGGCAAACACATATTATCTAACCCTTAACCCTGTTTCCCTCTTTGCATGTGTGTTTTGCAGGTCTTTTATGCAAATTTTCCAAAGAGAAAGGTGTTAAAAGGTTTCATTAATTCATCAAAGTTATTCAAAGTCAACCAAACCCTAAGAGAAGCTTGGAGATCACCTACAAACTAGATTCTATAGATTCATATCCAAAAACTTGTTAGGAGCAAAAGTGCAGACTGAGAGCTACAGATTCCTGTCTTGAATTTCTTGAGATTCCCAAGTGGACTAAGTCACCATCTATGAGGAATTAGTCCCACTGCCAAGCCTGAACCATGATTTTTACAATTTTGGATACCCATTTGTCTAAAACTTGTTCCAGTAGAATCTTCCAAAAATAGGATTGTCGCCTAGCTTGGTGTAAGTGTCCTATTTGGCTTCAACAATGAATTCTTCAAGATTCTAGAGCCTCTCTGCATCACATTCTTGCTTCCAGGTGCACCTCTACAGTTTCATTCATTTTTGTTATTGTTTGCTTACATTCTTGGGTCATTTTTGCATACATCATTGTGTTTTCAAACATCTTGCATTTCTTTAGTTTTGCATTAATAATTCATCTCTTTTATCAGTTCTTTGCATTTAGTGCATTCCATTTACACACATTTCATTCATGTTTTCATTAGTCTTGAGTGGGGACATAGCAATCTTTGGTACACCTCTCTCCTTTTAAGTGAAAAACCCTAGAAGAGTTAGAGAGTCTTGTGGTGCCAAAATCTTTGTCCACATTATCTTATCAAGGCACTATTTGTAAGTGAACTCAAAATAATCCCCTATGGACAAAGCTTATCCCATAGCAATCTTTGTGTCCTAAACACTTTGTCACTAGATTCTTGATGCTACTACCCATATCACTTTTGAATTGGACCCTCTAAAGTACCTTCTATCTAAATTGGCACTCATAAGAATAATGGATAAATGGATTATGCTCCTTATTGTGGTTAACATTGAGTATGTGAATTAGATGAAAATCAAAGGATAAGTCATTTAGACTAGTTATAAAGAGCTCTACTCTCTATTAGGCATCTATTGATTATATTTTTTCTTAATGAGTCTATCTTGCATAATGAAGAATCAAAACCATGGATGTTATATTTTGATATATATATTTTATATTGCATGGTTTTAACATCATCATGCTCTCCATCATATCAAAGTGATCTCATTACAAAGGTATTTTTGAATGGGTTCTTTTTTACAAATAACATAGTATAATATGAAGCATGAGTATCTAGTCTCAAAATAACCTAGTATAATGAAACATTAAGCATTTACAAGTCACTAGTAATTCAAAAAAATTTATTAAGCAAGTCAATGATTATATGTTCACAAAGGATGCTAAGATTGTCACATATAAGTGCATGGTGGATAATTTGAAGTAGTATAATTTATTTTATGTATCTTTTGAATAATTCCACCATATCAAAAAATATTTACAGTGTAACTATTATCCCATACTATTCACAAGGCAACAAACAAATAGATGTATCAAATAAAACCATCATCAACATCCTTAAGAAAATTGTTATCAATCCTAGTTGTGACTAGCATCTTCAACTAAATCCTAGCCTTTGGTCATATCAGATTAGCATTCACACTTCTATTAGTGCCACAACATTCTTTCTTGTCTATAGTGTAATAATTCTTACCAATCGATGTTGAGTTACCATCATTAAATGTTTTCTTATGAACCTCATCTTTGAAGAAGATTATGAATTGACATTCTTAAATGAGTGAAATATTTAATGAAAATTATATCAATTCGCTTAATCACCTCAAGGGATACCACAATCAGTTGCCTCATAGCTACAAAAAATTCCTTCAAACCCTAGATTTTGAGGTGGGAGACCTTGTACATAAGGAAAACTAGAAGAATACCAATTAGGATAGAGAGAAGAAATGAAAATTTGAGATAAATTGGTTGGGTTCCTATGTTATTCATGCAGGAGTATCCAAGTTTATGTGCAATCAACATCGACAAAAAAAATAAGTTTTGAATTTATTGATTTGGTTTTGGTTTTTGGCTCAATTTTGATTTCATGATTGTTTGAGGAAGATTTGATAAAAAAAAATTCATTTCATATTTCAATTCACATCTTCAGCTTTGGTGCATTGAAGTCAATTGGTTCCAGATGATTAATTATTATAAGGAAATGAATAATTTATCTTTATTTTTCCCGCATATGGATGGGATCCATACCTATTAGAAAGTTTTAAGAAAATACTTTGGGCATGAGGAAAATGATGGAGGGTAGTATTATATGAAAACAAAGAAGAGGTGACACAATTAAAAGAGATTTATTTTAAAAATAAAAATATATGATGAGGAAGATTAATGGCAATACATGGGAGGTGATAAGAAAAAAAATAAAAAGGGAATTCATGTGTGTAAAAGGAGAAGAAGGTGGCACCATACAAAAAGAGGGAAGAATGTATGGTGGGGCAGCTCTAAGTGAAGAAAATGATGTAAGGTTGATATAGAAGTTTACACAACCAAAGGAAGATAGAGGGTGGAGTGTGTAGCCATAGAAAAAGAGAGGATTTGCATAGGAAGACAAAGAGTTCCATAGCTAGAGAGAGGAAAGAAGAGGATTCGCGACCTGTATGGAAGGAATTTCAAAAATAAAATAATATTTCCAGATAGAATAGAGAAAATAGGCACGACTGGGAGTAAAGGGAAGAATTTTTAAGATAGATTGAAGTTGCATTTTTAGATGTGAAAAGGTGTTGTGTAGTGAAAAGAGAGAAGTAAGAGGGCGGTGCAATAGATGAATATCATTACAAAGGGTTGTAGAAACAAAAGAAATTCTAGATGAATCATGACTGATAGTGAGGTAGAGTAGATTAAAGTGGAACAAAAATTCAAAATTAAAATGGAAAAGGGGTCATGCCAAGTAGAGGAATAGTTGTGGAATTTAAAATTGTAGATTGGAGTGTTGTTGATTGAATAATATTTGAATGAATAGGGAAATTATTAAAGTGGAAATTTCACTATGAATGTATGAATGTGAAATTGATCATGCTAATGAAATTGAGTTACCTCTATTGACTTTTTGTGAATTTTGATTTGAATTTAATTGACAAGTGAAACTGTCAAATTTTAAAATTGTCTTGGGTATGAAGTTAAATTTTTTAAATTTTGTTAAACTAGTGAATTTGAATAAAGAGTAGTTTGTTGCAATCTTTTGGTAGACAATTTCCTATATAATTTATGAGTTTGTGTGAAAGGTTGTTTGTGATAGTGAGAGGAGTTTGTATCTATTTTCATCAGTTATCATCTCTAAATTTGTATTAAAAGCATACAAGCTAATCATACTAGAAGGACAAGAAAAATATGAACCCATGAACATCATAAATCTAAAATTCTTATATGCCTAAGTCCTAAAAAATAGTCTTTCAAAATAAAAAAATAAAAAATTACAAAACTAGAAAAAATCCAAAATAAATAAATAAATAAAAAGTCAACAAAAATAGTAAAGAGAACTAAAATTTTCTAATGGTGAAAATTAGTTTTTTATGGTGTCTTGGAAAAGTACCATGATAATAACTTATCAAATAGGTGGATCATGTGTAGTAGGAAACCATTGTTGGCCATGAGCACACATCAATGCTTTATCCATTTCATCTTCGCAATCCAACTACTCCTTCATCCTCTTTCTTGTAGGTTATTAATTCAAGTGCACCATCATCTGTTGTCATCCTCTCACCTCCCAATCCCTCTCATCCAATTTTCCCATTTACATGCATCACATAATTATCCTATCCTCCTTAGTTATATTGTTCATCTAACAAAACTCCATCATATTTCCCCTTGTTATCTCTATGCACATATATCCCTCTATTAGATTACATCCCCCTCAACCCTTATATTTAATTTTATTTATGACTATATCAAATTCCTTGATCTTATGTTTAACTGGGAAAACCTACACTACTATTTCTTATGGAATGCATCACACATATATCACCACTAGACATGACCTCCTTATTCTCCTCCATCATTAGATCACATCCATTCAAGTCACTACACTATGTTTCCTTGTTTTATCATTTCTTAGAAATAGCCACCCTCTCCTCTCCCTCACTAACCTCCCATCCCACCATCACCCCTCAAATTATCCTCCATTCATTATGGTGTGCTATGACATTGTGCACATTGGATCACTGTGCTATTTGTAAATTATGTGTTGTAATGTTAGTCTTTATCAAAATGATGCACCGTCATCATGATACCTTATATCATTCTGCATAATGTGATTTCTAAAGTAAATAATATATTTCTCCTTGCATAATATGTTACTTTGACAACATTCATCATTTTCCTCAATCCTACTATCATTTCTCTTCTTGATCATTCATCACCACCCCTTATTATATTCCTTCCCATTTTGTGCCCTCCATCACATCCCTCAACCATGTTCCATCATAGTACTAATCAATCATCTTGAGACATTATAATAAAAATGTGTCCCCATGAAATCTTACATCATCTAGGCCAATTGTCTGATTGACATTAGTTAGCATGTTAATTAAATGCATCATCTTTTATCTTATAATCATGGTTTATACATCCTCTCCGTTTGATAATCTCATGTGATTAAACTTTCACCATGACACTTAATCTTATCATTCATCCTCATTTGTTATATTTTTAAGATATGTCTTAAGCCCCATCAAGCCCAATGATTCTCTTTATGGGCATCATCTTCTAAACACCTAACTCACCCCCCTTCTTTCTAGTGATGAGGAAAACTTGTAACCTAAATCCTCATCTATTCTAATTCTTTTTATTCTTTGACACAATGCAACTTCTCCTAGTCATGATGCTAGATCAAAGAGGGGCAAGCATATACATCCTAAATTTACCACTAATTTCTTTCAAACTAATTTTCTCATAAATTAATTAAATAATTTATTATTTAATTAATTTCCTTCACCATTCATCATTATATAATTATTCCTATAGTTGACTAATTAAAACAATTAGCCTTAGTCCCCAAATCCTCCAACTAAATTAATTAATTAATTGATTTAGGCTAATTAATCTCCATTACTCTTTCTTCTAATATTTAGCTCCACATCATCATTAATCCTTAGCCTTTTAATCCTAGCTATTAAATCCATCTACTTGGATTAAAATATTATTTTTTCATCTCTTGCCATGTCTCCCCAATCTCCACCATGCTCCCACATGTGTAAGCATGATAAATCATCCCATTCCTTTCTCACATATGAATGATTATGCAATCTTTGAAGCATCTTTCACTTCCACATAAACCCACTTCATGCTCCTCAATGTGTGAGCATGCTAACTCATCCCATTATTTTCTTAAGCATGTGTGAGAATGCTAATCCTCCACCTCAAATTCTCACACATGTGTGAGAATTTCTCGCATACATGCATGAGAATTCTTAGCCTTTCCTCCTCACATTCCACTTGTTCTTTTCTCATCTAATCATAAACCATTGATCAAATCCCATCCTTTGATCTCAAGGACATTCCTCTCCCTTATCAAACTTGTCACAATTTTAGGAGTTGAATCCATGTGAATTTAATCCTAGCCCTTCATTTAGTTATAAATATTGACTTTCCATTTCCTCTTGATAAATATGTTTAATGAGAGGCCTCCTCTCCCATTTGAGAACAAAATTTTATGTTAATGTTGTAATTTAATTTTTGGGAGCTAATAATAATACCCTTATGTTGTCGACACCTAGTGTTAGAATTATCATGAGCATCCACATTTTGACATTGGAGATTATTCAAAAGCAAATGATGAAGGTATACATGTTTCTTTTGATTACTCATAGCTTTCATTTTTGTTGGTTATCTTTGTTTTTTTTTCTCTAATGCAAGTGTCATTATCCACTTGATATTTGGATTTTTTTTTGTATTGCCAATCTATTTTCTTGAGCTCATTTTGAAGATGCACACATTTATTTTCCAAAGTAAATATAATAATTAAGCAAATATAAAAGTCTATAAACTAAAGTCTATAACCTTATATTTTGTATAGCTTTTAATTGTTTTGTTTTGGGGATTGCACCGTAATTCAATACTTAGGTTTGAAATATCAAATTTTAAGGTAAATTTCTCATTATTCCACATTTATGTTAGACTACCAATACTTCATCACTAAAAATTATTATCACATACCATCCATGGTTATCTCCTCTAAGACTATCAAAACAAGGGTACTATTGTAAAATCATAAATTAATTTATAACAATAAAAATGTACCAACATACTTCAAATTGACAAATAATTTACATCATTTATTTTCAATCATGGAAACAATCAAATAATTCACATCAGTTATCTTCAATAATGGAAACAATCATACAAAGAGAAACAATCTTGAAGTGAAAGTTTCAGTCACATCTACAAAAATTTCACGTGCTTTACTTTTTTTGGTCTAAATATCAATGAAGAAAAAAACAATCATTATCTAGAAGAAAGATGGGACATTCAATTTTTATTATATAGTAATTTTTCTCATCGTGTTTACCAGTTTAATTTGTTTTATTTAAGATCTGTTATATTAACAATGTAATAAAAGAGAACTTAAAGATAATTATGATAGACATGAAAACTTTAAAAAAGATACGATATAACTCTTTTATGCTAGATTCAATGATTGAATTGATTTTATTTGTCGATACTTTTTTATAGCATCACTATAAATAAATTAGCGCTTTCTAACAATGATTTATTATGATCATAAAAACTACCAAATGTGTCCATTGTAGGTCTTACAGCATCTCTACTAATGCAGAGTCTAGTAAAGATCAGAGTGAATGTATGAGTCCAATAATTTCTCTTTTTAAATAACTATTTAAATAAAAAAAGTAAGTAATTGTAAAAAAGGACAAAAAGGAATACATGCATACAATAATAATGTCTTTATCTGGAAAACGTGCTGATAATAGGAGAAATGGTCTTTCAGCCATAACCCAACAATGAACTACAATCACAGACATTATTGTCCTATCATCTGTTTCTTTGTTTCTATTGGACGCTGGTTTATCTGTGACACTGGCTCTAGTGGAGGTCCCCTTCACAAGACATATTCCTACCCTGCAAGAGAAATATACCTACCATCCAAGAGATTACCTGTGTGAACAGAAAACTTGATAATATGGCAGTAATCTCAAAGAGCTGGAATGGGCTGAAACGATTTGGCATGAAAACCTAATATGCTGCTAATAACCTGGTTTTAAGAGAATCCTGTAGCTTAGCAGGGTCGACTTCTCTTATACCCTCTCTGAGAATGGCATGGAAGTAGAGATACACAAAGAAGTCGCTTGAAGAAAGCTGTGACATGTTTACATCAAGACCATGTTCTTCAACCTCCTTAATCACCGTCCAAAGGTGTCTCGGCCTTCTAATGCTACTGATGATAATTACAGACTCCCTTTCCTTCACCACCACATCTACCATAGTAACCTTCAATCTTTCCTTCACTGTTTTCTCACCTAGCTTTGCTTGAAAACACTCCCTCTTTCGTTTCACTTGGGTTAGTTCGTCCTGCAGTTCTTTAATGTAATTGCCAGCATCCTCCAGTAGACAGCATCTGTCAACCTACATCAATTCTCAGATAGAAAAAAACATAAAATAATCAGCTGTAGGAATAGGATATTTGTTCTGAAGTCAGATGGTGTTTGTTTCGAGAAAATTAGAAAACTGGCTTTGTAATTTTTACCTTTGGAAGAGTTGTTGGCATGAGAGATTCGAGTTTTGTATAGAAGTATTTCATTCGGTTCCTCCTCAACCTCTCTAGAACCGTTGCTCTTTCCCTATTTGTAGATTCAATTATATGTCTCAGTGCTCCCATGGCATCAGTTGATTTCATTTTCTTGGTTATATAATTCATTCGTGCCTGGGCTTCATCAGATGTAAGATTTCTAGACATAGTAAGGCCTGCAAAGTCTAAGTTATTTTTTCAGCCGGATGATAGCAAGGGTTGGTATTCAGTTCCATTTAGTTACACATATATGGCTACTTTAGGGTTGAGATAAGGAATCACGATATTTTTGATTTGATGGAGGATCAGACTTGATTGAAACATCATATGTAGCCCCGAGATTCCAGGGCTTCATATAATTTTTTAATGATGTACGTAGTCTCCTTGAGTGGGAAGTTAGCGAGCTATAAGATATTGTAAGATTATTCTTGAACATTATTGTCGAGTTCCTTTGGAAAGAAAAAGAAAAATATATTATTTAAGAACATAAAAATATATTTAAAAGATTTTGAAATAGTAACTAGTATAATCAAAATCTAAAGGACAAAAATTCAATGAGGTTTGTCATAATGCTTCTTAAAAGATTAAAGGATATTATTAAGCTAATAAAGATACTATGAAACTAGAATGATCAAAACAGATCATTATGCAAGAGATAAAAAACTTTAAAGACAAAGTAGAAGACAAGGACTCCCAATCTGTAACATTCCAATTACAATTAACAATAGGTGCTCACTTGATTAAATAGTCTACAACAACATTCTATTCTCTAGGAATACAAATAAAAGAGATGGAATCAATTGTTCATGAAAGGTGAAGAATTTGTTGTGCAAAAAAAGCCAACCTCCAAGAAAACTCATAAAAACTCTCATTATTTAGAAGAGAGACAAAAATCATGAAGTCCATCTCATAGATTATCCTCTTCAAACCCACCTCATAGGATTTCTCAAAAGCCACAAGGATGACATAAGCCTACATCTAATTACTAATTCCAAACCTTGTAGAAAAAGAGAAAAAGTAGTGAAGCAAGCCATTATTGTCTCACCCAACTTCACCAATTCTCATTGCACCAAATTGTTGCAAGAAGAACCATGAATATTAATTTTGAGAAAAAATGGAAGAGAGGATTATTTACCTACTCTATTAACTTTATTAGAAGATTTAATTCTAGATATAGAATGAGTACAGCCAACCAAATGACCCAAATCTAATTTCCTTAGAATCTAAATATCACAAGAAGTTAATATTACATCAACATAAAAAATTAGCCACCAAATTTTCTTTTATTGATGATAAAATCTACTGCTAGACATACCCAATATGACTCTAACAACCTTGAAAGAGTTGACAACTTCTTTCCAACCAAAGTTTCCAAAGAATAAAGACATGGATAAAAACATAGGCCACCCAAAAGTAAAGAGGTAGAAGTATTACGACATCCCAAACTAGACTAAAATTCAAATAGAGAAGTAACAAAAACAAGAGGTTGGTTCAAGGTTTTCCTCCACTACCTCTAGATAACCTTAGAAAAAGAGCACGAAAAAAATGAGTCACAAAATTCTCATCAACCTCATAGAGAACACAATTAGAAAGACCTCAGAATCCATTATTGCTTATTTTTCCCATGTAAGATATTTATTTTGATAAAGTATCCAAATAAAGAAATTACATTTAGGCCAAAAGAAGTTACTCTTGATTATTTTCCACTAGGGAAAACCCATATACCTATATTTTTCATCTTCTCTAATATGATACTCATGAAAAACTACATAAACCTCCTTAAGATCACAAACCCAAGGAAAATCACTAATTTCCTCTTGAGAACAAGGATAATCTACCAAAATGGAAGATAGGGCCACTTAAGCATCTACATCTCCACATGAGGCCAATGACTTAGATCCTCCAATTACAAAATACAAAATTTATCCTCTTAGCAACAATCTCTAAAGTTTGATGCTTTAGACTAGCTGACATCCAAAAAGACTTTACTCAAAGGAATCATATGGGGAAAGGAGGTGAGAATTGGAGATTGATTATCCCACAAATCTATCCAAAAAGAGCACTAAGGAAAGAATTAAAACCCATAAGAGGCCTTGTTGAACGAATAATGTACCCATCTTAATGGTATTCCAAATCATTGAGTGTTTCTACATCAAACCCATCCTCAAAACCTCAGTAGTAGAAAAACCTCAAATATTTATAGCTTATATTTTTGTCTCTTTATTTATCATGCTACACATCATCTCCAATAAATTGTAGTAGTCAAATCTAGAAAAATAGAATCAATTTATTTAACCATATTCTTACTACTCTCAAATTCCTACACAGCTTCAAAAAGGTCATCCTTTAAGATGCTTAATATTTCTTGAAAAAACTTACTAAGAAAGTCACCAAGGCTGTAAGATTCACCTTTTTTCATTTCAATTCTATTCCAAATCCTTAAGAAGAATAGGTCTCATATTCAAACCATTCATTTTATAAATAGCTAGAGTAAGGATGCAACTAAAATAACCCTTTCCTCATCCATAACTATTAGACTCATATCCTAAAAAATATAAGATAAATGATATACAAATTATCTTTTCATATCATGATGCAAGAGCACCCAATAGTGTATGGGGAAATCTTGCAGCACCAAGAAAAATCCTTTTTCCTTATTTTATTTAATTGTTTTGAGTCCAATGATGGCACTTAAGGGGTGTTAGAGAGTTAAAATTCAAAAAAGGTAAAAAATGACCACTTACTATTTTTGTAAGTCAAACTAAACAAACTCAAATAGACCTAAAAATTTACACCAAAGAGCAACACTGGAAAACATATTCGATGGTAGAAGAATCATCTCAATATCCTATACTATTTGGGAGATGTTAAAGTTTTTTTCTCAAGAATTTCTCTAATAAAACTTCAAATTCAAATTTGAAAACATTAGAAGCCTAAAAAATGCTCAAAAAATGGATAAAATAATCTTTAGACTATTTTGATGTTGTAGATTTTTTTTGAGAGCTTTCCAACAATATATTATAATAGAAAATTGGACACTTGAGTCAAAAGTTATGGCTTTGGGAAGCTACCCCACTAAAAAGTGAATTTTAGTAATTCTTAGGTGAGAAATCAAACAGTTGGGATTTTTGTGCTAAAAAAAGGGAAAGTTACACTTTCCAAAAAATTCTAAGGTAGTTATTAGTGTCAAATAAAGGGTTGAGTGGAGGTTAGAAGATGTGGTTCCATTAGTGCAGATTGTGGCTCTGAATAATAGATTTTATTTACATAATTTATTTTGTTGTAATGAATCAAGCCCATGTGGCCATAACATTGTTGAAAGGCACAAGACAATAGAGAGGGGGGGTGAATCATTTGTCACCAATCATATCCACAAATCTCAAACAATCATTAACTCCATATCAACTATAATCTGTTATTAAGTATGAGCATGAAGTGCAAATAGAATAAAGCAATATCAACACAAGAAACACCAAATTTACGTGGAAAACCCAATAAGGGAAAAACCGTGGTGAGGATTAACTCACAATATAAAGTTATAGCAAAACCAATTACAAAGAGGCTCACTTCCAAAGGGCTCACTACCCAAGAAGGAGGTTACTACCTACAGATACAAAAGATAACATAAAATCCACCATAGCAAATTACACACATCTGTAGCCTTGATCAAAGAATTATAGACACCATAAGCTCACTGCTTTTAGGAGTTAGAGATATTAAAGTACTACTACCTTAACTCAATTTCGCACACTCTTGCTTCTCAAACTTGTGGATTTTTCTTACATCCAATCCTTAACATCTCACCTTGTGTTTATACCATCTTCAACCTTAGAAACATTCTCCAACATTGAGTACACATCCTTCATATTACAAATTCAAATTAGGTCGCAACTCAACATTCCTGTGGTGGAAGAGAATTAGAGTGAACCAAACCAACGCTTAACCAAGACCCAAAACAACATCTTAGATCAATCACATGCTTCCTCAATTGGTAGTACTTAACCTTCACATGACGTGTAAACACCAAGTCAACCAAACCCAATGAAAAACACAAATGAACTTTGAAGTACATGCTTCCAGAACAAGAAGATAACATGCAGACCACATAACACATTTCATCATACACTGGAATACATTTCAGATACCTTCAGACTCATCCACAACTAATGCAACAACCTTCATAATTAGAATACTTTCCATCAGTCCATCCAGACTGTATAGACACACAAAAACTCTGAAACTCATCTTCTGGAGCACCAAACCATGAATGATTTTGATAGAGCACATATAAAATTATTACAAACCATCTTCCAGATCCACAAGGCTAGAAACAAACCAATGGAGGACTGCGAAGTAGATACATTTCTCCTAGTCACAAACAAACAACACTGCCAAAGTAGTTCACACACCCGTGAACACAACTTTCACTCTCCATCAAACTAAAATATCTAATCCAGGATATGCCACCCAAGGATTCCCTTAAACAACACTTCAGCACCCCAAAAGCATAGGATCAACACATAAGAAATGCAGAGCAGAAACTAGAGCACATTCTAAACACACACAATTTAGTCTTCACTATTTCTCAAAATCACTTGGCAACTCATCATATCAGCACACCTACAACACCATAAAGATATCTCCATGTACTCACAACATATCTACTATATCTCAACTATACATGCACAACCTACAATCACTTGTTTCCTTTCTCTACAACAACCTATGTTGTGTTGACATCAATGAAAACATTAATGACAACACCACCATACTCATTCATACTTGCAACAATCTCCACCTTTTTCATTGATGGCAACACATGATATGAAAAACCACCAAAGACACAAAACACAATCTCTTTTATTGTCTAAATTAGACATCCTACACAACATTCTTGCACTCTCAATTGGACTTTCAACTTTTTCTTTTTCACATGAACCTTTGTCTTTTTTACATGACTCTCTCTCCCCCTTTGACATGAATGGAAAAGAACAAAAGTATGATCACTCTCCCTGAGGAGTGCACCCACATCTCATACTCCAACAATGATGCTTTCTACTCCCCCTGAGGAGTAGACCCTTTCATCAGTCTAGATAAATGAAGAATATGTAGATCCACTAGACTGATGCACCTCCATGTGCACCTAGTTCAAAGAAGGAGGGCCAATAAGCCCCAAATTCTCCCTGAGATACTCAAAATTATCATAAACAAAAGATCCTTAGTAAATATATCTACAATATGATACTTTTTAGACACATACTCCAGCCTGACTTCATTCTCTAATACCTTCTCTCTTAAGAAATGATATCTAATAGATATTTTCTTTGTCCTTGAATGCATTACTAGATTATTTGAAATATTTATTGCACTTGTATTGTCATAGAAGATAGGGATAGGCTCATCACATATCACTCCTATATCCTTTAATGTTTGCTTCATCCATAATACCCATGTGCAACAAGATGCTGTTGCAATATAATCCTCTGCAGTGGATAAAGAAACTGAATCCTATTTCTTGCTTAGCCATGAAACCAATCTTCCTCCAAGAAAGAATGCACCACCACTTGTACTCTTCTAGTCATCCACACAACCAACCCAATCTACATCAGTGTAAGCACTCGGTGAAATCAATATCGTTAGGATACCATAGGCCATAATCCAGAGTGTCTTTTAGATATCTGAATATCCTTTTAACAACTGTAACATGTGCTTCTTTAGGTTCTACTTGAAATTTGGCAACCAAACATATGTCATTCATGATATCTGGTCTAGTAGTAGTAAGATATAACAATCCACCAATCATAGATCTGTATATGCTCTGATTAACTTTAGGAGATTCATTACTTTACTCTATTTGTATCCAATCACCATAGGGGTACAAACCAGTTTGGAGTCATCCATTCCAAACTTATTCATCAACCCTTTGACATACTTTTATTGTGAAATGAATATTCCCTTATCAGTTTGATTCACTTGAATTCCAAGGAAGACATTCAACTCACCAATCATAGACATTTCAAACACTTTTTGCATCTCCTCTGCAAATCTATTACACATACCCTCATTTCCTCTAAAGATAATATCATCAACATACAAAACCATTATCATCATTTTGTTTCCTTCAACCTTAAATAGAGATTACTATCTACGGAGCCTTCACCGAACCCTTGCCATGTCAAATATCTATCCAACCTTGAATACCATACTCTAGGAGCATGTTTAAGTCCATACAATTCCTTTTTCAACTTATAGACCATGTCTAATTTACTTGATAACTGAAATCCCTCTGGTTGTTCCATGTACACCTCTTCTTCCAATTCTCCATTCAGGAATGCAGACTTAACATCCATTTGATATACCTTGAAATATTTGTGAGCAAAAAATTCCAAAAACATCCGAATAGCCTCCATTCTTGCCATCGGGGAAAATGTCTCCTAGAATTCTATTCCTTCAACCTGTGAATAACCTTTGCATACAAGTCTTTCTTTGTTTCTTACTACTTCACCATTCTCATTCAACTTATTCCTAAACACTCACTTTGAACCAATTCACATGTCTGATATTTCTCTATCTATTGCAATTCCTCTTTCATTTCTCTAACCCAATTCTCATCTTTACACATGCTTCACACACTGATTTAGGTTCTATCTTGGAAAGTAAACATAGATTTACCTCAACTGCTACCACTTTGCTTCTTGTCTTCACACCTTCACTGTTGTCTGCAATTATCTATTTTTTAGGATGACTTTTTTATACATATTTTGGAGTCTTAGAAGTAGGTTCTGGAGCTTCTTCTTCTTCCTTGTTCTCTTCTTGTACTTTTCCATAGATAGGCTCATCTAGTTCAACTTCACTTATTTCAACTGGTCTATGCATATCTTCATCAACTTTTACATTTGCACTCTCAAGAATATTTCTCAATCTTTTATTGAAGCATATATAAGATTTGATATTAGTTGAATATCCAAGGGAAATACCTTCATCACATATTGCATCAAACTTTCCATGGTTCTCATCATCTCTTTTAATATAACATCTACTTCCAAACACCTTAAAGTACTTAACAATTTAGGAATCTTGCAAGTCCATAGTTCATAAGGAGTCTTTGTGCTATTACCTCTAATTTGAACTCTGTTAAGAATATAAACAGTAGTGTGGATTGCTTCTCTCCAGTATACATCAGGTACATTTTCCTCTTTCATCATAGTCCTTGCAGCCTCTTGAATAGTTTGGTTTCTCCTCTCTACAACTCCATTCTGTTGAGGAGTTCTAGGAGCAGAAAAATGTCTCTTTATACCATGCTCTTCACAAAATGTATTAAACTCACTGGAAGTAAATTCTCCACCTCTGTAAAACCTTAAACATTTTATTCTCAGGTTTACTTCATTCTATACCCTAGCCTTGAACACTTTGAATCTATCCAGAGCTTGAGATTTCTCCCTAAGAAAAGTAACCCATGTCATTCTAGAATAATCATCAATCAACAACATGAAATACCTGTCACCAATAAGACATCCTATTCAAATTGTGCAACCACAGAGGTCTGTATGAACCAATTCCAGCATTCTAGTAGTTGATTTCTCTTTTCCTTTAAAACTGCATCTTGTTTGTTTTCCCAACTGACAACTTTTGCAAATAGTATTGGTAGGCTTTGTGATTTTAGGTAGATCCCATACAACTTCTCTTGCATAAATCTTGATCAGATTATCAAATTTTACATGTCCCATCCTCTGGTGCGATAGAAAACTTTCATTAACTAGAGATACAAGACACTGACCATCAACACCCTTAAGCTGATAAATGTTCCCATATGTTCTTCCTACAACTACCATAGTTCCAAACCCTTTTCTAACCTCATAGGTGTTATCTTGAATCATAGGCTTGAATCCTTTGCTACACATTTTTCCAACACTCAAAATATTATTCCTTAAGCCCTTAACATAATAGACATCATCAATACCATGTTTTCCATCAAAACTAATTGTTCCTTTTCTAACAATATTTGCACTAGAATCATCTCCAAACATGACTAATCCACCATCATACTTTTTAAGTTTAGTAAACTTACTCTTGTCTCTGATCATATGATTTGAATAGCCACTGTCAATCACCCAATAGTCTTTTTCTTGTATAGCATGAAAGGTAGTAACCAAAGTACCTTCCATCTCATCCTTCTTGTTCTCTGAATCACTTTCCCTTGCACATCTTCTAGAGTTAGTAGACATTGGTTTATTCTCTAAGGTTAAAAACAAGCACTCATCATTATCACCCTCAAAATAAGATTCATCATTAGAAATTCTAGCATCTTCTCTAACATAGTACAATCTCTTGAATTTCTTATCCTTTTTGTCTCTATTATCTCTGTTCTTTTCGTTTAGAGCTCTATTTGGACATCTTGAAGCATAGTGACCAATATTTCCACAACTGAAACAATTAAAAGGTAACATACCTTTGTACTTACCGATACCTTTCTTCAACTTCCTTGTAAAATTTCTTCCAACTCCTCTAATCCTTCACTATCCAGATCATATTCTATATTAGTGGCTTTGAAGGTTGTTTCTATTTTCTCCTTTTCTTTTCCAAATTTCCTCATTTCAAATGCAGTCAAGGTGCCAAACAACTGCACTTTAGTGAACTTCTTAGGATCATACACTTTCTTAATAACTAAAAATTTATCATTGTAACTCTTCGGTAGGGTCATCAAAATCTTCTCCATTACATCTTCATCTGTCAGAGTACCACCTTGATTTTTTACTTCATTTACTGCAATATCAACCCTCTAAAAAATAGCTTGCAATATATTCACCTTCTTCCATTTTCAAGTTCTCGTATATGCGCTTAGCTGTTAGCTTCGTTGAAAATTTCACTCTATCATTTGCTTCATAGATATCTTCCAACTTTTTCCAAACAACATAATTAGTGCCCAAAGAAATACATTTTGTTCACTTAGTCTTAGATAAAGCACTATAGATTGCATACCTTGCTTTTTCATTTTCCTCATAGGAAGAAATCTCATTTACAGAAGAAGGACCACTTATCGGTACAACATATTTTGTCTCAACATCTTTCCAAGTCTTGTAACCAAGAGAGATCAAGTAACCTATCATCTGCACTTTCCTCTCACTGTAGTCAAATCCATCAAACATAGGGATTGATAATTTGTGCACCATAAAATCTACCTCAATCGGTTAAGCTCTTCTCTAAGGAACCAAAGCTCTAATACCAATTGTTGAAAAATGCAAGACAACTAAGAGGGGGGTGAATTAGTTGTCACCAATCACATCCAAAAATCTCAAACAATCATTAACTCCACATCCACTATAATTTGTTATTAAGTATGAGCATGAATTGCAAACCAGAAAAAGAAATATCAACACAAGAAACACCATATTTACATGGAAAACCCAATAAGGGAAAAACCATGGTGAGGATTAACTAAAATATAAAGTAATAGTAAAACTGATTACAAAGAGGCTCACTACCAAAGGGCTCACTTCCTAAGAAGGAGGCTCACCGGATATAGATAGGACTCACTATCCAACATGGAGGCTCATTGTCCAACAGGGAGGCTCACTGTCCAATAGGGAGGCTCACTGTCAAATAGGGAGGCTCACTATCTATAGATACAAAAGATAACAAAAAATCCACCAAAACAAATTACACACATCCATAGCCTTGATCATAGAATTGCAGACACCATCAACTCACTCCTTTTAGGAGTCAGACACATTAAAGTACTATTTCCTTAACTCAATTTCACACACTCCTACTTGTCACACTTGTGGCTTTTTGTTACATCTAATTCTTAACATCTCACCTTGTATTTATACCATCTTCAACCTTAGAAATATTCTCCAAGGTCGGCTACACATGCTTCATATTAAAAATTAAAATTAGGTTGGCAACTAAATATTCTTCGGTGGAAGAGAATGAAAGTAGACCAAACCAACACTTAATCAAAACCCAAAACAACATCTCAAATCAATCACATGCTTCCTCAATTGATACTTAACCTTCACATGACATGTAAACACCAGGTCGGCTAAACCTAACGAAAAACACAAATGAACTTTGAAGTACATTCTTCCATAATGAGAATAAAACGTGCAAATCAGATAACATGCTTCACCATACATTGGAACAAATCTCAGATACCTTCAGACTCATCCGCAGCTAATGCAACAACCTTCATACACATAATACTTTCCATTAGTCCATCCAGACAATACAAACACACATAGAAAATTTGAAACTTGTCTTCTAGAGCACCAAACCATGAACACTTTTTATAGAGCATAGATAACATTATTACAAACCATCTTCCATATCCGCAAGGCCAAAAACAAGCTAGCAGAGGACTGTGGAGTAGATAAATTTCTCCTAGTCATAGACAAACAAAATTGTAAAACCAGTTCACACACCAATGAACACAACTTTCACTCTCCATCAAACCAGAAGCTCTGATCCAGGATATGTCACCCAAGGATGCCCTTAAGTAGCACTTCAAAACTGTACAAGCATAGGATCAACACAAAAGAAATGTGAAGCACAAATCAATGGAAACATTAATGACAACACCACCATACTCATTCATACTTGAAACAAGCATTATAATTTCTAAATTTGTAGTTTCATTTTCTGAAAGTAATTGAAAGTGGTTTATTTTCTATCATGCATTTTTTGTGTTGATATATGTTGTGTTTTGTGTGAGTGTTGGGGTAGAGGAGCCCCTCATCATATCCTAAGATGAAGACAATTGAATTCCTTGAGATAATGTAATAGATGAGATAATATTAATACTTCTCATTTCTTTAACTAAATTATGGAAAAGGGAGATAATTTGATCCCCCTCATAGAGCTAATTCATTCTTAAATTTTCCTTCCAAAAAATATCCTTCCAAGGTTATCAAAACCAACTTTTTTCCATTTTTTAATCTTGAACTTAACAAATTGAAGCCTTTTAAAAATTGAATACATTGTAGTACAAATGAGGGTTCTTTTTCCAACTATAGTACTACCATACTACCATGTTCTTATGTCTATATTGTTGCAAGTATAAGCAAGTTTTGTGGTGTTTTCATTAATGTCAACATAGTTCAGAATGTTGTAGATTGTGCATGTATAGTTGAGATGCTATTGAGATGTTGTGAGTACATGGAGCTATCTTTATGATGTTGAATTGATGGGTTTCCAAGTTCTTTTGAGAAAATTAATAAAGAGAGAAGTCAAAGTTATGTATGTGTTCATAATGTGCTTCGGTATGTGCTCCACATTACTCCTATTTCGATCCTATGCTTGTATAGATCTAAAGAGTTGTTGTTGATAATATGATGGTGATATCTACGGATTTGTCATCTCTCGTTTATTGGAATGTGAAAGTTGTGTTCACCTGTGTGTGATCTCTTCTGGCAGAAGTTAGTTGTCTATGGACTAGGAGAAATATTTCTACTTCGTAGTCCTCTGTTGTTTTGTTTCAGATCTTGCAGATCTAGAGTATGTTGTGTAAAGGTGTTCTTTGGGTTCTAGAAAAAGTGTTTGTGGTTTGGTGATCTAGAAGTTGAGTTTTAGAATTATTGTATGTGTTTGCACAAGTCCGGATGGACTGATGGAAGGAGTTCTATCTTCAAAATTTGTTACACTTGTTGTAGATGTATTTGAAGGAACCTGAGATGTGTTCTCCTATATAATGAAGTGTGTTACGTCGTTTGCTTGTTATCTTCTTGCTGGGAAGCATGTACTTCAATGTTCATCTATGTTTTCATTAGGTTTGGCCAACTTGGTGTTTAGGCTTCATATGGAAATTAAATTTGATTAAGGAAGCAAGTGGTTGATCCAAGACATTATTTTTGGTCTTGGTTAAGTGTTTAATTGGCCCACTCTTATTCCTTTCCACCATGGTAATGTTGAGTTGCCAACCTAATTTGAATTTATGAAATGAAGCGTATGTGGCCAACCTTGGAGAATGTTTCTAATGTTGAAGATGGTATAAATGCAAGTTAAGTTGAAAATATTTAGATGATGCAAAGTAACGAAGTAAGCCACAAGAGAAGAGAAAAGTTGTGTGAAAGTGAGTTAAGGAAATAGTACTTCATTGTGTTAGATTCTTGAAAGTAACGAGCTGAAGGTTTCTGTAATCTTCTGATCAAGGCTACGGATGTGTGCAAATCTTTGTGGTGGATCTTTTGTTCTCTTTTGTATCTATAGGCAGTGAGCCTCCTTTTAGGACAGTGAGTCCTTTCTATAGGAAGTGAGCCTTTGTATTCAATTTTTCTATCTCTTTATATTGTGAGTTAATCCTCACTGTGGTTTTTCCCTCATTGGGTTTTCCATGTAAAATCTAGTATTCTATGTGTTGATTTTTCTTTCTATTATCTTCATTTCATGTTCATACATAATAAAAAAAAATGTGGTTGTGAAGTTAATAAGTGTTGAAGTTTTGAGTTTAATTGGGTGGCAACTGATTCAACCCCCTCTCAATTTTCCTATGCCTTTTAACAATTGGTATCAGAGCTTTGGTTCCTTGGTGTTGAGCTTAACTACTTAAGGAAGATCCGATGGAGCATAAGTTAGTGATCCCTATGTTCGATGGATTCGATTACAGTGATTGGAAAGTGCAAATGAGAGGATATATTATTTCTTTTGGTTACAAGACCTAGAAGACTATTGAGATGAAGTATTTTTCTCCAACAAGTGGTCTTACTACTACAGACAAGGTTTTTTCTTATGAGGAGAATGAGAAGGTGAGGTATCTATTTTCAGTGCCTTGTCTAAAACTAAGCAAACTATGGTCCTTTCTTTAGACACTGCTTATGAAATTTGGAAGAAGTTGGAAGATCTTTATTAAGGAAATGATAGAGTGAAATTGACAAAGAAGCTAATGGAAAAGCACATATATGAGAATTTAAAAATGGAAGAAGGTGAAGATTTTGTAAGCTATTTCTAGAGGGTTGAACTTGTAGAAAATGATCTTAGGAATCAAGGGGGTAAACTAACTGATGAAGATATAATTGAGAAGATCCTAATAACCCTAACTAAGTGTTATAGTATAAGATCTCATTATTGAAGAGATGTATTATCCCAAGAAGTATACTAAAGAAGAGCTATTTGGGTGCCTTGACATCATTTGAGATGAGAAAGTTTGGAAAGAAAGAGGAACAGAAAGAAACAACATTTAAAGCAACAAAGAGTGAGGATGATCTAGATAGTGATCGTTTTGATGAGTTGGAAGAAAATTTTATGAGGAAGTTGAAGAAAGGTACCGGTAAATATAAAGGTATGTTTCCCTTTAAATTTTTCAGTTGTGGTAATATTGGTCATTATGCTTCAAGATGTCTGAATAGAGTTGTACATAAGAAGAAAAAGGATCATAAAGATAAGGATAGAAAGGATAAGAAATATAAGAAGTTGTATTATGTTAAAGAAGAAGCCAAATTTTTTGATGATGAATCTGATTATGAGGTTGATGATAGAGAATTCTTGTTTTTAGCCTTGGACAATAAATCTGTTTCTACTAACCATGGAAAATGTGCAAGAAAAAATGTTTCAGAGAACAAAAAGAATGAGATGGAAGGTACTTTGGTGACTGCCTTTCATGCCAGACATGATGAATACTACTGGGTGATTGATAGTGGATGTTCTAATCACATGACCATAGATAAAAGTAAGTTTACTAAACTTGAAAAGTATGATGGTGGTTTGGTCATGTTTGGTGATGATTCAAGAGCAAAGATTGTTGGGAAAGGTACAATTAGTTTTGATGGAATACACAACACTGATAATGTATATTATGTACAGGGTTTTTAGAGGCATAACCTTTTGAGTGTTGGAAAGATGTGTAGGAATGGTTTTAAGCTTGTGTTTTAGGATAATACCTATGAAATTAGAAAAGGATCTAGATATATGGTTGTTGCTGGAAAGGAAACTCATGGAAACATCTATCAACTTAAGGGTGTTGATGGTTAGTGCCTTGTATCTCAAGTCAATTAAATTTGGTTGTGGCACCAGAGAATGGGACATGTAAACTTTGATAATCTGGTCAGGATCAGCTCAAGAGATGTTGTCAGAGGTCTGCCTAGAATCACAAAGCCTACTAATACTATTTACATAAGTTGTTAGTTGGGGAAACAAACAAGATGTAGTTTTAAGGGAAAAGAGAAATATACTACCGAAATGCTGGAATTAATTCATACTAACCTATGTGGTCCAACTAGAACATGAAACCTAAATGGTGACATGTATTTCATGCTCCTTATTGATGATTATTCTCAAATGACATGGGTTGCTTTTCTTAGAGAAAATACTTGGGCTCTGGATAGGTTTACGGTGTTCAAAGCAAGAGTGGAAAATGAAGTAAACCTAAGAATCAAATGTTTGAGATCTGATAGAGGTGGAGAATCCACTTCTGGTGAATTTAATACATTTTGTGAACAACATGGCATAAAAAAGATAGTTTTCTACTTCGAGAACCCCTCAGTAGAATGGAGTAGTTGAGAGGGAAAACTAGATGGTATAGGAAGCTAGAAGAACCATGATGAAAGAATCAAATGTATCAAATGTGTACTAGAGAGAGGCAATACACACTGCTGTTTATGTTCTCAACAGAGTTCAGATTAGAGGCAACAACAAAAAGACTCCTTTTGATTTATGCACTGGTAAGACTCCTATTGTGAAGTACTTTAAGGTATTTAGAAGCAGATGTTACATTAAAAGAGATGATGAAAATCTTGGAAAGTTTGATGCTAGATGTGATGAAGGAATTTTTCTTGGGTACTCTACTACTAGCAAAGCATATAAATGATTCAATAAAAGATTGAGGAGGATTGTTGAGAGTGCTAATGTGAAAGTTGATGAGGACATGCACATACCTATTAAGCTAAGTGAATTCGAACCTGATGATCCTATCTGTGGACATGTACCTAAAGAAAATAAGAAGGAAGAAGAAGAAGAAGAAGAAGAAGAAATCCTGAAACCTATTGTTAAGACTCCTAAGTATGTGCAAAAGAATCGTCTGGAGAAAAAAATAATTGGAGACAAGAGTGAAGGTGTGTAGACTACAAGCAAAGCAACAACTAAGGTAAACCTATGTTTACCTTCTAAAATATAACCTAAGTCTATGTGTGAAGCATGTGAAGATGAGAGTTGGGTTAGAGCTATGAAAGAAGAGTTGCAGCAAATAGAGAAGAATCAAACAAGGGAATTAGTTCCTATACCTATGAATAAGAATGTAATTGGTTCAAAATGGGTTTTCTGAAATAAGTAAATGAAAATACGGAAGTTATAAGAAACAAAGAAAGACTTGTATGCAAGGGATACTCACAAGTTGAAGGCATATATTTTGAAGAAACATTTTCCCTTATGACTAGAATGGAACCTATCAGGATGTTTTTGGCATTTTCTACCCACAAGGACTTCAAAGTATATCAGATCGATGTCAAGTCAGCATTTCTAAATGGTGAATTGGAGGAAGAAGTGTACGTGGAACAACCTGAAGGATTTCAGTTATCAAAAAAACCTGAGATGGTCTGTAAGTTGAAGAAGGCATTGTATGGAATGAACCAAGCTCCTAGAGCTTGGTATACAAGATTGGACAAATACCTAACACAACAAGGTTTCAGCAAAGGCTCTGCTGACAACAATATTTACTTCAAAGTGCAAGGTAATAAAATGTTGATAGTGGTAGTTTATGTTGATGATACCATATTTGGTGGAAATGAAGGCATGTGTAAGAGATTTGCAAAAGAAATACAAAAAGAATTTGAAATTTCCATGATTGGTGAGTTGAATATCTTTCTTGGTCTTCAATTAAATCAAACTGATAAGGGGATATTCATTTCACTATTGAAATATGTGCAAGAGTTGCTGAAGAACTTTGGAATGGATGAAACCAAACCTTTTAGTACTCCTATGATAACTGGATGTAAGCTGAGTAAAGATGATGAATCTGCTAAAAATGATCAGAGCAAATATAGATCTATGATTGGTGGGCTATTGTATCTTATTGCTACCAAACTAGATGTTATGCATGTAGTATGTTTAGTTTCTAGATTTCAAGCAGATCCTAAAGAGGCACATGTTACAACAATAAAGAGGATATTTAGATATCTTAAAGGTACACCAGATTATGGCCTATGGTTTTCTAAGGGTGTTGATTATAGCTTGAGTGCTTATACTGATGTAAACTGGGTTGGTTGTGTGGATGACTAGAAGAGTACCAGTGGAAATGCTTTCTATCTTAGCAGAAGATTGGTTTCTTGGTTGCATAAGAAACAAGACTCAATTTCTTTATCCACTACAGAAGCAAAATATATTGCTGAAACATCCTATTGCACATAGGTTCTATAGATGAAGCAAACTTTGAAAGACATTGGAGTGATATGTGATGAGCCTATTCCTATTTTCTGTGACAACACAAGTGCTATAAAAATTTCAAAGAATCCGGTGATGCATTCAAGAACAAAACACATATCTATCATATATCATTTCCTAAGAGAAAAATTATTGGAGAATGAAGTAAGGCTGGAGTATGTGTCAACAAAGGAACAAATTGAAGATATATTTACTAAGGCTCTTCCAAAGGATACTTTTGAGTATCTTAGGGAGAGGTTGGGGGCCATTGGCCCTCTGTACTAGGTGAACATGAAGGTGCATCAATCCAGTGAATTCACAGATTCTTCATTTATCTGGACTGATGAATGGGTCTACTCCGCAGGGGGAGTAGAAAAGTTTTTCATTGTTGCAGTATGAGTTGAATGGGAAAATGTAGACACATAAAATTGACCCAGGCCCGCAAAATTTATTTTCTCCATATTTCTTCTCAACATAATTAAAATATTTAATTATGTCCTATAATCCAAATTTAACTGTTAATTAAATAATTCTGTGTTATTTAATTAATGCATATCTTTTATTCCTCATGACTATTTAAATAAATAAATTACATTTATTTTTATTTAAATACGTCACTAATTTCCTATGTCCCTCTATGCTTAAATAAATTCCTAAATTTATTTAATTATTATCTTTCTACTATTTCCTCCCGATTATTTAAATAAATAAAATTTATTATTTATTTAAATACGTCATTAATTCCTTATGTCTTCCTATAACTAAATAAATTCTTATAATTTATTTAATTATTCTCCACATCAAATTTCCTTCTAATTTTAAATAAAATCACTTATTTAAAATTTCCCACTTTCTATCTTTCCCACTAAGTAAATAATTGAAAATAATTATTTACTATCACATGACCGCACCACTTTTGAATTAAAATTAATTTTTAATTCAAAAGGACAACTCAGTCTTTAAAATCAAATAATTTTAAATTATTATTTGATTCTCCAACAGTCTCTTTTTCTGTGCCTAATATCTTCTTGTCACATTCTTTCTTGTCCATTGATTTTATTTTTCTAAAATTAAATCATAGCCACCCATTTCAAATTTTACCCTACTGCTGCCCTAACCCTAATTGCTAATTGTCACATTTAATTTCAGCCTTTGATCTTAGGGAATTTCTCAACTTTCAATCTTGGCCATTCATCCAAAATGGACTTTTCTATAAAAAGGAAATGTCAACCTCATTTTGTCACTTCATGCTTGACTACTTTAGCTTTAGACTCTAGGCTTGCTTGCAATTTTTGAGTAAATTTGCAACAATAGTACAATCCTTCAATGATTGCTTAGGGCTTTGTAATAGATCAATAGTTTCTCATCAAAATCTGAGGGCAAACATCATTTTGCAGCAAATGGAGAAGGGAAATGAAGGTCAATTATGGAGTGCATGAGGGCTGTTCGGTGAAGCTTTTCCTTTGTTTTATGCTATTTTACTCTATTGTACTTCATTTTTTAGCTAGGGTTTCATTTATGCATTTGATTTAATGCTAACCTAGATTTTTACTTTAGTTACATTAGTGAACCTGACTTTAAAAACTTTTCCGTACGGCATTTTCATCAATTTTTGTAGGTATAGGTACAAAACGCCACAAACACAACTTTTTGAGTAGCATTTGATGTGTTGCGATGCATTTTTATTTGAGAGTGACACATCCACAATTTTGAGATGCATTTGACATCTTGAACAACAAATTTGACTTGTTGCAACACATCTCCTAATACGAACGATGCATCTATGGTTGTAATGCATTTGACAGGCAAAGCAACACATTTTCCTGTTGTAGGTTTACTCCCAATTTTTTATAATATTTTCCATTTTTCTCTTTTTGGCTTTAATAGGTTAGGGATTTTTGGTTATTGATCTATTGTTGGTAGCATGTGGCAAGCTAGGAGGAGATACTAACCCTTGTTTTGTTGTTGATTTTACAAAGATTTTTTCAATCGTGACATGTTGGAGGGAGAAGAAAATCGAGTTAATGCCACTTGGCTCAAGGCAAAGGACATGTAAGAGGATTTTAATGCCTTGTTGGAGGGACAAGTCCCTTTTGGGGGGAGATTTTCAAATTTGAGGAATATTCCCATTTTCATTCCTTTTTGAATAAAAATAGAGATTTAATAAATCAATTAAATGGATTTTCATGTGCATGTTGCAAAATCTAGAGGATTTGAGTGATTAGTGTTAGCATTAATCATGATTTGATTAATTTTAATGGAAGTTAGCTGATTTGACATTGTGATTTAGTTTCTAGGATTTAAATAAATCAAAATAAGAGGAATAATGATTTAGACTTAACTAAATAAAGTTTGATTTATTTAATTAAAGAGGATTGTGTTAGATTTAAATCAAATAAAGATTAATTTATTTAATTTAAAGGAGAAGACATTAGGACTGGTTGATGATTTAATTAAATAAAATTGATTTATTTAATTAAAGAGGAAATGTTATGATTTAATAAAAAAAGCTTGATTTATTTAAATAAAAGAGGACATCAGGATTAATTAAACAAAATGATTTATTTAATTAATAGGAGATAGTGATTTAATTAGATAAAATTGATTTATTTAATTAAAAGATGAAATATGATGAATTTAATCAAATAAAGATTATTCAATTAAATGGTTAGTAAAGGATTGAAGACAAGCTGGTGTTAGTAAATCAAGATCAGGTGTATAGGACCAATCAGTATTTTTTATGTGTCTTCATTTTGCCACTCTTTGAAGCAATGTACCTACTACATTGGTTCAAAGAGTAACCTTTCCGAGATCAAAATTTTTTAAAAAATGATTTTTTTGGCTGCCCCACTACTGCCCCAGTGGAAGAATTATGTTGGTACACTACCCCCTCGAGAGATCGGGCGAAAAGTTCAATTTGAAGGTTGATCTCATGACAAAGAGGTTCAAGATCAGTTCAGCTTGAATGTTTGATGCAAACATATTTGATGATGTATAGATAGTCATCGGCCATGGATAGCCTCATGTATATTTTGAAATAACACACAAATTTGGATAGAAATGTTAGTAAAGATAGAAGAATGAGAAGAATAAGATGGAAGAACCCTTGAGTCTAAGACAATGCAGGAACTTCCAACAAGTCCATGATCTACAATACTTTATCAGAGATGATGCTAATGATGATGGTTTACTTATTAGGAATTGGGATTTTAAAATGACTATTTACCTTATGTTTGATAATACACATAGGTACGATGCATCAAGGTATAAAAAACAAGGATGGCGTTGCACTTAGTGTGATGGAATTTGACTCGAGAATCAGATAGGAGTACTCCTATTCACACTTGGCATACAAAACCTTATTCATAATGTAGTTCATATATTCTAAACATCTCAAACCAAAACATAGAAAGGAAAGCCTTCCTATGTGGTCAACAAGACATGTAAAACACCCTCCCTACAGACCAAATAAGATAGGCATGACCAAGGTTATATTACAAGAATATCCAACAAGCACAACATATAAAAGATAATGATCGTTGCCCCATTCCTTTCTCTCTAAATCCTTTTGATTAGACATCATTGAGAGGTCATTGGAATGAATACAATAAGATAAATCAAAGAAAAGATCAAGTAAAAAAAAAGCTAATGTTCATACCGCTAGCCAAGACTAAACTACAGTGATGCATACTTTTGATGTCCATTATAGGAAGGATGCATCCTAGGACATGATGTTATCAGATGATGATGAGATTTGATTGGATGATGAGCTATTAATACCAAGAGTTGACCAACTTGTTTATCTACTGACCTAGACTCAAGACTTTGATGCTTTAGTTTTCACTTTTAACCTGCTAGACTTGTTTCTGACTATTTCACGAAAGGTTGGGGATGACGATGATTTATTATGAGTGATGTTTATTTTGGGTGAAAGCGAGATTGGAAAAATGGATATTTTTTTGGGTTTTTTTAATGTTTTTGATGTTTTGAAATGTTTTGAGGTTGTTTTTGGTATTTTCAAGATTTTGCAAATGTTTTGATTTTTAAATTTCTCAATGTTTTGGGGTTTCCCATGATTTTGACCAAGAGACTAACCTAAAGACCTATCCTGGGGGCCTCGAGGGTTGATCAAAGATTATCCTTGCCTATGTTATACACGCAAAGACCATGTAGTTCGACTGACACAAACTTGCTTTATTGATGAGACATGAACAAATGGATTGTTAGTTTATTATGACAGACTCCTAAAGGACTGACCTAAGTGTCTCAGGGGAAGATCAAAGATCAACCTTGCCTATGTTGAGAGCTCAAAGACCCGTAGTTCAACTAGATGACTCTATTTTTGACTGACTTTTTGACTTGTTTTTGGATTTTCTGGATTTTATGAATGTTTTTGGTTTTTTTATTTTTTTATGTTTTTGGATTTTTGGATTTTTGGATGTTTTTGGATGTTTTTGATTTTAGGGAAGACTTCAAGAATGTACACAAATCCGGTCCAATGTAGGAACATGCCCCCAGCGTGATGCAATAGACTACTCCGATATAAGCAGGACAAACTAACCTTAAGAATGGGCTGAGTAGTACTAGGAGGGATCATGATATGAATAGAGGACCAAGCTATAATGTGGACGTAGATATGGAATGTGATGGAAATATGGAATGCAATGAAAATATGATAAATGAATGATGCAGAACAAGCCGGGGAGATCCTCATGGATGGAAAGTGCTTATTTACACAAGGAACCTATTTTCCAGGTTTTCACCAAGGTACTTTCCAAAAGCGCCACCAAAGTGGTTTTCACTATAGGATGTTTTTTTTCTCTTTCTATTTTCAATCCTTTTTTTTTCAATTTTTTTTTTTGTATTATTTGGTTTTACACCTTGAAAGATTAGGAATAATTTTTTTTGGGATGGGAGCTATTCATGGGCTCTTATAGAGGCTTATCTTCTGGTGTTGATAACTGATATGCCCCTGACTTGTAGCTTGATATGATGATGAAGGGTCCCAACCAATTGGGTTCAAACTTTCCCTTGCTATCTAGATTTGGTACATTTTTTTGATTCTCCTTCAGCACAAGCTCTTTGAATTGAAAGGTCTAACTCCTAATCTTCTTGTTGTAGCTACACTTGAGTCAGTTCTAATATACTTGAAAATGGTTTAAGGCATCCATACACCACTCATCCAATAGTTCTAGCTCATTCAACGTTGACACTCGATACTCTTCATTTGTGATGAGATTCTGCAATGATATTCTTAGGGATGGGAGCTTGATCTTAATTGGGATATGGCTTCTGATCCGTAGACTAGGGAGAAAGGGGTGGCACCTTTTTGTGTAAAAATTCTTGTTCGGTAGGCCCATAGGGTAGGATTTAGCTGTAGGTGCTAGTCACGACCAATGTTATTGACTATTTTCTTAAGGATTTGTAGGATGGTCTTATTAGTAGCCTCAGCTTGGCCATTTCCTTGAGGGTAGTATGGAGTGGAAAAGCGATGTTGGATTTTGAATTTTTGGCATAGGTCACAAACATCCTAATTTTTGAAATGTGTCCCATTATCTGAGATAATGACTTGAGGGACACCGTAGTGGAAAATTACGTAGTTCAGGATGAACTTGGATATTTGCTTTCTTGTATATAAGTCATGAGGATGGCTTCCACCCACTTTGTGAAGTAATCGGTGGTGGTGATGATGAACTTATGTCCACTGGATGAAGGGGTGATTTTTCAAATGGGATCGAGCCCCCATTGTGAAAAGGGCCATGGTGTGACAATTGGGTTGAGCTCCTGAGCTAGTGCATGGATGAGGTCCCTGTGTTGTTGATACTACCTTCGGATGTAGTCATGAGCTTCCCTTTCCATTGTAGGCCAATAGTACCCAGTCCTCAAAAATTTCTTAGCCAAGGTCATACCACTTGAATGTGAACTACAAATGTGGTTATGTACCTTGGTTAAAGTAGTCAAAGCTTCCTCAACATTTAGGCATCGTAAAAGGGTTCCTTCAATGCTCCTACGGTATAGGGAATCTACTAAGATGAAAAAGCCAGATGAATTTTTGACAAATGTTCTTTTGAGGTTTGAGGTTATATTAGTGGGGAGGACTCCTATTCTCAAGTAGGTGTAGATATCATGATACCACAGATCACCAGGACCAATGATTTCATAATCAAATTTAGACTTTGGTACCTCGAATGCTAGTACGAGAAGCTTCTCTACGAGGAATTATTCCTTTGGGACATTGTGTGGGATATTGAATGGTGATCCAATTGTTGCCATGGTGTCTTCTACTCTATTATTTTCTCTTGGTAGTTGCTCAAATGTGATAACAATGAAGAAATATTTGAGGATCTCCACCAGTTTCTTGTATGGATTCAACTTGTTGTCCTTTGTTTGATACTCATCATTTACCTGATTGATTACGATTTGTGAGTCTCCATAGACTTTGAGTGCCATGATCTTCCATTGTACTACAATTCTCAGCCCTATGACAAGAGCCTCATATTCTGCAACATTATTTGTGCAAGGGAATGACTGCTTGTATGATTTAGGTATGCAATCCTCTTATGAAGTGATGAAGAATATCCCTTCTCTTGACCCGTGTTGTGTGTAGGATCCATCAAAGTATAATTTCCAGTGATCTACCACACTAAGGTTGAAGATTGATTCATCGGGGAACTCTAATACAAGTGGGTTCTTTGCATATATTAGTGCTTCTGCTAGTTGATTTGCAATTGATTATCCTTTGATGGCCTTGCATTCCACATACTCAATATTGTGCTCAGTCAAGATCATAACCCATTTAGTTGTTTGCCCTGTGAGTGTTTCTTTGGATAGCAAATACTTAAGAGGGTCTATCTTTGCAGTAAGTTTTATTTGATGTGCTAACATGTAATATCTAAACTTCTACACTGCAAACATGATTTCCAAGCAAGCTTTCTCAAAGGATGTGTAGTTCATCTCATGTCCCACCATTGTTCAACTAATGTAATAAATATCTCTCTCTTTCCCATTTTCATCATGCTATGCTAGGAGAGCATCGAGAGCTGCTGTTGTTGCTAATATGTACAAGATCAAGGGTTTTCCTAGAATTGGTGGGATGAGAACTAGCAGTGTGAGTAAGTACTCCTTGATCTTGTTGAATGCTTGATCACACTTTTCATCCCATTTTTATGCTACCCCCTTGTGGAGTAGATGAGAGTATAGGATAGCCTTGTCTACTAGTTGCACTATGAATTAGCGAATGGAATGGAGTCTTCATTGTAGGCCTCTTAGCTGCTTCAACATTTGGTGCCTCCATTTTGAGGATTGCTTTGACTTTGGTGGGGTCTACCTCAATTCCTCTCATGGATACAATGTACCCTGAAGACACACTTTTTTGGATTTAGTCAGACTTTGTACTTTTCTAGCCTATCAAAGATGGAGCTCAACGCCGCTATGTGATCTCAATGTTTCCTTAACTTGGCCAATATTTCATCCACATAATCCTCCACAATCTTGTGAATCATATCAAGAAATATTAGTGTCATGGACCTTTGGCAAGTAGCTCTAGCATTCTTCAACCTAAATGGTATCATGTTCCAATAGTATGTTCCCCATAGACAAGTGAAAGTAGTCTTGTCTTGGTCTTCCTTAGCTATCATGATTTGATTGTATCTTGAGAATCCATCCATTAGTGATAGCATTTCATGTCCTACTATCATATTCACAATCATTTCAATGTTTGGGAGAGGAAAGTCATCCTTGGGACATGCTTTGTTCAAATCTATGAAGTCTATGTAGATGTGGATGCCCCTTGTGGGCTTTGAAATAGGTACAAGATTCGAGACCTCTGAATAATCAATTAGTCATATGAATCTTGCATCTAGGAGCTTCTATAATTCCATTTTGACCAGCAATGCTATCTGGGGATGCATCTTTCTTACCTTTTTTCTTACTAGTTTTTCTTTGAGATATACAGCTAGGTGGTGCACCACAACTTCTGGATCAAGCCTAGGCATGTCGACATAGGTCCATGCAAAGTTGACCTTTCTTTCTCTTAGGAATGTAGCTAGGAGTTCTTGTTCTTCTGTCAAAAGATATTCTACATAGAATATTATGTGTGTCATTTCTTCTGATCCTAGGTTGACTGGATTGCACCTTTCTACCAAAACTGCTAACTTCTCCTAATGAATGGAACTAAGGGGAAGATTAAATCCTTCATCCTACGGTGCCTTAAAGAGGTTTTCACCATCAGATATGTCATTTATTTTACTTTTTTTGAGTTAGAGAGTGCCACAGTGTGGTTTTCACTCAAAGACCTAGAGATTATTCTCAAATTTTCACTTTTATGACTGGAGGATTCAATCATTTCTCCGTAATAGGCATGTGTGTCTAGCACAATGTCGAACCAAATTTTGTGATCTCTACATGGTATAAGATCCTATAATCCCATGAATTTTGAGAGTGCCTCATCTTTTTTGGAATGTGTCCAAAATTGGTGGTCCTCGTTGGTCATAATCGATGAGTTGGGGATAGACTAAGTTTATCTCAAGGTTTTGATTGTTCGACTCAAAAGATAGGGTACTAATCACGAGAAGAGAGGAATCCTTGAATAGAATAGGTAAATGAGTTATGGGATCTTCCTCATCACTAATATTACAAACATCAATTATGTCGAAGATAAAGTTATCTATGACTCAACCTATGGATATGGGTAACCGAAGAGTGGCTGCTGATAACTGAGGGGGATTTTTGACTATTTTAATTAGGGAACCTCTGCCATGTATGGTTACCTTTGGAGGGGTACATCTAAGGCCAGGGTTTCTCATGCACTTCTCAAGAATGAGTGGTACCAGAAGAGCATTGTCATTCTATCCAAGTTTCTTGTTTCTGTTATAGCCCATACCAAGCATCATTTGTAATCCTTTGATGCTATCATCCATGGGAAGATTAGGCACGGGCCTTTCATCTTGGTACAACAAGCTTGATATGTCTTTCTCATCTACTATTTCCTGACTTAGATCCCTCAAAATCTAAATCTCAAAGGGTATGCTTTGAAGGTTTGGGATGATGTTTCAGCGGGTTGGGGTTTCCCATGAGACCTAGGAGATTGAGGTAAATCTCCTATAACAAAAGCACTTTTCTTCATTCTATAATCCCCACACCCATTTTATTAGATAATGGCCTTGATTTCATATATATTAGGAATGGTTGGTGTCTTTGTCTCAGAAATGGAGGCTAAGGTAGCTGGGTCTACATATGGAGTTGTAGGGCCTTCATCATTCTTTGGAACCTGGTGGATTTTGTAGTACTTTGCTTCCAGATTTTTGCAGTAATAAAAGGGCTCAAGATCACCATGGACTGTGACCTCTTGATTTTGGTATGGGAATTTTATGCACTGATGAAAGGTAGATGTAACTGCTTGCATCCCATGGATCCATGGATGCCCCAATAGGATATTATAAGGCAAATCAAGGTCAAGGACCTAACATGTGGTTTCCATGATGGTTGGCCCTACTTGAATAGGGAGCTGAATAGTGCCTTGAGACACTCTTTCTTGATCATCTTATGCTTTGATTGTTATACCTTTACCTTTTCCAATTCAGTCCTTAGAGAATCTGAGATTCTTTATTAGTTTGAGCAAATAGATATTTAGACCTGCACCCCCATCCACCAAGACCCTTTTAACTTTGTTCTTATGGACTAGGACTTTGAGATTGAGTGCAAAATTATGAGATGGTTGGGTGGGGAAGTCCTGATCAGAAAATGTTAGGAGATGTGAAGTGGTGAGGTGTCTGACCATAGCTTGGAATTGGTCAGCATCAAGATTGGTGGAAATGGTGGATGAAGCCAATGCTTCCTCAAGGATCTTTCTATGTGCAGGTGAAATTTTTAGTAACTTCATGATGGAGATTTGAGCGGGGGTTCTTTTCAGCTAGTCTAAGACATTGTAGCCATTAGACATAGATTTTGGATTTGGGGTAGATGCCCTAGGTGGTTGTGATGACCCTGCAATGGTGACTTTTCTACCACATGTGGTGACCCCACAATTAGCTTTAGCTCCCTTGATGCCAACAAAAGTGACCCATTCATCTAGGGATGCGACAACATGATCATACACATGGTTTACATTGGAATACATTTTTTTTCCATGGTTATTCCCTTTGTTATAATCCAATATCAGATTCATGTATATTTTGAGGTCTTGATTTCTAGCTGGTTGTTCAATGTTTATGATCTTGTCATTGATGAGGTCTTGGATCAGATTTTTTAGCCTCATACAATTGGTTGTCATGTGCCCCTTGATTTTATGAAAATCACAAAGGTGGTTTTCATTGTACCATGGTGGTTTCACTTGGGGCTCTTGATAATTCTCATAAGTGGGAATTTTGATGAGATTCTCGTTTACCAGTTTCTTCATGATGAATTCAATTGATTCCCCAAGGCTTGTGTAATTTTGCTTGGGGGGATAATTTTTTCGTGGAGGTGGTCCCCCTTGATTATTCAGATTGTTGACTTGATTATTGGGTGGTTGTTGTGATACCGCATTGGCTTGCGTGTTGTTTTGATTATTGTTTTGTGGTTGCTAATATGTTTGGGTGTTTTATTTCGGAGCACTAATTATGACCTTGGCATCCACAACACCATCATTAGTGATGTTCTTGTTCTTCACCCATGTGCAAGGTTTTTCATTATAAATGGTGGAAGGGTGGTTGTCTTGATGTTCTAGATATGTGGGTGTCCCCCCTTGTGCAATAAGGGCTAGTTCAATATTGAGCACCTTGGGGATCAAATGGTCGTATGTGGTGATACATTGCATCTTAAGATGGAATGCCAAGGTTTTCTCAAGATTGGAATTGGTGATGCAAACTTGTTGTTCCTCTGGCATGGCCCACTTTCTCTTGTTGGCCTTGGATCACCATCATTGTAAGAAGGAAGTGAATGATTCACCCTTAGGTTATTTAAGAGCAGATAGTTCCTCTAGACTAACATCCATGCCAATGTTGAATGTATAGTTTTTTATGAATGCATGGATAATCTCTTGGAACTTTTGATACCAGGAGGAAGGCGAGAGAACCACTCAATGGTAGGACCAACCAAACTTTGAGGGAATAGCCAGATCAGATATGTATCGTCATATGTGACCTCCATGTAATGTAATTGGAATTCCATGATGTGATCTTCAGGGTTTCCGGTACCATGATATTTATTGAATTTAGGGATTTCAAATCCCTTTGGGAATGGTACCATTGCAAGACTACTATCAAATGGATAGGGGCACAAGTTGCTTGGTGTCTTTGTTATTTTCCGTGATTGGAGATTGAGCACTTGCTGTGAAAATAATTTTATTTTTGTTGTCATGCCATCTTGCGGATTAGGAGGTGGAGTGAATGTATTTTTGAAGTGGTCAAGGTGTTTGAGTTATGGGTGGAGTGTTGGGTATGTTGGTGGGATTTTATTGTAATCTCTTTTGTGGAATCAAGGCTTCCTGATATGCCTGCATTTGTCGTTATGCCAATAATTCTTGTTATTGGTCTTGTTGATGTTGTGCCAACAACGCTTGTTGTTGGTCTTCCTGTTGCTATGCCAATAATGCTTGTTGTTGGGCTAATAGTTGGGATGCTTCCTATTGCACTTGATACTATTGCAGGGCTTGTTGATATGCTTGTTGCTGAGTGACTTGATATTGTGCTTGCGCTTGTTGGGCCACTTGTGCAACCTAGGCAACTTGTGTAGCTTGTGTGGCTTGTGCAACTTGAGCTTCTTATGTAGCTTTGGTGGCTTGGTGTTGTTGCCACAAAGCTTGAGCTTGGGCCTAAGCAACTTGTTGTACTTTTTGTGTGGCTAACTATGTTTGCGCTCAAGTTGGGCAACTAATTATGTAGCTTGTTGATTTTGAATTTTTTGAAGTGTCTTTTGATAGAAAACTTGCAATGTGATGCTATATGAGTTTTTCATGTTCGGTTTTGGTGGTGGTGGTGGATTCAGAATGGTGTTTGTTGTTGTGATGAGAGGTGTTGTTGTATTGATGATAGGGATTTGTGTAGTGGATGGTGTGATTGATATGCTTGGTCCTTGAGAGACCACATTTTGAGGTATTTGGGGGATGGTAGATGATGTGTTGATTGCTTGTGTCATTGGGATCGTTTCCACCTATTTTTGAGATATTGATGGCATGATTGGTGGATTCAGTATGATGGTTTGATTTAAGATTGGTGGATTGTTTTGATTGGTTTGATCAAGGTTTGGTAAAGGGGGTTTCCCTAAACCAAGAAGTGATATGGATTTTAATGGTAGAGGTGGAAATGGTGGGAAGATAGGTGGTGTGTTCCCTTGAGAAAATGATGATGTTGATGAGGGATCGAAGATCCCCCCTTGTCCAAATTATCCACCTTCTCCTTATGAGGTCTTGGGGAGATAGGTTTGTGTGTTGAGAGGATATGTCGATGTTGCATGAAAAGATGATGGGTTGTTGGGGTCATGAAAGGTGAGAGAAACATATGGGTGTAACGGATTTTGAGGAACAAATTGACCCAAGATGGTGTTTGTGTCCAAATCTTGGTTGTTAACAAGAGGGTTTGTTTGAAGAGCATGTAATAATGAACTCCCCTTGTTGAAAATTGGTTGAGTTGGAGCAATGGATGATATGATTTGTGGGATGGATTGAGTGATGCTTTGGAATGAAGGTGTGAATGAGACTAGGGCCATAACCCTAAGTGGTTTCTCCACAATAGTGCTTATATCATAGTCGGGAGGGAGTTTAGCCCCTTATTTTTCCAATTCTAGAATATATTGGGAGGGATTGAGTCTCATCATGGTTTTGACAATTTGGTGAGTTTCAAGATTTTGGACCATATCAATGATTTCATCTTGTGTCATACCTAAGACATTATTGGTGATGTCTTCTACTTGGAAACCTCCTTCTTGAGAATCTTGTGGAAGTGGAGGAAGATTGGGTAGGGGATTGCTATATCCAATTGGATTGATTTCAGGAGTAGTTTGACTCAAGTCACTTGAATTTTATGTTTGTTTGTTGGTTTCCATGTTCTTCTTGTGTTGTGATCTAGTTTGAACCATAAAATAGGGATCAATTTTCAAGAATGTGTGAGGTGAACCTCTAATTCTTTAGATTGATCTAAATTTAGGCACAAAAGAGAAAATCTAGGATGATTAAGGATCAAAGGGTGATTATGAGATAAATGAAAGATGAATGGTGTGAATGATTGAACTTTTATGAAATCTTGAAGGAGATACTAGACTTTGGGACTTTGGATTTGATTTTACTTCGGATTTGATTTGGTTTGCATAGTGATGAACTCACAAAATCCAAGAGGTTGGATGTTGTCCTAGAGAAAATTTATCCACAAGATGATAATTTGACTGAGTGTGTAAAGAAGGATTCATTTATACACACCTAGCCAAACAAGATGATTTTGATTTGATTTGATTTTGGATTTTGGATAATTAACTCATAAACCCCAAGATGTTGGATGTTATCAAGGGATAGAATTGTTAACAAGGATTGATAATTTGATTAAAGATGTGAAGAAGGATTCATCTACACATATCTAATCAAACAAGATTTGGATTGATCTAGAGGATTTTCCAAAAGTATAGTATGAAGGATTTTTTCAAGATTTCCAAGAGTTGTTGGTGAGATGATTTTGATTGATGTTTGAGATGGATGAAAGTGATTGGTTTGATCCTAGATGAACCTAAAAAGACTCCTGTTTACAAGACCTCGGTGTTGAAGAACATGCAATAATTCCTATGTGAGATACTAAAACATTTGAAAAAGTCTTAGGTTTTGACAATAGTAAAATGAGTATAAATTGGGATTGTTCTTTGATGCACATTTGTAAAAGTTGAAGGTCAACCTTTCTCTAAATTCGTAAAGCATAGACAAACTTTTCTTGCAAGATTTTTGACTAAGACCTTTGGAATTTTGTTTTTAGATTTTGATCTTTCGGGAAATCATTTGGAATAGCACATGTGTGGGGTTCAATTGTTTCTTATCTTTGCTTAATGAATTCATTTTACCACAAACACTCTCTTGATTACCTTTACAAACTAGATGACTAATGTCCCAACTTCTTTTCATCCCACAAATTCCATTATGTGGAAATCAAGGAAATTAAGGCAAAAGTTTCCTAAGGTTGACTTTAGTAAGAGAAAATTAAGATATAAATTCAAATACTTAGAAGCCTCTAAGGATGGAATCCCTAGGCCAAGCAATAGCACTTAAATTTTTTCAAAGGTATTTGCTCCTCCTAAAGGGTGTGAAATTTTATGTTCATGTTGAATGTTTGTTTTCCAATGTTTTAGATCCAAGAAAAGTGTTTTGATTCCACAATCATGCACAACCCTAGGATAGAATGAGACAATATTTGTTAAGTTCCCATTTGGATAAATCTAGCTATGCCTACTCTTAGCAGATAATTAGAAGCTTGACCACAATGGCTCCCCTCCACGACACACACTTCTTAGGTCAACCAAGCTTTAGTACCCATGAAAATCCTATGGCATGCTTCTCATCTCTACTAAGAGCCATACAAATTTGGGACTGATTCAGAATGACCATTCTTGCACCAACAAATAGATAAGGATTTGGGCTTCTAAACAAATTGGTTCTTAGTAAGGGTGATCAAAGATATGACACCTTGCGAGTGTCTAGCAAGCCACTAAAGGCTTTAATCAATCCCTCTAGGGGTGCTTATACTTAAGGTAGTACCCTATTATGAAAGAAATTGTATGGCTAAGGCCTACATACCATGAGGACTTGACGATTTAGTCTTATCCATTTGTATACTAGCTTGAGTGAAAATTTGGTTGGAGTCACCTTCAAATTTGTCTTAGGAAATCCCCTCTAAAGGTAAAAAAAAATAAAGAAAGCACATCCATAGTTTGATCGATCCTTGTTTAGAAACAAAGAGAGAACACACACGATATACTCAACTTACACTCAAAAACTTTGTTCAATTTTAAGTGCCCAAATTGAAATATGGAGGAAACGTTTTATGCAACTTAATATCATCAAAAGACTTTTGATTCTCAAGATTTTCGTGAAGCGTGAGAGAATTGCATACTCCTTTTAAATGATATTACTTTGTATGAGAGATTACAAAACACAAAATACACATGTTCATTTTAACTTCAAAAGAAATAGTGCATTCTTTTTAAGTGCCAAGATGAAGTGTGAAATTTGCTTGTTTAATTTTAGAATCTCAAAAAAACTCTAGTAAGTTCCTAATGTTCATTTTAATCCATTTGATTATTCTTTTCAATCCCAAACAAAAATTATTGAGTCCTAAAAATGAAAGTAATGAAATCCTTGGGATAGATTTATAAGTGCTTCTAAAGTGTTTAAAAACACTTGATACATAGATGCGCTAGAAGATATCGCGAATGCACTGTAACAGAGCCTGGATACACTGGAAGATGTCGTGGATGTGCTAGAACAGAGCCTAAATGCACTAGAAGATATCGTAGATGTGCTAGAACATAGCCTAGACACATTGGAATATGTCGCAAATGTGCTATAATGGAGTCTAGATGCGACATAAGATGTCGAGGATGCACTATAATGGAACCTAGATGCACCAGAAGATGTCGCAGATGCGTTGTAGCAAAACCTGGATGTGCTAAAAGATTCTACAGATGTGCTATAACAGAGCTTGGATGCATCGAAAGATCTTGCAGATGCACTATAACAAAGCCTAGATGCACCAGAAGATCTTGCGGATGGCACTGTAACAGAGATTAACGAACAAACCTATTGAAAAATAGTGAAATTTATAAAAAAACACGTGTTAGATTTGGAATTTTTTCCTACCTTCTAGTGCTAGAATGTGAATGGTGATTCTAGACCTAAAAAAACATAGACAAAAAACACAATATTATTCCATAATGCAAGTTAGAAACATCATTCCCCAAAATATTCATTTGAAATGAAATGAACAAGATATCATATGAAGAACATAGTTAAAAAGCTATCTAATCTTGCTCAAAATAAAAAAACTCTCAATCCCATGGGGAATTGATGCTATTTTTATGTGGAAAATAGCCCTTTCCCAATTCCTTGCAAGCTTGAATGATGAGAGTTAATCCTTGATGAAAATCTGCAATAACCTAGCTATGAAACTATGAAAACTTGATGAAAATGGATGGAAATGGATGAAAATATGAAGACAATGACTTTACTTCAATTTGTGGATGAAAATGCCTAAGATTGTGGATGATTATGGATCCAAAATTAGTAAAATAGCCTTATATTTATAGAAGAGAATGATGGAAGAATACAAAAAATGGATGAATGTGGGATCAAACACCAACCAATAGCATAATGACACTTGTCAACATGTGAGTGGAAAAAGGTGGAGCACATTTTGGTCATGGTGTAATTAAATGCAATTAGGTGGAAATTCAAAATGGAGAAGTGACATGTTGGAGGGAGAAGAAAATGGAGTTAATGCCACTTGGCTCAAGGCAAAGGACATGTAAGAGGCTTTTAATTCCTTGTTGGAGGGACAAGTCCCTTTTTGGGGGAGATTTTCAAATTTGACGAATATTCTCATTTCGATGCCTTTTTGAATAAAAAAATAGAGATTTAATAAATCAATTAAATGGATTTTCACATGCAAGTTGCAAAATTTAAAGGATTTGAGTGACTAGTGTTAGCATTAATCATGATTTGATTAATTTTAATGGAAGTTAGTTGATTTGACGTTGTGATTTAGTTTTTAGGATTTAAATAAACTAAAATGAGAGGAATAATGATTTAGACTTAATTAAATAAATTTTTATTTATTTAATTAAAGAGGATGGTGTTAGATTTAAATCAAATAAAGATTAATTTATTTATTTTAAAGGAGAATACATTAAGACTGATTGATGATTGAATTAAATAAAATTGATTTATTTAATTAAAGAGGAAATATTATGATTTAATCAAATAAAGCTTGATTTATTTAATTAAAAGAGGACATCAAGATTAATTAAAAAAAATGATTTATTTAATTAATAAGAGATAGTGATTTAATTAGATAAAATTGATTTATTTAATTAAAAGATGAAATATGATGAATTTAATCAAATAAAGATTATTTGATTAAATGGTTAGTAAAGGAGATGATTTAGGATGAACTGGTGTTAGCAAATTAGGATCAGGTGTATAGGATAAATCAATATTTTTTACGTGTCTACATATGGTATCTGATCAACAAATTTAAGAAGATACCGATTCACCCCCATCTCAGTATCTTGGATATTTAACAGGTGTGTTCTAAATAAGGAATTAGTGTGTATGCATTTAATGAGCACATAGTGTGTTAGGAGAAGAGTGGAGAGATGAGAGGAAACACTTGTAGATAAAAGAAAAGATTGAGAAGTTGCATATTGAGTCTCTAATATAGAATTAAATTCATTTAAATCATATGTAATTGGAGTTTTAGCTCCATAACTCTTACATTGTAAATATGATTTGTTGGTGTCATCAGATAGCTGAGTTGGTCATCAACACATAGGGAGTGGGTGCTTCCTTGGAGTTGGTGCTCCTAAATCAGGGGATTGGTGTCTCCTTAGGTTGGTGCTCATAAACACTATAACTAGTGAGGTTCTATTATGAGGCTAGATTAGGACAATAGATCCTAGGAACATTTCTCATCATGGTTTTTACCATATTTGGTTTTCCACGTATATCCAGTGTTATGAGTATTTGTGTGTGTGATCTCTGCATATTTGCTTAATTTCTACATAATAAAGGTTAAATAAAAGTTTTAATTTATCTATTGACTCACCCCCTCTCTCAATAGATAGTTTTGTTCCAACATATATTGCTCAAAATGTATTTATGTTTTGTTTTTTAAACTTTTATTTATGGTTTTGTTCCATGATTATTTACATTTTGGTATTCTCTATTGGCCATGTTAAAGGTCTAGTATAAGCATACATTGGAATTACTCTAAAAATAGAGAAGTTTGTTCTTGTCTTTATAATGGTTAGGCCTTTGACCTAGCTTAGTCTACAAACACTTGGAATATATTTTAATGTATTGTATGAACTTACTATTGTTATTTTTTTTAAATATTTTTATACTACAGGAATCGGGTAAGCCACTAAAAATTGTAGTGCGCTAGGTAAAAAAAATTCATGTGACCTACGACACTAGTGTGACATATTGTCTGATACCATGGGGATAAGGCAGACTAGACCTTGTGAACTCTTTCCTGCAATAGGATGCGAGTCAGGCCCCTACCCCTAGTAATGTTATTTTTGACCTTAATAAGTCTATGTTTATTATAAACATTTTTAATGCTATTTTTTACCTTCGAGAGGTCTATATTTATTGTAAATATTTACATTAAATTTGACCCTTGATATGGAAGTGATTAATGTGAATATTTTCAATATATTCAACCCTTTTGATATGTCTATAGAGTTATGAATTTTGTTAATTGTCTTTGACTTTTTGATAGGTCTATGGTATTTTGAACTCTATTAAATATGTTTGACCTTACTTAGGGTTTGCATTTTCATGTATATTTTTGTGTCTACATTTTATGTTGGATATTTATTGTTGGTATGCATTTGTTTTGAATATTACAATACATTCGACACTTAATAGGGTAGTAATTAATGTGAATATTTTTAATATATTTGACCATTATGATAGGCCTATAAAGTTGTGATTTTTTTAAAATATGCTCAACCTTTTGATAGGTCTATGGTATTGTGAACTTTATTAAATATGTTTGACCTTACGTATGGTCTATATTAGCATGTAGATTTTATTTGTCAATATTTTATGGTGGAAATTTCCTATTGGTGTTTAGACATTATAGGAGTGTATCGCCATACATTAGTTTCTCTCTCTAATTAGAGAAGGGTTTTTTATTCTATTTGTAATGGATAGGAGCTTTTGACCATTGATAGTTCTATGTTTAATGTGAGAATTATAAATTGTATTTTAGCCTTTACCAAGTTTATGTTTATTATGGAAAGTGTAAATATTATTTGACCTTAATAGATATGTAGATAATATAAATATTGTCAATAAAAATGACCTTTACAAGGGTAATGATCATTGTGAATACTGTCAATTTTCTCAACCTTTGGTAGTTTTTTGTTAATGTAAATCTCATTAAATTTGTTTGACCTTTACCAAGGGTTTTTTTCATTATGAACACTATCATTATACTAACTTTCAATAGGAGTATGTTTATTGGAATAATGTAAAGTATTAGATAATGTTTTTACACCACTATAAGTTAGTGAAAATTATGAACACCAATTATTATTTTTGACCATAAGTTTGTCTATGATTATTACTATAATTATAGAGATACTCAACCTTATATAGAACAAAGGCAACAAGATTCCTACATTTATCTTATGATAGAAAAAAGGTATATATTTTATGTGAAGTAATTTAATCTTTCTATAATTTTTTTGATCAAATAAGTAGGGAAAAAGGGCCCTGACCCAATAGTTTAAGACATTAATAGAGTAAAATTAAACCATAGGAACATAGTCTAGAATAAGAAGTTGCAAAGGAATGTAGGCCTCCAAAAAAAAAAAAAAAATCCAAACAAAGAAACAACACTAGGGGCACAAAAAAAAATCTGATAAGGTCCTAGTGATTTAGCAGAGCATCCAATGGGGCTACCTAGTTGTCATCAAAGTGATCCTTCATTTTTTCTTAATTATATTTAGTCATCTGTTGGTCTTCATCCACACCAATTTTTTTTATTTTTTTATTTTTTTATTTTTTAATTTTAGACTTTCCTGACATCATCCTCACAACAGATTTCATCATGATACCTTGGGTAGCCTTAGTGATGTTATAGATGGCCTTCTCCATACTTTTAGTCTTTTTCTTATTAGTTTTTCTAGTGGATTTAAAATTATGAACCTTCTAGTGTAAATTCTCTAGTTGATGCTTAGAATGAGAGGATATCCCCTCTTCTCTACTAAACAAGAAAACTCTATTAGCCTCCTCGTGATCACTATGTAAAGGATCAACATAAATTTCTTCTTCAGCCACCTTGTTATCATCTTCCTTAGCTTCACTATCCTCATCATCCTCAATATCCTCCAATTTAATACCTAGGAGCTCTTTTTCTTCTTTCTCTTTATCAACCACACCTTTCCCATCACCATTCAAATCCTCCTTACCAAGACCTAGTTCCTCCTACATTTCCTCTAATTGATCTTCCAATTCCCCAATCTACAATAATTCTATCCTTTCCACATAGACGAATTCATCCTCAGACATCTTTGGATGAGGAATTAATTCCTTGTCCTCTAAATCATCACCCTCCAAGTATGAGGAGGGGGTATTATATTTACCTTTTGAGATAGAATAAGGCCCCAAAACGGACTAGTTGCCCAACTTGGAAATTTTTTTTCCTCCCAAGTATAATGAGAGATTATGCTCTAGCATAATAATTGAGTTTATCTCACATTTAACATCCAAAATGTTGATGGGGATATCTTCAAACACAACATCATAGTGTTTTTTCTTTTTAGTTTAAGTAGAAATGGTATATGGGGGAGTTTCCTTTTTGTTGAGGAGGCCTCAAGGACAAGAAAACTCTCATTGAGATGGGTGTTATCAATAGAAGGATTAGAGTACTTTTTATCTGAAAAAACCAAACCTTTTATTTTTTTGGGGTTGTTATGAGGTGATCAATATTTATACATGAGTACACAAGTATACATGATGCATACATATGTACAAATATAAACTAATATAGATATTGTTGATAATATTCATACTATTATATTTGTATAAAAGTAAATTGAGCATACACTTACACTTATATAGGTATATATGAAGAAGAGATAATAATCACATATACAACTATAAATATATATGTATACGAATAATTATATATTTATATGTGTATATATACCTACATAATTATATGTATACGCATAAAAATGGTCATCTATAATCCTGGCAATTAATTAAATATTTATTATTTAATTAATTTTTCTAAAAATCCTCTACATATGATTAAATTTATTTAATTTAATTATATTGTTCATTCATCTTATTCTTCTTCCATAATTAAATAAATTTATTTTATTTAATTATTTTCACATGTCCACTTAATTAATTAAATAAATACATTCTATTTATTTAAATTAATTATCACTGTTTGAATTTAAATTAAATCTTTTGATTTAATTAAGTTTAAATATTTCTCTTTCTTCTATTTTTAATTCTTCTTCTAATTAATTAAATGTTTCATTTAATTAATTTCATAAAAGTGATTTAATTAAATAGATCTTATTTAATTAAAAATATCTTATGATTTCTTTCTAAATCCAAAATTAGGTATTTTAACCTAATTGTGCAATCTTCTCATATCATAATTAAATATTTTTATGAGATATTCTGCTTTTTTCAATAAAACATGATTAAAGCTCTTTTCTCACCACAAGATTTCTTCTGCTTTTAAAAGCTTAATTAAATATTTTATTTAATCAAGAAAAGATGAATGTCCTCCACAAATAAATAATTGATTTATTTAATTAATTATTTATCAGCTTTTAATCTTTCTTTTATTCTTATCTTCCATTCTTTTTCCTCTTTCATAATAAAATAGAAAAATCTATTTCTAGGGTTCTTCTATCTTATCCTTCAGTTTCATCTTTCTTCAACCATTTGATCTGCCAGGAATTATCACAACCGTCAATCGAGACAGCCAATCAGAATCAGTCGGAAAGCCCTATAAATACCTGTGTGAATCCAAACATTGATAATAGGCAATTAAGTAGAGTTTATGCATTTAATTCATTTAGTATTCATAGCATCATGTTTATTTCAAGTTTCTTAGCTAAAATCATTATCATAGCTTAATTATGCATTCATATCATAGCAAAAATCTCGTTCTTTAGGAAGACAGTTTGTTGAGCTTAGCCACTAATCTGAGAACACAAGGCTGGAATCTACAAAAACACTAAAGATAGAGGACAATAGGACGACAACGGAAACAGGATACTGAGTTTGCACATCTCTATTCCTTTTATATTTCTTGTTTTTGTTATAATGTTCTATTGGTGTGTTTGAACTGGTTTTAATTCATTTATGCACTTAATTTTCACACACACATTAAATGGCGCCCACCGTGGGGCCTATGCCTCGATTTTAGACTTCTTTCTTGCAGGTTTGCTTACAAGTTTTCTGGCATTCGGCAGTGCGTTTTGGAAGATTCGGGAAATTTTTATTTGCAGGTACTTCAGCGCATCTGGGCTCTGTTTCGGCGGATCTGGTCATTTCTACGGCGCATCTGGGAAACAGAGTGGCGCATCCGTCACTTTCTGCAGCGCATCTAGACATTTAGTTAGCGCATTTAGGACTTTCTTTAGCGCATTTAAAATTGTATCAGAAAATTAAACAAAAAATCTCTGCATTTAGAATAGCGCATATAGTTTCTGTTTTCGCGCATCTGGGTAACAGAAGGGCGCATTTGTTTTTTGTTTTAGCGCATTTATGTAACAGAGTTGCGCTTCTGGTCTCTGTTTCTGCGCATTCAGGAGACAGAGCTTCACATCTAGAACTGTAACCGAGAGTCTGAGTATGACGCCTTCTGCAGACAAAATTTCTTTTATTTTATGTTGGGCTTAAAATGAATCAACCTAGGGTAGCCACCACACCTTTTATCATGCAGTTAAAACGAACCCCATGTCTGTTGTGAAGCAACATCTTCACTTAGATTAAATCACATTTGATTTTGGCGCACATAAAATGAATCTGTCTACTCTTATTAACTGTGCTTGAAGGTGGTAGGTGATTATGCTCTCACCCTGTGCAAACTAGGTGATCAGAAAACCAGACCCACTTTTCCCTGTGTAACCCTGATTTGATAATCGAAGTATCCTCTCCCCTTGCGCACTTGTGCGATCCTGGGTGCAAGAGAAACGGTTATTGACTCTAGAAATTGGGCCTGCCTTAAGGGAAAAAGTACTCACCTTAAGGGACGACTCAAACCGGCAACGGAGCTAAGGCCAAGCTACCCCCGACCGGTATATAAATGTAAATCTTAAGGGAAAACCTAAGGTTGCTTGTGCGGATGTGTCATATGGACAGAGTTGTACTCCCATAAACCCTGTTGAGCTTAACCTCTTCAGGCTGGAGTGCCACCTTAGTGGTGATTAATCTCTTGCCCCATGTATGGCCACTCGAACGGGGGTCCCGAACTAAATACCATTGTTTAAAAAGCCAAAAACCTTCTATTTGCTAGTCCAGCACCGGTCGGTGTGAAGCCTTCCACACTTTCGCAGTCAATAGTAGAGGTGATCAGCTCGCCATGGGAGTTTCATGGGGGTTGGAAGCTTGGTTGGCCTAAGAAGAGAGTGCACTGTAAGGGGGAGCCCGTGCAGCCAAGCTTCTGGATTCACACGCTACTGATATGCGGTTGGGGAAACCCACGTGGAGTCTAGCGGATATTGTCCTGGCCTAACCTAGGTTGTACTTGTCCTATTATGTGCTTGGTTACGAATCAACTTAAATCAGACTGTTTGCTGTGCTTTCCAAACATTAATTTAGATAATGGATCATCCAAGAACAAACATGACAAATTTCAGCTAAAAACTGGTCAAAACTGTCCTAGAAAAACTGCTTTAGCGCATCTAGGGGAAAACTGTAGCGCATTTAAGCTCTGTTCTAGCGCATCTGTGTTTTTTTTCGGCACATTTAGGATTTTCTGTTGTGCATAGGTTCTCTGTTTCTGTGCATATGAGATTTTCTACAGCGCACTTGACCATTGCTGTAGCGCATTTGGGAAACAGAATAGCGCTTTTAGGTTTTTTTCACAGACCCGGCTTTCTAAAATTTTACTCCCATGTTAAGAAAGTGGAAATCAACCAAGTTCACCAAGAAATCAGTTTTCAATAGGATCAAGAAGCCCAAAACAAATTTCAGTTACAAGAAGACCTTAGATCACAGAAAATTCCTGTATAAGAGTCGAGACGTCTTGCTCCATTATCGCACATTCCTCCATAGATACCAAGACTACATTAGAGGATTCACCGACGATTATGCTGTAGAACCTTTGGCTACCCAAGCTTATTATCAAAGATTAGCCTTATCTCAACGTCATAATTTGAATCAACCTCTTGAGTTTGAGAACATACCACAACCTTCAATTGAATATTCAACGCGTCCCAATCAGATCCTTTAGTGACCCTCGACCATATTCAAGGATTTCTTACATATGCCTGTTTTTACGAGATCTCAACACAACAAAGCAGGAGAAACACCTCAAGAAGAGGGTGAACGAGGTAGTCCTCTTTTTAGTGTAAGTCGCAATCCCCTTTTCAGTAACAACAATATGGCTGACGGAGAGGAAAGTTCGATACTTAAGAGCAAAAACATGAACAAAACTCCTATAGGTAGTGATGATGAACAAGACGACGAACTTGAACTTAGAGAAGCAGAACAAAATCCCAAGTTTCTTAAAGTCCTTGAAAAGATTATACAACGTGACAAAGAGAAATACTTTCTTTTTCTAGCAGATCAAGGAGCTAAATTACCTAAAGACTTTGATACTGAGAAATTAAAAACCACCGAGGAAGAGCCATCCCCATCTGAATATGCCTCCTTAAAAAAAGAGTTTAGAGAGATGCAGGGAAAAATCCAAGAGTTACAAGGAGGAACCACAACCAAGAAGTACACTTTGGATGACATATGTCCTTATCCTTTTGATAGAAGTCTCAACATGATTCCATTTCCTAAACACTGTCAAATCCCCAAATTTGATCATTATAATGGAAAATCAGACCCAATTGACCATGTTAGAGACTTTCAAAACATGACATTGGAATTTTCCCACGAAGATACATATTTATTGCGATTATTTCCTCGAAGGCTTGGAGTCAACTCTATGGAATGGTTATCTAAGATTACACCTCCTATTCGAACATTTGAGGAACTGATGAATTTATTCATAAAACAATACGCCTACAACGTTCAACACCAGATCACCATGATTGATCTTTGCAAAGTTACGCAAAAACCTGGGGAATCTTTCACTACCTTTCTTCAAAGATGGAAGAGAATGTTCGCTAGGTACCCCCGTCATGTCCCTGAAAAGGAGAAAATGGTTACTTTCATCAATAGCCTCAACTCAGAAATGAGTTATCGTTTAAATCTGCACTGTCCACCTTCCTTTGAGAAACTGATTGAAGATGCCCTCACCATCGAAAGTGCTTTGGTCAAAAGAGGGACCATAAAACTTGATAGGGACAACCCTGTCTCATCTAACCATTACAACAATCAGGACAAGTCCAAGTTTTGGACCCGCAACAAGAATGTTGTAAATGATGGTGTTGTAGATGCAAATCATGTCACGACTAAGCCATTTATCCTGAACACTCCTCATAACAATAATTACAACCATGTCAATTCAGTCGCAAATCAAGGAAACAATCATCCCCCTCCAACGAACTACAATCAAGGGACTGCCAACAACCAAAACCACTGGAACAATAACAACAACAACAACAACAACACTTCAGGGAATACCTCAAACATGAAACCACAACACTTTCCATTCTTCTCCAATAGAAGAGCTTTTACTCCACTAGGACAATCCTTAGAATCGGCTTTCAAAGAAGTCATGGCAAAGAACGTCCTTATGTTACCCCCACAACGCAATTACGAACCTAATGTAAAACATCCATCATGGAACGAAGCTTCTTTTTGCGACTACCATAGGTGCAGAGGTCATCATACAAACAACTGTCAAGGTTTGAAACATGCTATTCAAGATCTCATTGACAAGGGCATTATCACAGTAGAAGGACAACAAAAATCCAACGAAGATCACCAAGCGTTTTGAATCCTCTACCAAATTATCAAATGGGAGAATCTTCTGACAAAACTGTGAACCAAATTGATGAAAATGTAATCCGTCACCTCTATACGGACGATGAGTGAGTCAATGTCATAAAAATCAAAGAGAAAGTAGACAATGGACAAGTAAACGTCACAACAAGAGCACAAGCTAAGGTTGTTTTGAAAGGTACCTCTTCAAAATCCAATGAGACCTCTCCTCAACACCAATACGACTTAGTTAACCAACTTCGAAAAACTCCAGCTCAAATCTCCATTTTCAAACTTCTAAAGATTTCCCCGGCACATAGGGAGATTTTAGATAAAACCCTCGTTGAAACGACTGTATCTACGGATTTGGATGTGAATCGATTTCAAACCATGGTAGGACATTTGTCCTCCCCCACATGCCTTTCATTCTCAGACAAAGATGATGTTTCCCTAACTCATCCCCACAATTCATCATTATACTTAGAGGTCATGATCCACAAGTTCCGTGTCAAACGTGTTCTAATAGATGGAGGGGCTGGTCTAAACATATGTACTTTGAAGGTGATTCAAGCATTAGGATTTTCCAAAGACTCCATTAATCCTAGAAGGAAGATTACCATTAAAGCCTATGATGATGAGGAGAGAACGTCTAAAGGTCTAATCATGCTACCAATCAGAGTGGGACCTGTTATCAAAAACACCTTTTGCCAAGTTTTAGAGTGAGATCTTGCATACAATATCTTGTTAGGTCGTCCTTGGATCCATGAGATGCAAGCTGTTCCGTCCACTTACCACCAATGTCTTAAGTTTCCGTATGATGGACAGGAAATTACTATACCAGCTGATAACTCAAATGCCCAAACTTGCGCCAATGTCAAAGCTCATCAAGATACTTTGGTTCCGAATAATCGAGAAGCACTTGCTGATACTTCTTCTCAACATGCTAAACACATCAGTCAGTTAACTAAAAGCTTTGACAAGAAACTACAGTTCAAGGAAAGTGGAGTTGGGGAATATTCCCTTTGTCTTGCTAATCTACCTACATCTCCTCGATCACATGGGAAACCTTCTATTACACCACAACAGATATCAGTAGCATCAACATCAGCACAGGTACAAACAGAGCCCACTACCAAGTTCAATGGACAATTTATCAAAGAAAAATTTCCCATGGGAGATCCTGAGGATACATCAATTCTAGATTGGCTCTATAAAGACGAAGAGGATGCAATTCTAAACGTCACCTTACCAACAGAACAATATGGGAAAGGATATTCTATCATGAAAAAGATGGGATATGATAATGGTCCTCTTGGAAAGAGAAAAGAAGGCGTAGTTGAGCCTATCCATCTTCCAAGACTTGCGGCATATGATAAAACTGGAATAGGCTATGAGGCTACTCAATCTAAACAATCCCAAGGTAATGTTTTTACACTGCAAAAAGGTTCCGATAAGAATGAAACATGTTTGGTATCAGTCCTGAATTACATTGAAAATAACTCTGACACAGATTCTGTTGAATATGAATGGGATACCATCCATGATAACAAATTTTGGAGAGACAAAGAGGTAGATGTCATACATAAGTATATGCCCGCTTTGATCAAAGGAGAAGGTTCAAGATCCCAACCACAAGAATCTGAACCACAAAGCAACTATGAGTCTAGTGATACTGAGTCGGATTTTAAGGAACAAGATTATCAGGAGAATAGTCCCATCATTGACCTATCTCATACCTCGGATCCTACCGATAACTCTGTCTTGACCCTAACCATCACCAATTTTACACAACCGGACGACGTCCTACCATTAATCCATCCTGATCTCATTGACTGGGATCTTACCGAACCTATGGATATACCTATTTTTCCAAACGACGAAGCTATCATAAACTTCCTTTCCGCCGATGATGTAAATAATTGTTCCACTAGCGATTTTCGGTATGAAGTCTTTAATCAGGAGAGTGTCAAGTCTCCTAGCTGCAAAAATGAAAATAAAGATAAATGGTCTAGTGGTGAAAACCAGAATCTGGCAGTACTAGATCAAGCAAAAGACAAAATAAAGAGCGTATCAGATGGTGAAAACCTTTTTGAGGCACCATCTGATGGGACTCTTGACACTCTCCCAGAGCATTATCATGAGCGATCATCCATCTTGACTGAGCCTACAAAGGAAATCAACATTGCAACTGCAGATAATCCAAGGATCCTACAGATAGCTGAATCTATGACAGCTAAAGAAATCCCAGAGTTCATGAATTTTCTCAAGGAAAATCAAGTCAATTTTGCATGGTCATATGCCGATATGCCCGGCCTTGATCTTGATCTCATTATGCATCATTTATCTATCAAATCAGGAGCCAAACCAGTAAAACAAAAACTCAGAAAGATGAATCCTCATATTGCACTATTCGTTAAAGAAGAACTCAAGAAGCTCCTCGATGCAGGTTTTATAAGATCAATTGACTATGCCGAATGGATTTCCAATATTGTACCAATAGCAAAACCAGACAAACGTGTAAGAGTATGCACTGATTTTAGAGATCTTAACAAAGCTTGCCCAAAGGATGACTTTCTGCTTCCAAGTATCGACACTATAGTTGATCTAATAGCAGGCCATGCCATGTACTCATTAATGGATGGTTTCTCGGGTTACAACCAAATCAAGATTGCACCAGAAGACCAAGAGAAAACAGCTTTCACTTGTCCGTGGGGAACATATTGTTGGAATGTCATGCCTTTCGGCTTGAAAAATGTTGGAGCTACTTATCAAAGAGCTATGACTACGATCTTTCATGACATGATGCACACATTCATGGAAGATTATGTAGATGAAATATTGGCAAAATCACACACCAGAGAAGGACACTTGGAGATACTATCTAAAATATTCACCAGATTGGAGAAATTCAAAGTTCGCTTAAACCCTAAGAAATGTGTTTTTGGGGTCACATCTGGAAAACTGTTAGGATATATTGTTTCAGAAAAGGGAATTGAAGTAGATCCTGCTAAAGTTCACGCAATCATGGAGATGCCTCCCCCAAAGAACATTAGTCAGTTGAGATCCTTACAAGGGTGACTCCAGTCTATCCGCAGATTCATTGCACAATTGGCTGACAAAAGTCTACCATTCACACATCTCCTACACAAGAATGTTCCTTTTAGATGGGATGATAAATGTGAAATGGCATTTCAACAAATCAAGCAGTACCTGATGAATCCACCAGTTCTTGTACCACCAAATCCAGACAAACCATTGATTCTATATATTGCTGCAACCGAGACATCTTTGGGAGCACTATTAGCACAAGAAGACCATGAAGGGAAAGAACGGGCAATTTACTACATCAGCAGAACATTGACAAGTCATGAGCTTAGTTACACTTTCATTGAGAAGGCTTGTTTGGCAGTCGTCTTCACTTCCCAGAAATTTTGACATTACATGCTAACTCATACAATTAAGCTTGTTTCCAAAATTGATCCACTCAAGTATCTACTAAGTAAAGCATCACTGACAGGAAGGTTAGCAAAATGGATCATGATTTTGAGTGAGTTCGACATCCACTATGTTGATCGCAAAGCAATCAAAGGACAGGTTATCGCGGATCAACTAGCAGACGCTCCTCTCCAAATAGAGCACCCTTTACACATTGAATTTCCAGATGCTGATGTCTTCACAGCAGACTTTAAGCAGCCATGGTCCTTATACTTTGATGGTTCTTTCACTCAACATGGCTCGGGGGCAGGCATTCTCTTCATCACCCCTCAAGGGCATACCATTCCTAGGTCCTATAGGTTAATGTTTCCATGCACCAATAACATAGCCGAATATGAAGCGCTGATCACTGGACTGAAAACAACATTGGAATGGAGGATTACTAAGCTACAAGTTTATGGTGACTCACAACTAGTCATTAATCAAATCAATGATGACTATCAGACTAAAGATGACAAGTTGTTACCATATAAGAAGATGATTGATGACTTCAAGAAGTATTTTGTGGACATTTAGTTCACACAAATTCCAAGGATTGACAATAAAGCAGCCGACGCTATGGCTATGATCGCCTCATTGATACAACTCCCAGACAAACAGACTCGCTATGAATTTCTGGTGGAACAATTATTTACACCTACCTATGACACACCTGAAAGCCAGATTATTTGCCACCTAGTAGGATCCGATTCACCCTGGTATGGCAAGATTTATGCATACCTAAAAGACGATATATTACCACCTGACTTGTCCCGCAACCAAAAACGTAACTTTATCCGACAATCCTCTCGATATACCCTTATCGCTGATACCCTTTATCGCCATGGTCTTGATGGTACTTTACTTCGATGTCTTGAATGTGACGAATCTGACATAGCTTTACAAGAAGTTCATGGGGGCATTTGTGGTACTCATTCGAGTGGACTAACCTTATCCAAAAAATTGATTAGAATGGGTTACTACTGGCCTACAATGGAAAGGGAATCATTTACCTTTGTTAAAACATGCTCAAAATGTCAGATTCATGGGAATCTTATTCATGCTTCTGCACAAGAACTTCATTCGTTTACACCCACCTGGCCATTCTCTCAATGGGGGTTAGAACTAGTGGGAAAAATTCAACCTTCTTCTTCAAATGGGCATAAGTTCATCATCACAGCAACAGAATATTTCACTAAGTGGATTGAGGCAGTACCTCTCTCTAAAGTCACTGGAAAATAGATCTCATCCTTCATTCTCAACTACATTATTTGTCGATATGGTAATCCTAATGCCATTATTACAGATAATGGTCGACCATTCAAAAATCAGGATGTTGATGAACTTTGTGACAGATTCCATATTCAGCACAGATATTCCATGCCTTACTATCCTCAAGGGAATGGCCAAGCAGAGGCCTCAAACAAAACCATACTAAAGATCTTGAAGAAGATTGTCAATGAATCAGGGAAGGATTGGCATGTTCAACTCAATCCCGCCTTGTGGGCTTACAGAACTAGTGTTCGAACGCCAACAGGAACAACACCTTTTGCCCTCGTCTATGGAGCAGAAGCCATACTGCCTTTAGAGGTAGAAATACCTTCCTTAAGAGTATCACTGAAAGGTCTCATAACAGAGGAGGACTACAGAGTTTCCCGACTCCAAGAGTTAGAACTTTTAGATGAAAAGAGACAGAGAGCAGCAGACCATTTAAAAGCATATCAACAGATGATGGCTCGCAGCTATAATCACAAAGTCAAGCCACGTACCTTTCAGGTGGGTGATCTAGTTCTGGAAGAGAACCTGCGCAATCAACAAGACAAAGAAAAGAAAGGAAAGTTTGAACCAAATTGGTTAGGCCCTTATGTGGTTATTGCAGTCTACGGATTGGGAGCATACAAGTTA
>VDFB02270651.1:411895504-412083156 GCA_007258455.2 Sequoia sempervirens | reverse complement strand
TGATATGCGGTTGGGGAAACCCACGTGGAGTCTAGCGGATATTGTCCTGGCCTAACCTAGGTTGTGCTTGTCTTATTCTGTGCTTGGTTACGAATCAACTTAAATCAGACTATTTTCTGTGCTTTCCAAACATTAATTCAAATAATGGATCATCCAAGAACAAACATGACAAATTTCAGCTAAAAATTGGTCAAAACTGTCCTAGAAAAACTGCTTTAGCGCATCTAGGGGAAAACTGCAGTGCATTTAAGCTCTGTTCTAGCGCATCTGTGTTCTATTTCGGCGCATTTAGGATTTTCTGCTGTGCATAGGTGCTCTGTTTCTGCGCATATGAGATTTTCTGTAGCGTACTTGACCATTGCTGTAGCGCATTTGGGAAACAGAATAGCGCTTTTAGGTTTTTTTTCACAGACCCAGCTTTCTAAAATTTTACTCCCATGTTAAGAAAGTGGAAATCAACCAAGTTCACCAAGAAATCAGTTTTCAATAGGATCAAGAAGCCCAAAACAAATTTCAGTTACAAGAAGACCTTAGATCACAGAAAATTCATGTATAAGAGTCGAGACGTCTTGCTCCATTATCGCACATTCCTCCATAGATACCAAGACTACATTAGAGGATTCACCGACAATTATGTTGTAGAACCTTTGGCTACCCAAGCTTATTATCAAAGATTAGCTTTATCTCAACGTCATAATTTGAATCAACCTCTTGAGTTTGAGAACATACCACAACCTTCAATTGAATATTCAACGCATCCCAATCAGATCCTTCAGTGACCCTTGACCATATTCAAGGATTTCTTACATATGCCTATTTTTACGAGATCTCAAAACAACAAAGCAGGAGAAACACCTCAAGAAGAGGGTGAACGAGGTAGTCCTCTTTTTAGTGTAAGTCGCAATCCCCTTTTCAGTAACAACAATATGGCTGACGGAGAGGAAAGTTTGATACTTAAGAGCAAAAACATGAACAAAACTCCTATAGGTAGTGATGATGAACAAGACGACGAACTTGAACTTAGAGAAGCAGAACAAAATCCCAAGTTTCTTAAAGTCCTTGAAAAGATTATACAACGTGACAAAGAGAAATACTTTCTTTTTCTAGCAGATCAAGGAGCTAAATTACCTAAAGACTTTGATACTGAGAAATTAAAAACCACCGAGGAAGAGCCATCCCCATCTGAATATGCCTCCTTAAAAAAAGAGTTTAGAGAGATGCAGGGAAAAATCCAAGAGTTACAAGGAGGAACCACAACCAAGAAGTACACTTTGGATGACATATGTCCTTATCCTTTAGATAGAAGTCTCAACATGATTCCATTTCCTAAACACTGTGAAATCCCCAAATTTGATCGTTATAATGGAAAATCAGACCTAGTTGACCATGTTAGAGACTTTCGAAACATGACATTGGAATTTGCCCACGAAGATACATATTTATTGTGATTATTTCCTCGAAGCCTTGGAGTCAACTCTATGGAATGGTTATCTAAGATTACACCTCCTATTCGAACATTTGAGGAACTGATGAATTTATTCATAAAACAATACACCTACAACGTTCAACACCAGATCACCATGATTGATCTTTGCAAAGTTACGCAAAAACCTGGGGAATCTTTCACTACCTTTCTTCAAAGATGGAGGAGAATGTTCGCTAGGTACCCCCGTCATGTCCCTGAAAAGGAGAAAATGGTTACTTTCATCAATAGCCTCAACTCAGAAATGAGTTATCGTTTAAATCTGCACTGTCCACCTTCATTTGAGAAACTGATTGAAGATGCCCTCACCATCGAAAGTGCTTTGGTCAAAAGAGGGACCATAAAACTTGATAGGGACAACCCTGCCTCATCTAACCATTACAACAATCAGGACAAGTCCAAGTTTTGGACCCGCAACAAGAATGTTGTAAATGATGGTGTTGTAGATGCAAATCATGTCACGACTAAGCCATTTATCTTGAACACTCCTCGTGACAATAATTACAACCATGTCAATTCAGTCGCAAATCAAGGAAACAATCATCCCCCTCCAACGAACTACAATCAAGGGACTGCCAACAACCAAAACCACTGGAACAACAACAACAACAACAACACTTCAGGGAATACCTCAAACACGAAACCACAACGCTTTCCATTCTTCTCCAATAGAAGAGCTTTTACTCCACTAGGACAATCCTTAGAATCGGCTTTCAAAGAAGTCATGGCAAAGAACATCCTTATGTTACCCCCACAACGCAATTACGAACCTAATGTAAAACCTCCATCATGGAACGAAGCTTCTTTTTGCGACTACCATAGGTGCAGAGGTCATCATACAAACAACTGTCAAGGTTTGAAACACGCTATTCAAGATCTCATTGACAAGGGCATTATCACAGTAGAAGGACAACAAAAATCCAACGAAGATCACCAAGCGTTTCGAAATCCTCTACCAAATTATCAAAAGGGAGAATCTTCTGACAAAACTGTGAACCAAATTGATGATAATGTAATCCGTCACCTCTATACGGACGATGAGCGAGTCAATGTCATAAAAATCAAAGAGAAAGTAGACAATGGACAAGTAAACGTCACAACAAGAGCACAAGCTAAGGTTGTTTTGAAAGGTACCTCTTCAAAATCCAATGAGACCTCTCCTCAACACCAATACGACTTAGTTAACCAACTTCGAAAAACTCCAGCTCAAATCTCCATTTTCGAACTTCTAAAGATTTCCCCGGCACATAGGGAGATTTTAGATAAAACCCTCGTTGAAACGACTGTATCTACGGATTTGGATGTGAATCGATTTCAAACCATGGTAGGACATTTGTCCTCCCCCACATGCCTTTCATTCTCAGACAAAGATGATGTTTCCCTAACTCATCCCCACAATTCATCATTATACTTAGAGGTCATGATCCACAAGTTCCGTGTCAAACGTGTTCTAATAGATGGAGGGGCTGGTCTAAACATATGTACTTTGAAGGTGATTCAAGCATTAGGATTTGTCGAAGACTCCATTGATCCTAGAAGGAAGATTACCATTAAAGCCTATGATGATGAGGAGAGAACGTCTAAAGGTCTAATCATGCTACCAATCAGAGTGGGACCTGTTATCAAAAACACCTTTTGCCAAGTTTTAGAGCGAGATCTTGCATACAATATCTTGTTAGGTCGTCCTTGGATCCATGAGATGCAAGCTGTTCCGTCCACTTACCACCAATGTCTTAAGTTTCCGTATGATGGACAGGAAATTACTATACCAGCTGATAACTCAAATGCCCAAACTTGCGCCAATGTCAAAGCTCATCAAGATACTTTGGTTCCGAATAATCGAGAAGCACTTGCTGATACTTCTTCTCAACATGCTACACACATCAGTCAGTTAACTAAAAGCTTTGACAAGAAACTACAGTTCAAGGAAAGTGGAGTTGGGGAATATTCCCTTTGTCTTGCTAATCTACCTACATCTCCTCGATCACATGGGAAACCTTCTATTACACCACAACAGATATCAGCAGCATCAACATCAGCACAGGTACAAACAGAGCCCACTACCAAGTTCAATGGACAATTTATCAAAGAAAAATTTCCCATGGGAGATCCTGAGGATACATCAATTCTAGATTGGCTCTATAAAGACGAAGAGGATGCAATTCTAAACGTCACCTTACCAACAGAACAATATGGGAAAGGATATTCTATCATGCAAAAGATGGGATATGATAATGGTCCTCTTGGAAAGAGAAAAGAAGGCGTAGTTGAGCCTATCCATCTTCCAGGACTTGCGGCATATGATAAAACTGGAATAGGCTATGAGGCTACCCAATCTAAACAATCCCAAGGTAATGTTTTTACACTGCAAAAAGGTTCCGATAAGAATGAAACATGTTTGGTATCAGTCCTGAATTACATTGAAAATAACTCTGACACAGATTCTGTTGAATATGAATGGGATACCATCCATGATAACAAATTTTGGAGAGACAAAGAGGTAGATATCATACATAAGTATACGCCCGCTTTAATCAAAGGAGAAGGTTCAAGATCCCAACCACAAGAATCTGAACCACAAAGCAACTATGAGTCTAGTGATACTGAGTCAGATTTTAACGAACAAGATTATCAGGAGAATAGTCCCATCATTGACCTATCTCATACCTCGGATCCTACCGATAACTCTGTCTTGACCCTAACCATCACCAATTTTACACAACCAGACGACGTCCTACCATTAATCCATCCTGATCTCATTGACTGGGATCTTACCGAACCTATGGATATACCTATTTTTCCAAACGACGAAGCTATCATAAACTTCCTTTCCGCCGAAGATGTAAATAATTGTTCCACTAGCGATTTTCGGTATGAAGTCTGTAATCAGGAGAGTGTCAAGTCTCCTAGCTGCAAAAATGAAAATAAAGATAAACGGTCTAGTGGTGAAAACCAGAATCTGGCAGTACTAGATCAAGCAAAAGACAAAATAAAGAGCGTATCAGATGGTGAAAACCTTTTTGAGGCACCATCTGATGGGACTCTTGACACTCTCCCAGAGCATTATCATGAGAAATCATCCATCTTGACTGAGCCTACAAAGGAAATCAACGTTGCAACTGCAGATAATCCAAGGATCCTACAGATAGCTGAATCAATGACAGCTAAAGAAATCCCAGAGTTCATGAATTTTCTCAAGGAAAATCAAGTCAATTTTGCATGGTCATATGTAGATATGCCCGGCCTTGATCCTGATCTCATTATGCATCATTTATCTATCAAATCAGGAGCCAAACCAGTAAAACAAAAACTCAGAAAGATGAATCCTCATATTGCACTATTGGTTAAAGAAGAACTCAAGAAGCTCCTCGATGCAGGTTTTATAAGATCAATTGACTATGCCGAATGGATTTCCAATATTGTACCAGTAGCAAAACCAGACAAGTGTGTGAGAGTATGCACCGATTTCAGAGATCTTAACAAAGCTTGCCCAAAGGATGACTTTCCGGTTCCAAGTATCGACACTATAGTTGACCTAACAGTAGGCCATGCCATGTACTCATTAATGGATGGTTTCTCGGGTTACAACCAAATCAAGATTGCACCAGAAGACCAAGAGAAAACAGCTTTCACTTGTCCGTGGGGAACATATTGTTGGAATGTCATGCCTTTCGGCTTGAAAAATGCTGGAGCTACTTATCAAAGAGCTATGACTACGATCTTTCACGACATGATGCACACATTCACGGAAGATTATGTAGATGACATATTGGCAAAATCGCATACCAGAGAAGGACACTTGGAGATACTATCTAAAATATTCACTAGATTGGAGAAATTCAAAGTTCGCTTAAACCCTAAGAAATGTGTTTTTGGGGTCACGTCGGGAAAACTGTTAGGATATATTGTTTCAGAAAAGGGAATTGAAGTAGATCCTGCTAAAGTTCACGCAATCATGGAGATGTCTCCCCCAAAGAACATTAGTCAGTTGAGATCCTTACAAGGGCGACTCCAGTCTATCCGCAGATTCATTGCACAATTGGCTGACAAAAGTCTACCATTCACACATCTCCTACATAAGAATGTTCCTTTTAGATGGGATGATAAATGTGAAATGGCATTTCAACAAATCAAGCAGTACCTGATGAATCCACCAATTCTTGTACCACCAAATCCAGACAAACCATTGATTCTATATATTGTTGCAACCGAGACATCTTTGGGAGCACTTTTAGCACAAGAAGACCATGAAGGGAAAGAACGGGCAATTTACTACATCAGCAGAACATTGACAAGTCATGAGCTTAGTTACACTTTCATTAAGAAGGCTTGTTTGGCAGTTGTCTTCGCTTCCCAAAAATTCAGACATTACATGCTAACTCATACAATTAAGCTTGTTTCCAAAATTGATCCACTCAAGTATCTACTAAGTAAAGCATCACTGACAGGAAGGTTAGCAAAATGGATCATGATTTTGAGTGAGTTCGACATCCACTATGTTGATCGCAAAGCAATCAAAGGACAGGTTATCGCGGATCAACTAGCAGACGCTCCTCTCCAAATAGAGCACCCTTTACACATTGAATTTCCAGATGCTGATGTCTTCACAGCAGACTTTAAGCAGCCATGGTCCTTATACTTTGATGGTTCTTTCACTCAACATGGCTCGGGGGCAGGCATTCTCTTCATCACCCCTCAAGGGCATACCATTCCTAGGTCCTATAGGTTAATGTTTCCATGCACCAATAACATAGCCGAATATGAAGCGCTGATCACTGGACTGAAAACAACATTGGAATGGAGGATTACTAAGCTACAAGTTTATGGTGACTCACAACTAGTCATTAATCAAATCAATGATGACTATCAGACTAAAGATGACAAGTTGTTACCATATAAGAAGATGATTGATGACTTCAAGAAGTATTTTGTGGACATTTAGTTCACACAAATTCCAAGGATTGACAATAAAGCAGCCGACGCTATGGCTATGATCGCCTCATTGATACAACTCCCAGACAAACAGACTCGCTATGAATTTCTGGTGGAACAATTATTTACACCTACCTATGACACACCTGAAAGCCAGATTATTTGCCACCTAGTAGGATCCGATTCACCCTGGTATGGCAAGATTTATGCATACCTAAAAGACGATATATTACCACCTGACTTGTCCCGCAACCAAAAACGTAACTTTATCCGACAATCCTCTCGATATACCCTTATCGCTGATACCCTTTATCGCCATGGTCTTGATGGTACTTTACTTCGATGTCTTGAATGTGACGAATCTGACATAGCTTTACAAGAAGTTCATGGGGGCATTTGTGGTACTCATTCGAGTGGACTAACCTTATCCAAAAAATTGATTAGAATGGGTTACTACTGGCCTACAATGGAAAGGGAATCATTTACCTTTGTTAAAACATGCTCAAAATGTCAGATTCATGGGAATCTTATTCATGCTTCTGCACAAGAACTTCATTCGTTTACACCCACCTGGCCATTCTCTCAATGGGGGTTAGAACTAGTGGGAAAAATTCAACCTTCTTCTTCAAATGGGCATAAGTTCATCATCACAGCAACAGAATATTTCACTAAGTGGATTGAGGCAGTACCTCTCTCTAAAGTCACTGGAAAATAGATCTCATCCTTCATTCTCAACTACATTATTTGTCGATATGGTAATCCTAATGCCATTATTACAGATAATGGTCGACCATTCAAAAATCAGGATGTTGATGAACTTTGTGACAGATTCCATATTCAGCACAGATATTCCATGCCTTACTATCCTCAAGGGAATGGCCAAGCAGAGGCCTCAAACAAAACCATACTAAAGATCTTGAAGAAGATTGTCAATGAATCAGGGAAGGATTGGCATGTTCAACTCAATCCCGCCTTGTGGGCTTACAGAACTAGTGTTCGAACGCCAACAGGAACAACACCTTTTGCCCTCGTCTATGGAGCAGAAGCCATACTGCCTTTAGAGGTAGAAATACCTTCCTTAAGAGTATCACTGAAAGGTCTCATAACAGAGGAGGACTACAGAGTTTCCCGACTCCAAGAGTTAGAACTTTTAGATGAAAAGAGACAGAGAGCAGCAGACCATTTAAAAGCATATCAACAGATGATGGCTCGCAGCTATAATCACAAAGTCAAGCCACGTACCTTTCAGGTGGGTGATCTAGTTCTGGAAGAGAACCTGCGCAATCAACAAGACAAAGAAAAGAAAGGAAAGTTTGAACCAAATTGGTTAGGCCCTTATGTGGTTATTGCAGTCTACGGATTGGGAGCATACAAGTTATCAACGCCAGAAGGAGACCTATTGGATGAACCCATCAATAGTATACATCTTAAGAAGTATTATGTTTAAGTCAGAAAAAGTCCTGAAGAAATACAAAAACAGCAGAAAAAGTCCTGAAGAAATACAAAAACAGCAGAAAAAGTCCTGAAGAAATACAAAAACAGCAGAAAAAGTCCTGAAAAAATACAAAAACAGCAGAAAATGTCTTGAAGAAATCCATACAAAAAAATCAAAACATTTCAAAAATACAAAAAAATCAAAAGAGAATGTCATAGGGTAAAAACCTGGCAAACAGGCAGTCTATTGACAACAATAATACAAAAAAAATCAAAAGAGAATGTCATGGGGTGAAAACCTGGCAAACAGGCAGTCTATTGACAGAAAAATCCAAAAAAATCAAAAAGAAATCAAAAAATGCAATAAATACAGATAGTGAAAATCTGGCAAACAGACGCTATCTGTACCTCTCCATCTATTAGTTCCTGTTTTGAAAGCTTCCCTTTTTCTGCATCTTGAGGTCATTAATCGCACCATCCTACCGCCATTTGCCTAGAGAGTTAAAACGTCTTACCATGGCTTGATCGTTTGTACATATTCCTTTCCGCAAGTTGTGTCAATCAACAAGGCAAAACTCAACTGGGGGCACTTAACTTTCAGAGCATACCAAAACAGCTAGACCATGACATAGCAATACAAGCATACCAACAAACAACAAACTCCTTTGTCAATGTTATCCGCTCATGACACATTTTTCAGCAAGATATCATGTCACTTGTCTATTGGATGATCCAAATCTCTGAATAATGTATGCATTAACAGTATTACATGTTTGATTAAAAGTTGTTTGATTTTTGATATCATTACTCGGGAGCATACTCAATGATGTACTGCACTAGAGTAGCAAGGAACGAGAATGATTTTTCTTTGTCTGCTGTCTTGAGGTTAACAGCCCAATCTGATGCAAATATGTCAAAGGACATGACGCTCAAAGCAAATATCATCGATGACAGTTCCACATTTGCATCAGAACGGTGGTTAATCTTTGTCTATTTATGCAAGAAATGCTCAGGTCATCTCGGTTCAATTATACCTCGATGCTTGTGTTCGCTTGCTATATCAAAATTCATGAAAGTTGTACTCTGGTCATCATTGGCGCTAATTTCCCCTCTGATGCTTGTACATACTTCCAACATTTTAAATGTTCTATGATGATTCAAGAAGGCTTATCACAGGCTCAACAAACTGGTTAGTTTCATATAGTTGCATGTTCATTAGCTCATTGTATATATCTGCATATTGGATTCATAGTCATATTTTGAAGGGCTGAATGAAGGTATTCAAACGGTTGTTATTAAGTTTTGACCTTTTCATGGAGGACAGTTGGACATTTAATTCATTGCATTCATTCATTTCATGTCATCTTATCATTCATCTTTTATTTATCATTTTATTGTCTCATACCATTGCATTGCCATTCACATTTATCATTTTATTATCATGTTACCATTTTACATATCATTTTACCATATTACCATTCATACCACATTCATTTTCTACCATATCATGATGCATTTCATACATGGAAAATTCAAAAAGAAATTAACATCTCACATATATACATACATCATCACACAATCATTGCATACACATCATAATCACTAGATCATCCTGCATCGTAGGGATTAGTCCACACATGTAATAAAAGCATCTCACAATCCATCTCATAACATACATGCATAAATGTCATATCCATATCATATCATAAATGCATGAACATAAACATCATCTGAATTACCGCCACTGCATATCATCACTCATCAAAATAATACAAATGTCCACATGTCCGATGAAACTAATAAAAGGTCAGAACATAAATACATCATACATGATCAAAACTCAGTATACATAATGAATCAAGCCCCAAAAATGGCTAACTGGTCGATGCCCCTGACGGAGCTGGTCCAGAAGGAGGTGGCCTGCCACTGGTCCCTGCATCAGGATCCCGTCGAGGCCCGGTAACCTCTCTGCCATGTGTCGATGTCTGGGATCGGGTCCTCGTCCGGCTGTGTGATCGGGGATATGGCTCTCGCCGCTCAGGAGGGCATAGCTCCTCATAACGAACTCTGTAGTACTCTGCCTCTCTGGCTGCCTCGAATCCCTCTGCAATGGCCTCTCGTAGGGATGTACTCTCTATGGTACCCATCAATCTCTGTGCTACACCCTCAGCCTCCTGTGCCCGCCGTCTAAAGGCATCCCTCTCTACTGCTAACTGTGCCACCTGAGGATCTGGGGCAGGCATCTGAACCTGTACCTGAGCCTGTGCCTGAGCCTGTGCCTGAGGCTGTGCCTGTGCAAGCTGTGCCTGTAACTACACTATCATGCTATGTGCCTGCACCAACTGACTCTGAAGCTGTGCCTGCTGCCCCTGAAAGGTCTGCACCTGACCTTGCAATGCATCTATCTGTGCCTGCTGGGATGAGGATGTCACCCTAATCACCGTCTATGGCCTGGCACCGGATCTGGACCGCCGAGGAATCTGTACTCTGCCGAGACTATCTAGTATCTGTTATCTCTGCCCATCCCCGTCATCTCCATCATCTCCATCCTCTGAGCAAAGTTATCAAATTTCAAATCATTCAATCTCACATCTACTCTTTGTTTTTCAATCGTGAGAAGCAAAGTTATCAAATTTCAAATCATTCAATCTCTCATCTACTCTTTGTTTTTCAATTGCGAGAAGCAAAGTTATCAAATTTCAAATCATTCAATCTCTCATCTACTCTTTTTTTTTCAATCGCGAGAAGCAAAGTTATCAAATTTCAAATCATTCAATCTCTCATCTACTCTTTGTTTTTCAATCGCGAGAAGCAAAGTTATCAAATTTCAAATCATTCAATCTCTCATCTACTCTTTTGTTTTTCAATCGCGAGAAGCAAAGTTATCAAATTTCAAATCATTCAATCTCTCATCTACTCTTTGTTTTTCAATCGCGAGAAGCAAAGTTATCAAATTTCAAATCATTCAATCTCTCATCTACTCTTTGTTTTTCAATCGCGAGAAGCAAAGTTATCAAATTCAAATCATTCAATCTCATCTACTCTTTGTTTTTCAATCGCGAGAAGAAAAGTTATCAAATTTCAAATCATTCAATCTCTCATCTACTCTTTGTTTTTCAATCGCGAGAAGCAAAGTTATCAAATTTCAAATCATTCAATCTCTCATCTACTCTTTGTTTTTCAATCGCGAGAAGCAAAGTTATCAAATTCAAATCAAACAATCTCTCATCTACTCTTTGTTTTTCAATCGCGGAAGCAAAGTTATCAGTTCTCTATTCGATTTTCTATCCTATCAACAGGATGATCCGACAATTTATCTATCTATTGACTAAAGAAGCAATTTTTATCATTCTTTTTCAGCAAATGGCCATTCTGGGAAAAATTTCCTAAATGCGCAACTCTGTTGCTCATATGCGCTAAAAACCCATATGCGCCGAAGTTTTTCTCGAAAGCGCAGTTCTGTGCCCTAGATGCGCTAAATCTCCGACCTAGCCTATTTTGACCTAGATGCGCAACTTTATCTGTTGGATGCGCTAAAAGATCAGTTCGTAACCTGTGCCTAAATGCGCTACGAAAAACCCTAGATGCGCTAAACTATTTGTCGAATGCGCTAAAACTATACCTATATGCGCTAAAACGTTCCAAAAAACTTGCAGTCCGACTTTAAATCAATCCAAAATCGATCAAAAATGCAAAATTTGACAACTTAGAGGTTTCGAATCACTCACCGGTGGCCCATACGCTGCTGGTCTCTGATACCGTCGCGCTCGCTCGAACCTATGTCTGTGCACGGGGATCACCATTTCGCCAAGTCACTCTCAGAGCTCAAAATTCACTGTAGCAGCAGGGTGAAAATGACACCTCATTTTACCCCTTTTACCTTATAAGGGTCTTTTCAGGATGGGCAGTAGGGGCATTTCCCATTTTTTTTTCATCCTCTTTTTCACTGGGGCATCAACCACCTTATCTATCAGGAGCTAAATCACTGTTCCTCATCAATTTCTTTTTCCATGATTTATCTCCCGAGGGGGCATCATCAATATCAAAAATCAGAAACATATCAGGGGCAAATTTTTATTTTCTTTGAAGTAATGCGTTTCACACATCACTTCAAAGAGGGGCAAAATGTATACGCATAAAATGGTCATGTCTATAATCCGGCAATTAATTAAATATTTATTATTTAATTAATTTTTCTAAAATCCTCTACATATGATTAAATTTATTTAATTTAATTATATTGTTCATTCGTCTTATTCTTCTTCCATAATTAAATAAATTTATTTTATTTAATTATTTTCACATGTCCTTAATTAATTAAATAAATACATTCTATTTATTTAAATTAATTATCACTTTTGAATTAAATTAAATCTTTTGATTTAATTAAATTTAAATATTTCTTTTCTTCTATTTTAATTCTTCTTCTAATTAATTAAATGTTTCATTTAATTAATTTCATAAAAGTGATTTAATTAAATAGATCTTATTTAATTAAAAATATCTTATGATTTCTTTCTAAATCCAAAATTAGGTATTTTAACCTAATTGTGCAATCTTCTCATATCATAATTAAATATTTTATTTAATTATGAGATATTCTGCTTTTTTTCAATAAAACTGATTAAAGCTCTTTTCTCACCACAAGCTTTCTTCTGCTTTTAAAAGCTTAATTAAATATTTTATTTAATTAAGAAAAGATGAATGTCCTCCACAAATAAATAATTGATTTTTTTAATTAATTATTTATCAGCTTTTAATCTTTCTTTTATTCTTATCTTCCATTCTTTTTCCTCTTTCATAATAAAATAGAAAAATCTGTTTCTAGGGTTCTTCTATCTTATCCTTCAGTTTCATCTTTCTTCAACCGTTTGATCTGCCAGGAATTATCACAACCGTCAATTGAGACAGCCAATCAGAATCAGTCAGAAAGCCCTATAAATACCTGCGTGAATCCAAACATTGATAATAGGCAATTAAGTAGATTTTATGCATTTAATTCATTTAGTATTCATAGCATCATGTTTATTTCAAGTTTCTTAGCTAAAATCATTATCATAGCTTAATCATGCATTCATATCATAGCAAAAATCTCATTCTTTAGGAAGACAGTTTGTTGAGCTTAGCCACTAATCTGAGAACACAAGGCTGGAATCTACAAAAACACTAAAGATAGAGGACGATAGGACGACAACGGAAACAGGATACTGAGTTTGCACATCTCTATTCCTTTTATATTTCTGTTTTTGTTATAATGTTCTATTGGTGTGTTTGAACTGGTTTTAATTCATTTATGCACTTAATTTTCACACACACATTATATATTATCAACAAAATGAAAAGACTATATATAAATTCAAAGAGAGTTATGAATATTGCTTGAAATATGGGATTAAATGAGAGTTAAATTTATTACTTATTTTATTGAAAGAAAACTTGGCTCTTGGTTTTTATATATTAAGCTTAATACTTGATTGGTATTATCATGTGAATATTATATTGTTTTATGTATATTATAATCAAAATTGGTGTATAAATTAGGAATTATTATTCTGGAGGTTAAATTATAAGGATAATTTCATATGTGGACATGTTTTTCCTCATTTTATAACCTAGAGAACTGGAATATGATATTATAATTCTTGATAGCTAGTTTGAGATAGAGGTGTGTGAACATATGGCACACATCTCCATCACAGAATGTGTATTTTATTATTAAAATATTTAGCCCAATTAATGCAAAATTACAACTCACATTATCATTTTATAGTGTCTATCTTTTACATTTTAGTCATGGTCATACGTGTCATACCTAGTTAGAGGGAATCTAGAGTTGTATGAAAGATTGATTATATTTATACATGTCACTAGTTCTTATATTTCATGATGATCTTGATGGTTCCATCGATTTGTTACCTCATGAAGGTTAGGTCCACTTCCTGATGGAAGGTGTGTGGGGGACCATTTGTCTATAGTTGGAGGAGAAGTGTGTGTGTGATGCTCTCACTCTTGTTTTTGAAGAATGTCAAAAAAATTGGTTACTCAGAGATATTATTTGATGTTCATATGAATTTTGTATTATCTATTATTTATAAAAATTATACATAATAGAATCATTATGAACTTATAACATGTACCATGTATAATAAAATATTGATAAATTCTTGGATTAATTTGTAATGAATGTAGGCAATTTATTTTAATGTAAATGAATTAAATAGTATGCTTAATTTTTATTATTTTTGTTGAAATTAATCATGATATTATTAATTATATTAATATTTGTTAAAAAGGGTGTTTTCTTGAAAAAAATTATGTTTTAAATGGAAGATGAGCCAATCATTGTCACCTGTGGTATCAAAGCATTATTTAAACTCTATGTATTATGAGCCTACTATACAAGAATTTTTTAGTAAAGATAATCCTTTTTATCCTTGAATATAGAAATGGGTGGGTTACAGACCAATAAAAAAAGAGGAATGCTAAAGAAAACCAAAAACTTTAAGAAAAACCAAAATTGAAACAGCTATGAGTTATGTCAGAGAGGCCTGATTCTCTAACTCTACAACATTGGCTACTACTTTATAAGGAATCAAATTAGAAAGATAAAAAAGGATCAACCAATTAGTCTTTACCTTAGTTGAAACTAGTAAACTATTGACAATTCAAGATATGCCTTTCGAGTGTGGACATAATGTGCCAACCTTAATTGATGAGGTGAAAGACAAGTAGCTATGAGTGCATCTAATCCCAATTTTGTTTAATTATATTCTATTGGAGAGCAAGAACCTGAAGAGATTCTACTCTCTGATAGTAATTTTTAATCCTATAAGACATCACTTAAATAAAGATGTATATATCCATTTATATGGAAAAATAATTTTTTAACCTATTTTCCTAAGATTGTACACATTTTATGATGGGAATATTGAATTTTTGGCTTTGTGTAAATTCTAATAGATACTTTTTATTTATTTATTTTGTACTAAAAAAACTTATCACACCAAAACTTAGAGCTAATTAGACCATGATGGCTTATCAAGTGTAATTAAGGTGTGAACAAGAATAAATTTTAGGGGTAGTTAGGATGGATCTAGTCAACCTTCTAAAGACCTTATGGCTAAGTTGGGTCAAATCCTCGTCATCTTGAATGAATCAAAGAAATATTGGAAGTCTTAGAATTGTTTGATTGGAAAGGGATCCTAGACCTAGGGTATAGAAAATTAAGATCAATCCTTTTCCAGATTAACATTACAATCCAAATTATGACTGCGATGATGAGAACGAGTTAGGATTAAGCCAGATAGTTGTGAGGAGTTTTTTCAGGAACCCCTAGCTTGGAATATATGTTCGGAAGGTGGGCTTGTGCCTCTCATGGAAAATTTTGTGGGCCATGATGAGATGCTATCGGCATGGTTTGCTAGTTCTTGGAAGGATCAGTGGGTCACCTTGGGTGGCATTTCTTTCTACGTGGATGGAGAGGTAATTGGTAAAGCTATTGGCCTTTCCTATGAGGGCATGAAGTATAAAAAACACAAAAAATGCAAGACATAGTTAGTATGAATGCATTTTTTATGTGGAATGAGAAGTCGGTGAAAAAGCAATTTGTCTTCGACCGGGAACCATTGCCTAAACCATGTGATAAGGTCTTTCTTTCCATCATGAAGTATGTCACCCTTGAGGGTCCATTCAAGGTATTTTATTTTTACCACTTACCATTGTTAAATCACTTAAGGCATAAGATGTTGCTTAGCTTCCCTTTCTTTTTGCTTTCTTCTTTGGAAAGTTCCATCAAAGAATCCCATGAAATTGCCACTCTTAACCCTGATTCTCCACGTCCTTTACCACTACACCAAGGCCTAATCAACATCCTCTACCATTTCTATTTAGCTTTGGTCCCTCCCAAACCCATCTTGGTTGTGAGAGGATGAATTGGAACCCCTAGAAACCCTTCCTCTACTATCTTAGAATGCTCTAAGAGGAAATACCCCATCCCTAAGGATGTTCCTGGTACTGAGTCTTTAGCCACTTCTCCCCTAAAGGAAAAGAAAATTAAGGTTGGGTTGACCCAATTGAGTGTTGTGGTTGGGCTCTATGAGCTGAAACACAAGAAGGTCAGCATACCAGCTACTAAGAAGAAAGGAAAAAATGTGTCTCTACTTCAGAGGGTTTTTCTAGTCTCTGAGGAAGTAAATGTGTTGAGGAAAAATATTCTAAGGGTGATACTATGGTGGGTGCTAGCTTTGAGATGGGGACGAAACAAAAAATGAGAATATCCCAATGATTGGTGCAATACAAGAAAGATGCCCCTGTTGATGATATCTCTAGTGACTCGGTTAATTTTGGTGGTAGAAATGAAGGAATTAAAGCTACTAAGAAGATGAAGGGAAAAGGACCCATAGAAGACCCTAGACACTTATCTAATTTAAACCAAATGCTTCAAGAGGACTCTTCCAATTCCTTAGATACTAAGGCTGGTGTTGATATAGAGATCCAAAGCAAGGAGGAGAAAGTGGACGAGCTCGGTGTGCTGCAGGAGCAAGTGGCTATGCTAAATTGTAAGGTTAATTTCTTGGCTTGGTTCACTATCAAGATGATTCGTAGGTTGACTCTAACTCTCTTGGATGTTGTCAAGGAGGAAACTGACAAGAACACCATGGATGAAGGCCCCAATTGGATTGGGGAGGATGTGTTAAATGTCCTAGTCAAGAAATGGGAGGGATTGGAAAATTAGTGTTTCGGTCTGTGTTGTGTTGTGTCTATGTTGTTACTAGGCTGTGTCTATGTCCCTTGTATGTTGTTACTATAATCTTTTTTTTTTTTTTGGTTTTGATCCTTTTTGGCCCTTTGGGTTCATCATGTAAAGGGTATAACACCATGTAAATGTTGCTTATATTAACAAAAACATTACAATCCAAATTAGTAAGGGTAGAATATTGGGAAAAAACCTAAAAGGAGAGCCAATTTTCCTTGGATCTAGTTCTTTTATTATTGTAGAAATTAATTGATTTAATTTGACTATGCAACCTAATGTGAAAACACATTTTTTCTCACAAACGAAACTAAAATTCCTCAAAATAAAGATAGATCTGAGAAAGGTAAAATTTTGTGCACCTATGTGATACATTTGAGGTTGAAATAGGAGGACAAGGTTTCTAGGACCCTAGATTGTGAGTGATTTTTCCCCCATTTTGGTATTTCTACCTCCATGAATAGTCAATTGATTTACTAATAAAATGTGTTTGATATTAACCATAAGTGCATCTAAGGCTATAATGAGATAAAATAATAAAAACCTACATAAATGTGTTAGAGAAGGATTCATAAATGACATTTAAATGAGATCTTTGAAAACTTGAAAAAATGGATGCATTTTGGTAGACTCTTGATGTACTTGTAATCGCTACTTTTTTAAAATAATAATTCATGTTTATATAGTGGAAATTAGAAAAAAATTAAGTGTAGGATGAAACCTTTAATTTTGATTTTTTTGGGGGGTGAGGGGCCTAGCTCGATTGGCTAAAGCATCCTATTGTAGGAAAGAGGTCATGGGGTCTAGTTTCCCCCCAAACCCATGGTACTGGAGGGTGTGTCACACTAGCGCCATCCGTCATGTGAAAAAAGTTTACCAGGCACATTGTAGTTTATAGGGGGATGGATACTCGATTGATTCCTGTAGTCTAAGAATTTTAAAAAAATAATAATAATTTTTGGGATTAATTTACCACCAAGGATCAAATGTGAAATTTCACCCCGGAAATTAAAAACTAACAAAAATGGGAAATTATTTTTTTCTAGAAAATACTTGGACTAGGGCGTTGGGCTCCATTGTCCAACTCTTTCACATAAAAAAAATAAAATTTGGATATTTAGTGATGCAGAAACATCAAGTGGTGTAGGGGAAATTTTGCATCACCCAAAAAAATGTCTTTTTTCATTCTTATTTTCTTTAGTTGTTTTGAGTCTCATGTTGACACTTAAGGGGTGTAAGACAATAAAAATTCAAAAAAGGGGAGAAACGGTCACTTACTATTTTTAGTAATTTGGCCTAAACAGGGTCATATGGACTTGAAAATTTACCCCAAGGAGTGGAACTAAAACAATTTTTGATCATGAAAGAATTGTCTCAATACCTTGCACGGTTTGGAAGATATTAAAGTTTATGTCCCGAGCAATTTCTCCAATGTAGCTTCAAATTCAAATATGAAAACCTTAGAGGCCCTGAAACAACTGAAAAGTGGACAAGCTGATCTTTGATGGGTTCAACATTGTAGATCTCTTCGAGAGCTTTCCAACGATATGTGTATAATATCAAATTGAACACCTAGATCAAAAGTTATGGCCCCACGAAGTTTCCCCACTAAAAAGTGAATTTCACTAAAATTTCTTCCTAGGCAAGAAATCAAATGGTGGGACTTTTGGTGCAAAAGCAAATGGGAAATTTGAACTTTATAAAACATTCTAGGGTGGTTATTGGGTAAAATAAAAGGGTTCAATGGGGGTTGTAGAAGGTGGCTCCATTAGTGCAGATTGTGGCTCCGAATAATATATTTTTTTTTCTAAGTTGATTTAGTTGTAATGAATCAAGCCCATGAGGCTGTAGCATTGTAAGTTCTAAATTTGTAATTTCATTTTCTAAAAATAATTGAAAGTGAGTTATATTTTGTCTCACATCTTCTGTGATGGTATCGGTTCTTGTAATTTGTGTGGGTTTCAGGCAGTGTGGCCCTCATCATTTAGGGTCTACTATAATTAGGACTTCTCCAATATAAGAGCACTTTTTAGGGTCAATTTGATGAAGTTTTATTAATAAAGTATTTTATAGGGTAGTACAAATACATTCTCTTGGGTTGATATTAAAATTTAGGGCTAGGGAATGTCTAAAATGCATTAATCAAAAGGTTGCTAAAGCAAGCTCCAAATAGAATGTGAAATTGTATTTTCACCTAAAAGGGAGTATAATTTTTGATGCTACATTTAGCCCCTAATTTAGCAGCCTATTTTGGAACACAACAATCTACTGAGAGGGGGGTGATTTAGTAGATCAATAAAAATTACCCTCTTAAACACTTGTGGAAAATAAAATTTAATATGAAGAGAATTTGAAACACACCCAAAAGCTCATAACACAAGATGTACGTGGAAAACCCAAGATGATAAAAACCATGGTGAGAAATGCTGCTAGGAGCTATTGTCCTAATCCATCCTCACAATCAAATGTAGTGTTATAAGGTTTGAGGGCACCAACCCTTAGGAGACACCAATCCCCTGATTTAGGAGCACCTAGTCAAAGGAAGCACCAAATTCCTACTCTAAGAACCTACTCAAAAGTTTGATGGAACCCACCAATTAGATTTACAATGTAAGTATTATAATTTTTTCCTAAGAACTTAGTTCAGTTTTGCAACTCCACTTGCAACTTCTCAATAATTTGTTACTATCTCTGCAACACATATTATTTGCTCTACACCTCAGTGCTCTATTCTGCACTCTCCCTTATCTCATTAGTGCATTCTATGTCCACCTCAAGGGACCACCATACACACTCTACAACTCTTCTTTCTCTTTTAGGGTATTCTCTGTCCACCCCAAAGGATCAGGATACTCTCTATAACATACACTATCTTTGTTTATGTAGACGCCAAAATTTGACCACTCCTATATGGTCAAATTCAACCCTTTTATTCATCTATTTCATTCCCCCCATCAATATTAATTAAATGATTTATTTAATTAATATTCCTTCTTTTCCTAAATTTTCCTAAAGTATTTAATTTAAATAATTAAATAATTAACCTTTATTTCCCCTTTCTCTCTAAATTAAATGAATGCCTTAATTTATTTGATTTAGTCAATTTATCTTTTGAATTTAAATAAATTTTAAATTCATTATTTTATCTCTCCTTGTCCCATCCTCCATAATTTAATCTCGATTAGTTTAATTAATCCATGATTAGGATGTGCACACCTTTAATTAGGATTAATGTCACATCCTCCATATCTTGCAACTTGCTTCTAATCCCTCATTAGTCCCCTTAATCACTTGTTTGAACAACCTTAATCATATGATTAGGTCAACCTAATACCCATGCCATTTATGGCATACCTCCAAGTCAACCATCATAAATTCTTTCTCCATTTAGCCAAGGTAACCTCTTCCCCATATGAATTAAAAATTCACATTTATTCCTCCAAGGCTTTCCTCTTCCCCATGTGGGTTATTAAGGAATTTTAAATTCCTCATGTGTCACATCTCCCACATGGGGACAACTACCTCTTTTATGAGGAGATCTTGTCCTAATCCCAAGGTACTTTCAAGTACCATCACATCATGTGAATTAAAAATTCACATTTATTACTGGGTATGTGCAGGATCATGATGGGCCAAAAAGTGGCGATATGATGGGTATGTGGCTGGAAACTTCTTTTTTACCCAAAAAGATGAAATCAAAAATGTTTTTAAAGGATATTCTTAGCTTTCCACCAATATAAATTATGCTTTACTTTGACTTTGATAAATAATTATTATTCATTTTCTATTTGAATTATGATGAAAGTCCTGATTGATAGGTTGATCGAAAAACATCTATAGTTTTCAAATGGTATTACATGTTTTGAATCTAAAACATGCATCACATTCTATACTTCACATAATATAGGATTAAAAAAGAAAAAAATGAATTTCATGAAGTTTTAACCAAGTTAAGGTGGTCAGACATACAAGTCTTTATATTTTTTAACAGTTGTAATAAAAAAATCATAATTAACTATATACTTGGAAAAAAATTACAAAAATTTATGCATCACATCGGTACATGAGTCCTCTAATTATATCTAAAATCTTATAAAAAATATTATCATTTTATTGTGGTTAGTGTGGTCAGACAGACACCTAGTTCTTATTTTTGCCCTAAAATTTAAGTACTACCGCATTGAAATTTCAAATTTTCACCAAATAGATTTTTAAAAAAAAATAAACCTAGTAGTTTAGAAACTAAATTCAATTTGCTACAAATTATATTGTTACATATTTTTGAAATAATAAAAATAACTTATTCAAATTTTTATGTCAAGTTGCCTAACTATAATTTTTTTGCCACTTAAGGGCCTATTTTTTGTATGATGATCCTGCACATACCCTCCTCCAAGGTTATTCTCTTCCCAATGTGGTCTATTGAGGAATTTTAAATTCCTCATGTGTCACATCTCCCACATGGGGACAAGGACCTCCTTTATGAGGAGATATTGTCCCAATCCCAAGATACTCTAAAGTACCTCCACATCACCTTCCCCTTTACACCTCATTGGGACATGGAAAGATGAGAGGACTTGTGATTCCTCAACTCACCACAACCCTTCATCTTGTCCATGGTGGATAAATCCTAGCCCTCCATTCCTAAGAGGTCTTTCCCCTAAAAATAGAGGATATTAACCTCATATTCATTCATTCAACATTCAAGCACTCAACTATTGCATCCTCCATTGCTACAAATTTCAAGCTCACTTTGCATCCATTTTGTGCACTTGTCCAAATACGCATCTTCACCATTGCATCTACATCATTTTACATCTAGTTTTATGTGATTTTCCATCCAAAGGAGTACACAAACACTTGATTCAACAGGGCCAACTAACCAATCGATTTGGGCAAGGTAACTAGTTCCATTTTTCTTTGCTTTGTTCAAGTTTAACTAGGCCAATCTTGAGGTGTTGTTTTATGTTTTTCTTCCTTTTCATTTCAATCATTTTGTATCATTTTAGGTTAGAAAACACACTGCACACATTTCTAGCATGTGCGGTGGGACCCACAAATGGGTCTGTTCTTTTAGGTTCTCTGTTCTTTCAAGTTTTCCAGGTTTAGGTTTACATGCAGGGGCGAATCCACCCTAAATGGGCGAGTTTACAACATAGAGGGGAAAATATACTTATAAACAGGTGAATCTATAGCAACAGGGGTGAATTTGCAGGAAAAGAGGCAAATCTTCCCTCAACATAGAGGAATTTGCATCTTGCAAATTCACCCATCTGTCAAAAAGCGAAAAATATGCTCTCTGTCACTGAAACAAGCAAACCTGCTCCTAATTTGGGTGAGTTTGCTTTCTGAAGATAGGCAAACCTGATCTTGATTTGGGTGAATTTTTTTATAACAGGATCACACTTGATCTCCAAAACAAGAAAATTTTCCTCTTAGAAAGCCAATTTGAGGTAAAACAAAGACCTAAACTTTTAGTTTTCAATTTTTGTTTGCTTTGATTTTCAAGTACTAACCTATTAACTTGTCTATTTGTGAGTGTTTCTTCTTTTCACTAACATTTTGTGTAGCTATTTCTCATTCATCCAAGGTCGAAGGTTCAAAAATATAAACATTTTCTTGCAGAATGATCAATCCCAACTCTTTTTGTTTAGTTTGCATTTTGTTCTTCATACTAGTTAAGCATACGTAGAACTAATTAGAGGGTCAAATTTATTTGTTTGTTGTGTTTGTGAGTGAGTTGTTGATGTATCTAATCCCTTTGCACTATTTGGTAATCTTGGGTGATGAGAAATCATAGTTCACTCTAGTCTAGTCATGTCAACCTAGGAGGTGCTAGTACGTCTAAGTTGTCTCCTTGCACTATGTGTGTGCCTAGGGACCAGCCAAAAGCATCTAGTATCTTCTTCCTTTAGTGGGACCTACCTTGGATTTTCATCACCCAAGGGACAATTCCAACCACATGTTATCAATGGGGTATATAAAGGGGGGAGAGCAAAAGTTGTACGCCAATCCAGTCACATCGTGTCTAGCAAAGCATTGAAGCTAGGGTGATACCTAAATAAGACGTGAAGAGTTGGTCCAAGTTTTGAGTACCTCGCTAGGGCTCTTGACTCATGCTTGTGATGGGTTGGTGTTCACGGTTGTGCCCCACATATCATGTGTATATCGAGGACTCATGAGATAGCCTTGTTCAGCCTAGATAGAGAGTTGTGTTTGCCAACCCTTATCACTAATTCTAGGATTGTGTTGCTTGGAATGTTTTCTTATGTGATACTAGTGCATTTATTTTTACTTGAGTCAACCCTTGTCTTCTACTTGTTTTTTGCTATGATTTTTTCATTTTCCATAGTTAGTTGTTCCTCATCTAGTTTAGTCCAAGTCATTCATTTTGGGAAAATTTTCCTTTATCAGAGGTGAATTTGCTTCCATTTGGGGTGAATCTGCTATTCATAGGGGCAATTCCAATTTTGGTCTGATTCATTTCATCAGTCGTTTCCCATCAAATTCTCCTGTTCTCTACAGAATAGGCGAGTTTGCTCCTGATTTGGGAGAATTTTCTACTATTTTGGGAAAATTTTCCTCCTAAAGGGGCGATTTTGCTTGCTGTTTGAGTCATTTTATCCATCCATTAGTCATCAAATTCACCTGTTTCTATAGAATAGGAAAATTTTCTCTAGTTTTAGGCAATTTTGTTTGCTTTTTCAGTCCCCTATTAGTCCATTGAGTCATCAAATTCACCCATCCTCTGAGAATAGGAAAATTTTCCACATTCTTGGGTGAATTTTCTATTATTTTGGGTGAATCTGCTTCAGAAAGGGGCAATCCTATTTTTTGTTCGAGTCTCCATCCATCAGTTTTCCTGTTAAGTGTGTCTGTTTATCTGTTTAGAGTATCCATTTTTCTGTTTGGTAGGTCCGTTTATCTGTTCATTTAGGCCGTTTCTCTATTCGTCAATTCTATTTCCTCATTGGGATAGTCCATTTCTCTATTCATCAAGTCCTTTTATCTATTGTCGAGGCTGTTTTTCTATTTGGTGAGTCTATTTGTCCGTTGGGCGATCCTGTTTTTAGGTGAATTTGTCCCTATCCATACCATTTAAATAAATAGGCAAAGAAGTCATCCCTACTAGGTGATCCTGCAAGAAAAATCCACCCATTCCCTGTCATTCTTGTGATTTTAGGCAAATTTTCCACTTGTTTGGGTGAGCTTGCTACCATTTTAGGTGAATCTGTTAGCTGTTTGGGCAAGTCTGTCACTATTTTGGGTGAATTTTTAGTGTTTTGGGTGAATTTGTTTCGTGTTTAGGTGAATTTGTTAGCTGTTTGGGAAAATATGTCACTATTTTGGGTGAATTTGTCACTATTTTGGATGAATCTGTTATTTTTTTTGGTGAATTTTCCCCCTGTTTGGGTGAACCTACTCCCTGTTTGGGTGAATCTGCTCCCTGTTTAGGTGAATTTTCTCCCTTGAACAGGCAAATTTGTACCTTAGAAAGGTGAATTTGTCCTACACAGAGGAAAATTTGATTCCTATATAAATTCTAGAACGTGAATCCTTTGGGCCACTAAAACCTTGTCATTTTCCTAGTCATTTGCAGTGATCAAAACATTTTATCACCTTTTGTTTGCCCATAATCATATAGGTATATCATAGAACATCTCTAGATTGCATATCCCTCATCATCTTATCAATCCAAATCGACTAGACTTTGTTTTAGAGGTCATTATCCAAGTTGGCTTAAGTTTCTAAATCTGATTGTCATCATCCGCATCTGCTTAGGATTATCATCTGTCCTGAGTTAGTTATCATCTTTGGCCCAATCAATCCACTTCCATCTTGAGGTGGATTTTGTGTCGTAATCATCCATCTGTCCTTCAATCTGATCAATCAACAATTTAAGTCACCTAGAGTGATTTCTGAACTTGGTTTAGAATTCGTTTCATCATCTTATCTGATCAATTACCTAATCCAAACAATCGCTTCATCTCATCAATCAATCTAATCCAATCCAATCTTATCCCTCATCCAATAATCTAATTAATCGATCTTTCATCCAGTTCAATCAATCCTCTAATCATCACCTAGGTCATCCTTGCACTGCATCTTAGAGTGTAGTGTCATCCTATCTCATCTAGTAGTTTTGCACTTTCATGTCCGATCACAAGAAAAGAAACTAGTGGCTGAAAAACAAGGTCAAGTTGTCTAGAACATTCCTCAAGATCCCAACAGGCAAGGAACCTAGAATATTCCTTAGGATCCCAACAATGGTGGTTCAACCCAATCCAATACTGAAGTCCAAACCACGTCACCTCATGGTGATGAGAGCATGGTCTTCCAACTTGAAGTCATTGTCAATGAGTACCTCAGTAATCCCACAAATGTTAAGATGATAGATTGCCTCCTGAATGAATGTGGGAACAAAATTCTTGCCACCTTAATTATGAATGGAGTCAAACCACCCCCTGACTTTAACATGTCATAATATGTCAACACCCTACCACCTGCGCCCATGTCTGAAGACCCCTAGGCCTCACAGAATGTTCCAAGAAATTTGTATGTCCATGAAGGTCCTCCTATAGACAATTGGTATCAAGAAGGCTTCAGGAATGCCATCCTTTATGAGGTCCACCCTCCTCCCAAGATCACTGTTGTAGGAGCACCCTAGTCAGGTCCTGATCCTAATGACCCCCTTGCCTATGGTATGCCACAAAATTTTCCACTGCCACCACATCCTAACTTCCCACAAGGTTTGACTCTCATTCCGTCTGCACCACCTCTTCCACACCAGTTCATTTCCTAGCAACCGCAGCAACAACCAAAAGGTAACCCTCTACATACTATCATTCCATATTAGACACCACAACAACAACATCCACATCAAAATATTCCCATCCTAACAGTACAACCACAACAACCTTCACATCAACCACATGGTAATCTAACACAACCCCCTCAAAATATGTCATTTCAATAACCGCAAGTCACCCAACAACTTAATATCCCATCTCTTCCCCTTTGGGCACAACCATCTCAACAACACACACAAATCCTGACACAACAACTACTATCTCACAAGCATATCCCGCAAAACATCACACAGTACATGTATCACCTAAATAACTCACTTTACACATGACTGGCCACATCAAACCCAAATCTTGGTCATATGCATCGTGTTCCGCAATAGCCTCAACAACATCCACCTCACACTACCAATTCACAACCACCCTATCAACAACCACCATACCAACACATTGCTTCCACCTCCTATCAGTAGCCTAATCCCCAACAACCACCATCTGCTTCACAACAATACACCGTATATAACTATCATTTCAACCCATACTATGCTTCGCAACAACCTCTATCTTATCAACAACCATCATATCAACAAGGTGCTTCCACCTCATACTATCAAACACCTCCATCCTACCAACAAGGGGCCTCTACCTCTTATTATTATAATCCTCCATATTATCAGCAATCCTACAACACCTAGTATTTGCAATCCACCTACACCAATCAATATTAGCCTATGCCTTTATACACACCTCCACCTTCATACAATCAAAATGCCTCCATTCCATCATCATCCTATCAACAATATCCTCCATATAACCAATCCAGCATGTCTAATCAACCTTAGGTACCACCCATTAACAAGGAATGGGAAGAAATGAAGGAAACACTAAAAGACTTGCAAGTAGGGACTAACAAGCAATCCTTTAAGTTTGAAGACATTTTTACCTATCCTTTCAATCACTCAATCTCACCAGTTCCTTTCCAAATAATTTTGAGATGCCAAAATTTGATAATTACAAAGGAACTAAAGATCCTAAAATTCATCTTCAGAAGTTCTATTCTCATTGTCAAGAAGTTCAACACAATGAAAATTATCTCCTGCAATTATTTCCAAGGAGCCTAATGGGGATAGCTCTATAGTGGTTCATGGGTCTCGAGAAGGGATCCATCAAGTCTTTTGTAGATCTTTCAGAAAATTTTGTCTCCCACTTCTCCTTTAATTTGGAGAAGGATGTCGATACTTTGGATCTTCTAAAAGAGAAGTAGCATGATGGAAAAAATTTCACAAGCTATCTTCAAAGGTGGCAAGCTTTGGCTGGTCAGATGAAATCCCCGCTTAGAGAAAAATACATGGTCACTCTTTTCATCAGAAACTCTCACATAGACATGGCACATAATTTCAAGCTTCACTGTGGCATAACCTTTACAGAGGTAGTAGAGAGGGGTCCTATCCTTGAGAGAGCCCTTATTGCTAAAGGGCTGGTTAAAATTTATAATCCTGATAAGGAAAAGTCATCCAGGGATAAGCCTCACTACTAGAACAAGGATAATGATGTTGTCAATGATGGTGTCACAAACACCAAAAATGTTCAAGTAACTAACACATTGCAAGAAAAACAACATGTCTCTAATCAACTATCCATTCCTAATGCTATCTCAGTACCACAGGGGGCACCACGTCCTCCCCCACAATCTAATCAGAATAATCAAGGGAACAACAAGTGTCAATTCAATTAGTTGGGAGAGCCCTTATGTATTGTGTTCAATAGGCTTCTTCAAGCTAATTATCCGATTATGTATCATGTGATCAAGCCTCTTGATGAATCCAAACCCAAGCTAGCTTGGTATAAAGAAAATGAGTATTGTGAATTCCACAAGATCAAAGGGAATTCATTAAACAAGTGTCAAGGCTTAAAAACCTACATCCAAGATCTTATAGATTGGGGTCATATACATGTGGAGGCCAACTAGGATTCTTCGTCTAATGCTCAACTTCAGATATACCAAAACACATTCCCAAAGCATAACCAAGGAGCTAGCACATCAAATGCCAATCCTAGATCTAATAACAATAATCAAAGTAACACCAAAAATAACATTAGTTACAAAAATGTTCCATTTAATTATGAGGGTATTGTCATGCATATTGAGCAAGAAAAACCAAGTGTGTCTATGATACACATAAAAGGAAAAGACCCGCAGTGTGCTAGTACAACTCATCACACTTGCATCACTATTCTTGGAGCCTCTACATCAACCTATCCACCTCATGTAAGCTCCCAATATAATTTTTTTGACCATCTAGGCAAGACCGCGATGCAGATATCCATTCTAGATTTTCTCAAGTCTTCTCCTGTCCACCAAGAAATTTTAACCAAAGCCTTACAGGATACCCACGTCCCCAATGACATCGATCCTACTAAATTCCAAGCATTGGTAGGACATCTCTCAACCACTTATTAGCACGGATTTAGTCAGAATGACATGCCTTGCATTGATTCTAACCATAACTGTCCTCTCCATATCGAGGTCCTTGTAGCCCACCATAAAGTGAAAAGGGTCTTGGTAGATAATGGCTCTACCCTGAATCTGTGAACATTAAAATTCATAAAGTAGGTAGGATATACCTATGTTGACTTAAATAATTAGGTTATCACTATCAAGGCATATGATAATGTAGAGCCTAATTCTGAGGGGACAATTTTTCTTCCAATTTAGGTTTCACCCATTGTATAGTACACTACCTATCACATCCTTGATTTGGACCTCCCCTATAACCTTCTTCTTGGTTGCCCATGGCTCCATACCATGCAAGACATCCCTTCCACTTACCATCAGTGTTTGAATTTCCCATTTAATGGGATGGAAGTTATAATTCATGCTGACCTTCAACCGTTTGAGTACTGTCGTGCACTAGAAGCTTCCTTTCCCCATTCTCATTACTGTCTAGGCATAGAAATGGGGGCACCTCAAGCATCATCATCCTGACCATCTTCTAATACTCAATCCACCATAACATCCACTACATCTTCCACATTTGATTCCATGATTACCAAGGTCCAGATCATAGACAAGGGGTGTGGTGAGTATGAAATGTGTACAGCTTTAAACGTGGCAACCATGCCACCCTCACCACATATGTATGGTCAACCTTCTTAATCTGCACTAAAGGAAGAAGAGAAGATGACCACCTTGAGCTTGAAGGAATATTTCCAAGAGACCTATCATTTTCCCTCTAACTTTGTAGAGAAATACAATTATCAGGGAGAAGGCCTTGGTGCAAAAGAACAAGGAAGGAAACAACCTATTGAGGGTTTGATACAACCAAGGTACATGACACCAAAAAAAGGGTCCTATGCCATTAACTAGTGCCTCTAAAAACATTAGTGTGGACAATGGTGTCCTCAAAGACATACCAGAAGAAGAATCCATCATACATGTGTACAATGACATGGATCACATAGACCTTTCCTCCATTTTTGATTGCTTATCCATTTTCACCATTAGGCTTTCCCTTCATCACCCTAAGCTAATCGATTGGGACCTACATGGTAGTGCAATTGTTGACACTGTTCCCTCAATGAATGCATATGAAAATCTTATGGGATTGGGGGAGGATGAACGCCCTAGTAGCAAAAATAAGAAAAAGAAAAATAAAAAAGGGTCACCTAGTGAAAACCTCCCTTAGGCACTTCTTGACTCAGAAAAAGAAAAAATAAAGGATGTATCTAATAGTGAAAACCTCAGCGAGGCACTAGAATATGGGGATGTTCATCTTCCCCTTGTGGGAACCCAACTATCTGAACAATCTTCTATACTCATAGAGGAAACAAAAGAGGTAAATTTGGGAACTGAAGAAGATCCAAAAATCACCTATGTCACCAAGTCCCTATCAGAAGAAGAGTACTCCACTATCATCCAACTTCTCAAAGAAGGCATCATCAATTTTTCATGGGCCTATTTAGATATGCCAAGATTGTATCTTGTTCTAGTCATGCACCATTTGGATGTCCACCCAGATGCAAAACCTATCAAGCAGAAACTCGGGATAATGCATCCTCAAGTAGCTTTGTTAGTCAAGAAAGAGTTGGAAAAGATATTAGAAATTGGATTCATCAAGCCCATTGACTATTTTGATTGGATCTCCAACATAGTGCCAGTTTCTAAACCAAATGGGAATATTAGGATTTGCATCAATTTTTGGGACCTCAACAAAGCTTGTCCTAAAGATGAATTCCCCTTGCCAAACATCAACATGTTGGTTGATTTAACTGAAGGACACAAGATGCTATCCCTCATGGATGGTTTCTATGGATATAATTAGATCATAATAGCACCTGAGGATTAGCATAAGACTACTTTCAGTACACCTTGGGGAACATTTTGTTACAACATCATGCCCTTTGGCCTCAATAACGTGGTGCAACTTACTAGCGTGCGATGACTATCATCTTTCATGATATCATTCACATCATCATGGAAGATTACATTGACTATTTTTTGGGTAAATCTAGAACTAGATAATAGCAACCTATGATCTTGAAAAAAATATTCAAGAGGCTAGAGCATTACAAGCTATGTCTGAATCTGAAGAAATGTGTATTTGGGGTCACATCTAGAAAGTTACTAGGTTTCATTATCTCCAGAAGGGGCATAGAATTCGATCCTGCTAAAGTCAGGGAAATCATGGAAATGCCTCCTCCATGTAATCTAAAACAGTTAAGGAGCCTTCAAGGAAAACTCCAGTCCATCAGATAGTTTATAGCTCAGTTAGCTAAAAAATGCCAGTCGTTCACCAACCTCCTGAAGAAACATACATCCTTCAAGTGGGATTTACAATGTCAGCTACTTTTCAACAAAATCAAAGAGTACTTGGCTCATCCACCCATCCTCATTCCTCCCATTCCAATTAAACCACTTCTGTTATATATTTTAGCTACTTCAATTGCACTAGGGGCATTGTTAGCACTACATGATGAGTCATCAAAAGAATGTGCTATCTAATACATCAGTTAGACCCTAGTAGGTTATGAGCTCAATTATTCTCTGATGGAAAAGGCTTGCCTAGCTGTGGTCTTCAACTTGCAAAAGGTTTGACACTATATGCTTAGTCATCTAGTTAAGTTGATATCAAAGGTTGACCCACTCAAGTATTTGTTATCTAGGACAACTTTGATTGGTTGCATGGCTAGGTAGGTCATACTATTGAGAAAATTTGATATCAAGTATGTTGACCATAAAGTTATTAAAGGGCAAGTGATTGCAGATTAGTTAGTAGATGCTCCCTTAGTATATGCTTATCCCCTAATGCAAAATTTCCTGATGAAGAGATTCTTATAGTAATAGAAGTAGCTATGTGGACACTCTACTTTGATGGGTCCTACACACATAACGGAGTGGGGCGGGCATCTTGTCCATCACCCCGCAAGGTGATTACATCTTGAAGTCATTCAAGTTAGATTTTCCATGCACGAACAACATAGTAGAATATGAAGCTCTCCTTGCTAGTCCGAGGATTGCTATCCAATGGAACATAACTCACTTACGAGTCTTTGGAGATTCCTAGTTGATCATCAAATAGGTGAATGACAAGTTTCTAACAAGAGATGATAAGTTTTTACCTTCTAAGCACATGGTGGATGACTTCAAGAAGTATTTCACCTCCATCCAATTCGAACAAATCCATAGAGTCCAAAATAAAGTAGCTAATGCAATGGCTATAATTGGTTCCCTGATTGACATGCTAAAATATCAAACAGATTGTGAGTTCTTGGTTGAACAACTGCTAATCCCTGCTTATGACATCCCTGAGAGCGAAAAGGTGTGAAAAATTGTAGGTCTTGAGTCACCATGGTATCATGATATTTATATTTACCTTCATGACAACATCTTACTCCCTGACCTTCCACATAACCAATGAAAATCCTTTATCCAACGCACCTCCTACTACACTATCGTAGCTAACACACTTTATCGTCATGGGTATGATGGAACCCTTCTTAGGTGTCTAAATGAGACTGAGGCCCACATTACATTAATAGAAGTACATAGTGGTGTTTGTGGGTCCCATTCAAATGGCATGTCCTTAGCTAAGAGGATTCTCAGAGTTGGTTACTATTGGCCTACACTAGAGCATGAATCTTGTGAGTTCATGAAGAAGTGTTTACCTTGCCAACAACATGCAGATCTGATCCATGCTCCTGCTCAATATTTTCAGCCCATCATAGCACCATGGAATTTCTCTCAATGGGGTTTCAACTTAGTCGGCAAGATATACCCTCCATCTTCTAATGGCCATACTTTCATAATCACCACTACTAATTACTTTACCAATTGGGTGGAAGCAATGCCACTCTCTCAAATTACGGGTAATCAGATATCCAAATTCTTCCTCTTCCATATTATTCGTAGATATGGAATCCCATCCACCATCATTTTTGACAATGGAAAGCCATTCAAAAACTAGGTTGGAAAACATATATGTGACACCTTCCACATTCAACATCACTAGTCCACACCCTATTACCCCCAAGGTAATGGTCAAGTGGAGGATACCAACAAAACCTTGATCAAGATTCTCAAAAAGGTGGTCAATAACACTGGTTGAGATTGGCATCTCCATCTCCATCCTACCCTTTGGGCCTATCACACTCCCAACTGCATTCCCATTAGTGCCACTCCATATTTTCTTATTTATGGTGTCGATACCATCTTTTCAATTGAGGTCGAGATCCCATCACTGAGAATATCCTTGAAGAACCTCATCAGTGACAAAGATGCTTGGGTTGAAGGACTCAGTTAGTTGGAACTCCTAGATGAGAGACAAATCAAACCATAAAATCATCTTCAAGCATATCCAAATCATCTTAAGAGAACCTACAATAAGAAGGTCCATCCTCGGCAATTAAATGTTGGTGATCTAGTTCTTAAAGACTATCAGTGTACCCAGCAGGACCGAGACAAGAAAGGAAAATTTGATGAATTGGTTAGGTCCCTATGTCATCACAAAAAAATATGGATCTGGGTCATACAGGCTTACAACACCTAAAGGAGAGCCCCTAGAGGATCTCATCAACATCATGCACCTGAAAAGGTTTTACACCTAAGTCAGCTAGGCTATTGGTGCAGGAGCACCTTAAGGTCTTTTGGAAGATCTTAGTGATTTTTGGCTTGTAGGTGGCTCTAGCCAACCACCAATGGAATAAGGACTATGTTATAAATTCCCAAGTGTGTTTTTGATGTGTTTGTTATGGAAAAATTAGGTTGGTTTAGAGCTTTGAGGTTTGGAAAAGCCTTAGTATAGAGATTGGGAAAAACTAGACAATGTTGTCTTAGGAATTTGGCCTAAAAGTTGAAAAATAGCATTAATGTTGTTCTAAGTCTGACCCAAGGGTCCTAGAACGTGGGAGAAATGTATATAAGGTCATCTAAACCCTAATACCTAGGTTGGAAGTTCATTTTCACAAATTGAGACTTGGAGAGCATATTGTGTGATTGGAATTCAACAACTTTTGAGTGAATATTTGTGTTTGAGCCTTCATCCAATCAATGATGGATTGAAGGTATTGTATGATGGTTTTAGGATTTCCTTTGTGTCATTTATTTACTGTTTGAGGCATTATATTAGCCATTTAGTTCAATTGTTTTCTGTTTTGCAAGTTTTTGGAGTTGTGGCCTTATAGCCGGTTCAAGCCAGTTTTTGGAAATCATGATCCCCACTTGAATTCTCATGGAAAGGCTACCATGGAAACTTGGAATAAAGTAGGGGACTATTTTTACAGTGTAAATATTGTGTTTGGAGTCTTGGTTTTTAAGGGAAGAGTTGAATTCAACAAGCACTAGGCGAGTGCAAGTGCATTCTAGCTAGTGGCTTGGAGAGGACAGCAGTAAAGAAAGCTGATAAATGGATTGGTTTGTGCCAATAAAGAGTAAGAGAGTGTGGTCACATGTATTATAGAAATGTGTGTGCAAGGAGGAGTGTTGAGGAGGTCGTTGAAGCCCTTAAAGTTAGAAAAAGGAACCAAAACCCTAGAAACCCTTTAAAATAGGGGGTATGAGGACAATCCTATGTACGAACACTTGCAGAACCTTACACTAGGTAAATCTTGAAGCCTAGGGTACTACTAGGAAGGATATCCAAAAATATTTGGGGGTTGTTAAGGCTGTTTTTGAGAAAAGCCAAGAAATAGGGTTCTAGGAGGCCTAAAAGGGGCAAAAAGGCTACAAGGCCTAGAAACTAGAAAATCTTGAAAGTGAAGGGAAAAAGGTGAAAGTATCCAACGAAATGGATCAATGAGGAGTAAAAACACCTAAAGAAAAACAAGACCACATTACCTTATCCTTGGAGTGGTTAGGGCGCACTTGGGCCAGTGTGGAGCTCATGGAAGCCTAGTGGTGAATTGAGAGTGTTGGTGAAGATTTTGAAATTGGTGGAGAGACCTACAAGGTGTTAGGGGTTTAAGAGAAATCCCTGAGTAGGTTAGAGTGGAATACCCTAAGAAGACCAAATAATAGGTCTTGGGAAGAGCTATAGTGCTCTTGAGGTATAGGGCTCCCCATCAAATTGGTATGAGAGCCAATAAAGGCTTGGGAATTGAAACTAGTATATGTCAGAGGGAAGTGAATCCATAGGAGAGAATACCATGGTGACAAATGAAGAGCTAGCTAGAGACTTGATAGAGCAGCAAGAGAAGAATAGGATTCTTGAAGAGGCTATGGAAGAGATGAAGCAAAAATTGGAAGAAGTTGCTAAAATGACAAGTAAGATGAAAGTGCAGTTGTCAGAGGACAAAGGCAAGGGTAAATACCAAGAGGAGGAGGACATAGAACCAGAACTTGACCCTCCATTAGCAGAGGAACCTTTCCTCAAAGCATTGAAGGCATTGAGTGGCAAGGAACTTGAAGGTATCCCTATGTTCATAGGAAGAATGGATGCAGAGTTGGTTATGGAATGGATAGAGGGAATGGAGAATCACTTTGAATGTGATGGAGTTACATAAGCACAAAAGGTGAATATAGCCAAATCAAGGCTAAGAGGACAATAATTAATGTGGTGGAAGTTTCTACAAGAAGAAAGAGAGAAGGAAGGCAAGAAACCCATAGGAAGTTGGAAGACAACGGTGGCTAAAGTGAAGGAGAACTATCTACCTGAGGACTATGATATTCAATTGCACAAGAAGAGGAAAATCTCAGAAAAAGAGACCTAGATGTAGCTGCATATACAAAAGAGTTCCAAAAACTAAGCCTTAGATCTAGAGTGCAAGAATCAGAAAGCATCAAGGTTGCTAGGTACCTAAACAGTCTTAGATGGAGCATCCAAGAGGAGTTGAGTCTTTTCACAGTTACTACCCTCCATAGCTGCTATCAAATGGCTATTAAGGTGGAAGAGAAACTAAAAAAGAAACAAGATTCCAATACTAGGGGTAAAGGAAGGAGTAGAGACCCTAGAGGTGGACATAGAGGAGGTTTTGTTGGAAGAAGCCAAGAGAACAAAGGGCAAGGTGATTCCAAAGGTGGAGAGCAGTCCCATGAGACAAATAGTAGAGGGGGTTATAGAGGTAGAAGCTCAAACAATGGAGGAAGAGGCAGATCAGGAGGCTTTGGGAGAAGCTCTCATTTTGCTTCCATGAAATTCTACAATTGTGGACAGTTGGGTCATCTAGCTTATAGGTGTCCTGACAAGCCAACATCTTCACAAAGTGAGAGGAAGATCAACTATGTTCAAGAAGAGGACTGCTCCAAACAATTAGAGGTGAGTCTAGATTCAGAGAAAGGTGCGAATCTCATGTTAAGGAGAATTTTGATCAAAGCGCCTACCGAGGAAGAACACAAACAAAGGAGAGATCTTTTTAGAGTCAAGTGCAAGATACTAGGAAAGGTTTGCAAGGTCATCATTGATTCAGGGTCTACTAATAATGTCATCTCAGAGGAGGCAATACAAAAGTTGAAACTCACCAAGAAACCCCATGTGTGCCCTTACAAGGTTACTTGGTTGAACAAGGGGAAAAATGTACTAGTCAATGAACAAGTGTGGGTTGAGTTTACTATAGGAAAGTATCATGATAGGATACTATATGATGTGCTACCAATGGATCCATGCCATCTGCTGCTTGGCAGACCATGGCAATATGATAGGGAGGCAGTGCATCATGGCAAGGAGAATAAGTATTCATTCAAGAAGGATGGAGTGACTTACAAAATATAGTCTTTGTTAGAAGAAAATACAGTGGAAAAGGAAAAAACTAGTGTCCTTTTGTTGAGTGGAAAGAAATTTCTAAAAGACATCGAGGAAGAAGGAGTTGTCTATGTAATCATGTTGAAGCCAAAGGAAGAGGAGTTACCCAATTAGCTACCTATGACAACAAAAGTGAAGCGACTATTAGATTAGTTCAAGGACATTATTTGTGAAGGTACACCAGCTACACTACCACCTAAGAGAGCAATCAGTCATCAAATAGACTTTATACCAGAAGCAACACTACCTAACAAGGCTGCATACAAGATGACACCGGAGTAGAACAAAGAGATAGCAAGGAAAGTTCAAGAACTTTTAGACCAAGGGCTGATTAGAAAGAGCATAAGTCCATGTGTTGTTCCAGTTGTGTTGGCACCCGAGAAGGGAGATAAGTGGAGGATGTGTACTGATTATAGGGCCATAGATAGGATAACCATTAGATATAGGTTTCCTATTCCTAGGATAGAAGATCTAATGGACTGTTTAGGGTGTGCTAAGTTCTATTCCAAAATTGATTTGAAAAGTGGCTATTATCAGATTAGGATGAAAGAAGGAGATGAATGGAAGTCAGCATTCAAAACCAAAAAAGGTTTATATGAATGGTTAGTGATGCCATTTGGGCTTACAAATGCACCTAGCACTTTTATGAGGGTGATGAATAAGGTCCTGAAGGACTTTATAGGAGTCTTTGTAGTTGTATACCTAGATGATATCCTCATCTTTAGCAAAACAAGAGAAGAACATATGAAGCACCTAGAACTTGTGTTGAAGAAACTTCAAGAGGAGAAGCTCACCATCAATCTTGAGAAGAGTGAGTTCATGAAGCAAGAGTTAGTCTACCTAGGATTTGTGGTATCTCAAGGGAACTTGAAGATGGATAAAAGCAAGGTTGAAGCCATTCTTAGCTGGCCTACTCCAAAGATAGGGACAGAAGTTAGGAGTTTCCATGGATTGGCACAATTCTATAGGAAGTTTGTGAGAAGGTTTAGTGAAATTTGTGCACCAGCTCTTGACACCATTAAAGGAGGACTGAAAACAAAGTTTGTGTGGACCAAAGAATCCAATGAAGGATTTGAAAGGTTGAAGAGGGAGATAGCTATCCAACCTATCTTACTTCTACCAAGTTTTGACAAGCCATTCATAGTGGAATGTGATGCAAGTAACATAGTAGTTGGGCCTGTTCTAAGCCAAGAAGGCATGCTAGTGGCATTCTTTAGTGAAAGGTTGAATGAAGCAAAGTCTAGGTACTCATCCTGTGACTTAGAGCTATATGCTTTGGTGCAAGCTCTTAAGAAGTGGAGACACTATCTATTGCCAAAGGAATTTTTGGTATACACTGACAATCAAGCTTTAAGCTACATAAATACTCAAGAGAAGCTCAGTTTGAGGCATATCAAGTGGATCGAGTTTTTGCAGTCATACACTTTTACCATCAAGCATAAGAAGGGGGTTAACAACAAGGTTGCTAATGCTCTTACTAGGAGGTTGCTTACTATCCAAGAGATACAGTTACAAAGCACATGGGTTGAAGGATTCAAAGATCTATATGAAGGAGATTCTGATTTCTCAGAAATATACAAGGTATGTACTGATTTTGAGAACCATTTTCACAGTGAATATTCTGATTACACCTTGCAAAATGGCTTATTGTTTAGGGGAAAGCAATTGTGTGTTCCTAGAGGTTCTATGAGGGAGAATCTGATCCAAGAAAAGCATAATGGTAGTTTGAGTGGTCATTTTGGTTTGAACAAGACACTAGACTTAGTGGAGAGGTTCTATTGGTGGCCTAAGATGCAAAGAGATGTAAGAAGATAAGTTGAACAATGTGGAGTATGTCAAAAGACAAAGGGAACATCAAGCAATGCAGGTCTTTACCAACCATTACCCATTCCAAATAGACCATAGGAATGCATAAGCATGGACTTCATAGTAGGACTACCTAGGACACCAACTGGTTTGGATAGTGTGTTTGTTGCAGTGGATAGATTCAGCAAGATGAGACATTTTATACCATGCAAGACAACACATGATGCAAGTCAGATTGCACACCTATTCTTTAGGGAAGTCGTGAGGATACATGGGTTGCCAAGGAGCATAGTTATAGATAGAGATGTGAAGTTTATGGGGCATTTTTGGAAAACTCTTTGGAAGAGGCTAGGAACCAACTTGTCTCATAGCTCAGCATATCATCCACAAACGGATTGACAAATAGAGGTGATCAATAGGGTACATGGGAACTTGTTGAGATGCTTAACTAAGGAGTATGGACAAGGATGGGAGCAAGTGATTCCACAAGCATAATTTGCTTACAACGATAGCACAAATAGGACTACGGGTAAGAGTCCATTTGAGATAGTCTATGGTTTACATCCAAGGGGTATACTTGAGCTTAGAGATCTAAAAGGATATGAAGGGATCAGTGGACATGCTGATGATTTTGCTTAGTCAATGAGAGAGGTTCATGAGCATGTCAAAAAGACATTGATAGAGGCTAATCAAAAGTTGAAGGCTAAGAGAGATGAAGGGAGAAGAGAATTACAATTTGAGATAGGTGATTTGGTGATGGTATACTTGAACAAGGCAAGGTTACAGAAAGGTATACCAAGCAAGTTGCAGATGAAAAGGATAGGGCCATGTAAAGTGTTGGCTAAGTATGGGTCAAATACATACAAGGTGGAGTTACCCAAGGAGATGTCTATTTCTCCTATCTTCAATGTGAAGGACTTGGTGAAGTATAAAGGACCAGAAATGGATGAAGAACAATACAATGCTGAGATAAACAAGGATGTGGAAGCACTCAAGGTACCTGATTAGATCAGACCACAAGTAGACAAGATTTTAGACTCAAGGGAGAAGAAGACTAGGCACAAGACATACAAGGAGCACCTAGTGAAGTGGAAACATCAACTAGAGTCAGAGGCTACTTGGCTAGCAGAAGGTGACTTTAAGAAGCATGTAATTAGTGAGGAACTCTTCACACCACAGGTTCCTTAACTTATTTGCTGTAGGGGGAGAATGGTGCAGGAGCACCTTAAGGTCTTTTGGAAGATCTTAGTGATTTTTGGCTTGTAGGTGGTTCTAGCCAACCACCAAGGGAATAAGGACTATGTTATAAAGTCCCAAGTGTGTTTTTTATGTGTGTGTTATGGAAAACTTAGGTTGGTTTAGAGCTTTGAGGTTTGGAAAATTCTTAGTGTAGAGATTAGGAAAAACTAGACAATGTTGTCTTAGGAATTTGGCCTAAAAGTTAAAAAATAGCATTAATGTTGTTCTAAGTCCGACCCAAGGGTCCTAGAATGTGGGAGAAAGGTATATAAGGTCATCCAAACCCTAATACCTGGGTTGGAAGTTCATTTTCACAAATTGAGACTTGGAGAGCACATTGTGTGATTGGAATTCAACAACTTTTGAGTGAATATTTGTGTTTGAGCCTTCATCCAATCAATGATGGATTGAAAGGTCTTGTCTGATGGTTTTTGGATTTCCTTTGTGTCATTTATTTACTATTTGAGGCATTAGATTAGCCATTTAGTTCAATTTTTTTCTATTTTGCAAGTTTTTGGAGTTTTGGCCTTATAGCCGGTTCAAGCCAGTTTTTGTAAATCATGATCCCCACTTGAATTACCATGGAAAGGCTACCATGGAAACTTGGAATAAATTAGGGTAATATTTTTATAGTGTAAATATTATGTGTGGATTCTTGGTTTGTAGGGGAAGAGTTGAATTCAACAAGCACTAGGCGAGTGCAAGTGCATTCTGGCTAGTGGCTTTGAGAGGATAGCAGTAAAGAAAGCTGATAAATGGATTGGTTTGTGCCAATCAAGAGTAGGAGAGTGTGGTCACATGTATTCCAGACATGTGTGTGCAAGGAGTGTTGAGGAGGTCGTTGAAGCCCTCAAAGTTAGAAAAAGGAGCCTAAACCCTATAAACCCTTGAAAATAGGGGTATGAGGACAATCCTATGTACGGACACTTGCAAAACCTTACACCTGGTAAATCTTGAAGCCTATGGTACTTCTAGGAAGGATATCCAAAAATATTTTGGGGTTGTTAAGGCCATTTTTTAGAAAATCCAAGAAATAGGGTTCTAGGAGGCCTAAAAGGGGCAAAAAGGCTACAAGGCCTAGAAACTAGAAAATCTTGAAAGCGAAGGGAAAAAGGTGAAAGTATCCAATGAAATGGATTAGTGAGGAGTCAAAAAACATAAAGAAAAACAAGACCACCTTACCTTAGCCTTGGATTGGTTAGGGCACACTTGGGCTGGTGTGGAGCTCATGGAAGCCTAGTGGCGAATTAAGAGTGTTGGTGAAGATTTTGAAATTGGTGGAGAGACCTTCAAGGCATTAGGGGTTTAAGAGAAATCCATGAGTAGGGTAGAGTGTAATACCCTAAGAAAACCAAAGAATAGGTCTTGGGAAGAGCTAGAGTGCTCTTGAGGTATAGGGCTCCCCATCAACTATCCTATCTTGCAAAAATACCAAAAAAGTAAAAAAAATGTCAAAAATACAAAAAAATTGAAAAGTCAAAAAATTCAAAAATAGTAAAGAGAAATAATTTATCCTATGGTGAAAACCACCCATGGTCGTGCCTTGGATAAGTATGGTTAATGAAAACCTAGAAAAAACCATCATCCATAGAGGGCTTAATCATCATTAACCTTGCATCCTAATTGCTTTATGCTTTCATCCATCCTATCCTCACATCTAATCCTAACATACTATTGATCCAACCTCTTTCATTCACATCCCCTTACCCACCACTTGGTATGGTTTGGTTGAGCATTGGACAATTTTCATCTGCTATATGTAATCCTAAGCTTTTATCCCAATCTAATCTTGTGTCATTTTTCCATGTCGTTAGTCAGTATTTTGTATCCATCTAGAAATCCTTCACCATGTTGATCTTCATTTAGATCTCACCCTATCATGTTGGACTCGTGATCCCATCTTTTGTCATTGGTCTTTTTCAAACTACGTTGCCCCTACACTTTCATGTTGGCAAGGTTGATCATTTGATCCACCCCTGGGGCATTTGTCTTTCTAGTCCTTGTCATCCATCATCATTCCCCATTGTCCTATTTCTACTTTTATCCATTCTCTTTTATTTAACTACAAGGGCTTTACGCTTTCACATAGGTAAGGCTAATATTTGATTAGCCCCCGAGCCCCTAAGTCTTTAGGGTGTGTCATTCTTATGTCTTGTGTCTCACATCCTAGGTTGTGTTGTCAAGTATGTCCTTATCTAGTTGGTTCTTCACAAATGAGATCGACTCCTATCATGAGATTCAATCAGTTTCAGAGTCTCCTAGGTATGTGCAGGATCATCATGGAAAAAACAAGCCCTTAAATGGCAAAAAATTCAGAAAAATTAGAGTTAGGAAACTTGACGTAAAAATTTGAATAAGTTATCTATATTATTTCAAATATATGTAAGAATAGAATCTATAGAAATTTGAATATAGTTTCTAAACTACTAGGTTTAAAAAAAAAAAAATCTATTTGGTGAAAATTTGAAATTTCAACGGAGTGGTACTTAAATTTCAGGGAAAAAATAAGAATTAGGTGTCTATCTAACCCTAACCACAATAAAATGATAATATTTTTTTATAATATTTTAGATATAAGTAGAGGACTCATGCCATGATGTGATGCATATTTTTTTGTAATTTTTTTCCAAGTAAATAATTAATTATTAATTTTTTATTACAAATTTTTAAAAAATATAAAAACTCATATGTTTGACCACCTTAACTTGGTCAAAACATCACAAAAATCAATTTTTATTTTTTTAATCCTATAGTATGTGAAGCATAGAATGTGACACAGGTTTTGGATTCAAAAAATGTGATACCATTTGAAAGCTATAAATGTTTTTAATCAACCTATCAATCAAGACTTTAGTCATAATTTGGATAGAAAATGAATAATAATTACTTATTAAATTTAAAGTAAAGCATAATTTATATTGGTGGAAAGCTGAGAATGTCCTTTAAAAACCCATTTCATTTCATCAATTTTGGATAAAAAAATAGTCGTCAGCCATACCCATCATATTGCCACTTTTTGGCCCATCATGATCCTACACATACCCTCCTGTGTCATATTGATCTTTTAGTTTAGTATCGATCTTTGGTCTTAACAAGATGCATCCTTCCTAATAGACCTCATCAATCACATCCACCCTATTGATCCTATGGAAAAGGACATCTAAAATTGATTGTGATCTTTTGATTCTTTTGGATTTTGTTTATCATTTGAGCTCCCTATCATGCCTTGTCATGGTTTCCTTGATCTATCATATCATGGCATGTTTGAATAGTAAACATAGGGGCATACCTTGATCTTTTGTTCATTGTTGTCTTCCTGGTTGTCCCGCGTAGTATCCACTAAGATTCCTGCGGTCTTGTGTTACACTGGGGCATCCTTTGTGCTTGTGGTTATCCCAATACCTGGCCCTACCAAATCCCCAGTTACTTTGGGGTATTGGGATAGCCTCCTTATTTGTTGTGTTTTTTTATGCATTAGACATAAATTGGCCTTGGTTCTTCATACCCTGGCATATTTTATCTTGTGCTATATCAAAAACAAATGCTCTTAAGAATGGAAAATCATATTAGGATTGAATTACATTCATCCTTTCATTTCCTTGCATTTAACCTTCATCCATACCCTTCTCGAACCTATGCTATGTGATTTCGGTTATGCAAACATTCATCCCCCCATCTCTCGTTCTTCTCAGGATTCACATAGTTCTTGACAGGTGTTGTTTCACACCCATCCTACCTTCATTTTATAAGCCAAAGTAATCATTATACACAAATGAAGGAGGCCTATTAATGATGTGTGATCCATTGTCACACCCATCCCCCTTAATTTTTTAATAATTACAGGGTAAGTACTTTCCATTTAGCCCATCATTCATGCCTATATATTAATGTTTGTAAGGAATTTAATTACTCCCATCTTCCATGTAGGATGCATTATCATCCCACTTTCAATTTATCATTCTCATAGCCATTTTTTTAAAAGTTGGCTAGATTAATCTTAACTAGTTATTTTAAGCATCTTAGATTCATTTGCATTATCATATTAAGTTGTTTAGATTAATATAGTTTTTTTAGTCTCAACATCTTAAGTTCATTTTCATTATCATTTTAAGTTGTTTGGATTAACCTTTACTGGTTATTCTAAGCATCTTCAGATTCATGACATTATCATTTTGTTGCATTATCCATTTACATTGCAGTAAACATACTAATATATATCTTGTTAAATTGCATATTCATTACATTCATCCATAACATAGATCACATATGCATACATAAATCTTACATCCATATCATCATAAATTACAAATCAACAATGTGCACATACATACATCGCCACCTGCATCACAAATCGTTAGTCATCCAATAATAATATCATACGACATCATAATCATCCATCACATCCTACATCATAAAATGTTAGGAATAATTCATTTCATACATGTCATCCACATAGGAATACACATAAATCATCATAGATACATGTGCATACCATAATCATCTGCATGTCATAAACAATACACACATCCATAAATAAAAATTCATCACATAATAACACATGGTGTCGACAATGGTCATCACGTATCATATAAATATCAAAATATAATGTCCATCACATGATCCATAATAAATTCCATCATATCATCAAAATACATATCCATCATATACATCAGTAACTGTCGAATAAAATACAAGCATAAGGCTGTGAATCAAATGTGATCTCTGCTGCTCTATACTGCCCATCCACCCTGCACCTTTCAAAAACATGTATCTTGTCCTCTACCCTATATCCTCTCTACCTTTAGCTACCTGCATCTGACCTCTGAGATGAGTCTGGCACTCCCCCCTGCCTGGGTGTCTCTCGATAGTTGTTATATCCTTGTGTGTGCATCCCTAGTGACTGTGATGGTGCTGGAATCTATGGCACCATCTCCCACATGGAGAAAAGGACCTCCTTTATGAGATCTTATCCTAATCTCGATATACTTTCAAGTACCTTCACATCATTTGAATTAAAAATTCACATTTATTCCTCCAAGGTTCTTCTCTTCCCAATGTGGAATATTGAGGAATTTTAAATTCGTCATGTGTCACATCTCCCACATGTGTACAAGGATATCCTTTATGATGATATCTTGTCCCAATCCCAAGGTACTCTAAAGTACCTCCACATCACCTTCCCCCTTTACACGTCATTGTCACATGGAAAGATGAGAGGACTTGTGAGTCCTCAACTCACCATAGCCCTTCATCTTGTCCATGGTGGCTAGATTCTAGTCCTCTATTTCTAAGAGGCCTTTTGCCTAAAAATAGAGGATTTTGACCTCATACTCATTCATTCAACATTCAAGCATTCAACATTCAAGCACTCATCTTTTTCATCCTCCATTACTACAACTTTCAAGCTCACTTTGCATCCATTTTGTGCACTTGTCCAAATACCCATCTTCACCATTGCATCCCCCATTGCATCTACATTGTTTTTCATCTAGTTTTATGTGATTTTCCATCCAAAGGAGCACACAAACGCTTGATTCAACATGGCCAACCAACCAATTGACTTGGGAAAGGTAACTAGTTCCATTTTGCTTTGCTTTGTTCAAGTTTAACTAGGCCAATCTTGAGGTGTTGTTTTTTGTTTTTCTTCCTTTGCATTTCATTCATTTTGCATCATTTTAGGTTAGAAAACACACTACACACATTTCTTCCCCATATTGAGAAGTCACCTGGGGCCCCTTTTTCTTCCCCATCTGCCCTCTCAAGGGGGCATACCATACCATTTTCCTCCATTTTTCTATTACGATCATTCCCTTGTGACATTGGGGAATCTACCTTCATTTTCCATCATCTAGACAGCTTACACAACTTCTCCCATGTTGGGGCATCATCTTGTAGTCATTTCCTCTATCGAGTGATCTGTATTTTATTTTTCTTCGAAACACTATTATTTTAACAGTATTTTGAAGAGGAGAAAAATGTAGACATCCAAATTTGACCACTCCTGTATGGTCAAATTTATCCCTTTTATTCATCTATTTCATTCCCCCCATCAATATTAATTAAATGATTTATTTAATTAATATTCCCTCTTTTCCTAAATGTTGCTAAGGTATTTAAGTTAAATAATTAAATACTTTACCTTTATTTCCCTTTCGTCTCTAAATTAAATGAATTCCTTAATTTATTTGATTTAGTCACTTTATCTTTTGAATTTAAATCAATTTTAAATTGATCATTTTCTCTCTCCTTGTCCCATCCTCCATAATTATTCTTAATCTGGATCAGTTTAATTAATCCATGATTAGGATGTGCACACCTTTAATCAGGATTAATGTCACATCCTCCATATCTTGCAACTTGCTTCTAATCCCTCATTAGTCCCCTTAATCACCTATTTGCACAACCTTAATCATATGATTAGGTCAACCTAATACCCATTCCATTTATGGCATACCTCCAAGTCAACCATCATAAATGCTTTCTCCATTTAGCCAAGGTAACCTCTTCCCCATGTGAATTAAAAATTCACATTTATTCCTCCAAGGCTTTCCTCTTCCCCATGTGGGTTATTAAGGAATTTTAAATTCCTCATGTGTCACATCTCCCACATGGGGAAAAGGACCTCCTTTATGAGGAGATATTGTCCTAATCCCAAGGTACTTTCAAGTACCTTCACATCATGTGAATTCAAAATTCACATTTATTCCTCCAAGGTTCTTCTCTTCCCAGTGTGGACTATTGAGGAGTTTTAAATTCCTCATGTGTCACATCTCCCACATGTGGACAAGGACCTCCTTTAGGAGGCGATCTTGTGCCATTCCCAAGGTACTTTAAAGTACCTCCACATCACCTTCCCCCTTTACAACTCATTGCTGCATGGCAAGATGAGAGGCCTTGTGAGTCCTCAACTCACCATAGGCTTTCATCTTGTCCATGGTGGCTAAATCCTATCCCTTGATTCCTAAGAGGACTTTCCCCTAAAAATAGAGTATTTTGACCTCATATTCATTCATTCAACATTCAAGCATTCAACATTCAATCACTCAAATTTTGCATCCTCCATTGCTCAAGCTCACTTTTCATCCATTTTGTGCACTTTTCCAAATACCCATCTTTACCATTGCATCCCCCATTGCATCTACATCATTTTGCATCTATTTTTATGTGATTTTCCATTTAAAGGAGCACAAAAATACTTGATTCAACAGGCCAACCAACCAATCGACTTGGGAAAGGTAACTAGTTCCATTTTTCTTTCCTTTGTTCAAGTTTAACTAGGCCAATCTTTAGGTGTTGTTTTGTGTTTTTATTCCTTTGAATTTTGTTCGTTTTGCATCATTTTAGGTTAGAAAACACACTGCACATAGTTTAAAATAGAACTCCCACACACTCTCTCTCTACATCAACCCTTATACTAAATTTTTATTTTCTATTTTCTGTCACTTTCACTGACCTATAGTGATTGCCTCGAGATTCTCACATGTGTAGAGATCGTCTATTAGGGATTACACATTATCTCCTTCAATCATTCTACCTTTGTATTGAGCCTCACCCACATTAAATTTAGATACATTCTATTTTCTAAAAATAGCTCTTTGTAAGACCTTACAATTTTATATGCATTGAATGCATTCCTCTATTTATTCAATTTTATTTTGATCCCTATCTTTGTCGTGATATGTGCCACCATTTTTACATCAAATATTCCATTATATTGGTCACAAGTGTAGTTGGACCAATTAATTTTGAACAAAGAGTTAGCTTCTAGTAGAAACCATCCTTCACACTATTGTAGCTGTTGGTGATCAACACTTTTGAATTATGGCCATTGATCTAAAACCTTCGCGACATGATTCGTTGATTCTTGTTAAATTGCTCATCTTTAAATCCTAACCATTAGATAAACAATCCTTTAAAACACCACTGTAGATCTCCTTGGTATGCAGCTAACATCACATGGGGTCCACCAAGACATGCGTCACAAGCCCGCTATCCCATGAACTAAGGACACGACCCCACCAAATCATAGCGGGATGGCAGGATAACACTATCTTTCACTTTTTTCAACATCATGCAACTCACAATAATGATATGAGTTGACATATGACCAACCATTCAGTTCCACGTATCATCACATGTCATCTTCTACTCCCATTACTTGACACTTTACCGAGTCCCACCATACATACCATGTGCACCATCTAATATTTTCCGCTCAATCTCCACCATTTCCTATTATCTTATAGGGTTAGACTAGGACCCACCACATATGCAATGGGCTAGTGGGGAGGCCGTTGATCTTCAAGCTTCAACCACAACCATTGATCATGTTGAGGATAAATATTTACCATGGAACTTAGGAAATATTATGTTCATTGAATTAATTTCTAAGTTGGTAAAGTTAGAGATGGGAGCTAGTCACTCCAACAATGTCAAAGACATAAGTTATAAATTTTGTGACCTACAACAATTGATAACTAATAATTAGAAAATAGAAAGTCTATTTAGTTCCATGACTACAAGCTTTCAGGGTTTATCTACAAAACCCTAATTCAGATCAAGAGCACAAATAATTTAGTCCTACACCCATCATCCAACTTCTGATCCTATAGAATACACCATTGGAAATCTTTCAAAAAACCCACATCGAATCTACACATAGATTCCATGTTAGACTTCTAGAATAACCTTTTATAACCTTCTCCAACACTCTTAGAACCAGATCCATTGAATCTCCCTTCCAGGATATCACATAGATACCCCATTTTGACATCAATGACAACAATATACCAACAATATCTCCCTTTTTCATTGATGGAAAAACCAAATGCTCAAACTATCATGAACCAATGAGGTATGATATCAATACTCAAAAATTGTAATTTTGGGCACAATACCAATTAAAACAAGCAACTCCCTCTTAAGTTGCTTTTCCTTAAGAATTTAAAACAATTTTTCCCCTTTGAAATCCATGGAAAAGGGTTGCCCCCCTTTGGGTATTCTCCCACTTTTGACAAAAATTTCAAAGAGAAAGAGAAGAGCTTGAATCTGAAACCATGAAGTCATTGAAATTTATAAAAATAGAGTTACCTAACTTTCTCTCCGCCTTATTTTCCAGGGATAGATGAAATTACAGTGAAGCTTTCTCTGGACCCATGCCCTATCAATAATGTTTAGTGATATGATATGGTAGCAATTAATCCCAAATTCTACTTCAGATATTCAAATTGTTCCTTGGGAAGAGGCTTCATGAAAATGTTAGCCAATTGTTCTTTTGTGGGAACATACTCCATGCTAACTTCCTTGTTTGCAATCTTCACCCTAATGAAGTGATCCTTGATTGATATGTGCTTTGTTCTAGAGTGCATCACTATATTCTTTGAGATGTTTATTGCACTTGAGTTATCACAAAGAATGGAGATAGTCTCTTTGTACTCCACTTTAATGTCCTTAAGATTTTTCCTCATCCATAGGACTTGAGTACAACATGTTGTTGCTGCTACGTATTCTACTTCTACTATGGATAGAGTAACTGATTCTTGCTTTTTGCTCATCTAGGAAAAAAAATTGTTTCCCAAAAAGAATGCTCCACCACTTGTGTTTCTTCTATCATCTACAGTTCTATCTCAATCAACATATGTATTTGTTTTCAAAGTGAAATATTTTCTCTTGGGATACCACAACCCATAATCTACAGTGCTTTTGATATATCTGAAGATTATTTTCACTACGTTGACATGAGACTCTTTTGGTGTAGCCTGAAATCTTTCTACCACACATACTTCTTGCATTATATATATTATTGATTTAGTTAAGTATAGGGTGAGTGTAGGATCATGGGGGTTCAAAAAGTGGTGATATGACAAAAAAGTGGTTGACTATTTTTTATCCAAATTTGTTGAAATGAAAAGGGTTTACTGAGAAAATTGTTAACTTTCCAAAATATAATATATGCCTTATTTGGAATTAAATAAATAATTACTATTGATTTTATATCTTTAATTCTTAATTGATTTCATATTTTTTGAATCTGAAAGATGCAACACATTCTATGCTTCCCATACTATAGAATAAAAAAAAGAAAATTTGAATTTCATAAATTTTTTTACCAAGTTCTGATGGTCAGACAAACAAGTTTTAATATTTTCAAAACATTTTAATAAAAAATTCATAAATAATTATTTACTTACAAAAAAATGTGCCACATCCTGGAACGTGTCCTCTACTTATATTTAAAATTTGAAATACATATTTATTTTCTTGTAATTAGGTTGGTTAGACATAGACTTTCTTTTCTTTTTTTTTAAAAAACTAGTACTAGTGCATTGAAATTTCAAATTTCCACCAAATAGATTTTTTTTTTCCAAAAAAGGAATAGTATTTTAGAAACTACATTAAATTTTCTACAAATTTTGTTCTTACATATTTTTCAAATTACATTAATAACTTATTCAAATTTTTATGTCAAGTTGCCTAGCTCTATTTTCTAAATTTTCATTGCCACTTAAGGGCCTAGTTTGGACCCCTATGATCATGCAGTGACCCTACAAAAAGCTCCCAATCATTGACCTATACATAGTTTGATTTGCATTAGGTGATTCTTTTGATTTACTCAACTTACATCCAGTTATCATAAGGGTACTGATTAGTCTACTATCATCCATACAAAATTTCTTAAGCATTTCCTTAGCATATTTAGTTTGAGATATAAATATCACATCATCAGTTTGTGCAATCTATAAACCAAGGAAAAATGACAATTCTCCTAACATAGACATCTATAACTCATCTTCCATGTGTGTAGCAAAAACTTTACACATTTTGTCATTGCTACCTCCAAATATGATGTCATCCACATATACAACAACAATAATCATGTGCTCACCTTCCAATTTAAAATACAAATTACTAATTACACATCCTTTCTTGAATCTTTATTGTTGCAGGTACTAGTCTAATTTGGAATATCATGCTCTAGGTTCTTGCTTTAGACCATACAATTCTTTCTACAATCTGCATACATAATCATCACAATTTGAAAGATGAAAACCCTCTGGTTATTCCATGTAGACTTTCTCTTCTAGGTTTCCATTTAGGAATGCAGATTTTACATCCATCTAATATACCTTAAATCCTTTGTGAATTGAAAATGTGAGAAACATTCTTATGGATTTTAATCTTGCAATAGGTGCAAATTTTTCTTCAAAGTCTATACCTTCAACTTGTGCATACCCCTTTACTATAGAATTTGACAAATAAATGACTAGGTGACTAAAATTTTTAGTCACAACAATTAAAATTGACTAAATTCTACTAATTTTTTGCAACACAACTATAAATGAAGAAATAAATTACTAATTTGGTCGTTGGGTAAAAAATTATTTAGTCACACAAATAAAAATGACTAAATAGTTAATCATAGGAATACAAATTAGACAAAATTTTAAAAAATATTTGGGGAAATGGTTGATGGGAGTGTATTGTGCATGATGTGGAATTTTGCAATATTTCTCGTGCTCTTTAAGGGTCAGTTAAACTATGAGTTTTTTTATAAATTAATTTGATTTGATCTACATAGAAATATATGTTATTTTGATTATATTGTATTCTTATATATTATAATAGTAGTAATATAACCTATATATACTATTATATATAATTTTGTATTTAAATATATATATAGTGGTAATTAAATAATAACCTATATATTTTTATATTTAAATATAATAGTAATAATAATAGTAAATATAATAGTAATAATAATAGTAAATATAGTAGTAATAATAATAGTAAATAGAATAGTAATAATGGATCATGGCTTTACTGTAGTCTGTAATGTATATGATTGAGCCCCACAGTAAAGCGGGGAAAAATTAAAAAAAATCTATATTGTAAAATTAAAAGAAACAATATTCATTTGTCTTTTTAATTTTTCCTCACTATACCATGAGGCTCCATCACGTACACTATGGGTTGGCGATAAAGCCATGATAGTAAATATAATCATACTTATATTTAATATTTTGTATTCTAGCCTATATATACTATTATATATTTATAAATATAATTATATAATTTAATCTGTATTATATAGAATATATAATATATTAATTATATTTTGTATTAAATATGAATATAATAGCTATTAATTAATAATTATAAAAATGTTATATATATAATAGTTTTGTTAGAGAATATAATATATAATAATAATTACTAATATATCTATATATTTATAATTTTTTATTATATTAAATTTAATATATACTTAATTATGTAGGATAAATGATGCTCTATTTATATATACACATTTGAATTTTAAAAATATCATAAAATTTATAAATTTTATTTTAATATAAAAATATTAAATTTTTTAAATAAATTTTAATTAATTTAATTTATATATTAAAATATTAATATCTTTAATATAAATTGATTGGAGATATAAATTTTTAAGTTGAATATTAATAAATCAAACATACATTTAAAACTTAAATGTGCTCATTATTAAAATCTTTTCCATAATTTTCATTTTAATCAACATACTCTTAAACCCTCGCTAATACCATATTTTCAGTTGCAATTCACCAAATTGGAGGAATGAAACCAATAGCAAAGGGGAAGAAGCAGTAGAGAAAGCAGTAAAAAGTGGGAAAAATAATTGAAAAAAGGGTGAAAAATGATGAACGACTGAGATTCGAACAGCCAAAAAAATGACGAAAAATGATGAATGGCTAAGATTCATTTTATTGTGTATTGAAATAAATTTCATGTCCATTTCAAAATGGGTGCGCAATTTTCGTTGTGGTAGGTGCTTAAAAAATATTATTTATGTCCACTTTTTCTTGGCGGCACTGGTAGCCGATCCAAACTTGTCTAAATTGGCCTCACTTCAAAATCCTCCCTCATTGTCCCAAGGACACCTGATTGCTATTCAGGGGATCTTTTGTAGTCTCTAAATGGTCTCGACATTAGACACATCATGGGAAATGGTTCAACATTGGTAGTCGCTCTGTTTCTTTTTCATGTTATTATCTGATATGCTCTATTTTTTTCATGTTTTTACTTTCTTTTTCATATTTGAAAGTTTTATAAATATTTTAAAAATATTAACAAATTTTGAGTTCTATTAATAACCAATCTATTTATACTCATAACCTCCTTTGGATGGATTGTAAAATTTAATTTTTGATTGTGGGCAGGTACAAAGCAAGGAGAAGATGCAAAACTAGTGCCTTACTCTACCATACAACAAGAACAATTTAATGCAAGAACAAAGACCTTATTCTACATAGAGTTAGGAGCCTTGATCAAGAGTGTATTCCATTACATAAGATTTTAAGATGGTATAGAACAAGTAAAAATAAACTTCCATGCTTTGTTTACACATTTTATATATAGCAACCCTTTCTATTATTTTCTTGCATACTAATATACCCCATTTTCTCTTGCAGCAAAATATCCAACACAAGATATTGTTTCACATATTGGGTAAAAGAACAAAGATGAGTCCACGAAATGTGGAAGTTTTTCCTTAAGCAAAAAAATGAAATCGGTTTCAATAAAACGAGATCTTGTTTTTTAATAAATAGGATCCCATTTAGAATTGAGGTCCCGAGCCTAAATCCTAAAAGGGATCTCATTTTAAAAAAAATGGGATCCTATTTAGTAATGGGTCCCAAGTTGACCATTGGGAAACAAGATCCCAATTTTTACAAACAAGGTTCCTGTTTTATAGTGGTATTTTTTTAAAAAAATAAACGAAACACAATCATTTTCAATAGCAACAGTGGATGAGATGCCGATCAAAGAAAAGGAGCAACGACCTTCAAGTATGTCTTGACCCCATTTTTCACATTTTTTTCTCAAAATTTTTAATATAAAGCTAGATTTAGTATGTATTTTTCCATTTTTTATGGAGTTTTTGGCATTTATAGTTACTTTTAATCGAAGAAATTTTGATTTTTAGAAATCAAAAGGAAACATGAAATGGAACACTAAGATATTGAAAAGAAACAAAAGAATGAACCTTAAATCGTAACCAAAGAAATTTTTTTACGTATTGAAACCCTAATTTGTTCAATCAAACAAAAAAGTTTCATTTGGAAACCTTGAATTGAAATGAAAAAAAATCCATTTGAAAACCCTAAAATGAATTGAAACAAAAAATTCCATTTGAAACCCTATTTATTGAAATCAAACAAAAATTGCATTTTTTCAAACCTAAATTGAAAAAAAATAAAATTGTTGAAACCCTAATTGCTAAACCCTAAATTGAATTAAAAAAAATTGTATTTGAAAACCCTAAATTGAATTTGAAAATAATTTTTTTTGTAGTTTTGAAAACCCTGATTTCATGCTTGTACATTTGAAAATGGAAAAAATTCATTTTCATTGGTTTACATTTTAAATTTCATTTGCATTGTATGGAGACAAGTATGTAGGTATGCCAATGGATGAAATTATTCCATAGATTTAGGTTGATACATAGTAAATTAGGGTCCTTGATATTGACAATCAAATATGATTTGATAAATATTATAGATTTAAATGTGTATACAATAAGTTAGAGACATGTTGAGAGACAATCAATTAAACATTATGAACATACATATAATTATATTAGAAAACAATATGTTAAACCTTACTTGTGGGACTAGCGGATCATTAGAATAGATATAAATTATGTGTTTCTATTATGGATTGTGCTCAATTAGTTTTTGTATTTATTACCACATGATAAATTAATAGATCTAAATGTACATGCATAATTTATGATGCTTCATTATGTTCTATTGAGATGTTAAATTATTATTTTTACCTTACAATGCAAATATTTAACATGTAATTTGGTGTTTTATATTTTTTTCTAATGGACGATTAAATGGTAATTGTATGTGGTACCTTAATTAAGTTAATAATATGGGCCTTATGCATCTATTATGATTCATACTATCTTCCAACATGTGATATTATGGATCTTCAATGAGTAAACATATGTGTGAAGCCTAGGCTCAAACCCATGTTTGCAAGGTATCTAGCTAGAGCATTAGAAAACTTGGTCCATGATATAAAGATCATTACTCAATAATTATATGGGAAAATACTCTTAAAATAACTCTACATTGACTCACCTCTTAATGGTTTTGTTGAAGTTTTTCCCAATAATAATGTAGCTAGTTTAGGATCAATGAATCATTTTTCCCTATGCTTGAATGCTTAACAATCCTCAAATTTACTATGGATGATTTTCTTTCAATCTAGATAGAAAATCAATCCAACTATGGTCATAGGATATATTTCCACTCATTTTCTTCATAGACTTCGAAGACGATTAGGGAAGGAATAGAAATTACCAATACTAATCAAGGATTCGATAACCAAATTTTAAGATCTAGATCCAACAACTTGTCAAGACAAATTTTTTATTTTCTCTAAATATACACATTTCTATATATTCAAGGGTAGACCACATAGACTATCCTAAGTTTTCAAATTTTGGCTAATTTATATGTGTGCTTAATTCGTTGATCATAGAAGTAATCTAAGGAAATAGTTAGTCTATTCATAAATTCAAAAATATTCATAAACTAATGTTCTTGTATATGTGATGAATAAAAAATATTAACCCTGTGTTACTTGCCGTCCTATTACCCTAAACCCTAAACCAATGTCTTTAGGGGTCCTAATATGACATTTCTTAAGGGGATCTCAAAGAAGTTCTCAAAATTTGGTGAAGTTTCCCAAGGCAAATAAATTTAAAACAATAATATACATTCAATATTTAGTGATTAAACTATAGTCTAGGGCCTTCAAAATTTCCAGGTTCTATCAAGTCCATTATTTGGAAGGAACTCATTTTCAAAGCCTTTTATGTTTCAAAATGTAACTAACATTTTTGTTATACCATGAGTAGGTCAACCAATAAAAAATTTATAGAACATTTCAAGGTCTTTTGAAGACCCTTTAAAATATTAACTTTTAGTAAACACATAGAGTTGAGAAAGATAGTGCTTCATTATTTACAATTTATTTCTAGTACCTTACTTCATAGATCCACTTAAGCCATCCTATTACCCTAAACCCTAAAACCTTAACTATAAACCCTAAAGAATTCATTTTGTCCTAGGACCTTAATGAAATTTGATTGCCTTGTGAAACTCACCCAAATTTTATTCACTTAATCCATGTCATTTTTTCCTAGGACCTTACTACATAGATCCCCTTAAGCCATCCTATTACCCTAAACCCTAAACCCTAAACCTTAAACCCTAATACCCTTTTTGATCCCTAAGTCCTCCGTACACTGATTTCCTATTATCTAGGGCAATAGGGCTAAAAGACCTAACTATTAGGATTCTTCTGATTTTGTTGCTCATCACTTTAGCTAATGGATTGACTGGACCTCAATCCTCCTAGCATATTAGGATATGATCATACCCTACCAAGAACCATACTTGTTCCATACTGTACCTCAATCCCCATCCTATATTCTTTAGTTCTTCACTGTCAAACCTCCAACCGGGTACTCAAAGCTCGCCTAGGGTTTGTCAATACATACTGCTGCTCAACTCCTTTTGACTCCTAACCCTAAATATGTACAGACTAATGGCTCCCCTAACATATCCATCTATTCTCAGGAAAATCCCATGGTTAGATTTCATGGGGGAGCCATGAAAAAGGAAAACTAGTCAAGACAAGACTAGAAAACCCTCTAGACCTTAACTTGTGAATTCAAAACACTAAACTAACTCAAATTAACTTTCTTGCAGAAGTAAAAACACTTAGAATTACCCTATGAACACAACTCCAATGTTAAATTAATACATTCAATCCACTTGATATCACTATCACTTCAAAACATTCAGAAAACATAGAAATTGTAGAGTTCTTTTCTATTTTCTTTTAAAAACCAAAACCTGATTACAAAAACTAACTTTAGAATTCGAGCCACACCTTTCATAGATACCATTTACCATGTTTGTAGGGTGTGTTGGTCGATCCCCCACTCCTATCTTTTAGGGGATCCAAGGCAACCGAGTTGCATGCAACATTTTCCATAATGGCAAATGTTGTCATGACAACTTTGTAACAACTTTTTGGCATCTTACCATTATGCCCTTTTCCTAACTCCTAGGACCTCCATCTACTATATTTCAAGCATCCAACTCCTTTAACTTCCTCATGGAATCTTTATAACAACATTCCTATGTTTAGAACACATTTAAGACTCCAATTCCAACTTAGCTAAACAAAGCAAAACTATTAATGATGACTAAACTTTGGTGAATCTCAGTCCTAAAGACTAACTCACCTAACCACAAAAATGACCTTCTAAGGTCCAAAACAAATACACAATACCTCTGACTTGGCTAGTGTCAGATATAAGCCAAAATTTCCTAACTATGGAGGTTAGCCTAGGTGCTCTTGCAACATCCTCCCCAAAACAAAAGAGTTCAATCCACCCTTGGATTGAGTAAGTTGAGATCAATGCCCAACTTCTTGAACTCTGATTCTTTGATCCATACTGCATCAACATTAGGTTGACTGTGCCATTTGATTAGATGTTCTTTGTATTCCTTTGTTCTAGTCTTCTTGTAGACCCTAGTATCCAGTATACTATCAGCTTGTTTGACTGTAGCAGAAGTTAGTTTGAGCTCTTCCACATCTTGGATGACTTCATGGAGACTTTGATCCATGTCTGGTAGTGGTCCTTTGTAATGAACCAGGTTTGCAATGTTGAAAACAGAGGATAGTCCACTATCTTCCGGTAGCTCCACTCTAAAAGCATTATTTCCATACTTTTCCAAGATAGGACAGGGACCTATCCTCTTCATTTGCAACTTGTGAGGAACTCCTTTTTGTAACCTAGACTTGTTTAGATGCACCATCACCAAGTCTCCCACATTAAACTTCTCTTCTCTTCTATGCTCATCCACCTTGGTCTTATGCTTCATGTTGTTTTCTATCAATGTCTTCCTGACTGTATCATGAATCTCCTGCATTGCATAAGCAAAATCATCAGCATATCCACTTCCCTTGACTCCATCCTTTAAGTCTCTTAGTTCATAGACTCCTCTAGGATGTAGTCCATAGACAATTTCAAAGGGACTCTTCACTGTTGACCTATTCACAGTGTCATTATAGGCATATTCAGCTTGTCTAATCAACTGATCCCATTGTTGACCATACTCCTTGGTCAAGCACCTTAATAGATTTCCAAGGCTTCTATTAACAACCTCAATTTTTCCATCAGTTTGGGGATGGTATGCAGATCCAAAAGATATATTAGTTCCCAATCTCTACCAAAGAGTCTTCAAAAAATAGCTCATGAACTTGGTGTCTCTGTCTGACACAATGCTCATAGGTAACCCATGTATCCTTACTATCTCTTTGAAGAAAAGAGAGGCTATTTGACTGGCATCATTGGTTGTTTTACATGGCACAAAGTGAGCCATCTTGCTGAATCTATCCACAACTACATAAACACTATCCATGCCTTGTCTTGTCTTGGGTAACCCAACTACAAAATCCATACTCAAGCATTCCCATGGCCTAGTGGGGACAGGAAGTGGTTGGTATAGGCCTGCATTTGAAGAAGTACCTTTGGCCTTTTGACATACTATACAACTTTCCACATACCTCCTAACATCTAGATTCATCCCTGGCCAATAATAGAACCTTTGAAAAAGTTCTTGAGTCTTTGTGATCCCAAAGTGACCACTCAATGCACCATTGTGCTTTTCTTGTATCAAATTCTCTCTAATAGAGTATCTAGGGACACATAACTGATTCCCTTTAAACAAGAGATCACTTTGCAAAGTATATTCAACATATCTACTATGAAAATGATTCTTGTATTCAGCACATACCTTATAAATGTCTGCAAAATCTTCATCCTCTACATATAGATCCTTGAAATTATCTATTCCCATGCTCTTCAATTGAATTTATTGAATGGTGAGAACTCTTCTACTCAAGGCATCTGCCACCTTGTTGAGTACTCCTTTCTTGTGCTTGATATTGAAAGTGTAAGCTTGTAGGTATTCAACCCACTTCATGTGTTTGTGGCTCAATTTCTCTTGTGAATTCATGAAACTAAGTTCTTGGTTGTTTGAATACACTATGAATTCCTTGGGAAGCAAGTAATGCCTCCATTTCCTTAGAGCCTAGACCAATGCATACCTCTCAAGGTCATAAGAAGAATACTTCTTCTTGGCTTCACTTAACTTTTCAGAATGGAAAGCCACTGATCTACCCTCTTGGCTGAGAACAACTCCAATAGCCACATTGCTTGCATCACACTCAATAGTGAATAGCTTCTCAAAGATTGGTAACACCAAAACAGGTTGGGTAGCTATCTTTTCTTTCAACAACTCAAAACTCTTGTTAGCTTGCTCATTCCACACAAATTTAGTCTTCATCCCTCCTTTAATGGTATCCAACATAGGATCACAAATAGCACTAAATTGTCTTATGAACTTTCTATAGTATTGAGCAAGGCCATGAAAACTTCTTACCTCTGTTGCTATCTTTGGAGTAGGCCAATGGAGGATGGATTCTACTTTTCTAATGTCCATTTTCAAGTTGCCATGTGATAATACAAACCCAAGGTACACCAGCTCTGTCTTGATGAATTCACACTTTTCTAAATTGATCATCAATTTCTCCTCATGTAGCTTCTTGAAAATCAACTCTATCTGTTTGAGGTGCTCTTCTCTTGTTTTGCTATAAATCAGTATATCATCAAGATATACCACTACAAATTTACCAATGTAGTATTTGAGGATTTCATTCATGAGTCTCATGAATGTGGAGGGGGCATTAGACAACCAAAATGGCATAACCAACCACTCATATAAACCCTCATTGGTTTTGAAAGCTATTTTCCACTCATCTCCCTCATGTATTCTAATTTGGTGATAACCACTCTTTAAGTCTATCTTGGTATAGTACTTAGCTTCACCTAGACAATCCATTAGGTCTTCAATCCTAGGGATAGGGAACCTATACCTAATGGTTATCTTATTTATGGCCCTTGAATCAGTACAAAGCCTCCATTCCCCTCCCTTTTTAGGTGCTAGGATAGTGGGTACTGCACATTGACTGATGCTCTTTCTAATGAGACCTTGGTTTAGGAGTTCTTGTACTTGTCTAGCTATCTCCTCGTTTTGTTGAGGGGTCATCTTGTAAGCTACCTTATTTGGTAGGGTAGCCCCTGGTATCAAATCTATCCTATGACTTATTTCTCTTTTAGAGAGTAATGCTGCTGGTTGTCCAGTGCTTACAATGCCTTCATAGGTCTACAGGATTTTCTATATTTCTTTAGGTAACTCTGGCTTCTTATCTGCTTTTCCATTACTTACCTCTCTTGGCCTTAACATTAATGCATATCCAACCCCTTCTCCTTCTTCCAAGGCTTCTAAGAACTCTTTTTCACCAACCATGAGCAATTTAGGACCTGCTATCTGCACCTCTGCATCCTCTAACAGTGACTGAATTTTGAATGTTACCTTATCCTTCTTGAAAGTATAAGATTTATTCACTCCATCATGCATAGCTTGGCAATCAAATTGCCATGGTCTACCTAGGATCAAGTGACATGCATCCAATGGTAACACATCACACAAGACTTTGTCCTTGTACCTACCAATTGAGAACTCCACCCATGCTTGTTCATTTACCAAGACATGTTGGCCTTTATTGAACCATGTGACCTTGTAAGGATTGGTGTGGGGTATCCTTGTCAACTTTAGCTTGCTGACTATCTCCTCTGACACAATATTGTCAGTAGACCCTGAGTCAATGATGACTCTATATACTTTACCCATCATTTTGCACTTTATCCTAAACAAGGACCTCCTTTGGATTGGCTCCTCTTTAACCATCTCTTTGATCAAAGTTCTCCTCATCATAAGGTTCTCACCTTCCTCTAAATTTAATGGTACCTCAGAATGTTTCTCTACTATATTTGTCTCATCATGAACAATATTAGTTCTCCTATCACCTCCTTGGGAAGTACTACCCTTCTCTGGACACCTATAGGCCAGGTGTCCCATTTGATTGTAGTGGTAACACTTCATATTTGCAAAGTAATTGCCTCTTCCTTGTCCACCACTTCTTCCTCTAGAGCTAGAGCCTCTTCCTCTACCACCTCTACTAGAGCTTCCTTCTTGCTGCTCAGAGTACCTTCTCCTTGAGCCCTTGATTCTGAACTCCTTCCACCATAGCCACCTCTTTGTCCTCTTCTATCTTTTCCTTTACCTCTACTCTTGGAGGTTTGCTCTTGCTTCCTTTTGCTTTTCTCCTCTATCTTTAAGGCCATTTGATAGCATTGGCGGATGGTTTTGAAGTTCACTAGGCTCATTTCTTCTTGAATAGACCACTTGATTCCATTCAAATACCTTGCTAGCTTAATGCTTTCATCTTCAACCACCTTTGATTTGAGGCACAACTTTTGGAACTCCTTAGTGTATGCTTGGACATCCAAAATTTTTTGTCTAAGATTATGTATCCTCCTATGAAACTAAACTTCATAGTCATCAGGTAGGTAGGTCTGCTTTATTTTAGTTACCATGCCTCTCCATGTAACTATAGGACCCTTTCCTTCTTTCTCTCTTTTAGTTTGCACAAACTTCCACCATGTGAGAGCTAAACCTCTCAACCTTGACTTGGCCACCTTTACTTTTTGGGCTTCTGTTATACCATCACATTCAAAGTGATTCTCTATACTCTCAATCTAGTCCATGACTGAATCAGGATCCATTTGTCCACTGAATAGTGGCACACCTTCTAAAGCTTTGCCACTTAAGGCCTACAGTGCCTTCAAGAAGGGTTCTTCAGAAAGAATAGGGTCAGGTGTTGGAGCTTCCTCCTCCAAGTTCAATTCCTTTTCTTTTGCTTCCTTCTCTTCCTTTAGTTCAATCTTAACTTTTACCTTATCTGCCTTTTCTTGGACTTCATCCAAGAGTTGCTCCATTCAAGACAATCTTTCTCTTAGCAACTGATTATCCTCTTCTTGTTCCTCTACTTTATTGGCTAACTCAGCATTAGTCACCATGGTTCTATCTTCCTCTGGTGTATTCTCTCCTACTGATTCAGTGGGTTGCAACATCAATCACAAGCCTGATCAAACTTGGCTCTGATACCAATATGGTGTGAGTGTTCCTAGGCTTGCTTGCATAACTAACTAAGAATACTTTTCCTTGTCTTCATCCAAGAACCTGGTATCTTCTAGGTTCTTATCAGGCTTAGATAATTAACTAAGTCCTGTTTGAAATCCTCTCCAAGAGTTTCACAAATTTTGTTTCACCTTGAAAGACTAACACCACTTTGAACTGGAAAACTCTCCCTCCTACACTTAGAAGACTCTAAATGTCAACATCACACAAAACCTTGAAGTGATTTTAGGGGTATCCAAGATACTAGAAAAATTCCATACACATCCAATTGGATTCATCTTGGAGGATCTTCAACCTTCTTTCTTACCGATTTCAAGATTTGGTCTTGAGGAGGCCTAATTCCTTGTAGCCCTTGACAGTGACCTTTTTTTCATTCCTGCCCAAACTTTCCAAACAACTTGAAAAAAAAATTCCACATTTGAATACCCTTTTTGATCCTCTAAAAGATTCACAAGGTTTCAGACCCCTAAGTCCTCTGTACACTAATTTCCTATTATCTAGGGCAATAGGGCTAAAAGACCTAACTATTAGGATTCTTTTGATTTCTTGCTCATCACTTTAGCTAATGGATTGACTAGACCTAAATCCTCCTAACATATTAGGATATGACCATACCCTACTAGGAACCATACTTGTTAAATACTGTACCTCGATCCCCTACCTATATTATTCAGTTCTTCACTATTAAACCTCCAACCGGGCACTCAATGCTCACCTAGGGTTTGTCAATACATACTGCTGCTCGACTCCTTTTGACTCCTAAGCCTAAATATGTATAGAATAATTGCTCCCCTAACATATCCATCTATTCTCAAGAAAATCCCATGGTTAGATTTCATGGGGGAGCCATAAAAAGGCAAACTAGTCAGGACAGGACCAGAAAACCCTCTAGACCTTAACTTGTGAATTCAAAACACTAAAGGTGAAGGATGGAGAGCGTTGGTCTATGCAGGATATGGCTTGCATGAGGGGCATTTAATTCTTGCATGTGCCCAATCTTGGGCTTATTTGCTTCCTGCTTTCGAGTTGGGTGTGGGGTTGGGCTTTGTCAAGTGTTCAGGTTGTGGTTTGTGGCTGTCGGATGGGGTTGGGGCCATATTTTTGTTTTGCAGTGTTTTTTGTTTCAAATTTTCTTTTGTTGGTTTTCTTCTTATTTGGTTTCCATAGAGTGTTCTTTTGCCTATGGTTATGGCTCCAAGCGAGACTTCTGGGAAAAAATCCCCTATGAACTTTTGTGCTACTATTGGGGTTTCTTCCCCAAACCAAAAGACAAGAATGTTTGATAATAGTTTATTTTCCAATGATGCTAGAGATGGAGGTTTTGTGCCTACAAGAGGATCTCAAATTCTGAAGGTGAATGGTTGCCTAGAACGCTCTAAGGAGAGAGCTGTTTTGGTGATTTAGCCAGAATCCATTGCTGAGGACATTGAATATTTTTCGAAGCATGCCTTGCTTTGCAAATTCATGGGAATGAGGGTTTCACTTGAATTTTTGGAGTCATGGTCACAACGGACTTGGTCTCCTGAGGGGGAAATGGACATTATGTTGTTGGCTAACAACTACTTCATGGTGGTTTTCAATTGCATGGCAGATCAGAACAAGGTTTTTGAGGGTGGACCTTACTTCCACAATCAGGTTGGTCCTTTTATGAAACCTTGGCATGCAGGCTTCAATCCTTCTGAGGAACTACCAAATCATGTTCTTGTTTGGGTGCATCTCCCTAGATTTCCTGTTGAGTGCTGGCATAATGATATCCTACACAAAGTGGCTATGCTATTGGGTAAAATTGTGGGTGCCTCTCAACAAACGAGGGAAAGAAAGGTAATGAATTTTGCTCACATTTGTGTTGAATTAGATTTAAGTAATCCTCTTCCTAATTCCTTTGAAATTCGGGCGGGTTCATATTCTTGGGTTCAACAATTGGACTATGAAACACTGCCATTCTGTTGTTGTCTTTTCCATGAATATGGCCATCTTTAGAGAAGATGCCCAAGATCTAAGCCGTCTGAGACTCAGTCATCTCAACCCCCTCATAACCCTCTGAGGGGTGACGAAGGAAAAGTGCCTATGTCTAGTGAGGTTGTAGATGCTGAGGGTTTTATTCTAGCTAAAGCTCGCAATAAGAATTGAGGTTAGAAGAGAACATTTAAAGAAAGACAGGAGGGAGATACCTTTAATCAGTTTGAGGTTTTGGATGATCTTAGTCTGCAGGAGGTGAATCCTGGTATGATTGGAATGGACCAGAGGGTTATGGAGGAGGTTCAGGAAGACATTGCCACAGAGGACATTCAGATGCCACAGATAGAGGGGGCCTTGCAAATGGACTCAATTCAGAGTTTGGGGACATCTAGGGAACCTGAGTCTATGGTTATTGCACCATTGATGGTGGGAGAAACAACTTGTCCTCCTTTGAAAATTGTTCCTGATGTAGCAAAAGGAAGCAAGGCTTCTCCTGCATTGGGTATTCTTCAGAAAGAATTGAAGAAAGGGACTATTGAGAAGCCTTCCAAGACTAGAAGAAAGAAATATTTTGAGAAAATCAAGCTGATGGGGGAGACTTTAGTGGAGTCAGGTTCTGTCAAAACTCTTGACTCCCATTTTTCTAATCCTCCAAAATGATCATTCTCTCTTGGAATGTACGGGGCTTGAATAGTGGCCCTAGACAAAAAGCTATTCGTGACTTGGTGGGAATTCATTCTCCTAATTTTCTTTTTTTATAGGATATGAAGTTATCTATTGAAAGCATGACTAGTCTTTCATCTAAGTTGTGGAGTAGAGGTGATTGCCAATGTATTGGTGCTCATGGTACTACTGGGGGTGTAGCCTGCCTCTGGAATCCTTTGAGGATTCGCCCTCTCTGGTGGATGTCTTCTAAATCCTCTATGTCTTTGATTGCTACAAGCATTGAGACTAGGGAAACTATTCTCCTCTCCAACATTTATGCTCCTACTGAATTTTTGGGTAAGCAATATTTATGGTCCCATTTAAGGTTTATTTGAAGTATGGTGCCTTATCACCCTTGGATTATGGCGGGAGATTTCAACCCCATTATTGAGTTGGCTGAGAAACAGGGGGTATAGCAAGATTGGAACCTTATACCTTTTTGCTTTGTGATAACATAACAGCTTTGAACTTGGTGGATATCAAGCCTAGAAATGGACAGTTTACCTAGAACAACTGGAGAATTGGGGAGAAGTGTATTGCAGAAAGACTTGATCGATTTCTGGTTTCTTATTTTTGGGTTGGTGGTGGTTGGTCTACTTGTTCAGAGATTCTAGATTGGCGGGGTTCAGATCACTGGCCTATTAAGTTAGTGGTGTCCTCTGCTCGGATGGCCCAATCTCCTTCTTTCAAGTTCCAACTTATGTGGTTGCATGATCCCTCTTTATAGGACTATGATGCTCACTAGTGGAGGATTGGTAGACCTACCTATGGAAAAGCTATGTACACTTTTTCCAAGCTATTGCAATATGTTAAATATCAGCTTAAGTATTGGAATCGCCATTGTTTTGGGAACATTTTTCATGACAAAGCTCTTGCTCAATCTAAGTTAGATAATATAACCAGGGAAATTAGGGAGAATGGTTTGTCAGAAGCCTTGCTTCAAGAAGAGGCTATGGCCTTAAAAATCCTAGAAGAATGTGAAATGCATGAAGAAATTTACTGGAAATAGAAAGCTCATGTGGAGTGGCTTCAAGAGGGGGATAAAAACACAACCTTCTTCTTCAATTCGATGAAGGCGAGGAGGCATGGTAATTCTATTCCTATGCTTGTGAATGATAGGGGAGAACATATTTCCTCCTTACAGGAGATATCTAGAGAGGCAATGCTGTATTTTACTTCTCTTTTTAGGGAGGACACTCAAGAGGGTTCTGTGGAGGAAGCTCAGGTTCTTTCTTGCATCCCCCAACTAGTTACTAGAGAAATGAATGATAATCTTATGCGTTTTGTTTCTATGAAGGAGTTGGAGGAGATTGTTTTCCATATGAAGAAAGGGAAAGCTCTGGGTCCTGACGAGTTTCCAATTGAATTCTTTCAAGAATTTTGAGATATTATTAAGGTTGATTTATTAGAGGTGGTCCAGGAATCTCAGAGGAATAAAGAAATGCTTCAGGCATTGAACTCCACTTTTCTTGCCCTCATCCCAAAACGTGATGGGGCAGATCGGTTAAGCCAATTTTGTCCCATTGCCCTTTGTAATGTGATTTACAAGATTATCTCTAAGGTGATTGCTGAAAGGTTGAAGAAATGGCTTAAATGTCTTATCTCTAAGAAGCAAGGTGGCTTTGTGGCTGACTGGAAAATTCTGGATGGAGTTGTTATTGCTACAGAGACTATCCACTCTATGGCTATGTCAAAAGCTAAGGCAATGTTTATCAAGCTTGATATGGCTAAGGCTTATGATAGAGTTCAGTGGTCCTTTCTTCAGAATATTCTTGGGGCCTTTGGATTTGCTGAGGACTGGATTCGGTGGGTTATGAGTTGTGTAACTTCTACCTCCTTCTTTGTTTTAATCAATGGGGAGCACACTGAGCTTTTTTGAGCTTCTCGAGCTCTTTGGCAAGGAGACCCTCTTTCCCCTTATCTCTTTCTTATTTTTGCTGAAGGGTTGGGGAGATTTTTGAAAAGCAATATTGAGTCAAGGGTTATCCATGGGTGGAGGTGGGGCAATGACTTTCCTCCTTAGTCACATCTAAAATTTGTGGATGATACTACCCCGATGGGTGTGGATACTATCAAGGAGGCTACTAATCTGTGTAAGGCTTTGGATGTTTATCTCATTGCTTCTAGTTAATTAATTAATGAAGATAAGTCCTCCATCTTCTTTTTAATACACCTAAACCTATTCAATAGAGAATTGCTCTTATTATGAGGTTTTAGATAGGCTCTCTTCCTTCGAATTATCTAGGTATTCCAATCTCTTCTGATAGGCTCCCTAGAGATTCTTGGTAGCATATTCTAGACAAATTTTGAGTGAAGGTTAATCATTGGACTCATAGATGGCTTTCCTTTGCTAGGTGTGTTTAGTTGCTTAAATATGTGGTTTAGGCTCTTCCCTTGTATAGATGTATGCTTCAGGTGGCTTCGATGGGCTTTGTTAAGGAATTGGATTCCTTGGCAAGGCATTTTTTATGGGATGGAAACTTGTCTTCCTCTAAATCGAGCCTGGTCAAATGGGATATTGTGTGCTCCCCTAAACAGTTGGGTGGTCTAGGCTTGAGGCATTCATCTTTATCTGGGATGGCATTGGCTGCAAAACTTTATTGGAGATGGTGTGTGGAGCAAGATCAGCTATGGGCTAAAATTCTACTTCTTAAGTATCTTCCTAGGATCCCAATGGATGAGGTTCCCCATTATCCTCTGGTGGGAAGTGGATCAGTGATTTGTGAGACTCTCAAGAAAGGGGCTACTTTGATTAAGGAGGGATTATTTTGGATATGTAAGAAGGGAACAAATGCTCTCTTTTGGTCTGACTCTTGGGATGGTTGTCCTCCCATTATCTCTCAGTTTCTTAATTTATTGGCTCTTTGTCAATGCTTCTTGGAGGTTGGTTGGTCAAGGGTGAGTGATTTTAAATCTTTTCACCCTTGTGGTCAGTTGGAGGTTGCTAGCTGGAAGTCCCCGCATGAGTGGCCGATGGTAGGTTTGGAGGAAGATTGTGCTAAGCTTCAAACTATTTTATCAGTTAGACACTATAGTTCCCTCAAGGACAAGGATGTTTTTGCTTGGCACCCAAATCCTAAAGGAATTTTTTCTGTGGCTAGTGGATATCAGGAATTGATGGCTCACAGATTGAATGGAGAAGAGGTCCATTGGTGGAAGTATGTGTGGAATAAGTTCTCTTAGCCAAAATGTAATTGCTTTGTGTGGACTTTGGCCTGGAATAGGTGTTTGACTTGGGACAATATTCAGAAGCGTGGATTTCATGGACCTTCCTTATGTGTTTTGTGTGGTGCTGCTAAGGAGGACTCTTCACATTTGTTCTTCAGATGTTCTTTATCCTTGCAACTTTGGCACCTTTGGTGGGGTGTTTGGAAACACCCTTGTGTTCATGCTTCATCCTTGGTGGAATTCTGGAGAAGTCTGGGTAAGCCCCCTACTTTGACTCCTTTTCTTCAGATTGTTTGGTGCATTGGACCTACCTTTATTCTCTGGCAGATTTGGCTAGAGCAAAATCATAGGATTTTTCGAGGGGAAAGGTTAGGTATCCAACAAGTTTGGCATAGAATTATGGGAATGATCCAGGAGACTGTGGAAGCTAAATGTGAGGTGATGTTCCCACTTGATAGAGGGGATGATGAAATTATTGATAGAATGGGTTTTCAAGGTTTGTCTCCTACCTCTACTTGTGTCAGAAGGGGTACAAGTGCAAAAAAGAAAGTTCAAAGGATGGGTAGATGGATGCCTCCTCCTGAGGACATCTTGAAGATTAACACAGATGACTCTTCTCATGGTAATCCTAGACCTGCTGGGATTGGAGGCGTGGGTAGAGATTGTTTAGGTGAAGTTGTGTTCTTCTTTTCTATTTATAAAGGTTGGATGGCTAATAATTTTATGGAGGGATTGGTGATTGTCTATGCTCTAGGTTGGTGTAAGGTTATTTGTGAATCTGACTCTCAGGTTATTGTGAATTTGTTGATTGAACGTAAGGTGAAGGATGTTAATTGGCAGCTGGCTCTAGTTGTTCAACATAATTTGCAAATTAGTTCTAGGATGGATATGGTGTCCTTTGTCCACATTCCACGTTGTAGACACCTAAAAATGGTCTAGAGAATCTAATTAATTGAATACGACTTATTCGATTAATTAATCTTAAATTCTTCTACTTAGTAAATAAATAGAAATATTTATTTATATAAAGTTCATTTATAATTCTTCTATTTTTCTCTCCTAATTAAATAAACAAAATTAAAAACTTTGTTTTATTTAATTATTATCATTTTCATCATATTATTTCTCTCTTAATTAAATAAACAAAATTAAAAACTTTGTTTTATTTAATTATTATCATTATTACTTCTATCTTAAAATTAAATACATAATTTAAATAATTTGTGTTATTTAAAATCACATTTCTTCTTAATTAAATAAAGATTGCTAAAAATCTTTTATTTAATTATCATTCTCCTTTTAATTTAATAAAACAAACCCTATAGTTTGATTTATTAAATTATTTATTCCTCCTTTTGCTAAATTTAAATAAATTAAAAATATTTAAATTTATGCATAAAATTTGCACTATTCACTCACCAATAAATATTTATTTCTCACCAATCAAATTAATGGCACTGCCATTCACGGGAAAAGCTTCAGGGAAAACCTTGCAGGAAATTCTCTCAACAACCTTCCACCCACCTTCCCTCTTATCTTGCCTGGTGTTTTCATGGGGAGAAACCATTCTCCATGATCAGCTCCTTCTTCTCATCCCATGCCTTTGGATTCTCCAGAGGAAATCACAGCCCCTCATCCCGGTTTCCTGTGCAATTGTGCTGCCGTGAAAGCTATAAATATAGCTCTTGGGCTACAAGAAAAGGATCCCAACTAATGCAATCTTACTCTGCAGGTTTCCAAAGCATTCAAGCATCCAAACCATCCAGCATTCCAGCATCCATCAAGCAGCATTCAAGCATCAAGCATTTGCAGTCATGGCTGCCATTAGAATAGAATTTGCACATTTAGATCATATTAGAGTAGAATAATTCATTTCTCATTCTCTAAGTGTCACTTTAATGGTTTTATTAGCTTACGAATCTGAGAGCTAAGTAAATTAGAGGAGTCTTTAGAGTTAGAGAGCAATAGGATAGATTTATGAAGCTTTCTAGTTTAAATTAGTTTAAATTTATTAAGTTTTAGATGCAATTATCTTATTTAGAAGCGTAGATGCATAGTTTAGCTTGTTTCCCCCATTCTACAGCTTACAATTTGGCACCCACCATGGGGCAATACCCCATATTTTACTAAAATTTTGAAAATTGTGTCGTACAGGAATCGGCGTGAAAGTTTTCGCGGGATCGTGAGTTTTTGCAGCGCGCAGGGGGTCTGTTTCAGTGCACCGGGTTCCTATTCCAGCGCGCCCGGTTACTATTCCAGCGTGCCATCTTTTTATCTTTAAAAGCATTTCTTTCATCTGGATCTGACGCGTCCGCGGCCAGATTTCATTTCTGTCTTTTTGTTTGGTTAAAATTTACCAATCCTAGGATAGAAACGTCACATTTCTTTTGGCAGTTAAAAATTGAACATCATGCTTATCATGGAGCAATATCTCCATTAGAATAAATCACTTGTCTTTTGGGTTTTAAAAAGAACAACATTTTTTTGTGTGTTTGGGTGATAGGTTTATGCTCTCCCCTTAACTGGTGCATCAGAATACCAGACTCACCATTTACTTTATGCAATTTCAAGTTTTCTTAAAACCTTTAGACAGGCCTACCATAGTGGGAAAAAGTACTCACCCTATGGGAATGACCTGAGTGGGGACAGCCAAAAGCCATAGTATTCCAACCCACTTAAAAATTTATGTGAATTTGGGGAAACCCTCTTTCAACGGAAGTGTGCAGGATAACCATCCCCAAAATCTTTGTTTTAAAGATTGGGAGGTCTCTCTCGAGAGTTTATCCATTTTCCGCTTTGAACGGAAACCCTATCTAAGAACCTAGAAATAGAAGCACACCTGTCAGTTTCCAAACATTGTAATACTCGGCGGTGCAGGGGCGGGGAAGAATCTACCCTCAAGCACTCACCGTATAATTGCCAAGGACTGTTTGCTCAGGGGATCCGGTATCCACTTCCGTCACTCTGAGTACGCACCTGGAAAAGACAAAAACACGAGCGCCCTCTAGGGGGTGACATGGCTATGTGAGTCGACGCAATTCCAAGCTGTGGGCCGTTCAAGTGTATAATGATGACCTTTTGTCTCTAGGAGTGAGTCTATTTGATGTGTTTTATCTTGTTATCAAACCAGTGAAAATCAAGAAGAATCATTGATTCTTAAGAACATACACTACTTGTTTAGATTCTAGGATTTTAAATACAACCATTCTATTCTTGATTGCTATGTTTTCTATCATTAAACTCAGATAAGATCATCACAAAAATCCCTAAAATCAAAGAACTTGTGGATTTCTCATGATTCGAGATTGGGTATCCACCAAGTTTGTCAAGAAATCTCTTGCCAAACGAATCTGAAAACCAAAGAGAACACTTGCATACAAACAACTCCTAAGAAAACAAAGGTTTATGTATCAAAGCAGGAAAGTTCTACTCCAACATAGAACTTTTATTCATAGGTATCACGATTTCTCTAGAGGTTATATAGACGACTACGCTGTAGCTCCCTTAGATTCACAAGCATATTTCCAAAGAAGAGCTCTTAGGCAACACCACAATCATAGTCAGAGAATTCGTCCAGAATACATTCCACAACCAGCCATCCAATATGATACAAGACCAAGTGAGTTTCACAGAATAAGATAGTTTTTCTGTCTTAAAAATCTTAAGGTCATAGTTTTAGCGCGCGGTATACTATTTTAGCGTGCCCAATGTCTATTTGCATAGGTATCTATTTGCGGCCTCTCTTAGCCTTCTCTGTCTGTTTAGCGCTCGTCTGTTTACTTTACCAGCGCGCCCGGTATCTGTTTGTCTGCGCTCAGTCTCTGTTTCAGCAGCCCGGTATCTGTTTTAGCACGCCATAAAACCAAAAAAAATAGAGAGTTAATAGGACATTTTGTCAGTTTGCCCATATCGAATACAAGGTTTCCGTCAGTCCAAAACATTTTTTTCACAGTCCAGAACACTTAAGTCACACAAAAGAAAAAGCTTTACCCCTACACCTAGATCTTGCAGCATCTTGCATAGTGTCATTTTCACCAAAATCTGAGATTTTCTGTCAAAGTTTCCCTATCAAGGATTCTATCATCCTTTCATCACGAAACTAGATAAGACGAAATCAAATTTTAAATCAACAACCTTGGCACTTATCCAATCAAATCCAAGATCAAAGTCTAGAGTAAACTTTAAATGTTTGTATGCCTATTTTCTGCAGCTGACACTATCCAAAACAACCGAACCGAGAAAATGAAAGAATAAGGCCATGGTGAAAGAAAACCACCAGGGACTGATATAGCAACTTTCTTGATCCTCTTATTAACTTGCATGAGAAATAAGCTGCGGAGGAAGCCGAGAAAGTTCCCAACAAGACCCTCATTTCCATAAATTTATGGAAAAAGATGCTAGAGCAAGACATGGAAAAGTATCTTTTCCTATTAGCTGACAAAGGTGCTAAACTTCCTAAAGACTTTGATGTCAATCAACTCAAGGAAACAACCACACCTAACTCAACTAGTATAGAAAATTCAAATCAAATAGATGCTTTGACAAGACAAATCCAACAATTGCAATTACAATTTCAAAATATCCAACAAGGGCCAACAAAGAGATATCTATTACAAGACATTTGCCCTTATCCATTTGACTCAAGCATTAACATGATACCATTTCCAAGGTATTGTGAGTACCCAACATACAACAAGTATAATGGAAGAACCGATCCATTTGATCATGTACGAGAATTTTGAGCCATGAGCATAGAGTTCGCACACGAGGACTCTTACCTACTACGACTATTTCCAAGGAGCTTAGGGAACACTTGCATGGAGTGGTTTTCTAAATTAGAACCTGGGATTCAATCCTTTGAAGAACTAATCAATAGGTTCGTAACACTTCTCATTCAACATCCAACATGGGGTAACAACAAAAGAGCTCTACAACACCAAACAAGCAAGGTAAAAATTTCTTTCCTTTCTCCATGATGGAGAAGGCTATTTACTTTAAATACCCTAGATCTATTCCTGAAGAGGAGAAGATAGAGATGTTCATTGATAATTTAGTAGATGACATGAATTACAGATTGGACTTACAATGCCCATCTACCTTTGAACAAGTTATCGAAAAGGGGCTCAAAATTGAAGAGGCTCTAATCAAAAGAGGAACAATCAAACATTTCACTGAAGGTTCAAACAATAACCATTCCTCTAACAAAAACAACGAAAAGCCAAGATTTTGGCAAAAGAACAAGAATACTGATACCATAATCGATACACACGCACCTAAACCAGTATTCACCTTGACACCAACCACTACAAACAAACAAAACAGTGGTTTTAATGTCAAACAAAGTAGTGATCAAGGAAATAATCAAAACAGTGGAGAAACAAAAGCCCAATCATTCCAACGACCATCCAATAAACGGAAATTCACGCCATTAGGACAATCATTGGAATCAGTCCTCAAAGAACTTTTAAACGAAAAACTCATTCAAGTGCAAGAGGCTAGAAATTGGGACCCTCAAGTCAAACCATCACCAATTGGAATGACTTACATTCTGTCTATCATCAAAATAAGGTCACATATTTGAAAATTGTTGGCAATTAAAACATCGGTGCAAGAGACCTCATAGATCAAAGAAAGTATTTTATGAGAGGCCTCAAACAAACAAGATCATACAACATTCAAAATCCTTTACCCCAATTGATTATCGGAAGGGAGAATCTTCTTACCATGACACCAAAAGGTAAAACATTAGCTATATTTATGACACAACAATCCTTTGTTTTTTTGCTGCCAAGGAGGATGAAGAGTTATACAATCAAATCAATCAGAACAATGACATTACATCTACCAATTTGGTACAACATATGGACAAATCTAAAAACCAAATCAATGTAGTCACACTCAAAGGGAAACAAGAGTACCAACCGGTTAATGCCACAACAAGGGCACAATCCAAAGTTATATTGAAAGGAGCATCAATATCATCCCCATCAGTGGATCCTCCCTCCAATCAATATAACCTCATCGATCAATTACAGAAAATACCGGCACAAATATCAATCTTGGAACTTTTGAAGATTTCCCCATCACACAAAGAGGGTCTTGAACAAGCTCTTGTATCAACTACGGTACCTAACAATCTGGATGTGTGTCAATTCCAAGCTATGGTGGGACATCTATCTACACCTCATTTCCTTTCATTTTCTGAACATGATGATGTATCACTCACTCATCCACACAATTATGCCCTTCACATTGAAGTCCTTATCCATAAACATCGTGTAAAACATGTCCTGATAGATGGAGGGGCTGGTTTAAATATTTGTACCTTAAAGCTGATTCGTGCACTAGGATACTCAGATGAAGCTATTGATACAAGAAGAAAAATCACAATCAAAGCATATGATGAAGAAGAAAGGTCCTCTAAAGGGTTGATCATATTACCCATTCAAGTTGGGCCTATTTTCGAAAAAGTGGTTTGCCAAGTTTTAGATAGAGAACTAACATACAACATACTGTTGGGACGCCCTTGGATCCATGATATGCAAGCAGTACCTTCTACCTATCATCAATGCCTAAAATTTCCTGTCAATGGACAAGAGGTAACAATCACAGCAGACTGCAATGACACCCAAGCTTGTCATACATTGAAAACATCTCAGGATACATTCATACCTAACAACAAAGAAGTTAGCACAACAGATAGTGAGCAACAGCAGAGCTTCATTTCAAAGTGGCTTCCAAAACAACAAAAATCACAAGAGATAAGGGTGGCACAATCTAATCCTTCAAATGTTGAAGAACAATTGGCTCCACTCTCACAACAATTCACCAAGGAAGTACAGATAAGTGACAAAGGAATAAGTGAATATGATGTTGGACACTCATTTCATCTATCACAAATGTTACCCTCCTTACAAACATATGGACAGCCATCTACAAACACCCACAATTCAGAACAATCTACAACAACATTAGATGGAAATTTTGTAAAAGCTGGGAGTTTAGATGAAGAATTAGAAGATAAGGCCATACTAAATTGGCTTTATAAAGATGAAGAAGCTTCCGCTTCCACAAGTAACATCATACAAACAAATCAATATGGGAAAGGAAAAACTATTCTGGAGAAGATGGGATATTCAGGACAGGGACCTCTCAGGTTAAGGAAACAAGGCATAACAGAACCAATCCAGCTTGTTACATTCCAACATAAGGATAAAATGGGACTAGGATATGTAGCAAAACAAGGATCTCTTGATCGAGGGAAACAAAGTGTGATAGAACCAATCCAAGTCCTCATAATTCAGCAGAATGTCCAAACTGGACATACAAAAAAAGCAAAAGCAGAAATCACCAATAAAACTGTGGAGCATATTCTTCAAATAAGAGATAACTATGAAACAGATTCAAATGAGTATGAGTGGGACAACTTATCAGATGTTTCCTATGAAGATATTCAGATTGACATTATCAAAAAGTATACCCCCAAACACGATGAGGGTCAAAGCTCAAAATTTAATCCTATTGTCTTTGAAACACAAAATTTTGATGACTCAAGTGAAGATGAACAGACATCAATTGAGATAAATGATGTGGAATAAAATACCTTTGTAGGCCTCAACATAACCACAAACAACCTAGATGACATTTCTGTCTGAGCTTTCACTATCGCTGACCTCAACCCATCTAATGATTCGTTGCCTTTACTACATCCCGAACTTATTGAATGGGAACCCCAACATCCTATTAATTTCCCTATTTTTGACAATGACTCCTCCATTATTAACTACCTTTGCTATGAGGAATCTGATACTTGTTCTACCAATACTTATTTTAATGACGCTTTTAGGCAGGAGGATGCCAAGCCTTCCAGTTGCAAAAATATGAAAGGAAAAAATGGATCTAATGGTGAAAACCATTCTATGGAAGTATTTGATCCTAAAATAGTAAAAACAAAGAACACATCCGATGGTGAAAACCTCATTAAGGCACCAAAGGATGGAAGGTTTGACATCCTCCCACAACATTACCATGAAAGATCATCAGTGTTGATAGAACCCACACAGTCTATTAATATTGGCACAGTAGAGAAAGCAAGAATACTACACCTGGCCACATCCATGACAGATACAGAAAAGCTAGATTTTATCAAATTCTTTGAAGAACGATGCATCAATTTTGCTTGGTCATACTCTAACATGCCAGGCTTGGACACAGATCTCATTATGCATCACTTATCCTTACCAGCTGGCACTAAACCAGTAAAACAGAAGCTGAGAAAAATGCATCCACATGTTGCATTATTAGTGAAAAATGATTTGAAGAAATTACTAGATGCTGGATTCATCAGATCTATTGATTATGCAGAATGGATATCCAACATTGTACCTGTTTCAAAGCCAGATAACACCATTAGAATATGTACTAATTTTCGGGATTTAAATAAGGCATGTCCAAAGGATGATTTTCCTTTGCCAAACATAGACATGATTGTAGATCTCACAGCCGGTCATCAAATGCTATCACTCATGGATGGATTTTCAGGATACAATCAAATCAAGATAGCCCCTGAAGACCAAGAGAAGACAACATTTACATGTCCATGGGGCACCTTTTGCTGGAACGTCATGCCTTTTGGGTTAAAAAATGCAGGAGCTACATACCAGCGAGCTATGACAACAATCTTCCATGATATGATGCACACCTTCATGGAGGACTATGTGGATGATATCTTAGCAAAGTCTTACACCAGGGAAGGACATCTAGAGATATTGGCCAAAATATTCGACAGGTTGGAAAAATTCAAAGTCAGATTGAATCCTAAGAAATGTGCCTTTGGAGTAACATCAGCAAAACTCCTAGGATACATAGTTTCTACAAAGGGAATTGAAGTAGATCCAGCAAAAGTCCAAGCCATTATGGAAATTCCACCTCCTAAGAATATCAGTACATTAAGATCTCTACAAGGCGACTACAGTCCATCAGAAGATTCATCTCTCAACTGGCAGATCGGTGTCATCCATTCAACCACCTTTTGCATAAAAATGTGCCTTTTAAATGGGATGAATAGTGTGAGAGTACTTTCAATCAAATCAAGCATTATTTGATGACACCACCAATCTTGGTACCACCCAGCGAAGACAAGCCATTGTTGCTATATATCGCAACAACATATATTTCTTTAGGAGCCTTGCTAGCACAAGAGGATAAAGAAGGAAAAGAACAGGCAATATACTATATCAGCAGGGCACTCAATGGACATGAAGTAAACTACACCTTCATTGAAAAATCATGCTTAGCAGTAATATTTGCAACACAAAAATTGTGACATTATATGCTCACTCACACTATCAAGCTCGTTGCAAAAATTGATCCTCTCAAGTATTTACTGAGCAAAGCAGCTTTAACAGGAAGGTTGGCAAAGTGGGTCATGCTCCTTAGTGAGTTTGATATTCAATATGTTGAAAGGTGAGCTATCAAAGGACAAGTCATCGCCGATCAATTAACAGAAGCTCCATTATCAGACAGTCATCCTATGACCATGGAATTTCCCGATGCAGATATCCTCAATGTTACAACACAACCATGGCAACTCTACTTCGATGGATCCTACACACAACATGGATCAGGGGTAGGAATTCTATTTATCACACCTCTTGGGCACACAATCCCACGATCATATAGGCTTACCTTCCGTTGCACTAACAATGTGGCAGAATATGAAGCTTTGATCCTTGGAATTAAAGTGGCTATTGAATGGAAAATCACAGAACTACAGGTGTATGGAGACTCCCAATTAATCATCTACCAAGTCAACAATGATTACCAAACTAAGGATGACACACTGATTTTATACAAGAGGCTAGTGGATGACCTAAGAAAATACTTCATAGAAATCAAATTTGAGCAGATACCAAGATCAGAGAACAAAGTAGCAGATGCCATGGCCACAATAGCATCTCTTCTACAAATGCCTGAAACGCAAGATTGTTATCGATTTATTGTAGAACAAGTATCAAATCCTGCATACGCAAATCCCAAATCCCAAACCATAAGCCTTTTGGATAGTACCCAATCTTCCATTTATGGAGACATTTATACTTATCTGAAAGATAATATCTTACCGCTAGATCTTTCTCGCAACCAAAAATGCAACTTCATACGCCAATCCGCCAAACATACCATTATTGCCGACACCCTTTACCGTCGAGGCCTAGATGGTACTCTTTTATGTTGTTTAGAACATGATGAATCCACTTATGCTTTACACGAGGTCCATGAAGGAATTTGTGGAACAGATTCAAGTGGATTATCTTAAGCCAAGAAACTCCTTCGTTTGGGGTATTACTGGCCACACATGGAGCAAGAATCTTATCAGTTTGTCAAAAGATGTTCAAAATGCCAGATCCATGGCAATCTTATACATGCACCAGCGTAGGAGCTGCATCCATTTGCAACTACATGGCCTTTCTCTCAGTGGGGATTAGACCTAGTAGGGAAAATTCACCCATCTTCATCTAATGGACACAAGTTCATTATCACAGCAACCGAATATTTTACAAAATGGGTGGAGGTAGTTCCTTTAACCACAATCACTGGAAAGAAAATATCATCTTTCATTCTTAATTATCTCATTTGTAGATATGGGATACCCCAGTCAATCATCACAGATAATGGTAGGCCTTTCAAAAACCAAGACGTCCAAGAGCTGTGTGAAAAGTTCCACATTCAACATCACTTTTCAACCCCGTATTACCCTCAAGGTAATGGGCAGGCAGAAGCTTCAAACAAAACAATCCTAAAGATTCTCAAGAAGACTATAAATGAAGTGGGATGTGATTGGCACATTCAGCTTAACCCTGCTCTTTGGGCTTACAGGACTAGCATCAGAACACCAACAGGAGCTACACCATATGCTCTTGTTTATGGATCAGAGGCAATATTACCTATTGAGGTAGAAATTCCATCCCTTCGAGTTTCACTAAAGGGACTCATTTCAGATGAGGATTATAGGGTCTCTAGACTACAGGAATTAGAGCTACTTGATGAAAGTCGACAACAAGCTATCAATCATTTGACAACCTATCAACAAAGGATGTCTAGGAACTATAATCATAGGGTTAAGCCTAGAGTCTTCCAGATCTGAGACTTGGTCCTACGGGAAAACCCTAGAAATCAAGTAGACAGAGAAAAGAAGGGAAAGTTTGAACCTAACTGGATAGGACCTTATGTCATCATATCAGTCTATGGATCAGGAGCATACCGACTTTCTACACCAGAAGGATACATGTTGGAGGAGCCCATGAACAGCATTCATCTCAGGCAATTCTACACTTGAGGATATCTAGTGCACGGTCAATAAAGTTGTCTTGATGAAAACACGGCAAACAAGTGTAATAAGCGATGGCCAATAAAAATTAAAATTAAAGAAAAAGAATACAAAAGAAAATGAAAAGAGGACACAATAAAAACAAGTGAGAAAACACGGCAAGCGTTACTTGTGATTTTCACCAAACTCCTCTATCTATTAGGTACAGTGTTGTTACGATTGTTTCCTTTCATATCATTTCCATCTATCATTTGAGATTATCACTATCCATATCATAGCAGAGATACCATGTTTTACCCTGGCTTGGGGGCAACATCCTAGTGTTATCTGGTACAAGTAGACTTTAAACACATGGAAGGCGATCAAACAACCGACACAAGTGACGATAAATCCAAAATCGAAAACGCCGAGAAAATTCAAAATCCAAAAACATCAGAAAATCCATCAAAATCCAAAAACATCAGAAAATCCATCAAAATCCAAAAACATCACAAAATCCAAAATCCAAAAACATCGGAAAATCAAAATCAAAATCATCGAGAATTAAAAAAACACAAAAATAGAGTCTACATCAGTCAAAAGTGGAGTCTGTGTCAGTCGAACTACGTGGTCTCTACGTGTATAACATAGGCAAGACTAATCTTTGATCAGTCCCCGAGACCCCTAGGATAAGTCTTTTAGGTCACATCATTTAGTTAAACATTTGGAAATATCATGCACACATCAGCACACACATCTCAACACTGATGATCTAATCTGAATAATGATTTGAAAATACATTAAGTAGAATTGAATTGTTGTGCTTTTCATTTTATCATTTGATTATCATTTCTTTGGAACTACTCAATGATGTATTGAACTAGAGAAGTAAGGAAGAAGAATGATACCCTTTCTTTGTTTGTTGTTTGTGAGTTAGTCGTTATTATTTTGTGAATTGTCGCAGGAAGTGCTCTACCAAGTATCATGGAGGACATTCAACTTCACTTAAGAAAATGATTAATTCTTGTTTGTTTACACAAGAAATGCTCAGGTCATCATTGGTCTATCTTATACCATGATGCTTGTGTTCGCTTGCAATATCAAAATCGTGAAAGAAATACTCAGGTCATCATTGGTCTATCTCATATCATTGATGCTTGTATTCGCTTTCAACATTTTAAAATAAAGCTCAGTGATGATACAAAGCAGAATAGAATGATTATTGAAATGACACTTAGATTTGCATTGATAAAATAGGCATTTGCATGGTTAACATAGATTACATTCATAATAATACATCTGCAGAGTACTAGTGACACAAGTTACAATGATTCATTCACAAATGATGTTATCTTTTCTTATTAAAGACTGAGTATACTCGACACATACAATTTTCATACACGGCATGCATATAGGATCATCTCTTCATCTCATCATAAATTCACAATAAAAATCTCATTTCGTGATATCATATACATGTTATGTTACACCATTCATTTATCATTACATTTATATCATCACATTATTGCATTCCATCTCATCTATCATTACATTTACATACATCATTACATTTATCATTCATCATTACATTTCATTCATTTACATTTCATTTACATTTCCATCCATCATCCATTCACATTTACCATTACATTTCGTTTATCCATATACCATTACATTTCATTCATTTACATTTCATTTACATTTACATTCATCATTACATTTTCATCATCACATTCTCATCATTACATTTTCATCATACATCATTTACATTTACATCATCACGTTCCCATCATTATACTTTCATCATACATCATCGCATTCCATCTCATCTATCATTACATATACATACATCATTACATTTCATTTACATTTACATTTATCATTCATCATTCATTACACTTATCATTCATATCTATCGTTACATTTACATACATCATTACAGTTATCATTCATCATTACATTTCATCATCACATTTTTATCATATACCATTTACAATTCATTACATCACTTCATTTATCACATATCACATATTCATTTATCACATTCATTAAACATTTCCATACATCATTACATTAACATCATATTTAATCTATCATACATTACATCTCATTAAGAAAAGAAATACATCATCAATATCATTACACATCATCAATGCATCCATCACAATAAAATCATATAAAATCATGTCATAGATCAATCAAACCGCTGCACATATATATCTCATCAAGTGTAAAGTATACAATGAAGTCTGAAAAGAATGAAAATAACATCATGTCAAAAATGGCTGTATCAATCTCTCAATGGGTACACATATAATCTCAAGTAGTACTCCCACCAGAAGGAGCAGGTCTAGCACCAGTATCGGTACCACCACCAGACGTCCCAGGATCTCTCGAATCTCTCGGAAGAGGCTGTCACACCTCTGCTCACTGTCCTCGATCGAGTCCTCTCTGAGTGCGACTGAGCATAGCTGACTCTCTACTCTGGGGAATGACTCATAATGGCTACGGTGAGAACTCAATCTGGCACACCTTCCTTTGGCCTCTCACATATAATCGCTATAGAAGTCCCATCTACCACTCTCTGCAACCTCTCTACAATCGCTTGTGTTGTCTCTGTTATCCGTCTAATGGTATCTCGCTCTGCAGTCAAGGCTGTGATCTATGCCTGGGCAGTGGACAACTGTGCTCGTAATCCTGTCACCTGAGCCTGTGCGGTCGCTGCTGCCTATAATGCACCATCTCTCTCACTGTCCAGTGTGTCCCAGATGCATGCGGTGGCCGGTGTACTGCGTGGAAACTGCGTCATGCTAATAACCCTGCTGTACTAGGCGGCCTGCGATATGCACCTGCCTATAAACCCGTGACCTCACAGCAGATCTGAGTAAGGAAATGAAGCCTACCTCTTACAGGCGCCTTTGGAGGATGGCTACGAAATACCCCTTCACTCGCTCTCCCCATCTCACCATCTCATCAACATTTCTATCATCACTACTATCAGACTCCTGCATCCTTTCTCCCGGTCTCATTTTTGCTCCCTCACATCCACATCATCATCCTCCTCTCACAATGCTTCAACTCCTTTGTTCCCCCTACGGGTACTCTTCTTCCAGTAACATTTAGTGCAGTGTGGCTCATCTGATGTGATCAAGTGGAGGAGGGTGTGAGGCAGACTCTCGTTACTTGAGGTAATGGGTAACACGACAATATCATGACATCCCATCTTCCATTAAAATTTTGTAAAAGCATAGTAACCTCAACCAAGTACCTGCAGTAAAGACAGGCGGGACCCCAATCGGGAACATCAATACGTAAATGGTCCCTTAATGTGCTACACCCAATGGCATGCACTGCACAATACCATACTGTCTGTACACACGACGAAACAGGAACCGCTCCAAAACCCTGGGGCTCTTCCCAATCAAATACATAGAATCGGACAAGAACCCCAACTCAATATCATCGTCGTCCCAGGCATCACAGTCTAGGTACGGACGCCAGGTCACTGCCTCCATATCATCAATGATCAGTCTCCAATACTCAAGCTTACCCATCATATGCTGGGTAGGCCTGCCTCTATATCGAAATACATATGGCCTCGTCGCTGGTCTGGACAACACTGGTACAGGACGCGTAACAGCAATATGCTCCCAGGCCCATACCTGGAGAAGGGTAGCCCCTGCCGATAAACTATTACCGCCGAGATATACGATCCAATGCAAATCATGATATAACTGGGCAAGCATGCACATGCCCCATGCATATCTCGTCCTATGGACCACCAGGCCCTCTAGCACCCGACCCCATCCAAGCAATAGACCCTTTGACCTCTTATCAGGACAAAGGAATCCACCCATGAAACTAGCCAAAACTGAAGGAAGCGGAGCATATGACTCCTATATATCTATCCATGGGATCCACTCTCCTGCAATGTGGGGATCCTGAAAAGCTCTCTGCATGGCCTCTACACCGCCAACCTCCTCGGAATCATGAACCACAATCTCTCCAACAAAGGGAATACGAAGAATATGCCATACATCCTCTAGCATCACGGTCATCTCGCCAGTAGGTAAGTGAAAGGTGTTGTGGTCACTATGCCACCGCTCTGCCAAAGCTGTCAATAGACCCCTATTGAGTCTAATATGGGGCATGTCAAGTAAAGTCGCGAAACCAAAAGCAGCAATATGCTGTCTCTCATTAGGTGATAGTCTCGGTATCATATCAAAGGGCCACAGGAATTGCTCTCGGACCTGGATAACATCTAACTGCTCTTGTACTCATACAAAACAAAAAATTTTAATCAGAGTATCACAAGATCATCAAATTTTCTAAACATTGTGCTTTTACCTCTCAACCTATCAAATCATTAGGGAACCCTCATCTATCAATTAGGTTCAATCATTCAGAATGCATAATTATTCCTCACCTATCATGAGGGTAGTTATTATCAATCAATAGATCTCGCTCATCATGAGATCGTTTCCCACATGTTTTAGTCAAGATCAAACTAAAATATATGGAATCAAAAACAAATTGACGAAAAAATCAAAACGCACAATGCTACATCAATCTATATCCAAAGCGCTACAATATCAACCTAATGCGCTAAAATTTCTGGCGCGCTACAGATCTAACCCTGCGCACTAAAATATCTGGTGTGCTACAAAACTTCACTGACGTGCTGCACAACTGACCCTGCGCGCTAAAACTTCTGACGCGCTACAGAACTTACTGGATGCGCTACAGAACTTACTAGATGCGCTACACTATTGACGGGATGCACTAAAAGTATGACGCGCTACAAAAAATCATGGGCGCGCTACACCGCATTCACCGCGTGCTAAAACTCTAAAACATGCAAAAACACATCAAAAATAAAGGCGCAAATTATGAGGACGAGTTGGGGTACATACCGGAGGACCATAATCGGCCGGACACTGGTGATGGCGCACACGCTTGAGTCGGTGGGTGTGGTATGGGATCGGCATCCTAGCTCTGAATACTCTAAAGGGTCTCTATCACAAAGATTGTAAAAGTCAAATGTACAAATGACTTTTGAAAATGACCTTTAGAGCATTTATAGGCTATTTTTGGGGGATTTTATTTATTTTTTTTCCTTCTGAGGAATTAATTCTTATCAATCACAGGGGCATTTACGGACAATCTTGTCGGGAGATAAATTGTATCTTCATCAATTCATCATCAAACCATCATAAAATTTCAAAATTCTTGAAAAATCATAAAAAAATCCAATATTCATCAATTTATCTCCCAAGGGGGCATATATCACTATCATTTCAGAATTCATCATCTGGGGCAAGTCTGGGGCATGCTTTAAAACCTTTCGTCAATACTGCCAGCTGAAGCAAAATCATTCTTTGAAGCACTGCGTAAACACATCACTTCAAAGAGGGGCAAAATGTAGACACCTAAAAATGGTCTAGAAAATCTAATTATTTGAATATGACTTATTTGATTAATTAATCTTAAATTCTTCTACTTAGTAAATAAATAGAAATATTTATTTATATTAAGTTCATTTATAATTCTTCTATTTTTCTCTCCTAATTAAATAAACAAATTAAAAAACTTTGTTTTATTTAATTATTATCATTTTCATCATATTATTTCTCTCTTAATTAAATAAACAAAATTAAAAACTTTGTTTTATTTAATTATTATCATTATTACTTCTATCTTGATTAAATACAAATTTAAATAATTTGTGTTATTTAAAATCACATTTCTTCTTAATTAAATAAAGATTGCTAAAAATCTTTTATTTAATTATCATTCTCCTTTTAATTTAATAAAACAAACCCTATAGTTTGATTTATTAAATTATTTATTCCTCCTTTTGCTAAATTTAAATAAATTAAAAATATTTAAATTTATGCATAAATTTTGCACTATTCACTCACCAATAAAATTTAATTCTCAAAATTCAAATTAATGGCACTGCCATTCACGGGAAAAGCTTCAGGAAAAATTTGCAGGAAGTTCTCTCAACAACCTTCCACCCACCTTCCCTCTTATCTTGCCTTGTGTTTTCATGGGGAGAAACCATTCTCCATGATCAACTCCTTCTTCTCATCCCATGCCTTTGGATTCTCCAGAGGAAATCACAGCCCCTCATCCCAGTTTCCTGTGCAATTGTGCTACCGTGAAAGCTATAAATACAGCTCTTGGGCTACAAGAAAAGGATACCGACTAATGCAATCTTACTCTGCAGGTTTCCAAAGCATTCAAGCATCCAAACCATCCAGTATTCCAGCATTCATCCAGCATTCATCCATCATCCAGCATTTGTAGTCATGGCTGCCATTAGAATAGAATTTGCACATTTAGATCATATTAGAGTAGAATAATTCATTTCTCATTCTCTAAGTGTCACTTTAATGGTTTTATTAGCTTACGAATCTGAGAGCTAAGTAAATTAGAGAAGTCTTTAGAGTTAGAGAGCAATAGGATAGATTTCTGAAGCTTTCTAGTTTAACTTAGTTTAAATTTATTAAGTTTTAGGTGCAATTATGTTATTTAGAAGCGTAGATGCATAGTTTATCTTGTTTCCCCCATTCTACAACTTACACATGTGAGTGGAATAGGGTTGCTGATTGTTTGGCGAAGTGGGCTTCAAATCATGTTGATGTTTGGAGGGTTGAGGAATAGAGACATCTTCCCCAGGATTATTGTTTGGATCTGAGGAGAATCTTGACCGAGGATATGGATGGTTGTGGAGGTTGTTGACCAATGCTCTTGCTCTTCTATTATTCTTATGCTTTTCTCTTAGAGCTATTGTTCTTAGATTTGCTTGTAATCTTTTTTCTGAGTTTCAATAAAGTTTTTACCCCTCTTTTTCAAAACAAAAAAAAAGAATTCAAAACACTAAACTAACTCAAATTAACTTGCTTGCAGAAGGAAAAAACACTTAGAATTACCCTATGAACACGAATCCAATGTCAAATTAATACATTCAATCCACTTGATATCACTGTCGCTTCAAAACATTTGGAAAACACAAAAATTGTAGACTTCTTTTCTATTTTCTTTTAAAAACCAAAAATTTATTACAAAAACTAACTTCAGAATTCGAGCCACACCTTTCATAGATGCCATTTACCATGTTTGTAGGGTGTGTTGGTCAATCCCTCACTCCTATCTTTTAGGGGATCAAAGGCAACCGAGTTGCATGCAACATTTTCCATAATGGCAAATGTTGCCATGACAACTTTGTAACAATTTTTTGGCATCTTACCATTATGCCCTTTTCCTAACTCCTAGGACCTCTATCTCCTATATTTCGAGCATCCAACTCCCTTAACTGCCTCATTTCATCTTTCTAACAACATTCCTGTGTTTAGAACACATTTAAGACTCCAATTCCAACTTAGCTAAACAAAGCAAAACTATTAATGATGACTAAACTTTGGTGAATCTTAGTCCTAATGACTAACTCACCTAACCACAACAATGACCTTATAAGGTACAAAACAAATACACAATAACTTTGACTTGGCTAATGTCAGATGCAAGCCAAAATGTCCTAACTATGGAGGTTAGCCTAGGTTCTCCTGCACCACTTTCTATGGAGTTGGTCCTAGTATTACTCCATGAGTGTGGACACCATATGTATGTACTAGTTTCCATCAACTATGCTATGGACCTGATGAGGCCACAACCAGTTCGAGTGGACATGGGGATTCTGGTGGATCATATAATCACCTCAGTTCATTCATAGAATTTCTTGTTGTAGAGCATCACCCCGAGGACAGTGCAACACAGGTATAAATATGCATCTACATATTAAATTTATAAGAATTTTAATGAACATATATATCAATAAAAAAATTCAATACAGTTTAATAATCAAACTGTTTGGTGCAGATGACACTAATGATAGGGAAATCATCTGCACCTCAAGTATATATGTCAAAACCAATCAAAGTCAACAACCCTCATGGGGTATTTTGATTTGAATTTTTTAAATTATATATGAAATCATTTTTTAACTTGACCTTTTAATTTATAATTCAATCATGAACATATGTTTTAAATATTTATGTTGGTTCAGGGGACTCAATCGACTTCCACATCGATTCCACTCAAGGGGTTTTCAAGCACTCATCCACTATCAAGTGTCTCAGATTAGGGGAACATACATTTATATTGTAAATTATTTAAATTACATTATTATAACATTACAATTATGAAAATTTTGAATTCACCATATATCAAATGTGTATGCACACTTGTAAATATTATAAGCAAACTAAATGTCTATATGTATGTCTAGGTTGATGCAACAATGAGAATGGGGAGCAGAAAAACATTAGATGCGGTGGCTACTCATGAGGCATCTGAATTTTAGGTTGTTTAAAAATGTTTCTACACAAAATGTGCAAACTTGAATATATATTTTAACCTAATTCAAGTATACATGCTTTAAATTTGACCTTGTAGGACTTTTCTACTACCACTTTCTGCCTTGAATTAGTCATAGTTACACCTCAAGGAGGACATACAAAGAAGACAAATATCATGGTAATTTAAAATTTAGATTATATTTAAAGTCAATTAAACAAATTATACATTGTGAATAACTTTAATTAAATTTAAAATTGGATATATATATATATATATATGAGCTCATACATGTTAAATTCTTTTTCTTTTATAGCATGAGACACATCTTGTAGCTAAGCATGTACAAATAGGTCCTAGAATAGAGGGTGCACAACCTCTTACGGTACAATTTAAATATGATAAATTATAAATTAAATTGAATTAAATCATTTTTAATTGTAGACTTTCATCTAATTTCAACTTTCTTTCACTTGTATATGTATATTGATTCAGAGCATTTAGAGGTTGTTCTAGGTGTACCAAAGCATCCAAAGCTAGATACCATGGTAATTTAATTTTATGATGAATTATAAATTAAATTGTCATTATATCATTTTTAATCATCTTACATATGATTTATTCTTTCTCTTGTACAAAGTGGTTCAGGTCATTTGCATAGTCCGTAGGTGTGAAGAGGTCTCTTGATTATAGAGATGGTATAAGTTAGACATGATTTCATGGGTTGTATTTGACTATTTCATGGACTACATATTTTGTTTCATGGAATTTATTTCATGGGATGTACTCTGATGGAATTAATGTATTGTAAATAATGAGGTTTATTATTATTTAATTTTAAATACAAATATGGAATTAAAGTTGAAATTTATAGGACATTTCAATATTTTTACTTTACAAATTTAGTGATCCATACATGACATACATGATATGCATTCAATAATTAGTGATAATTAGTCAATGTGCACTTATTTAATTCATGTCCTTATAGGATGTCTTAAGGGGTCCTAATACATAGGTTATCTAATAAAATAAGAAAATAAATCATAATCTACAAACAAAAGCAATCCGTTTATATACCACAAAGGGTGAAATTTTAAGAAATAAACAATACCATACAATATTAGAGAACAAAAGCATTAATAAATTCTATAAACTAAACATAAATACCAATCAAAATGCATTGAGTTTTTCCAAAAAAAATCTTCTATAAGTATACACCATATTTCCTAGTTCTTTTACAACATAAAATTAAAGAACAATCATACAACTTAATTATCCAAAAATAGGCTAAATTTTTTAAATTAAATCAAGTACTTCTGTATTTACAAATCATGCAAAGTACTAGAGAAAACTTAAGAACATGAAAATCCTCTTGACCTCATGTTCCAAAAAAAACACTAATTTATAAGTTGTCAAAACAAATAATAGCATCCAAAAAAAATACTACAAACTTCTTCCTCTACATCCACCCTTTCTTCTGGTACTATCTATTGGAATGGGAGTCACATCCTCTGTCAAAAGAGACAACTAAGTTAATCTACAAGTTTCCATGTAATTAGCATCATCCTAAACCAAATTATTTCAAAATACAAATCGAATAATAGTAAACATCTTCACCTATGGACATCTTAATGGGATGAAATTATTCAAATTACATGTCTCATATTTAATTGCAAATGATATAATTAACTTAGAATTTAGGATGACTCATCATAACAATCACATTCTATACAATTTAAATAGTTTCAATGTTTATTTAATTCATGTCATAATAGGATGTCTTAAGGTGTCCTAATAGGATGTCCTAAGGGGTCCTAATATGACATCTTAAGGGGATCAAAGAAGAGTATAATTAAGTATAAATATTAAGTGATATAAACAAGTATTAGACTTTAGGGTGACTCATCATAAAAAATGATATAATTAAGTATAATATTTAGGATATGTCCTAATACAATGTCTTAAGGGGATGTCTTAAGGGGTCCTAATATGTCCTAAGGGGATCAAAGAAGTGAAAATTTTGTGAAGTTGCTCAAGGCAACCCAATTTAATAGTAATATACATGTTTTTTAGTGATTATACAATCAAATTTAAAGTTTCAAAGTAGGGTGACTCGTCATAACAAATGATATAATTAAGTATAATATTTAGGTTATGTCCTAATAGGACATCTTAAGAGGATGAAATACTTCAAAGTACATGTCTCATATTTAATCACAATTGATATAATTTATTTAACAATAATATACATGATATTTAGTGATTATACAATCAAATTTAAAGTTTAAAAGTAGGAAAACATGCACATTTAACAAAAAAATATATAGAATATTGGTTTTGATACATAAAAGTATATAGTATAATTGTGTATGTACATGTATACAATTTTTTACAAAATTTTTAATTGTGTAAGTATTTATGTACATATATGTCAACTCAAAACAATGTTTACAAAATTTGTCTATGTCATCCCAAGAACATCTGAAACTTGTGCCTAGAATGTAGTAGGTATTCACGCTATCTGATATCAAAATGGTACAAACAATATCAATGAAATCATCAAAACATACATATTTTAATTTATATAAAACTATCTATATGTACAAAACTCAAGTACATGTATTTAAAAGTATTCCACACATGTGTGTAGGTTGAATTTGCATCCTCTCCTTTTTGTTTCAAAGTAGGAGATTAATGTGATGATGGATTAAGGATACAAAAAAGGATACTAAATCAATTTTAACTATTAATGTACAAACAATATCAATATATAATCAAAAAATGTATTTAAATATAATTTAACTAATAATTACCTATTTTTACCAAGTATTCCATGTTGTCTAGGTTGAATCTGCATCGACTCTCCTTTTTGTCTCAAAGTATATGATGAATTTGTGATGATGGCTTAATGATATAAAAGGACAATTTAAATCATTTTCAACTAATAACACACTTGAGCAATATCGAAACATGTATTTAATCTATTCAAAAGGACAATATAAAACTAAAACTATATTTACTTGTATTTACTTATTTCATTGTACCATCTGCATCTCTTTTTTGCAAGGCATCTTTGATCGTCTCATGCTCTTCCATAGAAATTGTCCATAGCTCTTTATTTTTAGGTCTTCCACGATACTGATCTAGTTTTATATTTGTTTCCACCACCAAATGTGATTAGTGTATAATATTCTTATGTGTTTCATAATCTTTGAATGCATGCAAACCATTCTTCCTTATCAGGTATTTTTGTAGGCAAGTTCCAACAACCACCACCAATATTATTGGATAACATGATAGCCATCATCAAATAAGTTCTCAAATTTTTCTCAAGGGGATCAAAGAAGTTCCAAAAATTTGCTTAAGGAGATCCAAAACTTGTTATCAAAATTTTCTTAAGGGGATGTCTTAAGGTGATCATCGTACCTATTGGATACTGGTAGCCATCATCATATTCTTGAGGTGTTATTAAATTATGTTTAGTCTCCACATAATGAGCCAACCAATATTCTATTTCCTCCTCATTCCCCTTAGGTGCAACAATAGCATACACATGTCCTATAAAAAAAATTTGATTTAATAACTTGCCTATGTCCATATAATTTGACCAATCTACATACATCCATTCATATGTATATAAATAAATAATTTAGTATTACAAAATAGTAATAAAGTGAAATAAAATGAAATAAAATTAAATAAATTGAATTAAATTACCTTATTTTACAAGGTCTTAAACATAGTCATAGTCTTTTGATGCAAACACTTGATCATTATCTTCAATTGTTGTTTCATATTGATCATGTTCTTGTGCAGGTGTCAATGATCTTTGCTTCCACTCTTCAACCCATTCCATATTTTCACATGTTTCCCAATCTCCTGAGATACAAAACTAACAAAAAAATGCAAGCTCCCCTATCCAGATAGTACATGTTCTTGCATTTGAACTCTTAATTGAATGCCATTTAGTAGATCCACTGATTGGCTCACAGTAAATTCTAGGTAGAATTTTCTCTTCTTCAACCAACCAAAAGAATCAGCAAACTATAGAGTACTCGCTTGAACCAGGTGTAGATAATCTTGTATTGCAACAATCCACAATCCCATGTGCACCTTTAAAATTTACTACATTGTCAAATTTTAGTTGTTCTCTAGCAAGAATTCTTTTAACACACACACCATCTCCATCATGTTCTCTTTTACCATACCTAGCCTAAAAACAACTCCACATATGTTGGACCTTAAGTTACTTGTGAACCCTACTTAACCAATAGAACATTCGAGCATTCTTGAACTGTCCTATACAATTATCTGACCATATGAGGTGTTTTGTCATCTGGATTCCTCTTTCTCTTAAATTTCTATAAAATATATTGAAACAGTATTGAACAAACTCTAATGAGTGTAATCAGTTGTCACTCAAATAGAAATGATACTCCCTCAAAAATTTTCTATCATCCTCTATGCTATCATTTGCATGTCTATAAACAATATGAACAAACATAGCCACTTGTACTAAATTATAATACTATGATTGAATTTCCTCTTGCGGAGCTAGAGTATATTTTTTTGCAAAATCAACCACTGATAGTATACTACCAACTAAAAATGTATTTCTACATACGCGAAATTGGCCATCAATCCATCGAGCATGTTGAGAGTGCATGACATATTTTGGTACAATCTTATTCTTAAATTCTAATATGAATGCATGTACACTAACTTTTTCTATAACTAGATCACAACACTTTCCAATTTTCCCATCTTTTAGAGAATAGTCAATATTCTTAAATCTTTTAACATCCACTAATTGTTTTCCAAAATAATTTTCATCACTTCCATGCATGCAAACTCTTAAAAATGAAAGATTTCCACAACTAGTGCATTGTCTAGAAATACAAGAACTTAAATAAAATAATTTTCCATTCAAAGATTTTTCACAAAACAAACTTGATATAAACTCCCTTATTGTTCTAGGTGGCATATTAATACCACATTCCTACATAATCATGTTAGTATGCAAAGTACAACGTATATATAAAAAAAATCATAAAAATAATGAAATTGAACATATGTTTTACAACAAAAAGACATTCATTGCTTATTAATTTTTACATACCAAGGTTTAAATTTTTCAAAATATCTTTGACTTATTTTAATATTACTAGGTAACAATAAATCACCAAAAAAATTTCTATAAAATTTATTTTGTGTTGTATCTAATAGGTGCTTTGGATGAGGATCGTGAACTTTGGACACCACTCTTAATTTTAAAAAATCTCTAGCATTAGATGATACCCTAGTATTATCATGCCAATATTTTTCAATCAAAGATTTAATTTCAACATTCAATTTCATGTCAGACCTCTAGAGTTGACCACTAAAAGTCCAACATTGGTTGATTGGATCATTTTCTATATTTTCTCTTCTTTTTCCCACTCTTAGAAATGTTTTATGATGTATTTTTAAAACTTCACTAATATTTCTTACCATTCTTTTATTTAAATTTTCTTTATTAACTATAGCAGTTGTTATAGCTCTTCTTTCTGCATTCTTATCTTTAGATCAATTATTTTCTCCAATAGACTGAATGGAACTAGAAATAGTAGACATAGCATGTTTTAATAATTGATCTTTTCTTCTTTGTTTAACAAAAATGCCCAAATTTTTCATTAATTTTCTCATTTTCTGCATTCTCATCAATTGCATCATTAGTTGACATTGAATTGAAAGTCTTTTACAATAAAAAAATTGTTTGTATAATCTATTGGCATGTGTTCTTATTTGTCTCCAAGAAATATTACCAAGAAGATTATCCAAAACATCACTTTCAATTTTTTTTAAAATATATTCGTTTTCAACATCACTTCCTAGATATTAATTTTCATTTAAAACTTCAAAACTATTTTCATTTTCATCTTCATTTTCATCGACAAAATGGTTTTCATTTTTAGGTTCAATAAAAATATTTTCATTTTTATTTTCAATAAAATTATTTTCATTTTCATTTTCATTAAAAGGATTTTCATTTTCATTTTCAACAACAAAATGGTTTTCATTTTTATTTTCAATAAAAGGATTTTCATTTTCATTTTCAACAACAATTTGACTCAAATCTTGAACTCTACGAATAAATTATCAATGTCAACATTTTTATATCCAACATTTTTAAAATCTCTAATAAACACCATTTCCATGAGGCTCAAAGGTGGATTTGAAGACGTACCTGAATTTGTGCCTATTGAAAAATTCTCCATAACATTGAAAGGGATATTTGAAGACATACCAAGAGTAGTTTGTATATTTGTATTAGTTTCCACATTCACCTCTTGCAAGTTTGCATCATCTACATCCATGGTCTCCTCAATGCTTTTATCTTCAATAGTTGTGGTATTGGATGCTTTAGCATCATTCATTGATAGAATTCTCATTCTTCTTTCTCTTTTTTATTTTTGTCTGCTTCTCTCAGGTATGTGTAGGATCATCATGGAAAAAATAGGCCCTTAAGTGGTGATGAAAATTTAGAAAAATTCAGAGTTAGGAAACTTGACATAAAAATTTGAATAAGTTATCTATATTATTTCAAAAATATGTAAGAATAGAATTTGTAGAAAATTGAATGTAGTTTCTAAACTACTAGGTTTATTTTAAAAAAAAATTTTGGTGAAAATTTGAAATTTCAATGTAGTAGTACTTAAATTTTAGGGAAAAATAAGAAGTAGGTGTTTGTCTACCACCCTAACCATAATAAAATGATAATATTTTTTTATAACATTTTAGATATAAGTAGAGGACTCATGTCCCGATGTGATGAATATTTTTTTGTAAATTTATACCAAGTAAATAATTAATTATGAAATTTTTATTACAATTTTTTAAAAATATAAAAACTTGTATGTCTGACCACCTTAACTTGGTCAAAAATTCATGATCAATTTTGTTTTAATCCTATAGTATACAAAGCATAAAATGTGATGCATTTTTTGGATTCAAAAAATGTGATACCATTTGAAAGCTATAGATGTCTTTCAATTAGCCTATCAATCAGTACTTTTGTCATAATTTAAATAGAAAATTAATAATAATTATTTATTAAATTCAAAGTAAAGCATAATTTATATTGGTCGAAAGCTGAGGATCTCCTTTAAAAACCCTTTTTCATTTCATCAATTTTGGGTAAAAAAAAGTTATCAGCAATATACCCTACACATACCCATCATATCATGACTTTTTGGCCCATCATGATCCTAGACATACCCTCTCTATTTTCTTGAATTTCTTTAGAGTTCAATACCTTGCTATATTTCCTTTTATTTTGACATTGTGATCCCATGATTAATTTTTTTTGAAGTATATACAAATGAATGTCAAAAACTTGAAAGTCTTCCTTCTTTGTTCCTCCTTCAAACAAGTAGCAATTGTTCGCAAAATTCCTCTTCATCCTTCAAACAAGTAGCAATTGAATAAATATCCTCTTCCTCCTTCAAACAAGTAGTAATTGAACAAAATTCCTCTTCATCCTTCAAATAAATAGCAATTAAGTAAAATTTATTTTCCTCCAAATAAGTAGCAATTGAACAAAATTTCTCTTCCTCCTTCAAACAAGTAGCAATTAAACAAAATTGCTCATCCTCCTTTGAAAACAAATAGAAATTCAAAAAAAATTCCCTTCCTCCTTAAAACAAGTATCAAATAAACAAAATTCCTCTCCCTCCTTTGAAAACAAGTAGAAATTCAACAAAATTTATCTTCCTCCTTCAAACAAGTAGCAATTAAATAAAATTCCTCTTCCACCTTTTAAAACAAGTAGAAATGCAACAAAATTCCTTTGTAATAGTCTCCCAATGATGCCTCATTTCAAAATTGAAAAAAACCCCAAGTTGAAGAGCTTATACAAGACAAAAGTTGATAGAAAATAAGGAACATGTCGTAGTTGGTTGGATACAAATCAGTTTTCAAACCCAAGATGTAATTTTTTTTGTGATAAAAGGCACAGAGGCCTATATATATTATATATTATATATAAGAGAGAATTATGTTTTTATCAATAAAAAACAAAAATACCAGATGAGTTATGAAGCATCATACTAACATATGCTAATTTCTATCTGCTGCTCATAACTATACTACCTATCAGTATTACATTACAATTTCATAATAGATAGATGTCTTTGCATATATCTACAAACATCTCCAAGATTCTTCTATATCAGAATTTTGAGCTAACTGAAGAAAAACATTTTAAAATATTCACTGTAAGCAAAAAGACTAATAATTTTGCAAGAGCCAAGCAATTATTCTTCGATACGATCATCCCCATGAACTGAGTTCTCATCTTAACCTTCAGTTGTCTCCAAAAAACACCTTTCCTAAGCAAAGAAATCAAAACCACAATGAGGCACATATTATTTTCCAACCCTAGCCACGACTACATATTATTCTCCAGCTGAAGAGCTAGCAACATTTCCCATTGGAGCAACATTTTCATTTGGTGTTGGCTCTATCTAAAGAGTTTGAGCCCTAGGCAGAACTACATATTGTTCTCCAACTGAAGAGCCAACAACATTTCCCATTGGAGAAACATTTTCATCTGGTGTTGGCTCTATCTAAATAACCCTTGGTGTAGACAATGGACCATCTTCCTCTATACCAACATAAACTAAATTCTAAGATGGGAGATGCACTTGTTTAATAGTAAAATTTAAAAAAATGGTCAAAAATAACTCGGGATCCCATTTACTAAGCAAGATCCCAATTTCTATAAATCAGGATCCCATTTATTAAACACGATCTCGTAGTAAATGGGAACTCATTTATTAAACGAGTTCTCATTCCATTTTCAATGGACAAATGGGAATCAGGATCCCATTTATAAAGAAAACAGGACCCCATTTACTAAACAAGATCCTATTTCTTGAAATTTTAAATGTAGGCTAGGTTTTTTCTTTGTTAACAGGTTCAAGAAAAGGTTTGAGGATCTGAACCTAGGCCCTAGACCTAGTTTGACCTACAAGTTGAAGTTCCTAGTAATGTCACAAGGAAATAGTGACTTTGGGCATATGTCTAAAGACTTTTTTGCATAATTTTTTGATGAAATTAAAATCCAACATAGATGAGATAGTGTAGATTCCAAATATGTAATTTTTTTAAAAATTGGATTAATTTTTTATTTTTCAATTAATTTATGATGAAACAGGTCCATAAACTTGAATTATTAGGATTTTTTAGTATTTTCATAACTTTTTATTAACATAATTTTTTGACGAACGGATTGTACTAAAGTGTACTTCAAAAAATTATTTTCAATTTAAAAAAAGAACAAAAAGTGATAATTTTAGGCCATCTTATGCATGACGTACATGATTTTTCAAAACACCAAATCAGGCCAATAATTTAAAAATAAAAATAAAAATATTCAATAAAGAATTACAAAAAATTATGGAAAGCGTGCTTCAATGAGTTACGAATCTTTTCCAAAAAGGATGTAGAAAAATATGATTATTTATGTCAAAATATGGATGATGTACACATGCATGGTATGGTAAAAAAATGACTTTTAAATAGTGGTTTTTAGAAATTCCTATTGAAAATCAATTTGTATCATCTGGGTATTGAAAGAAATTACATATTTGGAAACTAGACTTTGAATACTACATTTTATGCTTAGTGACTTTTTCCAAGATTCCATCTCTAAGTGCTTCAAATTTTAAGGTCAAATGTGTCAAATTCTAAAAATTAGGGAAAACAATTCCACTAAATGGACAAAAAGTGGACTCAACTTCTTGCACACACCCTACTTTTCAATTAATATGATGCATTTACAACCCACCCCATGTGCAACAGTGGCACCACTGAAGACATGCATTCACTCTGATGGCTTTTTATCTTTAGTTTTAGTTTTTTTCAATTTTAAAAGCATAATAAATCAATAGTTTGCATAAGTTGTGAAAGATTCTTTGTTTTAAGTTTTGTTTCATTATCTTTATTAGCTTTTTTTTTTCGTTCATCTAATCTTGTTTCTTTCTTCATACAACCTATTTGTTGTCTTCAAAACTCTATATATAGAGATTTTTGTAACATATTTTATATACAGTTAATTATTTTCCAACACTATTGTTTCAGTCCTTTGAGTAGATTTGTTGAAGTTTTATGATTGTTTTAGTTTAATTTTTCTAGTATAACATAAGATCCTTAAAGTTTTATATCTTTCAATCACAACCAAATTTCAATGGCATCTTCTCTTGGTTTGCAATTTCATAGACTAGTTATTGTAACAAAATTCTCCAAACATAGGAGTTTACATACACATCTGAAAGTATTAGTTCATAAATGACTAAATAAATGACTACCATACCTAAATAAATGACTAAACCATGATTAAATAAATGACTACCATGACTATATAAATGACTACAATGACTAAACAAATGACTACCATCACTAAATAATTGGTATGGAGATCATTAGTCTTGTCTCACATCGGGTGATTCTTCTTTCTTAGGTGCTATTGGTTTTCTTTTCTAATTTTTTGGATATTACTTAGTCTTTTAAGGAGCTAGAAGTAGTTGCATAGAGATTTGTAAAATGCATGTTTCTTCATGGAAAAATGTTGCTAGATCGACAGTTTAGGTGCATTTCTTTTTTAAGGGTAAAGGGTTAGTAGGAGGGCTTTTTTCATACAAGCTTCTTTGAAAAATGTCAGGCGTTAAATAACGTGTATGAAGCTATGAAAATGGGTTGCAAGGTAAAAATTATCATATTTTTTTGAAAGTTTTGAGGAAGCATTCACATTTCCTTTGTGCTCAGTTGGAAATGGACATAAAAAATAAATACTTTTCCATAGCATTCCTAAATTCTCATGCATGTTTGCTTGTTCATAAAAGCCCTAATTTTTGGAAGGCTTGAGCCATGGGTTAGGGGAATGTGGCCGAAGGGAATAATTCTGGGAAGGTTCATGCCGTGGATAAGGGGAATGTGGCCGAAGGGAGTAATATCATAGCAGCAAGTGGCACAAACAGAGTCACTGGTTTGAAGGTTTACATAGGGTGTAAAAGACCTAGGGTGTTGGAGATTCTAGATTCTGATGAAAGCCATGGCGAGAATGAACTAGTAGACATGGAGGAATGACTGTTGTATGGGGTTTTTTAATCCAATTTTCCAGCTCTTCAGTATTTAGTGGCTATTAGTTTATTTTATTGTGGATGTTTAATTTGGTTTAAGATGTATTACAGAAGTAATAGGGCATAGTTTAGTTTTTGGTTTTATATAGGAAATGATAATTCTAATGTAATATATGGGAATAGTTAAGTAAATAGTCTTTTGTTTAGAGTAGTGTGATACTATTCTAGAAAACTTTGAAAATGCATTGCCAAGTTCCATATGGCGAACAAACATGTTTTTGATATATTTTTACAAATTAATATAAATATATAGGCTATATGCCTCTTATCTAAAAAAATGACTACCATGAATAAATAAATGACTACCATGACTAAATAAATGAATACCATGACTAAATAAATGACTACTAAATTGTTGTAAAAAGGGGTGATTAATAGTATCACTTTTCTCACACAATCATTCAATAATGTCCTAGGAGTCCTAATTGGATTGAATATCAACCTCGTAAGGTGATTCAATTCTCAACAAGACCTAGGAGGGGCTTCTTTCAGATTTGAGGGGTTCACCACCAAGAAAATTCTTAGAAAGAAAAACAAGTATTCAACTCACAAAATCTAATATTGCAAGCTAAATGAAAGGTGCAAATGATAAAATTATGCAATAGGGAGTTAGGATGTATGTACCTGGGAATTCTAGGAGATGTTGTGAGGATTCCAAAAATGCAAAGAAGCTGCCAAAATGTGCTATGGAGGACTAAGAAGCTCTTACTATTGTCTTATTCCTACTGCTATTTTTTGGGGTAGATGTAGAATATTCAGATGTCAGAACCAGATCTAGAAGAATTTTTGAAAAATACCCTTAGGAGGACTAAGATGCCCTTACTATTGTCTTAGTCCCAATATAAATCAATGAAATTTTTGAGTGTAGCCTTGAGGTTTTAAGTCTACTCTTCCTTCTTCTCTAATCTCAGGGTCTGACTCTTTAAGATCTAGCCTGTAGGTGAGTTTTCGTGAAGATGACAACTTTGAAATGCAATTTTGTAATTTTGTAACTTTGCATGCATAATCACCTCTCTTTTTTCATTTATTGCATCCATTATACATTAATCTTGAGTTTTTACCTTGCATTTTGTCCCATCTTTCTCCTTTTAGGTGAAAAACCCTAGAAGTGCAAGAAAGACCATCTGGTGTCAAATCTTTGTTTACATTTTGGTGAACCCGACGTTAGAACATTTTCACTTTTGATTTCAAGTGAATTTACATCCTAGGGCTAGCTTTCATCAACATTGCATTAGGTTTTGCATTGTTTTGCATCCCAAAGTTTTCAAAATTGCATTAGTGAAAAGATCATATAGATTTCTTTTTTGCAGTTCCAATCATCTAAAAACATTGAAATTTTGCATTTCCATCATAGTTTTGCATTAGACAATCTGAAAAGCATAACATTAATCTTAAATTTTTTGAAAATTTTCAAAAGAATTCATCCCTGGACTCATTCGCCACCCTGGGTGAATTAGTCCAGTTGCACATTTTACATTGCAATTTTTATCATTTTTAGAGCATTTTTTGCATTTCTATTTTTGTGTTCTTGCATCTCTGTTACCGTTTCCAAAATTTCTGTTACTAGTATTTTATTGCTCCTAGTTTCGATTTCACCCCACCTCTAGTAGCCTTTGTATGAGTGTTTTGTGCCCTATTGATAATACTTTAGTGAGAAGAAGTTCACGACTCATGGAATCTTGCGATAACACACTCATTATGGACCTTGGGTTGTCTCAAGCTCCTAATCCTGGTATTGATAATAGTGCACTCAGTAGGGACACTACCTTTAGAAATGATTTTCCTTCCAATAACATGCAAGTTGACATACAAAATGATCACATTCCACAAGACAATATCATTAACATTCATGAGGACTTAGCACATCTACAACAAAACATGTGTCTTGAAAAAAAATTCAACCATTGAAATTCCCCCTATAGAAAACATCCATCGTCTGCTTGAATGTAACAAGGGCTTAGACATTATGAAACAAATTTTTGAGATATACCATAAACATATTCCTTCAACCTCAAGCACATCTCAACTAGCAAACACTATGGTTAACTATGGAGGATCTCACATTCTTTCCCCTTCAACTATAGCAACCATACCTACCTACACCACTCCCCAAGTTGCAATAGTCATGCAATCTATTAGTAATGTCACTCCTTCCTTCAGTATTCCTACTTGCACTCCTAGTTCCTTTGTGGCATCGAATGTTTTATCCTCAACACTTTTCCCCTCTTTGCATCTGTGTGTTTGTAGGTCTTGTAGGAAGATTTGTCAAAGAGAAAGGTGTCAAAAAGGTGTTGTAAAGTCATCAAAGTCATCAAAGTAAACATAACCCTATTTAAAGCTTGGAGAACATTTCCCTATCAGATTTTCTAGATTTGGATTTGCCAAGTTGTCAGGCAGAAAAATGGAGACCATGAACCATAGAATTGACCTTTGACTTTTCAAAAAATTGAAGGTGGACTAATTTACCAACTATGGTGAATGAGTGTCACTACCAGGCTAGGAAAATTATTTTCTAAGGTTCTATGTTCTCGGTATCCCGAAACCTGTTCTGACAGTTTTCAACATAAACAAGACTAATTCGCCATCTATGGCAAATGAGTCGAAATGGGATTCAACACTGATCTCTATAACATTCTAGAACCTTTCAACATAATCTTTCAAGCTCTAGGTGCACATCATTCTGTTTCATCAAGTTTTGTTATTGTTTGTTCATGTTTTTAGTTCATGTTTGAATACAACATTGTGTTTTCAAACACTTTGTATTTCTTAGTTTTGCATGCATAATCACCTTTCTTTGTTAGTTTATTGCATCCATTTTACATTAATTTTGAGTGTTTACATTGTATTTTGGCCCATATTTCTCCTTTTAGGTGAAAAACCCTAGAAGTGCAAGAAAGACCATCGGGTGCCAAAATCTTTGTTTACATTTTGGTGAACCCAACGTTAGAACATTTTCACTTCTAATTTCAAGTGAATTTACATCCTAGGGCTATCTTACATCAACATTGAATTATGTTTTTTATTTTTTTGCATCCTAGGTTTTTCAAAATTGCATTAGTGAAAAGATCATATAGATTTCATTTTTGCATTTCCAATCATCTAAAAACATTGAAATTTTGCATCTACATCATAGTTTTGTATCAAAAAAATTCATCCCTAGATTCATTCACCACCCTGGGTGAATTAGTCCAGTTGCACATTTTACACTACAATTTCTATCATTTTTAGAGCATTTTTTTCTTTTCTATTCTTGCATCTCTATTAGAGTTTCCAGAATTTCTGTTATTAGCATTTTATTGCTCCTAGTTTGCATTTCAACCCACCTTTAGGAGCCTTTGTATGAGTTTTTGGTGCCCTATTGATAATACTTTAGTGAGAAGAAGTTCATGAATCATGACATCCCATGATAATACACTTGTTGTGGACCTTGGGTTGTCCCAAGCTCCTACTCCTAGTATTGATAATAGTGCACTCGACATGGACACTACCTTTAGAAATGATTTTTCTTCCAATAACATGCAAGTTGACATATAAAAAAATCACATTCCACAAGACAAGATCATTAACATTCATGAGGACTTAGCACATCTACAACAAAACAAGTGTCTTGAAAAAATTTCAACCACCGCAATTCCTCCTATAGAAAACATGCATCATCTGCTTGAATGTAGCAAAGGCTTAGACATTATGAATTTTTTTTTTGAGATATACCATAAGCATATTCCTTCCACCTCAAGTACATATTAACCAACAAACACTGTGGTTAGCCATGGAGGATCTCACATTCTTCCCCCTTCAATTGTAGCATCCATACCTACCTAAACCACTCCTCAAGTTGCAACAGTTGTGCAATCTGTCAATAATGTCACTCCTTCCTTCAGTATTCCTACTAGCACTCCTAGCTCCTTTGTGGCATCAAATGTTCTATCCTCCACTACCTTCCCACCTATTAGTGTTCCCTTCACTTGTACTACTACTACATACACTCCATCACCATTCTCTCTTCCACCTCCTACCACCTATCCTAATCCTCTCATCACACAACTCTTCCACACTGTTTCCTCTATACAACAAATATCCACCATAAACTAAAGTTAAAATTCCCCACCCATCTATTATGTTCATAGCAGCCCATTATCTTTGGAAATATTAAGAACACCAATTCCACAAGGACTTGAGATACCTAGATTTGAGAAGTACGGAGGGAAGGGTGATCCTACTATTCATGTTAATTCCTATACTGCCTTATGTAGTGATTTTTTCCTTAATGATAAATTGTTGTCCAAACTGTTTCCTAGGACCTTAAACGACACTTCCTTGGAGTGGTTTTCATCCTTACCAATCAATTAAATTCATTCATTTAATGAACTAGTTCATACATTTATAAATCATTTTCAAGTGCGCATGACTCCCAAAAAGACATTGGCTGATTTAATGAGATGTAAACAAAATGTGGATGAAAAAGTAACTGATTTCATCTCATGCTATCAATCACTTTATGCCCAAATTGATGTGAAGGTTCCTAATCCACATCTCCAAAATATGCTCATTAAAACTTTACAAAGTCAAATCCAAGATAAATTGACCATGATGAAATTTCCCTTTTTCATGCATCTATGTACAACCCTTTGTGACTATCATAATTCAATTAGTAGTCATGATGCCAAGTCCACTACTAGCCGAGCTGAGAAATATAAACATGTCATCCCAAACAATTCATAACCCTTTAGAAAACCAAACAAATTATTCTTACAATTTAATCCCCCTCCTCAAGAACCAACTCAACCTATCAATAACCAAGCAAAAATTGTTAAACTTGTGATACCTTATAGTTATGGAGATTCAAAAAGATAGTTTACACCTTTACCATATACTCTTCATAACACAATGTCCCAACTGTTACAAAAATAGATGATTACTTTACCTATTGTTAAACCATTAGATCCTACTAAGGCTTTGCCTCCAAACTTTCAACCCAACGCTTATTTCCATTATCATAGACAAAATAGACATGACACAAAATAGTGTAAGCGTCTTAAACACCTCATGCAAGACCTCATTAATTCTGGACATCTATTTGTTTCCAATGCTAATGTTAAAGGAAATAAGTTTTTTGCCCCACCAAATCAAAATTTGTAATTTTTTATCAATCTGATGCCCAAACATAATGTGTCATTCATCAAAGCTAGTGAAACTCAAAACAATTATGTCATGAATATTCATACAATTATTGAACATCCTAATCCTATTCCAAATACTACTACTATTAATCCTATAAATGAAATGGTAAGTGAGATAGACGTTATCCCTCGTAAGGGCCAACCTAAGAAATCTCTTGATATTATTTTATCTTATAAGGACATCCTTTCGAATCTTCCCCATGGTCCTCTTTACATAGCTGGAAATATTTATGATAAGCCCACTAATGGGATACTCATAGATCTCGCCTATGGAGAGAATGTGATCACTCAGGAATTTTTGGTATTACATGATCTTTATCAAGATGATTATGACAAACTGAGAGCATGGATCAAAACACATAATGGTTTTGCTTGCCCTACGATAGGATCGTTCATCCTTCCATTACAGATAGGACCTAAGACAATGAATGTAACATTCTCCATCATCCCATAGTCAGACCAGTTTCATTTGTGGCTAGGCCATCTGTAGACACCTAAAAATAACCTAGGCCTGCAAGCTTCATTTTTTACCACTTTCACCCTAGCATAATTATGACATTTAATTATGTCCTTGGTCCACATTCGACTATTGATTAAATAATTCATAATTATTTAATTAATTCATGTCCTTTTATTCTTCATGATTATTAAATAAATAAATTTTATTTATTTATTAAATACGTCACTAATTCTCTAAGTTTCCCTATAATTAAATAAATTTATAAATTTGTTTAATTATCCTTATTCATTATTTCTTCCTGATTATTAAATAAATAAGTTTTATTTATTTATTTAATATGTCACTAACTGTCATAATTAAATGAATTGATTAATTTATTTAATTAATTAATCTTCGCTAAATTAAATAATTATCTTTAATTATTTAATTGTCAAAATTAATATTCCTCTCATTTTAAATAAATGAAATTATTTAAAATGTCATCACTTTCTTAACTGTCAGTCCATTTTGGTAAATAATGTGAAAAAGATTATTTATTGTCTCAAAAAATCCATAATTTGAATTAACTCAATTCAAAATGGTAACTAATCTTCTAAAAATCAAGTAATCAGGCAGATTCTTGATTTTCCAAATTTGACCTTCAGTCCAACTCTTATCTTCTTGATTTTTGGAATCTCACAAATCAGGCAGTCTTTATCTTCTTGATTTTTGAAAATCTTTATTTTCTAATTAATTTCCTCATTTATTCTCCACCACCGATTAGATCTTCTTAGATGACATCTCAACCGCTCGATTAATGACTTTTCCCTAACCCTAATTAGGGATTGTCAGATTTAATCTGGGCCTCTAATTTTAGGTCTTTGTCAGAAGTCAATCTCGTTTGTCCATTCAAATCGGGTCTTAAAATAGATTTGATTATATCTCACATAATATTGCAGATCTACTCAAATTTTTTTGTTACAAATTTGGGATGACATCAGACGACTCCAGTCCAAAAATTAGAATTTGTGGAGCTATTTTGTATGTTTAATAATTTTTTTATGATTTTTCATAAAAAAATAATTTCAGGTGCAAAACATCAAATTTTTCTGATTTATTTACATTTTTGCAAACCTCTTGAGATTTTAGATAGGCTTTATTCTCTATATTTTTCATTTTACTATCAAATTTTTTTCTAAAAGTCAGATTTGTCTCGACTAGCTAACCCTCTAATAGTAGTGATCGATTATCTTGTTAGGGTTTGTTGTTGGTTTTGTGCATGTGCAAAAAATAAACACTTCAAAGGACACATTGGATCAAGTGGACAAAAAAAGGATGCATCTAACTACTTTTTTGCAGATCAATAGTCAAAGATCATTATCAAACTACTAATGTGTGGTCTTGTAGGTTCGAACGTCAAAGAATAAACATCAAAACAATGTGTGTGTATTTTTTTTAGTATAATACACATTTCCTTTGGTGCAATTAAAACAAACTTGTCTTTATACTATGTCTGAGTGTGTTTGCAAAATGGTAGGTGAGTATGCTCTCACCTTGTGAAAACTCGGTGATCAGAAAACCAGACCCATTTTTATCTATCATTACTTTCACGACTTGGTATATCGGAGTATCCTCTCCCCTTGGGGTTTTGGGTGATCTTGGGCGTAAGATAAATGGTTACTAACTCTAGAAATTGGGCCCTCCTAGGGATTTCATCACCCCAACGTGACTCAAACCAATAATGGAGCTAAGGCCAAGCTACCCCTGACCGGTATATAAATGTGAATCATAAGGGAAAACCTAAGATTACGAGTGCAGATGTGTCATACGGACAGAGTACTCCCTTAAACCCTATTGAGCTTAACCTCTTCAGGCTGGAGTGCCACCTAATTGGTGATTAATCTCTTTCCCCATGTATGGCCACTCAAACAGGGGTCCCGAACTAAAAACCTTTGTGTAGTAAGCCAAAAACCTTCTCTTTGCTAGCGCAACACCAGTTGGTGTGAAGGCATCCACACTTTCATAGTTTGTAGTAGAGGTGATCAATCTACCATTGGAGTTTCATGGGGGTTGGAAGCTTGGTTGGCCTGAGAAGAGAGTGCATTGTAAGGGGGAGCCCTTGCAATCAAGCTTCTAAATTCACACGCTACAGATATGCGGTTGGGGAAACCCACTTGGAATCTAGTGAATATTGTCCTGGCCTAACCTAGGATTGTACTTGTCTCATGTGTGCTTGCTTATAGTCAAAACATTGTGTTTGTCAAGTGTTTTCTAGATATTGAAACATTATACACAACAGTCACAAATTTGGACACAAACAAACGACCTTAGACAACTCAGACTTTTCAGCAAACATAAAAAAAAAGTCTTAGTCCTCATTTTTAACTTAGACTTGGCATTGTCCATCATAGTCCTCATTTGGCATCTAGACTTGGCATTGGTCATTTTCCTTAGTCAACATCTCCATTGTCACCTTGGCATTTGGCATCCTTTCTTGACAATTTTATCACCTTGCATTAGTCATTTCCCTTGGACAAATGACATTATCACTTTGCATTTAACATCATGACATCCACCACCTTGTCTTCCCTTCACCAACATATTGATAGGCTTGCTAGTAAAGTTGAATACCAATTACTCTGTAGAGGTCAATACCAACAAGCCTTAGAACTTAGGAGACAATTCCTCCAAACTGACAATCAATGTCCTTTGTACCAAGAATCCATGAGTCCTAGTCCTTCGTCCATCTACCCTGACTGCCAAAATTCACTTAATACCATTCATGACATTAGTCCACAACAAACATCCATTACTCACCCTTATCCTAGCTTTGACAAGGGAAACCAAATCTCCACTAGTCCATTCCAAAGCTCCACATCATATTTTGACCCCTCACCTATCAATCATATCAACGTCTACCTACCATATCAACCATCTATCAACTCATGCCAAGTCCCCACATCATACCATATCAATCCAGTCCAAGTTTCCACGTTGTATTTTAGTCAACCTTACACTAATGTAGTCCAAGACTCCATGGCATATCTGGTCGAAGTCCCCATGTCACATCCTATACCATCACATCCTAATCCAATCCAAGACTCCATTTCATATCCAGTCCAAGTCTCCATGTCATACCCTTCTCCTTCACATACTAGTTCAATGCAAGTACCCATGTCATATCCTAGTTCTTCACATACTAGTCCGGTCCAAATCCCCATGTCCTATCCTAGTCCGTCATTTATTAATCCTTTTCAAATCACCTCCTCACAAGCCACATCTAGTCATGAAAATTCTATCATAGTCCAAAGTCAAATCCCATTTAATAAACTTGAGGATACATATCAAAATGAAAGCCAAAAGCATGACCTTATAATGTCACCCTCATGTCAAGGAAAAGGTAGTCCATCCCATGACCCTATCTTTCAGTCCATCCATGAAGTCCTTCAAAACAATCATGACATCCAAAACACACCTCTCCTTGACAATGACTCTATTTCTGACTGTATCATCCATGACAACCCCATCTTTGACCAAGACCCCATCATTGACCAAGAAGTCCAAATCCATGACAACCCCATCATCGACCAAGACCCTACCATTGACCAAGAAATCCAAAATGATCCACTCCTTGACCTTTATGCCATTCATGATCAAACACTTTTCGACCCTATAAAGGCCTTGACTATTGACACTTCCCATGATGAGACACTTTCCTTCATGGGAAACATAGATGATATTCCTCCAGAACAAGAATCTTCCACTATGGACATGCTTGCATATGATCAAGTTATAGCTAAAATAATTGGACTTTGTAACACTAAACATAATGATGGCTTCAAAATTTCCTTGGAAGCACCAATAAAATCATCTGAACCTAACATGTCACATGATCAGACCAAAGATATTAGTCACGAATATGTCCAACATGACAATGAAGCTAAGACACTTTATCAACTAGGATCATCTATCTTTGTCAGAGCAGGCTTTCTTGTAGATGAAAATAACAGTATCCATATACCTAATGATGGGTTAGCATCTTGCTTTCAAAACAACAAATACCCCATCACAAATAGAATATGTCAAAGCATGCAATATCAAGGCAAAGGACTAGGCATACACGAGCAAGGCATTCTAGAATCAATACAACTTCTGACAAATTATAGACATCAAGGTCTTGGCTATTCCTCAGATAGAAAATCAAATGATGTCAGTGGTACCTCCTCGATATTGGGGGCAACCTTGTCAGATTCAAACATCAAAATGGAATTCAGGAGAAATCCTTGTCATAAGATTACTACCAACACCTCATCCACCCACACCATGAACCATCATTCCATCATAAATAAACCTTCCCTTTGGAACCAACAAAAACAAAAGTCTTATAAGTCAAAAGATCAAAATCAAATGTCAAAGGCCATTGAATCAAACAAAAGGACAAGTGGACAAATGAAATTAAAATGGATCCCAAAGAAAGATGGATCAAACAAAGACACTAAGTCAAATACAAAAGTCAATCACAATGTGGAGCCACAAGACAAGAGGACTCCCACATATAACACATGTCCACCTCCTTCAAAATGGTCATCAATCAAGGCATATAAAACTATTGGTTCCAAAAACCATCCCTCCAAAATCTGTCATCCACCATCCCAAGTTTTGAAAATAAAAATTCATTCATCGAAATGTCCAAACAATCTTTCCACGTCTACCATCATTCATCATAACCCTACATCTCGTTTAAAGTCCAATGATCCCACATCACAAATCCATCACATCTTGGTAGCAACTCTTTACTGCAAGGACTCTCATGGCACTCTATCACGATGTGTGTATTCTGATAAAGCCAACTCTAGTATCATAAAGGATCACAATGAAATCGATCAATTGTATACAAGTGCTACGATCCTAACAAGATAACTCCTTTAGTAAGGTCATTATTGGCATATCATGGCACCAATCTCTACAAAGACACTGTCAGTGGATTCAGAATAGTCAGTGGTTATCTAAAGCATCTAGGCTATCCAAAAAATCAAAAATAGAAAAAAAATTTGAAAAATGTAAAAAAATTGTCACCCGAATGAAAACCTGGCAAACAGGTGTCTTGGTGACACCAAAAAAAATCAAAAATTCAAGAAAATAGTAAAGAGAAAAATTTTGTCCTATGGTGAAAACTTGGCAAACAGGTGCCCTGGATAAGTACCATGATGAAAACCTGGAAAATAGGCATCATGTGTAAAATAAAGCATCTATGTGGAATTTTATACTTGGGGGCAAGTCGTCTCATTTACCCATGCCTTCCTCATGACATTGACGTCCATCTAATCCCTATCATTTCCATGCATTTTTCCCACTTACCTCGGTCTTGACATAAAACTAGCATTCAAATCATGATTTGGGAAAACTCTTGACATGTCTATCCTTCGTTCATACACGATTCATGAAACATCATGTCATTGACTGTCATAGTCTTATTGTCCTTATATGACATAGTCCTTGAAAATCATATGACATTCCCTTAGTCTCATGTCTCTCATCTTTTACCAAAGCCAACCCCTATCCTTTCATGCCTATCACCTATCTTGGCTTTCCCTTATCAAATGGTGTAAGGATAATCATCATCCCATCTAGTCCTAACCAAGTCTTTCCAAATGCAACGAGTCTAATCCATACAAGCACATTATCCAAAATTTTAGTTGACTGTGTTCCTGGCCCTGCTGTAGACCTCCATACTTTCGTCACATTATCGTCATCATCCTCACGTTGTTTAGGGATGCGTCCTTCCCATGCCAAACAACATTGTCATCACCTGTCAATTGGTATTCAGCTTGACTAGGGGCATAATCATGTTTTTCCTTGGATTATCATGTGTAGGCATCAGTCATATGCATTTTTCACGATCCTCTAAAATGGCAAAAAGACCAAAAACATCATAAAATGTCCTAAAAAAAGACAAAATCATAAAATGTCTTGAAGAAAGACAAAAACATCATAAAATGTCCTGAAAAAGGACCAAAAACATGGCAAAAAGTCCTAAAAAGGACAAAAACATCATAAAATGTCCTGAAGAAAGACCTAAAAATCATAAAAAGTCCTAAAGAAAACCACAACAAAACATCAGACTGCTTGAAAAATGCAAACACAGGGTCATCTCTTGTCAAAATCAGTCATCTCAATCAGTCCATGTCATTGTCGAACTACGTTGTCTCTGCACATTTGCTATGTAGGCAAGGCCATCAGTCGATGATTCCCCGAGACATTAGGTTAGTCCTTTTAGGTTGGTCCAAATAAAATCATGGCATTTGTCACAATCGTCACATCGGTCAAATAAGTCAGAAATAGTCAAACTCAGACACAAGACGGTCATTTGAAACATCAATGTCAAAATTGGTCAAAATTAGAAAACATAGTCCAATCAATCATACAGTCAACATTAGTCAACTTGCCAAAACATATTAGTCAAAACAATGTCAGTCTCGTCACTCTTTGGTCCTCTTCAAGATGTGTCCTTCTTGGAGTTAGACCTCGTCAAAATGTCCTTTGCCTTTTCAGGATGTGTCCTTCCTGAAAATAGGCCCCGTCAAACTGTCAACACCGTCAAATTGGAAAAACTCTTAAACTGTCAAAATTGTCAAACTGGCAAGAATTCAATCTTTGGCAAACAAACATTGGCAAAAAAAATTAAATGGCTGTTAATTTTTCTGGTCTATCTTGTTTTATATTTTGACTATTTTGGCTATTTTGTCTTATCCTTTTATTGTCTTTTCTTTGTGGTCATGTTACTAGCTACCTCGAGGATGTCCCATGAAGGATTTAGAGGTGCGATGACATATCCTGGCCTATTTTATTTTCTTTGACCGCTGTCTGTGGATTGTCTTGACAAAAAGACTGGGGCAACTTTTCCCTTAGTATGAGTTAGGACATTCCTTATTTGTGACTCTCTGTTTTTCAAGTGAATGACCTTGCACACCTTGGTCTACGTCATATCATGGTGTTTGTTGTCCATTTGTGTCATTTTTACTGCCCAATGATGATTAAGAGCAATAATAATGAAAATCTTATGCTAAATTTTTGAAGGATTTGGTCTAGGAACTAACATGCATCTTCTTTAGTCTTATCATCTTCTCTCACCCATCTCATATAGGCATTGCATCCATATCACCATCCACATCTTTTGCACTAAAATTTATTTGTCTCTTCATATTCTAGTCTTCTCATTAATTTTGAGAGCACACCCGTGTTCTTGGAACCTGTCTGTCCTCTCAAGGGGGCATATCGCTACCCTCCTCGCAATTCTTCCTCATCTTATTTTGCACTAGGGCATTTTTTGACTTATTTTCTTTGTCACAATGCGACAAGTGACATTATGACAAAGAGGGGCAAAATGTAGACACTTAAAAATGACCTAGGCCTACAAGCTTCATTTTTTACCACTTTCACCCTAGCATAATTATGACATTTAATTATGTCCTTGGTCCACATTCGACTATTGATTAAATAATTCATAATTATTTAATTAATTCATGTCCTTTTATTCTTCATGATTATTAAATAAATAAATTTTATTTATTTATTAAATACGTCACTAATTCTCTAAGTTTCCCTATAATTAAATAAATTTCTAAATTTGTTTAATTATCCTTATTCATTATTTCTTCTTGATTATTAAATAAATAAGTTTTATTTATTTATTTAATATGTCACTAACTATCATAATTAAATGAATTGATTAATTTATTTAATTAATTAATTTTATCTGCTAAATTAAATAATTATCTTTAATTATTTAATTGTCAAAATTAATATTCCTCTCATTTTAAATAAATGAAATTATTTAAAATGTCATCACTTTCTTAACTGTCAGTCCATTTTGGTAAATAATGTGAAAAAGATTATTTATTGTCTCACAAAATCCATAATTTGAATTAACTCAATTCAAAATGGTAACTAATCTTCTAAAAATCAAGTAATCGGGCAGATTCTTGATTTTCCAAATTTGATCTTCAGTCCAACTCTTATCTTCTTGATTTTTCGAATCTCACAAATCAGGCAGTCTTTATCTTCTTGATTTTTGAAAATATTTATTTTCTAATTAATTTCCTCATTTATTCTGCACTGCCGATTCGATATTCTTAGATGACATCTCAACCGCTTGATTAATGACTTTTCCCTAACCCTAATTAGGGGTTGTCGGATTTAATCTGGGCCTCTAATTTTAGGTCTTTGTCAGAAGTCAATCTTGTCCATCCATTCAAAATGGAATTTTCAATAAAATGCTATTTTACTCTCATTTCTAGATTAGACACACATAGATTACAATATTATGGCATATTAATACTTAGATTAATTTGGCATTGTAGAGTCATTTTTATCATAGTCATTTAGGCATAGGCATTAGGCATTTGTGCAAATCCTTCAAAGCTTGGTGTAGGACATAGACATTTATTTGCAGATTGCTCACTCATCAAATATGAGGGCAACACGTCAACCAACAAGCAAGGAGGTGTTACGAAGGTGAATCATGGAGGCTGCAACAACTATTTGGTATACTTGTTTCATTTACGTTTGCTTCCTTTTTCCTTTGTAATTACTTTGGGTTTTGTCTTTCACATTGATTTGATAACTTGAATCTAATCCAAAAATAAATCCATTGATACACCATCCATGGCTTCACTCGATGAAATTTGTCCCTTCATTTATACACAAATGTCTAAAGTTTCCACTTGACAATGAAATATTCACTGTTCACCATAGTGGCTTTAACCCTTTTTCTTCTAAAGGAAATCTCTCCTTATAATCCTTTTGGTCTAAGACAATGGAACCCATAACACCTCGCAAAGACTTATCATTTCTTATCAAAAATTCAAATCCAAACGAATAGTGGCATTGTCTCTTTGCAAGATATCCCCATCCACTTCCGACACTCCCATCCTAGATGAGACTATGCTTCAACCTAAACCCGGACCATCAACTCAAGACCAATCAATAATAAACACTTCACCTTTACCATCCAAACACCCAATAGATAATGAAATTAACCTCGTCATTCCCCCTCACATAAAACAAGTTTATAAAGTAAAAGAGAAAGTGATTGACCCACCTCCTATGGTTCCTTCTGTTCCTCCCCTTAGGGAAGAAAAGGAGCCTTTGGTGGATCAACCCACTCTTACACCTACAAAATTTCAAAATACAATCAAAATAAATTGAGGTGCTAGGGAGCATAGGTGTCAACATCATCTCCTTGCTCATCACTTACAAAATGAAGAAAACAAAGAAAATAAAAATCCACACTTGATAGAAGAAATGCATGATGACCCTCCTCCCCAATCACACCAAAATGATCCAATACAACAACCACAACTCATAATACACCCTTCGTTGGACATCACCATCTGTCCTCCTATCATGATTAATCTAGATGATGATGATGATGAGAGCTTTACAATAGATGAAGAGGTGCATAATGATTTGAATACATTATTTTCCTCTTCCATGATCTTAAATGACAAAATTCCTACAATAAGTGTAGAACTTGGTACTTCCCCTAGTTCATCCCTTGCTCTCGTCCCTCTAACCAATTGTCCACCTTCTAAACATGATTGGGAGGCAGATGACTTGTTAGATGGTTGACTTGCATTTGCCTTACTAGTATTTTTTCTTTTCTTTTTTTGTTTTGTGTTTGCATGTTTGTAATGTGATCCCTCATGACGTGTCGTTTGATGTTCTCCTCTCTATGTACAATTCCTCTATTTTTCCCTCGATTCTTCTATATGTTGTACATTTCTTTCACTTTTATTTTTCACTTTTTTTTGTTTTCCTTTTGTGGATGACACAAAGAATTGAGACACCCCATGTCTCTTCCATGTTGACCCAAAAGGTCTTTTTATCTTTTTTTTGTATTTTCCTTTTGGGGATGACACAAGGCATTGTAACCACAATGTCTCTGTCATGTTGACCCAAAAGATTTTTTTTCATTTTCACTTTCATTTTCTTATGTTTTCCTTTTGGGGATGATGCAAAGTGTTGAGACATCCCATGTCTCTTCCATGTTGACCCAAAATGGATATTTTTTCTTTTTCTTTTGCTCTCTTTGTGTCATTCTTCTAGTTCTATGTATTTGAGGAATGATGAAATTTCTGAGCTCTTTAATCAAAACATTGTAGCAATGAACATACTGACCCCAAATCCATAGATCCCTTATGTGTTTGGTGTGTTCTTTTTTGGGGGAAACCCCTCTTTCTTTTGTTCCTTTTTCATTTGCATGGTATAGCCTTACTTAGAAATGTATGACTTGGCTTAAAGGTTTTCCAAGTTGGCTCTCATTTCTTGTTTCTTTTTGCATTTTTCCTTCTCTAATTTAAAATAATTTCTCACAAAACGGTGTGTAGAAATTCCTTTAAAGTGGGGGAATACATTGGAATTATTCATTTGTATTATTATTTTTGGTTTTTAGTGCAACCTTCTTCTTCCATACGTTGCATTTTTTTCTTTGTGGATGACATTAGGTATAGTGTTTGTCATGAGCATGACCTCTCTTAGCATATTACATTTCTCTTAGTGGCCTGATGCAATGTATTGCATCCCCTAAGTTGTGAATATTCTATTCTTTGATTGGTCCTCTCTTGGAGACATTAGACACAATGTTCCTTAAGTTATAGACCTTGGATGAACTAACAAAGACTCCTTTGAACATTCTTTTTCATGTTACATTTTGCATTTACATTGCCACCTTGGATAACACAACTTGCATGCTTGTGGTGCTATCATATTTGTTCATGAGTTCTAAGCATATGAAGCTTTGCTTGTCTCATGAAGCACAAAATGACATTGTACTTTGTGGTGCCTTATTAAAGTTATTGGGAGGTATAACTTTAGTATGGTTGAGCGGGAAGCCCATTCTGAGGCAAGACTTTTCCCCATAGCCACCTGTGTGTTTGTGAGTACATACCAGCCATGAGTGTATGTTTCTCACCTTTTGGTCCTTCTCACTTGGAAGATAGCCATGAGTTCCATCACCCTAGAGAGATTATGCATTTCATTTCTGAACAAATAAGCCTAGATCCAATCCACAATAGGATGGAAAAATGATCGAAGCTTGATCTAGCTTTCTTTCCTTTCTTTGAACTTCTCTCATTCTTTTCATCATTTTCATGTGTGTTCCTTTGTGCTTATGATTGGTTTGCCATGGGATCTTGATCCTGGGGGTTTGATCATCCCCCTTGATTGTTGTTGTCTCATCTCACCAAGGGGTATGTGCAGGATCATGATGGGCCAAAAAGTGGTGATATGATAGGTATGTGTAGCATATATGTCTGATGACTTTTTTTTACCCAAAATTGATGAAACAAAAAGGGTTTTTAAATGAGATTCTCAACTTTCCACCAATATAAATTATGCTATACTTTTAATTTAATAAATAATTATTATTCATTTTCTATTTGAATTATGACTAAAGTCCTAATTGATAGTGTAGTGTCCCTCTGGTTCAACCGTCTTTGGTTTCTAAGTAAGTTTGTTTTCTGGGGTACTTAGTGGTTTTGTTTAAAAAGATTAATTAAAATTAAGAATTATTTTACTATGTCAATTTGAGTACCATTAGAAAATAAACTAAGTGTAAGACTACTCCTCATCATCATGTCCACATAAGATGATTGATTATGAGAACATAGTTAGTTGCTTATTAGGGTTAGGGATTGTTGGGTTATTGATTATAAACTTGTTTGAACAATCTTTATTTGGGTATAGAGTGCTTATGTACCCTATCATTATGGATTAATTTTAGGAAACCATAATAATCTACTCATATTTTATGTATTAAGAAATTATGAAGTAATATGTTTTAGATGACTAACTAATTGTCTTTAAGTTGACTCCAATTTGATTTGATGATATAGTTGATTTCTATAGCTAAGAATTTTTAATTCCACAATACTAATACGTGTTCTAATTAAAATAATAATAATAATAAAATAATAATGATAATACAATTGTTTAATCTGTAGAAGTGAATAGATTATGTTAAAAGGGGTTTGTTTACCTTTAAGGATATTTGGGGCATGATAAAAAGCATAAGGGAGATAAAAGATTGAGTCAATTTAGAACTTACATGTAAACAACTTTTAGCTATTTTATTAATAGATAAATAAAAAAATATTATAAAATAAATAAAATGATTTTAGAATAGTCTAAAATAAAGGAATAATTAATAAATAAACAAATAAACAAACTAATTAATTAAAAACAACGTATGGGAGAATAAAATGAATTCTTTATATAGTTTGACTGATGTCAGACTGACTCGATAGTCCATCATTTGGAAGTCATTAAATGCTATACATATACTGGTTCACTTGATTTTTATTTTATAATTATCTTTGGATCATTAAGGGAGGGAAATAATATAACTATAATTAAATATAATTCGAATGGGAAATCATGGATTTTAGATACACTTGTGTAAATAAATAAACGAAATCACAATTGCATAATTAAATATCACCCTCCATATCATAGTGGAAATATATAATATACATAATAGATGTATAATACCACATATATTTGATGATTATTCACTATAATAACTATAATATATTAGAAATGTGGAAGTTGTATTAAACCTAACTTATTATAAAATTCTTAGCTTCCACTACATTTGATTATAGATTTTAATGAATATTTTGTATATAATCCAATAAATATGTAGTGCATGAGTGTTATCGAATATTTATATATTATGGAAATAATGATAACCTTATTTAGTGAAATTATTTTATGCCCTACTCTGGCATTTTTTGCCACCTTTCTTGGAGGAATTCTTTCTATCGTTTCATGTCTCCTAGACGATTACATGTTCCTTGTATTTGCATCCTCATTTTGCAAGCATACCTACCAAGCAATCGGGCATTCAAGGGGGGGCATTATTTTTCTTGGAGATGAAATTTTTTGGAGGATTCTGGTAAAAACAGATTAGGCACCTTGTTTATGCATCCACATTTTTGGCAAAGGGCAGCTGCAACTTCCACATCTGGAAAAAATACCATCCCCTGGGCATACCTTGATTGAAGCCTATACCTTGTTTCATAGCTTCCAATATGGTACAGGCAGAATAGGAGGCTCGAAATGGTTGCAGAGAACCCACGTGATTCCAACTTGTGCAAAATATTAAGGTCAACTTGATGGTTTATTTTGTTGTGTTTTGCTTCACTATAAAACAAATCTGTTAGTATTGGTTCTGTGATATCACTTATGGTTGTTATCCCTCTCTATACTAATTTATATGAGCAAATAAATGTCTTTTACTTTACTTATAGTTGGTAGAATTTGGCCTTACTCCTACTGATTGCATTTGCTGCAAAGTTTCTAAAGTCTTTACAATAAATCCATTATGTGCATAACTTACAGATTTTTGCATTCCATGAGACCACATTGTTGGAAGTGGATTCACTCTGAGAGGGGGCTGAATCAGAGTGATACAAATTTTAACTCTTCAAGCACAAATTAAACTTTTTTAACCCTTTAACACAATATGAAATATTTTGTTTGAATCTTAACTCGATGCAAATTTGTTTGTGCAAGTGAAACTTGAACCTCGAATTCACATGTAATTTTTTTTAAAATCACTATATGATATGTTCAATTGAACTTTATGAACACTATTGATGTGCTTTTCAAAATAGAACTTCAAGACTTCACAAAATATAACTTTGAAAACATTCACATATGGAGTACAAAATGCAAATTTCAATTTGCTCTATGAAAGAATTTTTGCATTAGATTTACACACATTAAATTTGCATGACCAACTTGAACATTTTAAAGTATTAGAGCATTGACTAACATCAATATGAAATAGAATGAGAGAGACAAATGATAAAACATAACACAAAGATTTCCTGAGTGGAAAAACCCACATGGGGTATAAAAAACCACTTGCTAAAAATTCCTTTTCATTAATCAAAGAGCACCAAATTCATAGGAGCACCAACCCCTCAATGTACAAAATCATTGTCTAAATTGTGTATACAAAAATGACCTTACAACTGCATTTACATTTGCAGTCACAAAATCATAACTGAATACAAAATACAAAAAATGATCTTCAATGTTACCCACTACAATATGTACTATTCATAACAGTACTATGAAAACTCTCCCAAATTGAACACAAATGTCTCTATTGTGAAAACCAAAAATTACAGTAGAAACCCTCTTTTCTTATTTTCACAAATTTTCTGAAAAGAACTCAATCAAAACCACACTCCATTTCTGAATGCAATCGCTATAATGAAACTAGAGATGTGTTACAATAAATCCTTCTTCTTATTTTCTGTCTTTCAAGTACTCTCATTATATTCTTTTCAAAAAAATTTGACAAAACATAATGGCTTACTGCCATTCTTTTTATAAAAGAAAAAAACTGAAACCCTTGAGTTAGAGTTTTGAAAAATAACTGAAAGATATAGTTGAAATAAAAAATATATGTTTCTTTTTCTGAATAAAATCAACTGTAATAATATATTTTCTTCTCGAGAAAAAAAGAGACCATGAGAGTAAAATTTCTTTCATTTTTATTTATTGTAAGATAGAATGTAAATGATCTTGTTTTTACCCAATTCACTTTCAAAGAACAAACTTGCAGAAGTTACCTCACGTCAGTTTGAAATAAAATCCCATAAACTCCTCTATTACCCCCACTTCCATCTCATGGAGAGTCCACCAACCAACTCACCACCCTTCATAGCCTAGCATATATGAAAACCAAACTGGAATACCAGCTAGAACACTTTCAAGTTGTAAACTGTAATCATTTTATGGTAGCGCTAGGGTTAACTATGTTTGAAAAATGAAACAAATATTTTGTTTACCCTATTTCTTGCTTCTCATCGAATCCCCAAAATAGAATGAAAGAAATTTGAAATTCATATATAACCAACACAATGATGCACTAAATGAGTGCCAATTCATAAGCCATGTGTGTTGTCCAACTCATTGTGTCAATGCAATAAACATGATCATTGAAACAATAATAATGTCGTTACCATGTAAGAAAATCAAATATAATACATATGTTGACAACCCAAGGCTTTAAATAACGTGTATATTGACTATTATGCAATGTATAAACTCGATAATACTTACCATGTTGGCTTGAGTGCAAAGTGAATGTACTTTTAAAACAAAAAACAAATGCCTTAATGTTGACCAAGGCATTTACCAAAAACTTATATCACTTATAAATCATTTTCCAAGATATATGTAAATATGACATATGAATGAAACTCAAATACTGAGCCCATGTAAAATGTGAAGGCCCAAGTGTATGTCGAAATACACTTTGTATGAAGTGATATGGTAAGTCCAAGAAATACCATTGCTTATTGTTCTTTGTAAATAGATGCAACATATATATATATATATATATATATATATATATATATATATATATATATATATATATATATATATATATATATATATATTATTTTCAGTCAAAAATGAACTCCATGTAATGAAAAAATTATGAAGCTATATACAATAGCTAACTCATAAATACAAATTTGACTATGTATCAATACTAGATATAGCATGAAATATAGTTTGAAAGAGCCTTGTATATGTCTGAATAGAATCAAGTAAGAACTAAAAGTCATCATGCCAAAATGAGTCTCATATGATTCAGTATCAAAAAAATATAATGATCAAATATATAAAATGATATCACCTGAAATCCAATACCATAACCCAACACTTGTATAAGCAAGATAACCTTTATCTGCACATGAAGCTCAACCTGATCAATACCATAAGATATAACAAATCTAAATGTAAACTAAAGCCATAATACTGTCCATAGCTAAGGTATTGAATGCCAAAATAGGAATAGACCAAGAGTAAGCTATAACTAAATCAAGTATCACAATGTCAATACCAAAATTCCATGAGACATAATACCAAAATGCCAGAACTGAACCAATGAATATGCCAAGACTAAAATGCCATATTATCAATTTTGACATCATGGACAAATATGCACAAAGAGAAAGTCAACAAACTCCCCCTTTGTCCTTGATGGCAAAAAATTAGCCATCGAAACCAACCACTGAATCATCATTTTCTCTCCCTTTTTGTCATAAGGACAAAGGAAGAAACCTCTAATAAGTCATGAAATACAACAACCAACCAATACAGTAACCAGCGGCATAAACAATGTTCACCAAGTAACTATGCTCACCCTAGACCATAGCACTAAAATGTCTCTGAGCCATGCACATAACCATCTATAAATAGAGTAATAGAGCAACAAAAAATATGGTAGAGTTGTAAAAGAGAAACCATATAACCAAGACCCCCCTAAATGTTTGCATTGAAATGGCATAAGATTGACCTACTGAAGCAAATAATTGAACCAAGGCTCTCTACAACTTTCCCATATATGACAATAATTTCCATTTCAAATTCCATCATGCAACAATACCTTGTAAAAGAACACTGTCACCTTCTTCTTCATATATTTTCTAGGACATAAGCAACTGCACCAATATTAGAATACAAAAGCACAACATGAGCACTGTCCATTATACTGCCCAAAATATATCACTGTTCAGAAAGCAACAAAAATCAATAGCATATAATGGTTTAGAGAATGGATTTCCAATTCCCACTGCATCAACTTTCCAACTATAATCACAATGTTACCAACATGAATAATCATGTACCAGGGCGTCAATTATGACAACATCAAAGAAATTAAGAGCTTCTCCCCCATATTTGGCATGTACATCATAAGAATAAACAAGATCACATTACTATTGTAGCAACATATCAGCACCAAATGAAGCAGCAAACTGAGATACCAAAGTAAACAAGATTCTTAAGAATCTCACTGCAAATCTCTTCCAAACAAGATATTGTCTAACATTTGTCATAATGTCACAAGAATTTACACTTAAAGCACACTGTGTGAGAAACAAATCTCAAGATATCCTTACTAGATAGCCTTGCTCCCCTTGACTGAATACATAGGATGAATTAAATACTTCAAACTTGTTCAAGCACCTATTAAGAAGTTGCAAATTCATGTACTATGAAGTTTGTCCAAAAATATTAACAATATATGTAAGGCTAAGATTAAACATGAAAAACTTTGAGAAAATGCAATGTCATTGATAGACTGAAAAAAATATTCCACTGTATAGCCACTATCCAAACATCCTTTCAAAGATCCATAACCAAAAACTCAAACCAAAGATAACTATCCCTGTGTATCAATATTGGAAAACAAAGCACTGTTAACGATATCAATGTTTCATCTTGCCCTTTGTCATAGAGATATTACTTGCTTCCCCTACAAGTAACATTTTGGTCAAAGCCACAATAAAGTTCAATCTCAAAAACTTCATAATGATATATTGTCAATCAAATGAAATATTGCAGTATACTACTGCTAAAGAGATCTGAGGTCATCAAACAAGTAAATACCACTGTCATACTCAAAACTTACTTACTAAACTAGTAGTATGAATATTAGGCCAAAAAAATTTCATCTTACCAAACCTTGTACTTCATAAAACCACTAAGGCTCCTGAGAACCACAAAATGACATAAAGTAGTCAAATCTGTATCACACAGTCCACATGCAATGAAAATTGCAAACAATTCCAAAACACTGACTAAACTACAAAGATTTGATTGCAGTTTATACTTTCAGGGATATAAGATAAAAATTTAAAGCATACCCTGTAATCACAAGGATTGATTAGTGAAAAGAAATAGGAGTAAAATTATAGAGACACCTCCTCAACTGATCAAGCACTTTCACACCAGTCACTTCATAGATATTTCCATGTTTCCTTGAACCAACAATAACTATTTATCCTGATTTCCTTTTAATTTGAAACCCACAATCATAAAAAAGAACACATAAATTATAATCACATATTTGTGTCACACTTAATAGATTGTGTTTTAAACTTGGTGCATAATAAACATTTGGAAAGAAAATGTTGAACATTACCAAAAACCATTGTGCCTTTTGCCATAAGTTGTATGTAATCATCGTTACCAAACCATAGTAAACCATAATCACCAAATTCAAGTTCAGTAAAAATATTTATGTCCCTTGTCATATGATGAGAACACCCACTATCTAAGATCCATGTATTTTCAACTTTATCATGCAATTCAATTTGACTAAAGATACCTTTCGTTTCTACATTACTCATTTCAGGCATCCTAATCAACTTAACTTTGTTTTGCATAGGTGTCTTAGAAAGACTATTTTTCTTCTTGTAGGAAGCTTGTCTAGATCTACCATATTTAGCTCTTATATTTACATCTAGAAAATCACTTGAATCAATCATATAACCTAGACCTGACTTGTCTTTATAAGACTTTTGTTTATTCAAGAGATCTATAAAATTATCAAATTCCTTTCTAAGATTGGTGATTTTAGTTTCTAAGATACAACACTTTTCTTCCTTGAATTCCAATTGCATCCTTGTAACCTTAAGAATTTCAACTTGCTCTCTTAAATCAGTAATTTCTTTTTTAGCAATTATAATCTTACCTAGTATATTCTCAATATCTTGCTCAATCTGAATTTTTTGGTATACTAAGTCCTTCAAATTTTGAACTTTAATAAGAGAAATTTTTAGTTCATTCTCAAAACCATTCAATTCTTTATTTGAAGCAGAAGTTTCTACAAGTCTATTTTCTTGCAGTTCCATTTCATTCATTGTGGCCATAAATACATTTTCACCTTTTAGATCTATTTTATCATTTTCTAACTTAGCAGATTAATTATCTGATTCTTTATTTGAAACCTTTTGTGAATAAAATCCAGCCTTGAATAAACTTTCATCTTCATCACCAAGTGAGTCATATATCTCAACATCCGAGTCTTTTTTGGTAAAGAGACTCTTTTTATTTTTGATATTATTGTTAAACCTCTTTTTAGGATTCCAAGACTTTTTCTTGAATTGTTTTTTTGCTTTCTCATCATCATAGGTTTGATATGGATAAGGACATTTAGCTGCAAAGTGACCAACTTTACCATAATTAAAACATTTGAATGGCATTTTTCCTTTATATTTCTTTGTCAACTTCCTCACTAGAAGAGCTTCTAAATAATCAAACAGTTTTGATTCATTGTCTAAATCTTCTTTCTTTTCTACTTTAAAAGCAGTCTCTTTAGAGGTTGAAGCAGAGCTTCCTATCCTCATTTCATAGGTTGTTAGTATGCCTTGTAAATTATCCAAGGTAAGTGAATCAAAACATTTTTTTCTTCAAGAGTAGAAACTTTAGACTCAAATTTAGGATGCAAAGTCCTAATCACTTTTTGAACAACATTAGATTCAACAATAGTTTCACCTAGACCTCTTCTTGCATTAAGAACTTCATCTATCCTTAAGAAATAATCAGCAATATTTTCATCATCCTTCATTCTCATTTCTTGAAATTGACTCTTGAGAGTAAGGATTTTGGATTGCTTAACTTTTTCATTTCCTTGATAAAATTTTTCAAGCTTTTCCCAAATTTTATATGCAGATTTACAATGCATGACTTTGACAAATACATCTTTTGTCAAACCACACAACAATGCATGTTTAGCTCTTGCATTCATTTCATATTTTCTTTTCTCATCATGATTTGTAGCTTTGACATCAGGTACAACATATTTACTGCACATTAAGTTCCAGACATCAAGATCTAGAGAAATTAGATATGTTTCCATTCTGGTTTTCCAAAACTCATAATCAGTGCCATCATATAGAGGAGCTCTTGTAATAGATGAAACTTCAGGTGCATGTGCCATAATAAAAAACTTCCAAGACCAGAATTAATCCTAGGTGGTAAAACCTAATGTAAGACCCTACGCTCGGATACCACTTGTTGGAAGTGGATTCACTCTGAGAGGGGGGAGTGAATTAGAGTGATACAAATTTTAAATCTTAAAGCAAAATTAAACTTTTTTAACCCTTTAACACAATATGACAGATTTTGTTTGAATCTTAACTCAATGCAACTTTCTTTGTGCAAGTGAAACTTGAACCTTGACCTCACATGGAACACTTTTTAAAAGCACTATATGATATGTTCAATTGAACTCTATGAACACTCTTGCTATGCTTTTTAAAATAGAACTTAAAGACTTCAAAAAATATAACTTTGAAAACATTCACATATGGAGTACAAAATGCAGATTTCAATTTTCTCTATGAAAGAATTTTCACATAAAATTTACACACATTAAATTTTCATGACCAACTTGAACATTTTAAAGTACCATAGCTTTGACTAACATCAATATGAAATAGAATGAGAGAGACAAATTATAACACATAACACAAATATTTCCTGAGTGGAAAAACCCTCATGGGGTATAAAAAACCACTTGCTAAAAATTCCTTTTCATTAATGAAAGAGCACCAAATCTGTAACAAGTTTCTAAAGCACCAACTTCATAGGAGTACCAACCCCTCAATGTACAAAATCACTATCTAAATTGTGTATACAAAAATCACCTTACAACTGCATTTACATTTGTAGTCCCAAAATCACAAATGAATACAAAATACAAAAATGATCTTTAATGATACCCACTACAATATGTATTTTTCATAACAATACTATGAAAACTCTTCCAAACTAAACACAAATTTCTATGTTGTGAAAACCAAAGATTATAGTAGAAACCCTCTTTTATTCTTTTCACAAATTTGCTCAAAATAACTCAATCAAAACCACACTCCATTTTTGAATGCAATCTTTGTAATGAAACCAAAGATGTGCTACAATAAATCCCTCTTCTTATTTTCTCTCTTTCAAGTATTCTCACTATATTATTTTCAAATTTTTCTTACAAAACATAATGGCTTACTACCATTCTTTTTATACAAGAAAAAAACTGAAACCTTTGAAGCAAACCCTTGAGTTAGGGTTTTGAAAAATAACTGAAAGATATAGTTGAAAAATAAAATATTTCTTTCTTTTTCAGAATAAAATCAACTTTAATAATCTCTTTTCTTTTCGAGAAAAAAAGAGACCATGAGAGTAAAATTTATTTCATTTTTATTTATTGCAAGAAAGAATGTAAATGATTTTCTTTTTACCTTATTCGCTTTCGAAGAAGAAACTTGCAGAAGTTACCTCATGGTGGTTTGAAATAAAATCCCATAAACTACTCAACATAGGTAATGCATAGGTGCATCACCTCTCTTGAAAGACAATCTTCCACAATAAAATTGCAGAACACTATCCCAAGGTTTCTAATGTCAGGTTTTGATAGTGCTTGGAATATCTCAGTTGATTTATGTGATTTTTTGGAATCACAAGGTGGACTTACAGATGAATCACAATGTAGGGAAGTTGGACCTACAAATGAATTTCTTAAGATGGGAGATTTGTGTATTTGCTGTAGGTTCAAACAATAGTCTTGAACTCCATTTTTATCATTGGATTTAGCTTTACAATGTCTAATGAACCTTTCCTAAGGTTACTTATTAAAAAAAAGGAAAAAGAGCAAGGAAGAGAGGAAGTTCCTGGATCTGAAACTATGAATGAACATTGATCATGGAGGCTTCTACAATAGAAAAACTCCCTAAAACTAAGTTTTGATTGACCAAGAGAAACCTACAGCTACACAAAACAAGTGCAATCTTCTGAGAACTATAGATTTCTAGATAACACACACACATCATGAACATGCAATCAAACTAAGTTGTAGCAATAAAGGAAGTAAGCTTAGACTAGCTTTGCAAAGTGATTCATCATCAATGAACCACAAAAAGCATGAGCTGAAAATTTGTCAAATACTGAAATAGCAATCACCATCACCACTTCCATTCAAGAAACTAACACCTAAACTAATAGGGAAGTTGAACCATGCATACATAAAGAGAAAACTCAAAAGGAACACCCATAAATCATGCAATGTTGCTTTCTATTGCTACAGAATGTCTTTACATCAGTTCTCTAACCTTTTTCAAATGAGGGGCAAGCCCCTATTTATAGTTTTCCAAAGCCCAAATGAATGGCTAGGATCAATTCAAAATGAGTGAATAATATTCGATTACATTAGGGTTTTACCTACCCCCTATTATCCAGTAATTTAAAATACAATTTTGTCTTTTCCCTGTTTTGTCATCTAGTGCTCATGTGTTGTATCAGTTTTGTCATTTAGTTGATTGCCCTTTTCACTATAGTAGAAATTTCCATAAAGTTTCCCTTTGCTTGATGCATTCATAACATTTTCCATTGGGTCAAATGGGCCCGTCGACAACTAGCACCAATTGATTGGTTGCCCCTGATTCGAGCGGACAACTCCCTCATGCCTTCTTCAAGGCCACCCCCTTGCATTTTTCTCATTGAATTCCTTGGTAGAGGCCTTCTTATAAGGCCGATCTTGTTGGTGGGTGCTAGGGGGAGAGGTGAACATGAAATGAATGGTGACAGGATCTATGCACTTTTCCTTGTTTAGCTTTCTCAATGGATCTTCTGACGGACCTGCAGTAGGCTCCTTGAATCCTGTGTACATGAAGTGTCATAAGTGCTTTCATACAAAAATCAAGACAAACGTTAGTCAAATCTTGCAACTCCTTGTTAGATACATCCATGCATCATCAAAATATCATAATATTCATATTTGGAGCTCATTTGGACCATAAACATTAATGCGGGCTGAAGGGGACAAGTAGTGAACGGAGGACAGAAAACCGAAAGGGAAGTTCCTGGACCTCACAAAATTTAGCAAGACCAAGATTTTTCAATTATAGCAGATGAGAAAAGGGGAAGGAAGAATTCCAAGACAAAGTTCCTCAAGATTGGACTCATTTGAAAATGTAGAATCTTAGAAGGGGAAAGCCTGAGGGTCATTTCCCTTTGCAATGGCAATGAGCACACGACAGCCCAAAAGGAAAGTCCTAGACAATGACAGAGAGTTTCGGTTCCAAAGGCCTGGTTGCTGGGGGCATGTGGATGTTGAAAATGGCCATGGAGGGGTCAGGTTCAGGAGGCCGGGTCGCTGGGGGCCGATGGATGTTCAAAAAGGCCACAGAGGTGTGGAGTCCCAGAAATGACAATGGAGGGGCTGAGTTCCAGAGGCTGGGTTGCCGGGGGCTGGTGGATGCTCAAGACGGCCATGGAGGGGCAGAGTCGTGGATGTTCAAGATGGCCATGGAGGGGCAGAGTCTCAGAAAAGGCCACAGAGGGGCTAGGTTCCAGAGGCTGGGTCGCCAGGGGCTAACGGATGTTCAAAACAACCAAAGAGGGATAGAGTTCTAGAAGGAAATTTCTGAAACCCCTGAAACTTAATGAAACCTTGGAAGTTCACTTAGGCTCCACAAAAACATCCTAATTCCATAGGAAAAATTTTCCCAAAGTCAAAAATGTAGAAGGAAGATTTCCTGGGGCTAATGAAAGTTCAAAATGGCCAAGGAGGGATGAAGTTCTAGAAATAGCCACGGAGGGGGCAGGTTCTGAAAAGTGGTTCACTTGGGGTTGGCAGATGTTCAAAACGGTCACAGAGGGGCAGAGTCCTAGAAACAACCATAGAGGGGCTGGGTTCCATAGGTCATGTCGCCGGGGGCAGCTGGATGCTCAAAATGGCCATGGAGGGGTGGAGTCCCAAAAATGGCTATGGAGGGGTTGGGTTCCAGAGGCCGGGTCACGGGGGTCGATGAATTTTCAAAACAACCAAAGAGAGATGGAGTTCTAGAAGGAAATTTCTGAAACCCTTGAAACTTAACAAAACCTCGATAGTTCACTTAGGCACTAGAAAAACATCCCAAATCAATAGGAAACTTGTCCCCAAAGTCAAAAATGAAGGAAAAAGTGAATCGAGTGAGTAGGGAAATCCGGCCAAGGAAATCAGGTAGGACGGACCCGGAGGACCCAAAGGACTAAAAAATTTGTGGGGTGAAACATGGTCAACTTGAAATGATACTATGAGGCTCGCTAAAATTTTTAGATGCCATAATTAGGGGCACACAAAACAATGCAATGACACAAAATGACTTGGCAAGGCAATAGGAAGAGAGGATCCCCGTTCCGAATGGGGCGTGTGTGTAAAACATGCACAAGAAATGGTGACTCGTTGGGGAAATGCTCTAGAGCATTTTGATGAAAAAATGGAATCACGAACCCAGAATCTCTGGTTCCAACCTTCACGCTAGGGAAAACAAACTAGATGCTCAACCAAAGGATCAAAACCACTAGCCAACCCAACCTTCAGTATGCTAAAAATCCAAGTGTGTGCAGTTGCGTTAATACCCATCCTTTAGTTGCTATAAGAACCCAAGCTCTGTCAAGTTAAGATACGTGGTTTATTCTAACTCCAAAAGCATCTGAAACACTGCCTCGCTACTAGTCAGATGTTCATAGCCCCGATGAGTTTGTCACTGTGATTCTCTCGAACATTGCTCTACTACCATCCAGGCATCCATAGCCCCGATAGAGTTGCTCGGATACCCATGAAAAGCTGAATTTTATCTTTCTTTTGATTTGTAATGTTTTTCTTTCTTTCTTTATTTTCTCTTTTCAGTTCTTTTATTTAAACTCACAAGCATTGAAGCTCACGCTCAGGGCTAAGAATCACAGTGGCGCTGAAGAATTTTTTTATATTTTTCACTTAACTAGACTTCACAAAGGACCAATAGCGATTGTCAGATTCTTAAGATGTGAGAGATATAAGATTATAGAATACATTAATATTAGACCAACCAATGACTTAAATTCTCTTTGAATCAAACACCCCTGGACATCACTTGAAACCAACAGAAGATCCTCACCATCCACTCTAAAAAATTGATTAGAGTTTGACAAAGAAATACGTAGAACAACCCCATGCGATAAGTATGGTTGTTGTGCACACAAATGTGTCTAGCAAAGCATCAGTAAAGCAAAAGCAAACAAAGAGAAAAAAAACTCCAAAGAAAGCAACATACATCAAACCAAATAACCTAAGTAGGAAAGTGGAGTATTTACAGGAAACCCACACTACTAAAAATAGGCTATGTACAAAGATACTTACAAAGCACTATGTTCAGGCAAGATGAACTGACATTAAAATTCATTGGATTTCATAGTGCATGAGCAAGCAAATAGGTGATCGTTACAGTTCTTAACCATGCATATTTATCTTTATACTTAGAAAAAAGTTTATCATCTCAGTATTCAAATTCAATCACGTCATCATGGAAAACTAGAATTGAGGTGATTTGTTGAACCCATGGTTAATCCATAAACATGTTTTCCTTCCCTCATTACCATAATCAAAATGAAACATGCACCTATAAATATTCATAGGATTAAGGAAGGATAGAGCCTGGATGTCATCATGCAAAGGTGGCATTGTTTGGTATTAGAGAATGAGCACTACGTCATCCATTGCTACATCGGCAGCCTTGAGTGGGTGTGGTGAAGGGTGCAACATTTCTAGTCTTGGGCTTGCATAAGGCTAGGAGGATGGGGCAACAAACAACTCTTCCAATCTACCAATGGGACCTACAACCCTAGTTGGCAGTTCTTCAAAAAGAAATACTTCTCCGCATTGATCATCTGCAAACTCGGGATCCACTTAGTTGTTGTCCTCAAGAGGAAGAATGTTGTCTCATCTCCTTCCCCAAGTATCAACCTCCTTTTTATGATGTTCAATGCCATGGGATGATGACATGCATGCATCTATTCTATTACAACTCCCTAAATATGAAGGAGGATCAACAATAATCATGGCGGAAGGACTTCTAGTTGTGTCTTGTAGTTGGTCAATTTTTTCATACTTGTGGGAAGCCATCAAAACACCCCCATCTTTTTCTTCTTCCCTTTGATGTTTATGCATCTCATCATGATGTTCACTCATTTCTCCTTGCTCACTATCACCATAGACAGAGAGGGAACCCCTCTCCCACTCTAGAGGCTCTAGTATTTCATCAACGGGAGGGGCAAGTGGTATGCATTCATCACTACCCTCTTCTAGAATGTATTCTTCTTCAGTGTTGGTGTACCTATGGAATACAACCACTAATAGAAAGAAGTCATCAAATGATGGCACCTCATCAAGGGGACCAAAATCCTCTATGCAATCTCCCTCCAAAGACTCGCCAAAAATCCAATCGTCCATGGTACACAACTACTCTTCAAGAGGAAGAACTTCTTGGTAAGTGGTGGATAGCATTCCTATTTGATCTAATTCATCTCTTAGAAGTTTGAGACTATATTTTCATTCTTCTTCTATTGCTTTCCCAACATCCCCTTGAGGCCTGCCTTTAGCTGGTTCATCACTCGGTTCTAGCTCTTGGTCTTCATGCTCCATCCTTGAAGCAACTGCAGTGAGTGGTGTGCTTGGCTACCTTTCTTGTTCTTTGACTTACTTGATGGCTTCTTGGCACAATCCGCATGTGAACTCTGAGTTTGATGAATCATGGAGTCTACACCAATTTGGTAGAAACAACACCTCCAAATCCACTTCACATTTTAGCTTAGACTAATCCTTTGCTAATCTAGAGACGAGCTGGTCATATCTTTCTGCTACTAGGTCCTCATCATCACTTGAAAAAGAAGCTTGATGGTAGAAAGTCATGGCGAGCGGTTGTTCCCACTCCTCCAAACTTTCATTTTCAGATTCTCGATCACTGTCATTGATGAAGGAGAGGTCTTCTAATCTGATTTCACTTATACTCTCATCATTATTTTCTGTTGTTCTAAAGTTGTCAACCTCTTCGTCTTTCTGATTTTTAATATTTTCATTGGCTGCTCTAGCATACACTATTGCAGACTTTGTTGATCCATCCTCAACTACCAATGGTTCTTCTTCTAGAGTGGAGGATTGCTCAAAGGAAAGGCTTTCCAACTCCCTTCCGATTGAATTTTCATCACAACATTTTGTTGTCCTACAGAAATCAGCTCCTTCCTTTTCATTTTCAGCCTCAACGTTCGTTGTCCTAGCACTAGTTTGTGTTGAATCCCTTGGTTCCTCTTTGATGTGCTATCCTTTGGATGTTGATAGCTCTTTGGCCTCATGGGATGACTCATCCTCATTGAAAGTTCATTGCTCCAACTTATCTGAACAATGCTTGACTTGAGTGATTATGCTCTTGCATGATAAGCAAGTGAATTCAGAGTGGGGTGCATTGTGAAATCTGCACCAACTAGACATCAATATTTCCTCCAATCTTTGTCCATATTTTCTAACCAAACATTCCTGGATTAGCTCCTTGAATGCTTTGGGTGCCATGGTTGTCAGCTCTTCCTTCGAGTCTGCAAGGACTAAAGGCTGATAGATTTCCTAGAAGGGGATTTCTCCTTGCAAGACCCTTTCAATCATGCTCAAGAAAGTCAAACACCCCAACTCGTTGTGCCTACGAGTGCAATGGATCTAACATCTATCTGCCAATGTGAATTGCTGCAATGGCTTCTTCAGTCTTCTATTTCAATATGCATGTAGTTGATTGATGTCAATTTGTACATGCTGCTCCATTTCGACTCAACTTCTGTTTTCCTTCAAAAAAATTCAACTTTATGTTTTACCATTAAAAGAGATCTATCTATGTCATAGTTCTTCTTTGAAAGTGATATTTTCAACTTCCAACTTTCAGCTTTGTAGCCTCAACATGTCAATGCTTCCTTCTAGCGCCAGTTATGTTGATGTGTTTTTTATGCACTTCTCAACATAGGTAATGGATAGGTGCATCACCTCTCTTGAAATACAATCTTCCATAATCAAATTGTAGAACACTATCCCAAGGTCTCTAATGTCAGGTCTTGACAGTGCTTGGAATATCTCAGTTGATTTATGTGATTTGTTGGAATCACAAAGTGGGGAAGTTGGATCTACAAATGAAGTTCTTAAGATGGGAGAGTTGTGCATTTATTGTAGGTTCAAACAACAGTCTTGAACTCCATTTTTATCATTGGATTTAGGTCTACAATCTGCAATGAACCTTTCCTAAGGTTACTTATTAAAAAAAAAAGGAATAAGGGTAGAGAAGAGAGGAAGTTCCTAGATCTGAATCTACAAATGAACAGTGATCATGGAGGCTGCTACAGTAGAAAAACTCCCTAAAACTAAGTTTTGCTTGACCAAGAAAAACCTACAACTACACAAAACTAGTGCAATCTTCTGAGGACTACAAATTTTCAAATTACACACACACATCATGCACATGCAATCAAACTAAGTTGCAGCAATAAAGGAAGGAAGATCAAACTAGCTTTGCAAAGTAATTCATCATCAATGAACCACAAAAAGCATGAGTTGGAAATTCATCAAATACTGAAACAACAATCACCATCACCACTTCCATTCAAGAAACTAACACCTAAACTAATAGAGAAGTTGAACCATGCATACATAAAGAGAAAACTCAAAAGGAACACCCAAAAATCATGAAATATTGCTCTCTATTGCTATAGAATGTCTTTACATCAATTCTCCAACCTTTTTTCAAATGAGGGGAAAACCCCTATTTCTTGTTTTCCAAATCCCAAATGAATGGCTAGGATCAATTCAAAATGAGTGGCTCAGAATCAATTACATTAGGGTTTCACCTACCCCCATTATCCAGTAATTTAAAATACAATTTTGTCTTTTCCCTATTTTGTCATCTAATGCTCATGTGTTGTAGTAGTTTCATGATTTATCTGATTGTCCTTTTCACTGTAGGAGAAATTTCCTTAAAGTTGTCCTTTGCTTGATGTGCTCGAAACATTTTCCATTCGATCAAATGGGCCAGTCGATGACTCGCATCAATTGATTGGCTACCCTTGATTCAGGTGGACAACTCCCTCATGCCTTCTTCAAGGCCACCCCCTTGCATTTTTGTCATTGACTTCCTTGGCACAGGCCTTCTTCTAACATCGACCCTGTTGGTGGGTACTGGTGGGAGAGGCGAACATCAAATGAATTGTGACAACAGCTATGCCTGTTTCCTTGTTTAGCTTTCTCAACGGGTCTCTTGACGGACCCACATTAGGCTAATTGAATCCTGCATACATGAAATGTTGTAAATGCTTTCATACACAAATCAAGACAAATGTTAGTCAAATCCTACAACTCCTTGTTAGATCCATCCATGCATCATGAAAAGATCATAATATTCATATTTGGAGCTCATTTGGACTATAAACATTAATGCGGGCCCAAGGGGGAAGGCAATGAATGGAGGATAGTAAACCGGAAGGGAAGTTCCTGGACCTCAAAAAATTTAGTAAGACAAATATTTTTCAATTATAGCTCACATGGGAAAAGGGGAAGGAAGAGTGCCAAGACAAACTTCCTCAAGATTGGACTCATTAGAAAAAGTAGAAGCTTGGAAGGGTAAAGTCAGAGGGTCACCGCCCTTTGTAATGGCAATCAGCACACGGCGGCTCAGAAGGAAAGTACCAGATGGTGACAGAGGGGTTGGGTTCTGAAGGCTGGGTCACCGGGGGCTGGTGGATATTCAAAATGACTATTGAGGGATGCAGTCTCGGAAACTGCCATGGAGTAGCTGGGTTCTGGAGGCCAGTCATCGAGGGCCGGTGGATGTTCAAAATGGCCACGGAGGGGCGGAGTCCTAGAAATGGGCATAGAGTGGCCAATTTTCGGAGGCTGGGTCACCGAGGGCTGGTGGATGTTCAAAATGACCATGGAGGGGTGAAGTTCTGGAAACGACCAAGGAGGGGCCGAGTTCTAGAGGCCGGGTCGCTAGGGGCTGGCAGATGTTCAAAATAGCCAAAGAGGGATGGAGTTCCAGAAGGAAATTTTTGAAACCCCCAAAACTTAACAAAACCTTAGTAGTTCACTTAAGCACCACAACATCCCAAATCCATAGTACTATTGTCCCCAAATTCAAAAAGGTAGAAGGCGGACCATCAGGGGTCCATATAAGTTTAAAATGGCTAAGGAGGGATGGAGTTCCAAAAACAGACAAGGAGGGGGCGGGTTCAAGAAGGTGGATCACCAGGGGCTAGAGGATGTTCAAAATTGCCAAGGAGGGGTGGAGTCCCAGAAACGGCCATGGAGGGGGTGGGCTCCAGAAGGCTGGTCGTCGAGGGTTGGCGGATGTTCAAAATGACCACAGAGGGATGGAGTCCTAGAAATGGCCATGTACGAGCTAGGTTCTGGAGGCTAAGTCATCGGGGGCCGATGAATGTTCAAAATGACTACGGAGGAGCAGAGTCCCGAAAACGCCCATGGAGGGGCCGGGTTCCGGAGGCCGGGTCGCCGGGGGCTGACGGATGTTCAAAATAGCCAAAGAGGGACGAAGTTCCAAAAGGAAATTTTTGAAACCCCTGAAACTTAATGAAAGCTTGGCAGTTCATTTAGGCACCACAAGAAACTTGTCCCCAAAGTCAAAAATGAAGCAAAAAGTGAATTGAACTAGCAGGAAAATTTGACCAAGGAAATCTGGTAGGACGGACCCGGAGGACCCAAAGGACTCAAAAATTTGTCGGGTGAAACATGGTCGACTTGAAATGATAGTATGAGGCTCGCCGACCATTTTAGATGCCAATATTGGGGGCACACAAAATGAGGCAACAACACAAAAAGAACTAGAAAGGGAGCAGGAAGATAGGGACCCCATTCTGAATGGGGCGTGTGTGCAAAACATGCACAACAAATGGCGACTCGTTGGGGAAATGCTCCAGAACATTTTGATGAAAAACTAGAATCATGAACTGAGAATCTCTTTTTTTGACCTTCACACTAGGGAAAATAAACCAGACGCTCAACCAAAGGATCAAAACCACTAGCCAAACCAACCTTCAGTATTCTGAAAATCCAAGTGTGTGTAGTTGCACTAATTCCCATCCTTCAGTTGCTATAGGCACCCAAGCTCCATCAATTTAAGCTACGTGGTTTATTCTAATTCCAAAAGCATCTAAAAAATTTCCTCGCTGCCAGTCAGACATTCATAGCCCCAACAAGGTTGTCACTATGATTCTTCCAAACATTGCTCTACTACCAGCCGGGCGTCCATAGCCCCAATAGAGTTGTTCGGATACCTCTGAAAAGTTGAATTTTCTCTTTCTTTTAATTTTCAATGTTTTTCATTCTTTCTTTCTTTTCTCTTTTCAGTTCTTTTATTTCGACTCACAAGCATTGAAGCTCGTGCTCAGGGCTGAGAATCATAGTGGCGCTGAAGCAGAATTTTATATTTTTCACTTAACTAGACTTCACAAAGGACCAACATCGACTGTCATATTCTTAAGATGTGAGAGATATAAGATTCCAGAATACATCAAAATCAGACCAACCAATGATTTATCCTCTCTGAATCAAACACCCAGATCACTTGACACCAACAGAAGATCCTCACCATCCACTCTAAAAACTTATTAGAGTTTAACAAAGAAATACGTAGAACAACCCCAGGTGATAAGTATGGTTGTTGTGCACACAGATGTGTCCAGCTAAAAGTAGAGGGACCCCAGGCAAATCAGCAACAACGCGAAAGCTAACAAAAAACAAACAACTCCAAAGAAAGCAACCTACATCAAACCAACTAACCTAAGGAAAGAAGGAAAGCATAATATTTACAGGAAACCTACACTACTAAAAATGGGCTATCTACAAAGATATTTACAAAGCACTATGTTCAGGCAAGACAAGCTGACATTAACGTTCATTGAATTTTGCAATGCATGCACAAGCAAACGGGAAATCGTTACAGGTCTTAACCATGCATATTTATCTTTATACTCAGAAAAAAGAATTTTATCATCTCAGCATTCAAATTCAATCATGCCATCATGTAAAATTAGGAATTGAGGTGATTCGTTGAACCCATGGCTAATCCATAAACATGTTTTCCTTCCCTCATTACCATAATCAAAATGAAACACGCAGCTATAAATATTCATAGGATTAAGGAAGGATAGAACCTGGATGTCATCATGCAAAGGTGGCATAGTTTGGCAGTCAAGAATGAGCACTATGTCATCCATCGCTACATCAGTAGCCTCGAGTGGGTGTGGTGGAGGGTGTAGCATTTCTAGCCTTGGGCTTGCATAAGGTTGGGAAGATGGGGTAGCAAACAGCTCTTCCAATCTACCAATGGGACCTGCAGCCTCGATTGGTAGTTCTTCAAAAAGAAATACTTCTCCACATTGATCATCTGCAAACTTGGGATCCACTTGGTTGTTGTCCTCAAGGGTCAGCATGTTGTCTCATCTCCTTCCCCAAGTATCAACCTCCTTTTTATGATGTTCAATGTCATGGGATGATGACATGCACACATCTATCCTATTACAACTCCCTAAATATGAAGGAGGATCAATAATGGTCATGGCAGAAGGACTTCTAGTCAATTTTGTCATACTTGTTGGAAGCCATTAAAACATGCCCACCTTTGTCTTATTCCCTTTGATGTTCATGCATCTCATCATGACGTTCACTCATTTCTCCTTTCTTGGTATCGCTGTAGATAGAGAAGGAACCCCTCTCCCACTCTGGAGGCTCTAGTATTTCATCAACGGGACGGGCAAGTGGTATTCTTTCATCACTACCATCTTCTAGAATGTATTCTTCTTCACTGTTGGTGTACCTCCGCAATACAACCCCTAATGGAAAGTGTAGACACCTAAAAATGGCCTAGGCCTGCAAGCTTCATTTTTACCACTTTTGTTCTAGCATAATTATGACATTTAATTATGTCCTTGGTCCACATTCGAATATTGATTATATAATTCATAATTATTTAATTAATTCATGTCCATTTATTCTTCATGATTATTAAATAAATAAGTTTTATTTATTTATTTAATATGTCATTAATTGTCATAATTAAATGAATGAATCAATTTATTTAATTAATTAATCTTATTTGCTAAATTAAATAATTATCTTTAATTGTTTAATTGACAAAATTAATATTCCTCTCATTTTAAATAAATGAAATTATTTAAAATGTCATTGCAGTCTTAACCGACAGTCCATTTTGGTAAATAATCTGAAAAAGATTATTTATTTGTCTCACAAAATCCATATTTTGAGTTGATTTAATTTAAATTGGTAGCTTTCTTCCAAAAAATCAAATAAAGCAAGCAGGTTCTTGATTTTATCAAAATTGCTTTTCAATCCATCTTTTATCTAATTTTTCAAATCTCACAAAGCAGGCTATCTTTATCTTCTTAATTTTTAAAATCTTTATTTTTAAAATTAATTATCTCATCTTTTCTCCATCGCTGATATGATTTTCTCCTATGACATCTTGACCACTCATCTAAGGATTTTTCCCTAACCCTGATTAGGGATTATCAAATGAAATCTTGACCTTTGATTTTAGGTTTCTGTCAAGAGTCGATCTCGTCCGTCCATTCAAAATTGTGTTTTCTATAAAATAACAATTTTGTTCATAATTTTGGAACCACTTCATTAATATAGGCATTATAGTCATTTAGCATTCATAGTTATTATTTTCATTTATCATATTGTCATAGGCATAGGAATTTAAGATTCAAATCCTTCAAAGCTTGTTTAGGACAATGGCATAGTCAAATTGCTCACACACTTGATCTGAGGGCAACACAAATCAACAAGTTAGAAGGTGTAATGGAGATCAGCCATGGAGATTGAAGACATTAGGTGAGATTGTTCTATTTTCTGTGTTTTCATTTATTTTCCTTTGCACTTCATTACTTCTTTGGGTTTTATTATTGTGCTTTCAATTCATTGAATCTAACCTTAATAAATTTACCCTTAGTTACAAAAATAAGTCATCAAATGATGGGACCTCATCAAGGGGACAAAAATCCTCTACACAACCTCCCTCCAAAGACTCACCAAAAGTCCCATTGTCCATGGTACACAACTGCTCTTCAAGAGGAAGAACTTCTTGGTGACTGGTGGATAGCATTCCTATTTGATCTAATTCATCGCTCAGAAGTCTAAGACTATATTTTCGTCCTTCTATTGCTTTCCCAACATCCCCTTGAGGCCTAGCTTTAGCTGAGTCATCACTCGGTTTTAGCTCTTGGTCTTCATGCTCCATCCTTGAAGCAACTATAGGGAGTGGTGTGCTTGGCTGCCTTGCTTGTTCTTTGACTTGCTTGATGGATTCTTGGAATAATCCACATGGAGTCTCCACCAATTTGGTAGCAACAACACCTCCAAATCCACTTGATATTTTAGCTCAGACCAATCCTTTGTTAATCTAGAGACGAGCTGGTCATATCTTTCTACTACTGCATCCTCATCATCACTTGAGAAAGAAGCTTGATGGTAGACAGCCGTGGCAAGCAGTTGTTCCCACTCCTCCAACTTTCATTTTTAGAATCTCGATCGCTATCATTGATGAAGGAGAGGTCTTCTAATCTGATTTCACTTATACTCTCATCATCATTTTCTATTGTTCTGAAGCCATCAACCTCTTCCTCTTTCTGATTTTAAACATTTTCATTGGCTGCTCTAGCATACACTATTGCAAACTTTGTTGATCCATCCTCAATTGCCAAGGGTTCTTCTTTTGGAGTGGAGAATTGCTCTTTCTTGATAGAGGAAAGGCTTTCCAACTCCCTTTTGATTGAATTTTCATCACAGTATTTTGTTTTCCTATAGAAATCAACTCCTTCCTTTTCATTTTTAGCCTCAACGTTCACTGTCCCAACACTAGTTTGTGTTGAATCCCTTGGTTCCTCTTCGGTGTGCTGTCATCCAGATGTTGACAACTCTTTGGCCTCATGGGATGACTCATCCTCGTTGAAAGTTCACTACTCCAACTTGTCTTTACAACCCTTGACTTGAGTGATTATGTTCATGCATGATAAGCAAGTGAATTCGAAGTGGGGTGCATTGTGAAATCTGCACCAACTAGACATCAATATTTCCTCCAATCTTTTTCCATCTTTTTTGCCCAAACATTCTCGGACTAGCTCCTTGAATGCTTTGACTACCATGGTTGTTAGTTCTTCTTCCAGGTCTGCAAGGACTAAAGGCTGATAGATTTCCCAAAGGGGATTTCTCCTTGCAAGACCCTTTCAATTTTTCTCAAGAAAGTCAAACACCCCAACTCATTATGCCTGGGAATGCAATGAATCTGACATCTATCCACCAACGCGAATTGTTGTAATGGCTTCTTCAGTCTTCTATTTCAATATGCATGTAGCTGATTGATGTCAATTTGTACATGCTGCTCCATTTTGACTCAGCTTCTGTTTTCCTTCAGAATTTTTCAACTTTATGTTTTAACAACGTGAATTGCTACAATGACTTTCAGCTTTGTAGCCTCAACATGTTAAACCGTCCTTCTAGCACCAATTTTGTTGATGTGGTTTTTATGCACTTATCAACACAAGTAATGCATAGGTGCATTACCTCTCTTGAAAGACAATTTTCCACAATCAAATTGCAGAACACTATTCCAAGGTCTCTAATGTCAGGTCTTGACAGTGCTTGGAATATCTCAATTGATTTATGTGATTTGCTGGAATGACAAGGCCGACTTATGGATGAGTTACAAAGCAAAGTAGTTGGATCTGCAAATGAAGTTCTTAAGATGGGAGAGTTGTGTATTTGCTTTAGGTTCAAACAACAGTCTTGAACTCCATTTTTATCGTTGTATTTAGCTTTACAATCTGCAATGAACCTTTCCTAAGGTTTCTTATTAAAAAAAGGAAAAAGGGTGGGGAAAAGCAGAAGTTCCTGGATCTGAAACTACGAATGAACAATGATCATGGATGTTGCTATAGTAGAAAAACTCCCTAAAACTAAGTTTTGCTTGACCAAGAGAAATCTACAGCTACAGAAAACCAGTGCAATCTTTCGAGGACTGTAAATTTTTAGATTACACACACACATCATACACATGCAATAAAGGAAGGAAGCTCAGACTAGCTTTACAAAGTGATTCATCATCAATGAACCACAAAAAGCATGAGCCAAAAATTCATCAAATACTAAAACAACAATCACCATCACCACTTGCATTCAAGAAACTAACACCTAAACTAATAGTGAAGTTGAACCATGCATACATAAAGATCAAACTCAAAAGGAACACCCATAAATCATGCAATGTTGCTTTCTATTGTTTTAGAATGTCTTTACATCAGTTCTCCAACCTTTTTCAAATGAGGAGAAAGCCCCTATTTATAGTTTTCCAAAGCCCAAATGAATGGCTAGGATCAATTCAAAATGAGTCGCTCAAATTCAATTACATTAGGGTTTCACTTAGCCCCCATTATCCAATAATTTAAAATACAATTTTCTTTTTTCCCTATTTTGTCATCTAGTGCTCATGTGTTGTAGTAGTTTCATCATTTAGCTAATTTCCCTTTTCACTGTAGCAGCAATTGCCTTAAAGCTACCCTTTGCTTGATGCATTCACAACATTTTCCATTTGATCAACCGGGCCCATCGATGACTGGCATCAATTGATTGGTTTCCCCTGATTCAGGTGGACAACTCCCTCATGCCTTCTTCAAGGCCACCCCCTTGCATTTTTTTCATTGAATTCCTTGGCATAGGCCTTCTTCTAACGCTGACCTATTGGTTAGGGGGAGAGGCAAACATGAAATGAATGGTGACAAGAGCTATGCACTTTTCCTTATTCAACTTTCTCAATGGGTCTCTTGATGGACCCACATTAGGATCCTTGAATCTTGCATACATGAAGTGTCGTAATTGCTTTCATACACAAATCAAGACAAATGCTAGTTAAATCCTACAACTCCTTGTTAGATCCATCCATGCATCATCAAAAGATCATAATATTCATATTTGGAGCTCATTTGGACCATAAACATTAATTTGGGTCCAAGGGGGCGGGTAGTGAACGAAGCACAGTAAACCAAAAAGGAAGTTACCGTACCTCACAAAACTTAGCAAGACCAAGATTTTTCAATTATAGCGCATGGGAAAAGGGAAAGGAAGAAGGCCAAGAGAAACTTCCTCAAGATTGGACTCATTTAAAAAAGAAAAAGCTTGGAAGGGGAAAGCTAGAGGGTCACCACCCTTTGCAATGGCAATGAGCACATGACGGCCCAAAAGGAAAGTCCCAGATGGCGACGAAGGGGCCAAGTTCTGGATGCCAGGTCACTAGGGGTCGGCGGATGTTCAAAACAACCATTGAGGGACGAAGTCCCAGAAACGGCCAAAAAGGGGCTGGGTTCCAGAGGCCGGGTCGCCAGGGGTTGGCAGATGTTCAAAATCGGCCACAGAGGTGAGTTCCAGAAATGGCCACGGAGGTGCTAGGTTTTGGAGGCTGGGTCACCGGGGGTCAACAGATGTTGAAAATAGCCAAAGAGGGATGGAGTTCTGGAAGGAAATTTCTGAAACCCCCAAAACTTAATGAAACCTTGGTAATTCACTTAGGCACCACAACATCCCAAATCCACAGGAAACTTGTCCTTGAAGACTTTTCCTCACCTTGTACCTTATTCTCCTTTAATGTAATTATTCTTGTACTTGATTTACTCTTCCTGTTGTTATAAGAGAAACATTATGTAATGTATTAATGTAATCATGATGTGTTGTATCTGTGGAAATATGCTCCACAAATGTATTTTGGAACTATGAATTGAATTGCAATAAAATGATGTATCATTTTCCTTTCTCTTGTTTGTGGATGATTGTATGTTATCTTTATGTAATCTTGGTTTATATTTGCTTTCATAAAAGTTTATGTTTCATAATGACCACTCTATGTACCCCAAAGGACATAGATAAATTTTAAAATTCATAGTTTCTCTTCATGTAATGTATGTACATATTCATCTTATGCAATGATTCCCTTTCAAAAAAGAAAGAATTAGTGTGCTACTCTGTTGTACTCTGGGGTTCACATGGTGGGGCGTTATAGATAGGCTGATTGAAAAAAATCTATAGCTTTCAAATGGTATCACACTTTTTGAATTCAAAACATGTGTCACATTCTATGCTTTGCATACTATAGGATTAAAAAAAGTATAATTTCATGAAGTTTTGACCAAGTTAGGTGGTTAGACATACGAGTTTTTTATATTTTTTAAAAGTTGTATTAAAAAATTCATAATTAATTATTTACTTGGAAAAAATTACCAAAAAATATGCATCACATCGGGACATGAGTCCTCTACTTATATCTAAAATCTTATAAAAAAATATTATCATTTTATTGTGGTTAGGGTGGTTAGACAGACACCTACTTCTTATTTTTTCCCTGAAATTTAAGTACTACTACATTGAAATTTCAAATTTTCACCAAATAGATTTTTTATTTTTTAAAAATAAAACTAGTAGTTTAGTAACTACATTAAATTTTCTAGAGATTCTATTCATACATATTTTTGAAATTATATAGATAACTTATTCAAATTTTTACGTCAAGTTGTCTAACTCTAATTTTTCTAAATTTTTTGCCACTTAAGGGCCTATTTTTTTCATATGATCCTGTACATACCCATTAGTGCATTCAAACCCCTTTTGATTGCATGTTTGACTACTTTAGTGTGAATTTGAAGCAAGTTCATCCTCTCACTAAAGTGCGAGCTAACTGTGGACATGGAAAAAGTAACCCTTCTACTTTTTCTTGTTTTTCGTTGCTTGTGCTTATTTGGCTTGATTCCACCTTGATTCAATGTTGCAATGTGGCCCACATATTCATATTAGGTCTTGAATCTTTATGAATCATTAAGACTTTATGATGTTTTGTAAAGGTGTTGTGAAGTGCTGTAACACATTTTCACACTTTTCTAGACTCTTCTTATTATAATTCACCTGCATACCCCATTTTTATAACTTACCAAGTCTTATTTTAAAGTGTTGTAAAGCCTTGTAACAAACTTTCATGCTTTTCTAGACTTTTCATAAAAAAATACACCTTTCTTATGCTTTATTTAGCCCCTTTATGCACTTACAAGCCTTAATTAAGTGTACTTTTGAATACAAACCTGACAAACATCATTTAAGACAACTTAATTTCTAACACCCATTCACATGCCTTGAGTGGGACCCATTCACCACTAGGGGTGAATGAGTCCCTCTTGGCACAAAAATAAAATAAATTCAAGTTACTGGTGGGTTTTTATTCCTTAAGACCTAAGGTCAGCCTGTGATGTATTTTTCAGGAAATTAGGGCATAATTGTGTATAAATACATGATTTTCTATTCATGTTAACCCCCATTCACCATTGGATTCTATGGTTGTGTTGTTGATCATATGTGGTTGTCATTGATGTCAACACCATTAGCATTGTTGCATTAGAAGTTGTATATGTCAAGGGGTATGTGCAGGATCATCGTGAAAAAATAGGCCCTTAAGCGGCAAAAAATTTAGAAAAATCAGAGTTAGGCAACTTGACATAAAAATTTGTATAAGTTATCGATATTTCAAAAATATGTAAGAATAAAATTTGTAGAAAATTGAATGTAGTTTCTAAACTACTAGTTTTTTTAAAATCTATTTGGTGAAAATTTGAAATGTCAATGCGGTAGTATTTAAATTTAGGGAAAAATAAGAAGTAGGTTTGCGACCACCCTAACCACAATAAAATAATAATATATTTTTATAAGATTTTAGATATAAGTAAAGGACTCATGTCCAGATGTGATGCATATTTTTTGTAATTTTTTTCCAAGTAAATAATTAATTATGATTTTTTTATTACAACTTTTAAAAAATATAAAAACTCGTATGTCTGACCACCTTAACTTGGTCAAAACTTCATGAAATTCATTTTTTTTTAATCCTATAATATGAAAAGCATAAAATGTGATGCATGTTTCAGATTCAAAAAATATGACATCGTTTGAAAGCTATAGATGTTTTTCAATCAGCCTATCAATTAGGACTTTATTTTTAATTCAAATAGAAAATGAATAATAATTATTTGTTAAATGAAAAGTGAAGCATAATTTATATTGGTGGAAAGATCATAATCTCCTTTAAAAACCCTTTTCATTTCATCAATTTTGGGTAAAAAAAGTCATAAGCCACATACCCATCATATCGCCACTTTTTGGCCCATTGTGATCCTGCACATACCCTAAGGATATTGAGAAAATTATAATAAGAAGTGCTACAGGTTGTTAGTGGAGAAGTGAAGATCAGTCTATTGGTGTGATCCATATGTTTCTAATCTAAGGTTGTGGTTTAAAGTGTTTCTTGCTAAGTGTGTCTAGTTTATCCATGTCAAGTTTCAGAGATCCACGTGAAGATTTGTTCTAGTTATGAAGATTTGTTTGGTGACAATTTTTTTGTTACTTTGGTTTCTGTTCCTGAGTGAACATCATGTGATTTTTGTAATTTTAGTTGTTGTGGATGTCTCCCTAGTATTTCATGGTGTTTTTGGATGTTTCTAGTTTGTACTCTATCTATGTTGCATATTCTCATTGATCATGGTGCTCGTGATTCAAGATTTACTCTTGTGCATTCATGTTTTTCATGTTCATGGCTGACTAGGTGTTGAAGCATGATGTGGATCTTCGAGGAGAAATTAATTGAAGTCATTTTGTGTTGGAGTTGTTAATTTGGGTCCTCACTATGTTGTGGCCAACCGTGGCTAATTTGCATGAATAATATTTTATGTTTTGGGCCGACTGTTTGTAATTATTTTATTATTTATTTATGGAGAACTTGAAGCAATGTAATTTCATGTTGCGAATATATATGAGCGATTATTTTATCAGTGTAATGTGTGTATGAAAATTGTATGAGGTGGATGAAGTGTGAAGTGTGTGAGCCCTATATGTGAATATTGTTCAGATCATTCAGAGGAAGAGAGGAGTGTGAAGAAGAGTGAAGAAGATTGAAGAATTCATGTGTTTAACTGAAACTGTACAATCAGGCATTAGCAGATGCTATTTTATCAGTTCAAATATGGATGGTTTTAATCCAAATCTTTCTTTGGATAGTGAGTCATTTTTTTAATTGATCAGTGAGTTGTAGGCATTATGGTTGAATGCATGTGTATTCCCATTATTCATCTTATACTTTTAACAGGGTATAATCTTTTGGAATGACCTCCACCGTGGTTTTTCCCCTAAAAGGGTTTCCACGTAAAAATCATGGTGTTCTCTATTTTTTTGATGTGTTGATTGTTTATGGTTTATTATTCATTCATCAGATCTGAGATTAAGTTAAGGTTGAAAAAGTTTAAATATTCTGTGACAACTAATTCACCCCCCCTCTTAGTTGTCTATCCTTGTTTTTCCAACAATTGGTATCAGAGCAGGTTCCTATGAAGAAGTTTAAAAGATTTAGGTGATCCGAGATGACATCATACAAGAAGGACAGTCCTAGATTTGATGGAATAAATTACCAGATGTGGAAAGACAAAATGGAATGTCATTTGAGGTGTATTGGAGAACCCTTCTAGAAGACTACAAAGAATAGATATATTATTCCTCAGAATGGTCCTTCCACTCCTAATGAGGTTAAAGAAGCTAAGATTAATATCAAGGTTATTGAAGCTTTGTTGAGTGCTTTGACAGATTCGGAAATGACAAATGTGATGGATCTTAAGATAACTCATGAGATCTAAAAGAAGTTGGAGACTTTGTATAAAGAAGATACACTTGTGAAGGTTGCTAAGATAACAAGTTTGAAAGGAAAGTATGAAACTTTGAAGATGGGCGAAGATGAAAATATTTCTTCTTTTTTGCAAAAATTAAATGAACTTGTGATGGGTATTAGATGTGTCAGTGGTACCCTAGATGAACATGAAATTGTAGCTAAGGTGCTCAGATCATTGCCTCCCTCTTACAAATCAAAGGCTCATGGTATTGAAGAGCTCAGGATAGTAACAAATGTGACAATAGATATGCTGATTGGAAAATTTGTTGCTTTTGAGTTGAGTGAATTTGGAGATTCTACTCCTAAGACTGAATTTGCATTCAAGGCTTTTGTATTTGGAAGAAACAAGCAAATATATGATCCAAGAAAAAGTTATAGAAAGTGATTCAAGTATGAGGAAGAGATGAAACAACTTGAAGATGAAGAAAGAGAGGTACAAGAATTGGAAGCACTGATTATGAAGAAAGAAGGAAGAGGACAAGGTAATTATAAAGGAAATTTTCCTACTAAATATTTATCTTGCAGTAAAATAGGTCATTTTGTATCAAGGTGTCCTGAAAGAATTCCTAGGTCTAAACCTTACAAATCTAGATTTCAAAAAAAATTCTATTATGTTGAAGAAGGTGTGACTGATGAAAAGTCTGATAAAGATAATGAAAATGAAGATGAATGGGCTTTCATTGCTATCTGTAAGGAAAGATAAGGTGCAGAACTAACTCTCCTAACGTCAAAATCTCAGGGAAGAATGCAGAGGTGCTTTTAAATTTTCAATTACAGTCCAATTAAGATACACTTGAAAGAAATAATAGAAACAGAGAAATGAACATGCATAGATGAACACCAAATTTACATGGGAAAACCCCTTTGGGAGAAAAACCCACCACACCAATAAAAACCCCATTGTATTATAGTAATGAAATTACATACAGTGTACATGCTTCACTCTTTGATGTCAATTTACAATAGCATAATCCTTGATCAACCTTGTACAGAACATTCAAATTACAATGCTGGAAAAATTGAATTCACAAACACTAATCACACATCAAACTGATTACCACACTATTCATCACATTGATCGTCTAACCGAACACCATCATCAATCTCTGAGTATATCCATGTCATCCCTGGTCTGTTGATCTTCCTCTCAATAACGGCCGCAACAGTCCAACTGCTAGCGGTTCCCATTCTGCTTCTCTGATTGATCAAAGACAAACAACGTAGGATAGTCTTTCACTCGGTCAAAGGCATTCAAATAGGATTCACATGTCAGTGAGACACTAGCCATGTCTCCCTGATACCACAAAGCCCAACCATCGATATCACCAAGAGTCATCACCTTCGGCAAGAGGTTACACCGAGTTCAGAAATAGTCACTTAGACTTCCCCTTGTTGCCAAGACATCATACCGACATCCACCACATGTAGCACTATTTGGAAAGACTATTGCTATTCAGTGAGAGGTCATACCGATGTTCAAAAGGTCACATAGACACTAGTATTCCCATCGGTGAGAAAATCACTATTCACCATGAGAACATACCAAAGCCTTCATGTTACACCAAAATGTCCTACCATCGACGAGACTTACCGCTTTTTCCAAGAGGTCACACTGATGTTCATACCCATCAGTGAGAGAACCAACTGTCAACAAGAGTTCTTACCGAGGCTTCCATGTTACCCTGAGACCACCTTTCGCCATGATTCATACTGACAATAGCCAAAGCATTGGCAAGACAAACACCCATCGCCAAGAGCTCTTACCAAGTTTTTAAGTCTCTCCCCAATGACTCCGAGTGTAACACTGTCGGCAAGACATATCACATCGCTAAGACTTCATACCAAAAGAAAAACTTTCAGAAAAGAGTCTCCTCGATAACATCAGTCGCCATGAGTCTCCCTGACATCCACTAGGAACCAAACCATCGGCAAGACCAAACCACTCGACAGAGGGTTACAATGAACACAACAAGTCACAGCGATAGCTTCATTTGGCATGACAGTAACAAGGTCTCGACAACCTGAACATTTCACAAGGTTGCACAATTGCTAGTAGGCCAGACAATAAGGGTGTCACACTGACTTGGCTCTTTTAGAGGTTTCAGCCTGTGAGATTGAGGCACACTATTCCAACAATCTCCCACTTGACAAAGATCACACAGGCACCTCCAGAGCACAACAAAATTACTAAAATTCATGGGCACTAAGGCCCATCAAATTTGCACACCACCTAAACTTGTTTGTGCTCATTGGCTTCGTCAATGCATCTGCAACATTCTCCAGAGTATCCACTTTTTCTAAAGAGACCTTTCCATTCTCCACCATATCCCATACAAAATGGTACTGTACATCTATATGTTTTGTCCTAGCATGGAAAGTAGGATTCTTTGCCAAAAAAATAGCACTCTGACTGTCGCAATAAATTATTATTTGCCCTGCATCAAAACCAATGTTAGAACACAAATGTCTTAACCAGATTGCTTCTTTATAGGCATGTGTTGCTACCATGTATTCTGCCTCTGTAGTGGAAAAAGTGACTACAACTTGTTGCTTACTCATCCAACTAATTGCACCACCATTCAACATGAAAATATATCCACTGGTGGATCTTCTGCTATCAATGTCCCCTGTCTAATCAAAATCCACATAGCCTCGAATGCTGAGAGTCCTGTGTGATTCAACCAAATTTCCATGGTAACACAATGCATATTCTGAAGTGCCCTTAAGATATCTAAATACTCTTTTCACAACATCCTAATGTGTCCTTCTAGGATTAGCCATAAACCAACTAAGTACTCCCACTACTTGGGCAATGCTTGGCCTTGTATAGACAATTGCATACATAAGACTGCCAACCGCACTAGCATAAGGTACACTGGTCATGTCCTCCATCTCAGTAGGATATTTTGGACAGTCTTCAATAGATAGCTTCGTTCCCTACAAAATGGAACAACTAGCTGCTTGCAATCAGTCATACAAAATCTCTCTAGAATAGTCTTAATATACTTACTCTGACTAAGCCAAAGTTTTCTACTATTCATGTCCCTGGTTATTTCCATTCCCAGAATATACCTTGATGCACCAAGATCTTTCATTTCAAACTTTACAGACAACTGAGAATTAAGATCATAAATCATTAACGTACTATTTCCTATGAACAACATATCATCAACATAGAGAGCAATAATAAGAACTTGATCACTTTCAGCTTTGTAATACACACAATGATCATATTTTGATCTTACAAATCCCAATGACAAAACAAAAGTGTCAAATTTTTGGTACCACATTCTAGGAGACTGCTTTAATCCATACAGAGATTTTTTCAACTTGCAAACCAATCTTTCTTTACCTTTCTCCACAAAGTGCTCAGATTGGGACATATAAATCTCTTCTTCAAGATCACCATGAAAAAATGTTGTCTTCACATCCATCTGTTCAACCTCTAAGTCATACATTACTGCAAGTGACAAAAGGAATCTGATAGATGTTAGCTTAGCTACAGGAGAAAAAATCTCTCCATAATCAATTCCCTCTACCTAAGAATAACCCTTCGCAACCATTATCGCCTTATATTTTTCCACACTGCCATCTAGACCTATTTTCTTTTTAAATACCCATTTGCATCCCATAGCTTTTTTGCCTTCAGGTAATGGCTCCAAAATCCAAGTATCATTCTTTTCTAATGATGCTATTTCTTCATTCATGGCTTCCAACCAAGAGTTTGAATCAGACATTCTAAATGCATTTTTCACAGTCCTAGGCTCATCAGTGCTAGAAATTAAAGCATAGGCACAAGCAGAATCTATCAAAGAAAACCCATACCTATCAGGTTGCCTTTTTCTCGAGTTGACCTCCTCACTTGCTGAGGCTAAGGTTGTTGTTCTTCTTCAGAACTCTCAGAATGACTTGAGCTCTCCTCAGTTTCAAGTACATTTTGAATTTTGAATTCCTCTTTATCTGGTGTTGTAGGAATTTCAACTACATCCTTTTTGTTTTATGATCATGTCTCTAACTATAGATTCAAGGTAGAAGGCTTTAGCTCACAAAAGATAACAATTCTATTGTATAGAACCTTCTCTATATCAGAATTCCAAAGCTTGTATTCTTTTATGCCAACACTATAGCCAATAAAAATACATTTAACAGCCTTGTTCTCCAATTTAGATCTTTTCTCATTTGGAACATATGCATATGCCTCACAGCCAAAAACATGAATATGTCTCAAAGAGGGCTTCTTACCAGACCATGCTTCTAAAGGTGTTTTCTCAACAAGAGCATAATTAGGAGAACAATTTATCAAGTAACATGCTGTAGCAACTGCCTCAGCCCAAAACTTCTCCTCTAAGCCAACACTGCTTAGCATACTTTGTGCTCTTTCCATCACTGTCCTGTTGAGCCTTTCTCCAACTCCATTTTGCTATGGAATGCAAGGTGTAGTTTTATGTCTTTTAATCCCATCATCTTTACATTAGCTCTCAAAATCATCAAAACAAAACTCACTGCCATTGTCAATCCTTAAACATTTTATATTTCTTCCAGTTTGATTTTCTACAAGGTTCTTAAATTCCTTAAACTAACTGAACACTTTTGATTTACTTTTCAAAAAATAAACAAATGCTCTTCTCGAATAATCATCAATGAATGATACATAATACCTTGACTTAGACAAAGAAGAAACATTCATAGGACCAAAAACATTGGATTGAATGTAATCAAGTAAACCAAAAAATTTGTGAGGATTGGAGTAAAATGAAACACGGTGTTGTTTACCATATATACAATGTTCACAAAACTAAAATTCGAGGTTACAATCTTCAAGCCCCTCAACCAGGTTTTTATTCTTCAAAGTTTTAAACCTTTCTCTCCAATGTGGCCTAGCCTATGATGTTAGAGTATAGTCTTTTTTGCTGGAAGTTTAACTTCCATAGAGTTTACACTATCAAGAACTTTTTCCTCTTTTCCTCCATGAGTAGCTTTTTGTGAGTTTATAGAGACACTATTGCATTGCAAAGCATGTGCATCAAGCTTATACAAGGTACCAATATGAGCACCTCTTGCTAGCACCATAGAGCCTCTAGTCATCTTGCAGTGATTTCTAGAGAACGTGACTTGCACTCCAATATCATTCAACATACTAGTTCAGAAAGTAGATTTTGAGCCAGACTTGGTATATGCATTACATCATTGATTCCCTTCACTCTTCCATCAAGGAATTGAATTATGACTCTTCCATGGCCAACAATTTTCAAAGATGAATCACTTGCAAAATACACCTTTCCACCATCATATTTTTCATACTTTGTGAGCTAGTCTCTATGAGATGTCATGTGGGAAGATGCTCCAGAATCAATCAGCCAGACATCATCTGATGCCTTTGTAGCCAAGGTTGTAATGAAGGCATCTGCATCACTCTGAGAAGAATCATTGTCGGAAGAATACTTCTTCTTCTTTTTCTCCTCTTTGCAATCCTTTCAGACATGACCAGGTTGCCCACTTCACCTTGGACTTCTTGCCAGGAGACTTTGATCTCCCTTCTGATTTGGATTTGGACTTCTTGTCCTTCTTCTTGCCTTTTTCTTTCGATCTACCTCTAACAGCAAGAGCCTCCTTCACCATCTCAGAAGATTTTCTTCTTATCTCTTCTGATAACAAAGAAGCAACAACATCTTCCATCTTAAAAGTGGATGTCATACTCCCAATAGCCATCACCAGGTGATCCCAAGAATTTGGTAAAGTACATAATAACAGCATACAACGATCTTCTTCATCAATCTTCACACCCACAGATGTTAACTGAGCAATCAACATGTTGAAAGCATTCAAATGATTAGCAATAGACCCTCCTTCCTACATTCTCAAAGAGTACAACTTCTTCCTCAAGAACAATTTATTCACCAAGGACTTTCCCTAATAAATAGCTGCCAGTCTTTTCTTCATGAGCATTCAGAAGAACATATTCTGCTAAACAGAGCCTTATCAACCCCTTTGATTTTCTATCTGCAAGGTCCCAATCCTCTTGCTTCATTCCAAACACAGCAATCCAAAGATCACGATCAACCAACAGATCTTCCATTTTAAGTTTCCACAACTCAAAATTGCTGCCATTGAATTTCTAAATTTTGATCTTTCCTGACGTGCTTGCCATCTTAACGTGTAATTCAAATTATCAAACTTCTACAAGACTCCCACTGAAACAAAATTGACATAAAAAGCCCAACTTACCCACAAGGATAACACAACTGGCTAGGCTCTAATACCACTTGTAATGAAAGCTAAGGTGTGGAACTAACTCTCCTAATGTCAAAACCTCAGGGAAGAATGCAGAGGTGCTTTTAAATTTTCAATTATAGTCTAATTAAGATACACTTGAAAGAAATAACAGAAATAGAGAAATGAACATACATAGGTGAGCACCAGATTTACGTGGGAAAACCCTTTTAGGAGAAAAACCCCTTTGTATTATAGTAATGAAATTACATACAGAGTACGGGTTTCACTCTTTGATGTCAATTTACGACAGCATAATCCTTGATCAACCTTGTACAAAACATTCAAATTACAATGCTCTCAGAATTGAATTCAAAAACACTAATCACACATCAAACTAATTACCACACTGTTCATCACACTAATTTTCCAACCGAACACCATCTTGATCTCTAAGTATATCCATGTCGTCCTTGGTTTGTTGATCTTCCTCTCAGTAATGGTAGCAACAGTCCAACTACTAGCGGTTCCCATTCTGCTTCTCTGATTGGTCAAAGACAAACAATATAGGATAGTCTTTCACTCAGTGAAAGGCGTTCAAACACAATTCACATGTTGGTGAGACACTAGCCATGTCTTCCCGATGCCACAAAGCCCAACCATCGATATCGCCAAGAGTCATCACCTTCGAAAAGAGGCTACATCGAGTTCCAAAATAGTCGCTCATACTTCCCCTTATCGCCAAGACATCATACCGACATCCACCACATGTAGCGCTATTGGGCAAGACTATCGCTATTCGGTGAGAGGTCATACCGATGTTCGAAAGGTCACATAGACATTAGTATTCCCATTGGCGAGATAATCGCTATTCACCAAGAGAACATATCGAAGCCTTCATGTTACACCAAAATGTACTACCATCGGTGAGACTTACCGCTTTCGCCAAGAGGTCACACAAATGTTCATACCCATCGGCGAGAGAACCAACTGTCAGCAAAAGTTCTTACCGAGGCTTCCATGTTACCCTGATACCACCTTTCACTATGATTCATACCGACAATAGCCAAAGCATCAGCGAGAAAAACACCCATTGCCAAGAGCTCTTACCGAGTGTTCAAGTCTCTCCCCGATGACTCCGAGTGTAACACTATCGACGAGACATCTCACATTGCTAAGACTTCATACCAAAAGAAAACCTTTTGCCAAAGAGTCTCCACAGTAACATTAGTCACCATGAGTCTCCCCGACATCCACTAGGAACCAAACCATCGGCAAGACCAACCCACTCGACAGAGGGTTACAATGAACACAACAAGTCACATTGATAGCTTCATTCGGCATGACAATAAGAAGGTCTCGATGACCTAAACATTTCACAAGGTTGCACAACTGCTATTCTACCAGATAATAAGGGTGTCACAACAACTTTTCTCTTTTAGAGGATTTAGCCTGTGAGATTGAGGCACACTATTCCAACACTATCAAGAAAAATGGTTTGGTGGCTATTGAATCTACTAAAGTTGAGAAAGTTCTTGCAGCCTCAATTGAAGAAAAGGATGAGTGGGTTATTGACATCGAATGCTCACATCATATGATTGGTGACAAAAGAGAATTTGTAAACTATTTAAAGAAGTATGATTGTGGGGTTGTGATATTCAGAGTTAACAATGCTGGTGTGAATCATGGTAGAGGATCTATTTGTCTTGGTGATAAAAATAACACTGATGATGTTCTTTATGTTGAAGGATTGAAGCATAACCTATTGAGTGTTGGATAGATGGTGGACAAGTGTTACGATCTATAGTTCAAAGATGGAAGATCTAGGATACTTGGAAGTTTTGTAAATGAAATTACTTCAAGTACAAAAACAAAAGGTAATATTTTTCACCTAAGTGTTGATGTAAGTTGTTTAATTTCTCAAATAGATGTAAGTTGGTTGTGGCATAGAAGGTTGTGTCATGTGAATTTTGATAACATTTTCAAGGTAAGCTCCATCCAAGTAGTAAGAGATCTACCTAAGCTAGTGAAGCCTACTAACACAATATGCAAGGAATGTTAGACAAGAAAATAGACTAGAGTTTCCTTTCAGAGCAAACAACATTATTCTAATGGAGTACTGGAGCTAGTGCATACTGATCTGTGTGGTCCCTCCAGAATAAGAAGTCTACAAGGAGAAAGGTACTTTATGCTACTTATTAATGATTACTCTAGGATGATATGGGTTTCTTTCTTAAGAGAAAAATGTGAAGCATTAGAGAAGTTCAAAGGTTTCAAAGCTATGGTAGAGAATGAAACAGGCTTGAAGATCAAATGCCTAAGGTCAGAAAGAGTGGTGATTTTACTTCCCGGGAGTTCAATTCTTTTTGTGAAGAGCATGGAATCAAAATATAGTTATCTACTCCCCGAACCCCTCAACAAAATGGAGTTGTAGAGAGGAAGAACAAAACAATTCTGGATGTTGCTAGAACAATGATGTTGGAAGGAAATGTGCCTCACATCTATTGGAGAGAAGTTTTAAGCACTGTTGTGTACACTCTAAACCAGGTAAATGTCAATGGTATTTTTGGTAAGAATCCCTTTGAACTATGGTTTGGTCATAAGGCTATTGTTAAATATTTCAAGATCTTTGGAAGAAAGTGTTATATTAAGGGAGATGAGGATATAGGTAAGTTTGATGCAAGGAGCGATGAAGGAATCTTTCTAGGTTATTCTACTTAAATCAAGGCTTACCGGTGCTATAATAGAAGTTTGAGAAAGATGGTTGAAAGTGCAAATGTTAGAGTTGATGGGGACTATGCTAGATCATCTAGATACTATGGATATGATTCAGATGACCAAAAAGATATTATAGAGAGGGGAAGAATGCTTAGGCACAAAATCTAGTTCATTTTGTTCCAATAAATCAAGAAAGTCAGGAAGGTGATACAAGTGGAAGTACAGAAGAAAGAACAGAAGAACTAGAAGTGAGAGAGAATCCTAAAATTCTGAGGTATATAAAGCTAAATCATTTTGAAGATCAAATTATAGGTGATAAAAATAAAGGTGTACATACTAGAAGAAGAATTGTAGAAGAGTATTGTCTAATTTCCAAGACTGAATGTAACAATATCAATGAAGCTTGTAATGATGAACACTGGATGAAAGTTATGAAGGAAGAACTGATGTAGATAGAAAAGAATGATACATGGATTCTTCTTCCTAGACCAAAAGACAAAAATGTGATTGGTACAAAATGGGTCTTTCGGATTAAGCTGAATGAATAAGGTGATGTGGTCCGGAATAAAGCAAGACTGGTATGTAAAGGGTATTCACAAATGGAAGGTATTGATTTTGAAGAAACATTTTCCCCTGTTGCCAGAATTGAAGCTATAAGATTATTTCTTGCTTATGTTGCATACAAGAACTACAAGGTCTATCAAATGGATGTGAAGTTAGCTTTTCTGAATGGTGAGTTACAAGAAGAGGTATATGTTGAACAACCAAATGGATTTCAATTGACTGATAAGGAAGACATGGTATGAGCACTAGACTGGATAAATATTTAGTAAATCTTGGATTTAATAAAGGTACTATTGATAGAAACTTGTATTTTAAGTTGGATCATGATAAAGAGTTGATTATTGAAGTCTTTGTTAATGACATTATTTTTGGAGGAGATGATGGCTTGTGCATGAAGTTTGCTAATGAGGTGCATAATGAATTTGAAATGATTATGATTGGAGAGATGAATTTTTTCTTGGGATTGCAAATTACTCAGTTGGACAAAGGGATTTTCATATCTCAGTCCAAATATGTGAGAGAGCTACTAAATAAGTTTGGGATGAAAGACTCAAAGCATGTTGGTACACCTATGGTAACTGGATCTCCATGCAAGTTAACACAGAATGATGATTCTCCTAAGTCAAATAAAAAAAGATACATGTCAATGATTGGTGGATTTCTCTACTTAACTCAGACCAAACCAGACATCATGAATGCAGTGTGCATGGTTGCTAGATATCAAGCTAATCTAAAAGAATCACATGTGACGGTTGTGAAGAGAATTTTCATATATCTGAAAGGAACAATTAATTTTGGGCTTTGGTATCCTAAAGATGATGATCTTACTTTGAATGCCTATACTGATGCAGATTGGGTAGGAGATGTAGATGATAGGAAAAGTACTAATGGTGGTGATTTCTTCCTAGGGAAGAAGTTAGTATCGTGGTTGAGTTGAAGAATTCTATTTCTCTATCTACTGCTGAGGTAGAGTATATTGTTGTTGCAAATAATTGTACTCAAATGTTGTGGATGAAAATATGTTGAAAGATATCAGAGTTGTATATGATGAACCTATTGTCATACATTATGACAACTCAAGTGCAATAAACGTATCGAAGAATCTGGTGCTACACTCTAAGACCAAGCATATATCAATCCAGTTCCACTTTCTGAGGGAGAAAGTGAGTGAGAAAGAAGTCGGACTGGAGTATGTGCCTACTAAAGAATAGATTGCAGACATTTTCACTAACTCATTTCCAAAGGATACTTTTGAGTATCTCAGAGGGATGCTAGGGGTGATTACCCCTCCTAATCTTAACTAAGGATGCATTAGTTTGCATCAATCTATGTACTTCATGATCAAATTTTGATCTGGATTGATGTTAGTGGCTGCTACTCAGGGGGAGTAGTCAGATGTTCAGGTGTGTAGATATGTGTTTCAGAGCTTGTATAGAAGAGATCTTTGACATTGATGTCAAAGGGGGAGAAGTGCAATGTGAAAAGTATTTCTTGGGAGAAGTGTAATCTTTGTGGGAGAAGAGTTGAGGAAAGAGTAAGTGTTGTTTAGTTGATGGTATTTTTCACATCATGTGTTTCCATCAATGCCAAAAGGGGAGATTTTTTGATGTTGTGGTTGTCATTGATTTCAACACTATTAGCATTGTTGCATTATAAGCTATATATGTTGAGGATATTGAGAAAATTATAATAAGAAGTGCTACAGGTTGTCAGTGGAGAAGCAAAGATTAGTCTGTCGGTGTGATCCATACATTTCTAATCTAAGGTTGTAGTTTAAAGGGTTTCTTGTTGAGTTTGTCTAGTTTATCCATGTCAAGTTTCAGAGATCCACGTGAAGATTTTTTTGGTGACAGTTTTTCTATTACTTTGGTTTGTGTTCCTAAGTGAAGATCATGTGATTTCTGTAAATTAAGTTGTTGTGGATGTTCCCTTGGTATTTCATGGTGTTTTTGGATGTTTCTAGTTTGTGCTCTATCTATGTTGCATATTCACATTGATCGTGGTTCTCGTGATCCAATATTTTCTCTTGCGTATTCATGTTCATGGCTGACTAGGTGTTGAAGCATGTTTTGGATCTTCCAGGAGAAATTAATTGAAGTCTTTTTGTGTTGGAGTTGCTAATTTGGGTCTTCACTATGTTGTGGCTGACCATGGTTGATTCACATCAATAATCTTTTATGTTGGCTGACTTTTTGTAATTATTTCATTATTTCTTTATGGCCGACTTGAAGAGATGTAATTTCATGTTGTAGATATATAAGAGCAATTGTTTTATATGTGTAATGTGTTTATGCAAAGTGTATGAGGTGGATGAAGTGTGAAGTGTGTGAGCCTTATGTATCGAAATTGTTCAGATCATTTGAAGGTAGAGTAGAGTGTGAAGAAGAGTGAAGAAGAGTTTATGTTGTTAACTAGAACTGTAATCAGGCATTAGTAGATGTTATTTTCTCAGTTCAAATCTAGATGGTTTTAATCTAAATCTTTCTTTGGATAGTGAGTCCTCTTTGTAATTAAGCAATGAGCTCTAGGCAGTGTGCTTGAATGCATGCACATTCCCATTATTCTTCTTATACTTTCAATAGGGTATAAGCTTGTGGACTGACCTCCACCGTGGTTTTTCCCCTAACAGGGTTTCCATGTAAAAATCTTGGTGTTCTTTGTGTTTTTGATGTGTTGATTTTTTATGGTTTATTATTCATTCATGAGATCTAAGATTAAGTTAAGTTAAGGTTTAATTTTTTTAAATATTCAGTGACAACTGATTCACCCCCCCTCTCAGTTGTCTGTCCTTTTTTTCCAACATTCACCCCCATCAACATAATTCATCTATTCCTCATAGCATTCTATCATTTTCATCATTCAATCAAGCATTCAAGCATCTTGGAGCAACATATATTTAGACTTCAACATCAAGGTTTTGGTGAATTTATGAAATTGCATGTTATTTGTTCACAATTCCCTCTTTATTTCATTTCATTATCAAGGGTTTGATTACCAAATTAGGGTTTGACGAAGGCAAACACCTATACTCTAACCCTCAACACTTTTCCCCTCTTTCCATGTGTGTGTTTGCAAGTCTTGTAGGAAGATTTTTTAAAGAGAAAGGTGTCATTTAAGGTGTTGCATAGTCATCAAAGTCAACATAACCCTATTTGAAGCTTCGAGAACATTTCCCCATCAGATTTTCTAGATTCGGATCTAACAAGTTGTCAGGCAGAAAAGTCTAGACCAGGACCCACAAAATTGACCTTTGACATTTCATAAATTTACAAGTGGAATAATTTACCATTCGTGCCAAAGGAGTCCCATTGCCAAGCTGGAAAAAGTTTTTTATGAAATTTTGTGTTCCCGACATCTTGAAACCTGTTTCGATAGTTTTTAACAGAAACATGACTAATTCACCATCTGTGGCGAATGAGTCCTAGTGGAATTTAACACTAAACTCTATAGCATTCCAAAACCTTTCAACATCATCTTTCAAGCTCCAGCTGCACCTCATTCTGTTTCTTCAATTTATGTTATTGTGTGTTCATGTTTTTAGTTGATGTTTGCATACAATACTGTGTTTTCAAACACTTTGCATTTCTTAGTTTTGCATTTATAATCACCTTTCTTTTTCAGTTTATTGCATTCAATTCATCTCATCTAGGCATATTGCATCCATTTTACATTAATATTGAGTGTTTACATTGCATTTAGGCCCATCTTTCTCCTTTTAGGTGAAAAACCCTAGAAGTGCAAGAAATACCATCGGGTGCAAAAATATTTGTTTACATTCCCAAGGCATGAAACTTGGGGCATAGACACCAAAAAGGGGCCCATTTAAGATACCTAAAAATTAGGGTCCCAAGACCTTTGGCAGATAAAGAAGCCCTAGGTTGTGTTTTAGTCCTGACCCAAAAATCGGGGACACTTAGATAAAATCATTAAATTATCATTTATCCATTGGAGAATGTCAGGATTAGCCAGAAAAGATATAATTTATAGGGCTTTTGGATGCAAATAGGACCAATTAATACATAAATAGGGATAAATAAAGCAAGGTGGACCTACACAAGTATGAAAATGCAAGGGTATGCATTTTACTACACTACATTTAGCCACCACTTTAGTGAGAGGATGAACTTGCTTCAAAATCACACTAAAGTAGCCAACAACACAATCAAGAGGGGTTAAACTATACAAATTCTAGTAAGATAGGATGACAATAATCAAGAGGGTGGGAAATCCCCCAGGATCAAGATCCTATGGCAAACTAACATAGGAACGATGAAACACGCATGCACCCGATATTTGAAGCCATAACCATATCACAAACATACACCATCAAAGATAGCAAAAAGAAAAAGGAAAAAGAAAAAGGAAAAATGCAACAGATCAAGCTTTGACTGACCATCCAACGTGGTGGACTAGGTTTAGGATATTTGACTAAAAGGTTTACAAGTGGAATGCATTGTCCACTATGCAATCAAAATGCATGCTCAAAAGGGCTAGTGAAGCTAGGTGTCCACTAGGTGAGCCCCAGGATGTACATATCAAAGTAATTCCCACATGAATACATGATAAGGAAAAAATAAAAATGCATGCTCACAAGGGCTAGTGAAGCTAGGTGTTCACTAGGTGAGGCCTAGGGGACCATATCAAAGCCATACCTCCATGACTTTAATAAGGTACAAAAATGAAAACGCAACAAGAAAAAAGGATGTTCAAAGGGACTTTACTTAGATCATGCAAGGTCTTATTCTTAGGGGACATCATGCCTAATGTCTCCAAGAGAGGACCAATCAAAGGATAAAGGATTCAAAAATTAGGGAATGCAGTGCATCACATCACCTCTAAGAGGAATGCAATATGATAAGATAGATCAAGCTCTTGAAGGACATTACTACCAATGTCAACACAAAGAGGAAAAACACATTGCATGAAATAAGAAAATCACATCAAGGAACATGAAAAAGAAAAATGAAAATGAAATCATGCCAAAATAATGCCAATGTATGCCCCCACTTTAAAAGAATTAACACCATGTTGTGATAAATTACTTTAAAGTAGCCAAAACATGAAACGAGAAAATGAAAAGAGGGTTGCCCCCTAGAAACACATAAGTAATCTATGGATTTGGGGTTAGTATATGTCTTTTCTGCAATGATATCAGAGACCTTGGAACTATCATTATTCCCCATATACACATAGAAATAGAAGAATGACACAAAGAGAGTGAAAGAAAATTAAAAAATTTGGGTCAACATGGAAGAAACATAGGGTGCCTCGACGCCATGCATCATCCCCAAAAGGAAAACACATGACAAAAATGAAAATGAAAAGAAAATATAATGAAAAATGTTTTGGGGCAGCATGGAAGAGACATAGGATGTCTTGACACCTTGCATCATCCCCAAAAGGAAAAAACTAGAAAAAAATGAAAATGAAAAGAAAAGATAATGAAAAATATGTTGGGTCAACATGGAAGGGACATAGGGTATCTCAACGCCTTGCATCATCCCAAAAAGGAAAACACAAGACAAAAATTAAAATAAAAAGAAAAGATAATGAAAAATCTTTTGGGTCAACATGGAAGAGACATAGGGTGTCCCGATGCCTTGAGTCACTCCTAAAAGGAAAACACAAGACAAAAATGAAAATGAAAAGCAAAGATAATGAAAAATATTTTGGTTCAACGTGGAAGAGACATAGGGTGTCTCGATGCCTTGCATCATCCCCAAAAGGAAAACACAAGACAACAATGAAAATGAAAAGAAAAGATAGAAGATGACTGAGAAGGAAAAAGTATAAGACATATAGAAGAATGAAGATACAAATAGAAGAATGCACATAGAGAGAGGAAACATCAAATAGAACATCACGGGGATCACATTACACACATGCAATCAAAAGCGAAAAGAAAGAAAAAAGGAAAGAAAAATAAAAAAGAAAAAGAAAAGATAAAAGACTAGTAAAGGACATGCGAGTCAACCATCCAGCAGGTCATCCACATCCCAGTCTTTTTTAGTATATACAGAATGAAAATCACTAGTAAGAGTGAAAACATCAAGTGTAGTACTAGGATAATCACCAAGCTCAACACGTGGTGCATCACTCGGTTTAGGAGGATCGTCAAGGTTGTTATCATTTAAGCTCATGGAAGGAGGGTCATCGTTTATTGCTTCTATCAAGTTTGGATTTTGATTTTCAATGTTTTTTTCTTCATTCATCCTTCAAGTAATAGCATGATGTCTATTCCTACGCTCTCTATCATTTCTATTCCTTTTATTACGGTTTTCAACTTGCATTTTTGTAGGAGCGGGTTTGTCAACCATAAGTTCCTTTTTTTCTTGTGAGGGAAGAATAGAAGAAATCTTGGAAGGTTGTTCAACCACTTCCTCTTTGGCTTTATAAATTTTTTTAGGAGGCGGATTAGGAATTCTTTGGTTTTCTCTAGGCCTTTTATAGGAAATAGGCAAGCGATTTTTCATGGATGAGTCTTGGTTTGTTGGAAGCACTTTAGGATTATTATTGTTTTCTTCAAGGGATGGAGCTTCAATCATGGGTGTAGGAAAATTCTCAAGGGAAAATTTGGCTACTCATTTTTGTTTGAAATTTTGGTAGGATAGGAAAAGGAAGTCTTCATGGGGTCTTATAGGTTCCATAGGCTTAGGCCAAAAATAATCTAAGGAAATGTTTCCATGGGAAGACGGGGGTCTAAAGCCACTATGATTGATAGTGAATATTTCATTGCCGACTGGAAACTTTAAGCACCTATGGACAACGGATGGGACCGCCTTCATGGAGTTAAGCCATTTGTAACCCAACTTCACATGAAATTGGTTTGAATTGGATATGATAGAGAATGATACATTTAATTTCTTCGGTCCTAATTGTAAAGGGAATGTGATCGAGCCCATCGCAGAATGATCAAAACCATTATGTGTTTTAATCCATGCTTTTGGTTTATCATATCTATCTTGAGTATGTTCATGCACATATAAGTGTTCTTTTGTGATCACATTCTCTCCATAGGGAGGATCAATTAAAATCCCATGAGTGTGCCTATTATTGATTCTGTTGGCTATGTAAATAGGACCATCAGGTGCATGTTTGATTGTTTCTTCTGAAGAGAAAGTAATGTTGGTGGGCATTATGGTTTGTTGTTTATGAGGCTCAATTTCAATCAATCCTATCATTGTATTAATAGGACTTTGGTCATTAGTATCCATCAGATTTTTCTCATCATCATCCATAGGAATTTGTTTATTATTTCTCAAATTCTCATGATCAGTGTCAACATTCATCACATCAGGCTTAGTTTCACTAGTCTTAATAAATGAAATATTATGGTTGGGCATGGGATTGGTAAAGATTTGCAAGTTTTGGTTGGGATTATATACAAACTTATTACCTTTGTTATTTACACCTCCAATTTGGAAATGATTGGAATCAATGAGGTCTTGCACAAGATGTTTAAGATGCTTGCAATGTTTTGTATCATGTCCTTTTTTTTGGTGATAAGCACAATAGGAATTGTGTCTAAAGCTCAGAGTTAATGGCTTGCTAGGGTCAAGAGGTTGAACAAGAGGTAAGGTAAGCATGTTTTTTCTTAATAGCTAGGTCATAATGTTGTGAAGTGTGTTAGGTAAGGGTGTAAATTGTCTTTGTGGATCCCCAAAGATATAAGGATTACTCTTCTATATAACAAATACTTGGGTATGAACTAGTTGGGTAGGTTGAGAGGTAGAATTTAGTTGAAGGAAACTTTTATTTTGTCTTCTAAAAGGTTGGTAGGTATTTTGGTTTGAAACTTCAGACTTTGTAGGATGGGTAAAGGTTGTTTTCGGTTCACTACTACCTACATAATTCTAATAATATCAAAGGGAAATGCATAAATGCATGAAGGAAGGGAATTTCATCATGGTGAGCTTGTCTATTATCTTACTTTGTAGATTTTATGTGAACATGTTTTGAAGGTGGGGATCGAGAATCTTCACACTAATTTGGGAATAAAGCGATTGGTAGGGTGAAAGAAAGTGAATTTTTCACCTTCATTTTTCTTACATCTCATCAAATTGGATAATATCATTTTAGGAACCATTTGAACTTGGAAATGGTTAATAAAGGCCTCAAAAAGTTAATTGAATGAATGAATTGAGTTATTTGGTAACACGGAAATCCAGTCCAAGGAAATGTCTTTCAAGGATCAAGGAAAAATTTTAGCCAAAATTTTTTCCTCAAGGATAAAGTCACTACACAAAGCAGTAAAGGCATTAACATGATTAGTAGGATCCCCCTTTCCTCCATATTTCTCAATTCTAGGGATCTCTATGCCTTGTGGCACCCGAGTTCTGAAAATCTTCAAGGATAGTGGGTTACTTTTGACATAGTATGAAGGTGGACCATTTTGATTTTGATTTATGGTAGAAACTTTGTGTTGAATGGATGAAAGGCTTTGAAAAAGGTGATTTGTGATGGAGGTGAATGTGGTGGTGGTGTGTATGTGTTGGAAGGACCAGTGAATGGATTGCTTACGAGAGGAGATATAAGATTAGATTCCACATATGTATGAGGAGAACTAGTGGAAATTTTTGAGGTAGGAAGGATATTGCTAGTTGGTTACATCATTGTGGTCACTTGAGAATTGGTATAGGTTGGAATGGATGTTATGGTTGAGAGGGGAGGAGTTTGATATCCTCCTTGAATTTTCACATTGTTTAAAGCTTGAGCACCATTAGTGGTGGAAGGAAGATGTTTTCCAAAGATGTGAGCTCTGTTATGCACAACTTACAGTCCTTCATCACTTTCCATCATGTAGTGAATACTCTCTATGGCAGGTATAATAGTGTTGGAAATGTTTTCAGTACTCACACTATCTTGTAAATGAGCTAGATCTTCATGTATTTTCATTATGTTTTCTTGAGGTATATGATCAATCATTGTTTGAACATTTTGCATAGCACTTGTAGGTAAGGTAGGCATAGTAAAAGAGGTATCAAAGATATGGTCCATACCAAGTGAACTAATACCAACACTAGAATTAAAAGAGCTTGATAACCCAAGATCCACAATGAGTGTTTTATCGTGGGATGCCATGAGTCTCGCACTTCATATAACCACAACATTAGTAGTAGGAAACCAAGTACTAAAAATCATACAAGGGATAAAACACAAAAAGTGTAATGAGCACAATATCCTATGCTTGCAATTACACTTGAAATGAGAGAAATTGGAATAACAACAATTCTACAAAATGAAAAAGAGAACTGAAAGCAACCAATAGAAGCATAAAAAAGTAATTTCAGATCCTCAAAAATTGGAAAGTCAAACTCAACAAGGATGAAGATGCCAGTAAGGGCATCTTGGTCGTATTGGTGAAATTTTGAAGTTCCAAGGACTGAAATAGACAACAAACAAAAGAGATAGGATTCTGAGCTAGAAACCCTGAGAGGAACTAAGACACCAGGAAGGGCGTTTTAGTCCTAGCAAAGTTTTTTCTCAAAAAAATAGTAAATTTTGTATTTTCTACAGTGTTCACAAGTTGCCTATTCAGGATCCTGATGTTTAGAATTAGGAAAATGTGCAAATGAATGCAAGAAAAAGTAACTAATAACAAGAAATTTAATGTTAAGTTAATGTAATTTTTTTCAATTTTGAATGCAATAAGAATGTTTCTAAATGACATTAAGGGTATGTGTAGGATCATGATGGGCCAAAAAGTGGTGATATGATGGGTATGTGTAGGGTATGTGGCTGACGACTTTTTTTAAACCCAAAATTGATGAAACAAAAAGGATTTTTAAAGGAGATTCTTAACTTTCCACTAATATAAGGGTCATCCCACAATAATGGGTTACATTTTTTGGCCAAATTTGACATTGGAATCAACATTTTTAGAAAAAAAATTACTTTCTAACACCTATAGTAGGTAAACTATTAGGAATTTGAAAATTATGCAAACTAGTGATTTGTGAGATTTTTTATGTAGATTTTAAATATATATTTAAAAAAAAACTGAAATTAAATTGTAATTTATTTTTTGTCTCCTTTGATAACTAGCTTTTTATAGTAAACAACATTTTAAAAAAGTGGTGCGCACTTCGGCTCACATAACTATTTTTCTACAAAGGATAAAATTCTGATTGTTTTGAATTTAGTTTGGTAACACTAGTATCTAGTGCTTTCATTTTGTTTCACAACATTTTTTTGAATATTTTTTCTTTCAATTAAGTTTTGAAGTCGAACCAATTATAATTTAGACATAGGTGCACTTCGACTCACATAAATTTTTTGGTATGTATTGAAATTTAATTTTTCTTTTTTCATTGGAATACAAACACCAATATCTAGTACATATATATATATATATATATATATATATATATATTTAAATTCCCTCAAATTTACTATTTTTCCACAATGATTTTTCACCAAACTTGATGTTCGGTGAAAAAACTATGTTCAGTAAAGCTAAAAATTAAAATAAAATAAAATAAAATTATATTAAATTTATAGTTTTTAGAAAGAACATTTCAAGCACTACATTCCTCTGAATTGGTTTTTCAATTTGACTCCATTTGCACCTCATTTGGATTCGATAGTAAAAAAAAATGCATAAATTTTGAAATGGTTGAGGGGGAGGTGAAAAAGGGGGGGTTTGAATGAACCCCCTTAAATGGTGCAAGTTTGGGTTCATTAGAAGGGGGGGTTCATTAGAAGGGGGAGGGGGTTTATTAGAATGGGGGGTGTTCATTCGAACCCCCTTCATTAGAAGAGGTAAGCCATTTTAAATTTTTTGATGGGTATTTCTAATTTTTCTTCGTGTGAAAAATTGTGACCCACTATTGTGGGTTTACCCATATGTTATGTTTTACTTTGAATTTAATAAATAATCATTATTCATTTTCTATTTGAATTATGACTAAAGTCTTGATTGATAGGTTGATTGAAAAACATCTATAGCTTTCAAACGGTATCACATTTTTTCAATTTGAAGCATGTATCACATTCTATGCTTCACATACTATAGGATTAAAAAAAAATTGAATTTCATGAAGTTTTGACCAAGTTAAGGTGGTCAAACATATGATATTTTATATTTTTTAAAAGTTGTAATAAAAAATTCATAATTAATTATTCACTTGGAAAAAAATTACAAAAAAATATGCATCACATCGGGACATGAGTCCTCTACTTATATCTAAAATATTATAAAAAAATATTATCAATTTATTGTGGTTCTAGGGTGGTCAAATAGACACCTACTTCTTATTTTTTCCCTTAAATTTAAGTACTACTGCATTGAAATTTCAAATTTTCACCAAATAGATTTAAAAAAAAACCTAGTAGTTTAGAAACTACGTTTAATTTGCTACAAATTATATTCTTACATATTTTTGAAATAATATAGATAAATTATTCAAATTTTTATGTCAAGTTGCCTAACTCTAATTTTTATGAATTTTCATCACCACTTAAGGGCATGTTTTTTTCACGGTGATCCTGCATATACCCTTAAGATGATGAACAATGCACTTTTTCAATTTTTAAATGAAATGAAATGATGTAAGAAACAAAAAAAGAAACCTATATGCACTTTCATTAATGCAAATATGAGAAACCCTAAATGCAATTTTAACTAAATATGAGAAACCCTAGATGCAATTTTACTAATGCAATATGCAATGAAAGAATGAATGAAATCTAGATCTATAACTTTAATGAACTCCAAATCAGAAAATGAATGCTCAAAAGAGTTGGGTTCACCAAAATGAATTGTTATAGTGAAAAGGGGTGATTAATAGTATCACTTTTCTCCCACAATAATTCAATAATGTCTTAGGATTCCTAATTGGATTGACTATCAACCTTGCAAGGTGATTCAATTCTCAACAATGAATACTTAGGAGGGGGTTCTTTTATATTTGAGGGGTTCACCATGATGCAAATACTTGGAAGAGACAAAAAAGCATTTAACTCACAAAATCTAATAATGCAAGCTAAATGAAAGGTGCCAATGATGAAATTATGCAATTTAAGGAGTTAGGATTTATGTACCTAGGAAGTCTGGAGATACTGTGAGGATTCCAGAAGTGCAAAGAAGTTTCCAAAATGTGTTATGGAGGAATAAGGCGCCCTTACTATTGTCTTAGTCTCGCTGCTATTTTTTGGGGAAGATGCAAATTCTTTGAATGTCGAAACTAGATTTGAAAGAATTTCTAAAAAATAACCTCGGGAGGACTAAGACGCCCTTACTATTGTCTTAGTCCTTATCTAAATTTTTAAAATTTATGAGTGTAATTCTGAGGTTTTATGTCTTCTCTCCCTTCTTTTCTGATCTTAGGGTCTGAATCTTCTGGATCTAGCTTCTAGGTGAGTTTCTGTGAAGATGACAGCTTTGCAATTCAAATTTGCAACTTTAAAACTTTGCACTTCAAATGATCTTCAAATCTTCAACCTAAATCTGCAATCACAAATATGCAAGAGAGGAAAAACTTCTTGATTGTTAGTGAAAGGGGGTTCCTTGGACAAACCCCTTGTTGGTAATTAAACCTTGAAATGAAATAGAATAATGAAGGGAAATGGTGAATGAACAACATTCAATGCTACAACTCACCAAACCCTTGTAAAGTCTGCAAACTTGTGTGAAATTCCTACAATGGATATGGATCTTAAGTCAAAAGAGTGCTTGATAGATATGGATTTGAATTTCTTACTTGAATCAAAACCCTACATCACAAATGTTAGCACAACAACACACATGATGCAAGATCTTTGATATGATGCTTGAATTTTGATGATGGCTCTAAATGCTTGAAGAACTGCTCTTGAATGCTCTTGTGAACATAATTTTCTATTCAGAAATCTCTCACCAAATAATTAATTGCTTAGATATGAAAATGAGAGAAAGGAACCTTGTATTTATACTTATCTATGTTTAATATCCCAAGATTACACCACACCAAGCTGACATATGAATTCATTAATTAAAGGAGGCTAAATCCCACCAAAATTTGAAATTAAATCCTAAAAATAACTCAAGGGGGACTAAGATGCCCTAGGTGGCATCTTAGTCCCAAGGCATGAAACTTGGGGCACAAACACCAAAAAGGGGCCCATTTAAGATACCTAAAAATCAAGGTCCCAAGACCTTTGGGGGGCAAAGAAGCCCTAAGTAGCATTTTAGTTCCGACCCAAAAATTAGGGACACTTAGATAAAATCATTAAATTATCATTTATCCATTGGAGAATGTGAGGATTAGCCAAAAAAGATATAATTCATAGGGCTTGTGGATGCAAAAAATGACCAATTAAGACATAAATAGGGATAAATAAAGAAATATGGGCCCAAACAAGTGTGAAAATGCAAGGGTATGCATTTTACTACACTGCAACTACCATGACTAAATAAATGACCAGTTAACAATAATCAATGACTAAATATACTACCAAATTGATCAATAAAAACAACCAATAAATGACTAAAAATGGTTTAGTCATGAATTTTGTCATGTTATAAATGACTGGAAATAAACTACTAATGGTCATGTGACCAAGCTTAGTCATTTATTTGCAATTTTTATTAGCTTTTTGCCATTTATTGTTGTTTTTCACTAGTGCTTGCACACCAATCTTGCCTTATTCCTTAAAAAAACTCCATCCTCATTGAGCTTGTTTCTAAACACACACTTAGTACCTATGACATTCTTTCTTGAGGGTCTAGGAACAAGTTTCCATGTTTTTTCTTCTGAATCTGATTGAGCTCATCCTCCATGGATTTTATCCATCTTTCATATTTTCTAGCTTCAACGTAGCTCTTAGGTTCAATTTTGACAAGACAAAAAAATTTACATCTTCCTTGTTTCTTGCAAGCCTTCTCCTTGTCTGAACACCTTCATTTTTATCACCAATAATTTGATCTAGAGGTGATCTTTTGTACATATTTTGCAAGTGCCTTTTCATTCTCCTCCTCTTGTTGCATCTTCCTCAAAGTTTGATTCATCTTCAAAATAATTCTTATCAAATTTGATATGCTTTATATTCTCATCAATCTTATCATTGATGATTTCCATATTTTCATTTACCCTCTTATTATAACATTTGTAAGCCTTGCTTTGGGTGGAACATCTAAGAAATATTCCTTCATCATTTTTGGAATCAAAGCTTCCCAAAATTTCATCTTCTCTCTTAACATAACACTTGCTACCAAATAATATAAAGTAATTTACAGATGTAGGCCTACCGTACCATAGTTCATAGGGAGTACTATCATTGTGTGCTCTAATTTGTAATTTATTCATAATATAAACTGTAGTGTGAACATCTCTCCAAAACATATCCGCTAACTTTTCCTCATTAAGAATGGTTTTGACCATATCCTTAATCACTTTTTTTTTAAATAAAAGGGGTAAAAACTTTATTAAATATCAGAAAGCAACATTAAAAAGGAAACAAAGGACTGAGGTCCCAAGGAAAAACAAGCACAATGAACCAAACTAAGATAAAACATCCAACACCATCATCTGTCACCATTCCCAGCCTTATCTTTAGCAAGAATATTCATTAAATCAAGACGGAGCTCCTGTGGAACCAACTCCCACTCCTCAATTCTCTGTCCCTCAACATGCTCAGAATCCCATTGCACCAGACAATCAGCTGCCCTATTCCACTCTCGTGGAATATGGACAAAAGTCACTGTTTACATCAAAGAACTAGCCCACAAAATTTTTTGCACAACCCTAGCCAATTGCCAGTTGACATCTACCAGTTTTTGCTCAATAAGCAAATTGATCAATATCTAGGAATCAAATTCACAAATAGTCCTCCTCCATCCCAAAGTATGAGCTCTCTCAAGAGCGTCAAGAATATCCAACCCTTCCACCAGGTTGATGGTCTGTGTCCCTTCATAGATCGAAAAGAGGAAGATCACTGAGCCCAAAGAGTCCCTACCAATCCCCCCAATACCAACCGGTCCTGGATTGCCCCTTGAAGATCCATCAGTATTGATCTTCAAAACACCATATGGTGGAAGTTTCCATTTGCCATCCCTATCAATTTTTTCTTCTCTCATCGTCCTCTCTGAGCCCTTTCCAAAGCCAAAGACGACCCCTAAATCCCCAATCTGTCCACCAACTTTGTATCCCTTTTCACCAAAGGGAAATCCACTTCACACCTAGCTTCCACTGTTTCTTGAACCATGCCCAATAATCTCTGCCAAATTTGTTGCACTAGCCTCCGTTCTCCACGAAATATCCTTCGATTGCATTCCAACCAAATCTACCACAATAAGAAGATAGGCCCCACAAACCACATATCCTACAAAAAGGAGACCATAGAAGGGGGCCAACCCATCCCTTGCCAAAAATGAATCAAGGAGGAAGCATGAACACAAGGAGTTTCACAAACACCCCACCAAAAATGCCAAAGCTTGAGTGCAAAAGAGAAATGAAAAAACAAGTGAGTAGAGTCGTCCTCATTAGCCCCACACATAACACAAATAGAAGGACCCTGGAAACCTCTCTTCCGAATGTTATCCCAAGTCAAACACTTATTCCAAGACAACATCCAAACAAAAAAATTACATTTTGGCAAAGAAAGCTTGTTCTAGACCTTCTTCCACCACTGAATTTCAAGCCCAACCAACCTATGAGACAATAACACACTATAACCAGAGGCTATAGTATAGGTCCCCTTAGGATTGGGGGACCAGGTAAGCACATCATCATCCTGGAGAGAGCTACATCTGCGACTAGAGAGGATACTTTGTAGTACAACACAATCCTCCTGTAAACCAACATCCAACCACTCATCTGGGGACTTCCATTTGGCCATCTCCATCTGACCACAGGAGGAAAAGGACTTAAAATCACTCACCCGCGACCAACTAGCCTCAAGAAACCTCTGGAAAAGATTCAACAAGTTGGGAAATTGGGAGGTGATGGGAGGAAAACCATCCCAAGAATTAGTCAAGAACTAGACCTCTGTCCCCTTCTTGCAGATCCAAAATAATCCTTCCTTAATAAGCACAGCCCCTTTTTTGAGGGTGTTCCATATCACAAAGCCCTTCCCCACTAGGGGGTACCTAGAAATATTGGGTTGAGGGATCCCAGTGAGATACTTCTGAGAAAGAACCTTGGCCCAACTCTTATCCTACTCCTTACACCACCGCCAATACAGTTTAGCAGCCAAAGCCTCCCTAGTCAAAGCCGATTGCATCAAGCCTAGTCCACCATATTGTTTCAGGCTACAAACAACCTCCCATCTAACTAGGCTCCATTTGGAGGACTCCAAGCAACCAGCCCATAAAAATTGTCTTGCCACAGAATCAAGGTCCTTAAGAAAGCAAATAGGGGCAACCTGGAGCATGCATCTATAAATGAGCAGAGCTTGCACCACTAACTTAATCAATTGGACATGACTAGCAAAGGATAACCATCTATGAGTCCAGTGATTAAATTTTTCTTGAAATTTATCCAAAAATGATTTGCCAAGACTCCTTAGGCAGTCTACTCACCGAGATGGGAATTCCAAGGTAAGTCACAGGGAGAGTCCCGATTTGAAATCTCAAAGTTTGGGCAATCCTCTACTGAATGGGGCCTGAAGTGTTGAAGAAGAAAATGGAAGACTTGCCCTCATTAATCTGCTGACTGGAGGCAACCAGGTAAACATCCAACACTCTTCATAAATTAGAGGCCTCTCGCATGTATCCATCCCCATCAAAGCAGTATCATCCACAAATTGAAGGTGATTTTGTAGAGATAAGGTGCCACCCCACCTCCAACCTTGAATGAGACCAGACTCCACATTCTGTTTAATCCATCTCCCCAAACCTTCAGCCAAAAGAATAAACAAGTAAGGGGAAAGAGGATCACCTTGACGAAGCCCCCTAGAAGCACCAAATAACTCAGAGTGACTCCCATTGATAAGCACCGAGAAAGAGACTGAAGTAACACAACTCAAAACCCATTGAATCCATTCTTTAGCAAAACCAAAAGCACCAAGAACCCGCTAAAGGAAGGACCACCTAACTCTATCATAAGCCTTAACCATATCCAGTTTGATAAACATCACTTTTTCTTTAGAGCTAGCCATGGAATGGATGACCTCAGTTGCAATAACAATCCCATCCAGAATTTGCCTACCAGCAACAAAATCACTTTGTTCTTCGGAGATCAGCTCCTCAAGCCCCTTTTTCAATCTGTCAGCAATAAGTTTAGAAATAATTTTATAAATAACATTGCATAAAGAAATGGGCCAAAATTGGCTTAACCTATCGACCCCCTCACTTTTGGGAATAAGAGCCAGAAAGGTAGCATTTAGGGCCCTTAGCATCAGCTTATTTTGTTAAGATTCTTGAACCATAGCCAGGATGTCAAGTTTTATGATATGCCAAAATTCTTGAAAAAACTCAATTGGGAAGCCATCTGGACCAGACGCCTTCCCTTTCTTCATATTGAAAACAATCCCTTCAAGCTCTTCAAGTGAGATGTCACTCATGAGTTGTCGATTCAAATCTCCAGAAATGAGAGAGGGGATACAAGAAAGAATTTACACTTCCTCAGGAGACCCCCCTTGCGAGTCCTCCCTAAAAAGAGATTCAAAGTATTGCACCGCCTCCCTTGAGATTTCCAGGAAGGAGGAGAGATGGTCTCCCCTGTCATTCACTAGATTAGAGATAGAATTTCCATGTCGCCTAGCTTTCACAGAATTGAAAAAGAAAGCTATATTTTTATCCCCTTCCTGAAGCCACTCAATGTGAGCCTTTTGTTTCCAATACATTTCCTCTCGCAATTCCCATTCTTCAAGAATTTTCACAGCCCGAGCCTTGTCCTAAAGCAACTCAACCGTCACCCCATCCTCCCTTAACCTCCTCATGATACCATCCAAATCTTCCTAAGCCATCGCCTTTGCATGGAAGACATTCCCAAAGTATTAACGATTCCACCGTTTGAGCTCAAATTTAACATATTGAAGTAATTTAGCAAAGGTATACATTGTCGTACCATAGGCTGGTCTACGTCTCTTCCACCAGTCAGTCACAAAGGCATTCAAATAAGGGTCCTGCAACCACATAAGTTGGAACCTAAAAGAGGGCATACGAGGCACACAGGTTGACTCAATAGAAAGCTTAATAGGCCAATGGTTTGATCCTCTCCAATCCAAGATCTTAGAGCAAGATGACCACATCCCTCCAACCCAGTAACATGAAACCATAAATTGATCTAATCTTTCCGCAATGCATAAATCACCAACCCGACGATTATTCCAGGTGAACTGCCCATTGATGGGTTTGATATCAACAAGATTTAGGGTATTGATATTGTCACAAAGCAGCAGTGCAGAAGGCTCCAACCTTCTAGTACCACCACTCTTCTCAGCCAACTCACAAATAGCATTGAAATCTCTGCCCAAAATCCATGGATGAAAAGGCATCATGCTATGAATAAGCCTGATATGGGACCACAGACCTTGTTTACCCTAAAAATTTCTAGGGGCATATATATTAGAAAATAGAATGACGTCCCCTGTCTCAAAACAAGTAGCAATCATAGTCATATAGGATTTAGAAGAAATCCACCAAAGAGGTCAGATTCTTCGAGGATTCCATAAACATGCCAAACCCCCAGAAGCTCCATGAGCTCCAATGCACTAGCACTCCCCGCTCCTCCACAACTTAGGTGCCAAGCCTTGCATATTCTCAACAAATAACTTAGTGTCTTGCAAAAAGAAGACATCAGGACCTTGCCTTCTAACTAAATCATGAACCGCTTTTTGTCTAGGGCCGTTGTTCAAGCCCCGTACATTCCATGAAAGAAAAATCATTTCAAAGGGCTTGAAGAAAGAGAATCCAGAGTCTTTACTGACCCTAACTCCACCAAATTCTCTCCTGCCAGTTTAATCTTTTCCACATCCTTTTTTCTACCGGGTTTAGCAAATTTCTCTGCCCCACCCTTCTTAATATCCTTCTGCAAAATGCCCAATTTGGGAGGAGGCTTGAACTTCTTAGTCGGGTTTGAACTAGTGTTCTTCCCAGGAAGAGAAGAATCCTCCCCTATGAATGTAACAACAGCTGAGGGTTCCTACACCTCTGAAACCACTGCTAGTTGATTAGCTTCCATGCGCAGACAATCATCCCTTTGTGGCTCCAAAGAAGAATCAAGAACAAAATCCTCCTTAGCTAAACCCACAAGCCCTTGATCTAAGTTGATCAATCTTGGGTTCACCTCATGTTGGCTGAGCTCATCGAAAACCTCAAATCTATTAAAGGTACCTTCATCCCGCCTTTCTTTAAAAGGTCTCTTTTGACCCCTATTCCGGTTTCAAGCCTTGACTGTTACAAAACTATCATACACACCTACCTCATTAGGAGAAATGCTCTTCCCCTTATCTGTTTCAGGAAGATTTCTAGTAGGTTGTGAAGGCTACAACTCCACAAGCTTATACCTTGGACATCTCCGCTGCAAATTACCATATTCTCGACAAAACCGACAATGAAAGGGAAGAGTTTCATAGTCTAATTGCTGCACCCAAGAATAAGAGCCCACACACATATCTATTGCATCGGGTAAAGGCCTACTTAGATCAATCTCAACACAAATGTGTGCAAAATTCATTACCTTTTTACCCAAAGTTTGCGATGAAGTCCCAACTGGTTTTCCCAGCATTGAGGCCAACAGGTGCAACACATCCTCTCGACAGCATTCCACCGGGAACCTTGGAAGACGAACCCACAAAGGGACATGATTTGGAAGCTCCTTGGCAGGGTTAAACCCTGCATGCCATGGCTTGATAAACAACCCTACCTTATTATGAAAATAAGGGCCTCCCTCAAATACCCTATTACGATAAGCAATGCAATTAAAAGTAACCATGAAATAATTGTTCTCTAGCAACATTATCTCCATTTCCCCCTCTGGAACCCATGTCCTTCAGGCCCAAACCTCCAAAAATTGTAAAGAAACCCTCATCTCCAGAAATTTACAATATAAAGAGTGAGCTGAGTAATACTCAACATCTTCAGCAATCATTTCACACGAAACAACTAGTTTTGGCCTCTCCTTGCACCTCTCAAGACATCCGTTAATCTTCATGATTCTCGTGCCATTAGATAACCCTGTAGCAACACTTCCTGTATTCAGAGCAAATAGATTGTTATCAAAGGTCTTCATCCCTTGACTTGAAAATCGTGAGCCAATTGCTGCCTGGAAATCCAAGTTAGGGCACCCCACTAACGTCTCACCCTTCGAAGCCATCAAGCCCAAGGAAATAAACTCAATCCATGCACCAAAGAGAGGGTGGGGAAGCCCTCCCCACACCCTTCCACTTAGCACCACACCAAGCACCAAACACTCACACCACAAACCCTTCCCACCCGCGCAGCAGAGAGAAGGAACAAAGAAATAGGGAAGAGAAAGAACCTCACACACACCCCATGCACCAAGAAGAAAACACACACCCCACCGAACACCACCACCTTGCACAAAGGATGCAGTAGACCCACCTCCTAAGCGGATGTCCAACACCAAAAAGAAGGAAAGCAGGAGTGAGCCAAAGGAAAATCACACACCCCTGAACACAGCAACAAGCAAAAAGATAAACAAAGCCCCCAAACGCGCACAAAGAACCCACCCAGACAACACACAACAAGCACAGAATAAGAAAAAGCTAGGGCATGGATGCCCTAGCTCGGCTCCCAAGCACGCAGACCCAACTTCATTTCTCCCAAATATCAATCCCTCTTCAATCCTCTAACTCCATGCTAATATTTTCCTCCTACTAACATTTCTTTTCACCATATCCTTAATCACTTCGTTCTCTCTCTATAACACAATTTTTTTGTGGTGTTCTTGGTGAAAAGTATTTCCTCTTAATTCCATGTGCCTCAAAATACTCAACAAATTCACTTGATGTGAATTCTCCTCCTCTGTGTGATCTCAAGCATTTGATCCTTTTCAACCATCTTTCTAAGTATTCTAAATATTTCAAATGCATGTGACTTGTCCTTCAAAATGGTTACCCATGTCATTCTAGTATAATCATCAATTAACAACATTAAGTATCCTTCTCCTTTTAGTCCTCTTGTCCTTGTAGGTCCACATAAATCAATATGAACCAACTGTAAGGCTTCGATGTTGAATATTCTTTTGTTGTAAATTTATCCTTTGTCTTCTTTCCCTATTTATATTCTTTGCAAATTATATTTGTAGGCTTGGTTATCTTTGGTATGTGTCTTACCAGAGCTCTTGAGCTTATCTTTACCAAATTTTCAAAGTTTACATGCTCTAATCTTCTATTCCACAACCAAATCTAATTAGCCTATCCAATTAGATAGCTTTGACCCTTTATCTCACAAAGATTGTAAAGGTTGTTGTCAGCTCTCAATCCTTGTGCAATGGTCTTTCCATTCCTTCTTATCTTGCACCCTTCTAAATTATATGTGACCTTGTATCCATTGTCACACATCTGACTCACATTCAGTAGGTTGCACTTCAATCCTTCAACATACAAGACATCTTTCATGGGATTTTTACCATCTAATCTCAATATTCCTTTTCCACATATATTTACTACTATATTTTCACCCAAACTCACTGATCCACCTTTACATTTCTTGAGTTTGATGAATTTTCTTTTATCTCCAATCATGTGCTTGGAGCAACCAATATTTGTTACCCATACATTTTTCTTCTTGGCATGTAGTTCCATTTGAGAAATTATTGATTGTGTGAAACTTTCCTCTTTTTCTTTCCACACTTTCTTAGACTTATTTTTTGTCTTCTCCTTAACTTCAGTGACTTCAGGTTCTTTGTTTATTTTAAGAGGTATATCTTTCTTTTTCTCATTCTTTACATTTGGTCTCACAAAATTTGTTCTACAATTTTCAACTATATGGCCAAAGTTGTTACAGTTGTAACATATTACATTCATATTAACTAAGGGAGAAAATGATTTTTTTCTTACAAAGTTTGTACTCCTCTTAGGAATGACTCTACATTCTCTAGCCCTATTACCAAACTCATTACATGTATAACAGTGTCCATAAAATTGTGAAGAATACCTAACTTCATGGCATTTCCTTGTGCAGGATGAGGTGATCTTCTTTGTATTTTCTTCCTCATGTCTCTCTCCCTAGTAAATCTATCAACATCAGTTCTCCTTTTGTTCTATCTCTACCTTTGGTGGTTAGGAACTGACTTGTTATTCTTGTTTTCTATAGTAGGCTTCTTTTTTTCATTTGTTTTCTTCACCTCAATAGATTTATTCTCATCTTTAGGTGTACTATCTTTGCAAGCTTCTTTACCAACTGAACTGGACTTTTCTCCTACCTTAAATCTCTCATACAGTTTTACAAAATTTTCCATAAAGGTACTCTTACCTTTCTCAAGCCCTAGTCTAGATTTTTATTTGTTTGTGGGATTTTGGGTGTTTAATATTTCATCTAAAATTTTTGAGCCACATTTTAAATTTAGTCCTTTCTCTATTTTTTCTCTTGTCTTTTCAAGGTCTTTTCTTAGAGCAATAATTTCTTCTTCAAGCTTCATGCTGTCAACCTCATATTGGAGCTTGGATTTAATCACATCTTCTATTCTCATTCTGTCAATCTCATATTTGGAGCTTCAAACCTACCACATTTTGGGTAGATTCTTCAAGATCCTTGTTAGTTTGTCTAACTATTTTTGAGAAAGTTTCTTATGATGTTTATTCTCCTTTTTAAACTTCTCAGTCTCATCTCTAAGATCATCTATCTCATCTAGAGCATAGATGAGTTCTCCTTCTAGGCCAAGGGTATGTGTAAGATCATGATGGGCCAAAAAGTGGCAATATGATGGGTATTTATAGGGTATGTGGCTGACGACTTTTTTTTAACCCAAAATTGATGAAAGGAAAAGGGTTTTTAAAGGATATTCTTAGCTTTCCACCAATATAAATTATGCTTTACTTTGAATTTAATAAATAATTATTATTCATTTTCTATTTGAATTATGTCTAAAGCCCTGATTGATAGGCTGATTGAAAAACATCTATAGCTTTCAAACGGTATCACATTTTTTGAATCTAAAACATGTGTCACATTCTATGCTTCACATACTATAGGATTAAAAAAAAAAATTGAATTTCATGAATTTTTGACCAAGTTAAGGTGGTCAGACATACAGGTTTTTATATTTTTTAAAATTTGTAATAAAAAATTCATAATTAATTATTTACTCAAAAATAAATTACAAAAAATGTGCATCACATCCGGACATGTGCCCTCTACTTATATCTAAAATATTATAAAAAAAATAATATCATTTTATTGTTGTTACGTTGGTCGATTACACCTACTTCTTATCTTTTCCCTAAAATTTAAGTACTACTGCATTGAAATTTCAAATTTTCATGAAATAGGATTTTTTCTTTTTAAAATAAACAAGTAGTTTAGAAACTACATTCAATTTGCTACAGATTCTATTCTTACATATTTTTGAAATAATTAATATAGATAACTTATTCAAATTTTTACGTCAAGTTGCTTAACTCTTATTTTTTTGAATTTTTTGCCACTTAAGGGCCTATTTTTTCGATGGTGATCCTAGCACATACCCCCAACTTCTCCTTCCTCACCAATATCCTCCAGCTTGCCATCATTTATTTTATATATGTTTTCTCCATGAAAATACTCACTTTCTTTCACAACAAAAGCATAATCTTGTTCATCATCTTAACTGTTACATTTATCTGATACATCACTATCCTTCTTATTGTAGGGACATTTAGTAGGGAAATGTCCTACTTTACCACATTCAAAGAATTTGAAGGGTAACTTACCTTTGTATTTCCGAGAGCCTCTTCTAAGTATTCTAATGAAATTTGCTTCTTCTTCATCATTCTCTTCATGCCCAGATGTAGATGCATCTGCAGGTTGTCTTTTTTGGGTGCTTCATCCTTCTCCTTGCTTGCAGCCTTGAATACAACTTCTCTTCTAGATGACTCTGCATTTCCCATTCTCATCTCATTTGTAGTGAATATGCCATGTAACTCATCAAAAGTTAGTTTTCCTACTTCTCTTCCTTCCTCTATTGTAGAGGTCTTGGAGTCATACTTGATTTTCATTGACGTTAGAACATTTTATACAATGAAAATTTATTTTAGTTCTTCTTTGAATCATCTAATGGTGTTTACTATCTTGTTATCTATTAGAAGATAATTAGTAATATTTTCTTCTTTGCCCATCTCCAGACCTTCAAACTTGGCTCTAAGAATTCACAACTTTTCCAATTTTACCTTGTCATCTCCTTCATAGATTCCTTTCAGTTTCTCCCAGACATTATATGTAGTTTTATAATGCATAACTTTAACAATCACAAAACTTGACAACCCATAGAGAATATCATGCTTTTCTTTGGTATTTTTCTCATAGTATTTATTTCTTGTAGGATAAATAGGAGGAGTGGAAAGATGAATATAGTTATTCACAACAGACATCCAAACATAAAATCCAAGAGATCCCAAATATGTCTCCATCATAACACTCCAGAAAGCATAATCTGATCCATCAAACCATGGTACCTTATTTGTGGATGAACCTTCTTGAATTTCCATTATGTTCACTTATCCAAGACCTAGACCCGAGATGATTAAGATTCTCCTAGGGAACCATGGTTTTGATACCAATTGTTGGAACATAGCAATCTACAAAGAGGGGGATGACTTAGTATATCAATCAAGATTACCCTCTTAAACACTTGTGCAGAATAAAATGTAATATGTAGAGAATTTGAGACACACACACAAAATCTAATAACACAAGATGTCCATGGAAAGCCCATGATGGGAAAACCATGAGGAGAAATGTTGCTTGGAGCTACGATCCTAATCCAACATCAATCAAATATCTTGTTACAACTTTTAAGGGAACCAACCCTAAGGAGACACCAATCCCCTGATTTAAGAGCACCTACTCAAAGGAAGCACCAACTCCATACATTTAGCACCTTCTTAGATGTTTGATGGCACCCACCAATCAGATTTACAATGCAAGTATTAAAAATTGTTCCTAAGAACTCATCTCAATGTTGCAACTCATTTTGCAACTACTCAATACTTTGTTGCTATTTCTACAACACACATTCTTTGCTTTGCACCTCACTGCTCTATTCTACACTCTCCCTTATCTCATTAATGCATTCTTTTTTTGCCTCAAGGGACCACCATACATAGTTTGTAATTCTCCTTTCTCTTTTAGTGTATTCTCTATCTGCCTCAAAGGCTCAGGATACTCTCTATAACATACATTATCTCTATTTAAAATAGAATTCCCACACACACTCTCTACATCAACCCTTAGACTGAATTATGATTTTATGTTTTATGTCACTTTCACTGACCTATAGTAATTGCCTCGAGATTATCACATGTGTAGAGATCTTTTGTTAGGGTTTACAAGTTATATCCTTCAATCATTCTACCTCTGTATTGAGCCTCATCCACATTAAATTTAGATATAATATATTTGCTAAAAATAGCTCTCTATAAAACCCTAAAATGTGATATGCATTGAATGCATTCCTCTATTTATTCAATTTGATTTTGATCCCTATCTCTATCACAGTCAGTGCCACTATTTTTCACATCAAATCTTCTATTATATTGGTCATAGGTGAAGTTGAACCAATTAATTTTGAGCATAGAGTTAGTTTATGGTAGAAACCCTCATTCACACTACTATAGCCATTAGTGATCAACAATTTTGAATTTTGACCATTGATCTGCAACCTTCTCATTGTGATCTTTCAATTCTTGTCAAATTGCTCATCTTTAAATCTTGACCATCAAATACATAGTCCTTTAAAATACCACCATCGATCTCCTTCATATGCATCTAACATCGCACGAGGTCCACAAAGAAACACATCACAAGCCCACTATCCTACAAGCTAAGGACATGACCCCACCAAATCACATTGGGTTGGTGGGCTAATGTCATCTGTCACTTTTTTCAGCACTGTGCAACTCACAACAATGATGTGAGTTTTGTTGGACCATAGCTGTCGTTGCACCAAAAGATTGAATTTTTAATGCCTGATACAACAAAGTTAATGGATCCATGAGAGGAGGTTAGTCCATGTCACAAATCCCGAGGAGAGGGCTGACCATTTGCTAACAAACTCCCCCTTAGTGTTACCCGATGGGATTCGAACCTAGTAGCTTTGGCTCTGATACCAATTGTTGGCCCACAGTTGTCATTGCACGAAAAGATCAACCTTTTGATGCCTGATACAACTTCCAGAGTTAATGGATCCATGGGAGGCAGTTAGTCCATGTCGCAAATCCTGAGGGGAGTGCTGACCATCTACCAACAAGTTTACATATGACCAACCATTCAATGCCACATATCATCACACATCATCTTCTACTCCCATCACTTCAAACTTTACCTAGTCCCACCATGCATATTGTGGGCATTGTCTAATCTTCTCCACTTGATCTCCACCATTGCCTTCTATTTTGCGGGGTTAGATGTGGACCCACCACATATGCAGCTGTCTAGTGGGGAGGTTATTGATCTTCAAGCCTCAAACATAGCCATTGATCATGCCAAGGGTAAATATTTACCATGTGACTTAGGAAATATTATGGTTGTTGAATTAATTAGTAAGATGGTAATGCTAGATATGCAGGCCAGTCACTCCAATGATGTCAAAGACATAAGTGAACCATAGATTTTTGGCACCCTAATCCTTTCTAGCACTTCTAGGGTTTTTCACCTAAAAGGAGAAAAAAGAGCCAAAAGATCTAGCTAGGTTCACTCAAATTATGCAATGTCTGATGTAATTTAGACTAAATGGAATCATATGAATGCAAAACCTAAGAACAATGCAATGTTGGAAAACACAATGATGTTGGCAAACATGAACTAAGAATGAATAAATGCAAAACAAAATAGAAAAAGGTTGATTCAGAGTGCACCTAGGTAGAGAATGGAGAATCTGGAATATTCTGAATGATGTCTGAGATCACAAAAAATCACTAGTGGGAATCATTCACCATTGATGGCGAATCAGTCCTACTTCTAATGAAATTTGTTAAAAACTGGTTTCTTAGTGTCGAGATTCAGAAACTGACAAAATCTGGATTTCCAGCTTAAGGTGGGACTCATTTTCCACCAATGGTGAATCAGTCCACTCCCAAAATTTTGAGAAATCAGGGGCCAATTTTGCAACACCAGATCTAAGGTTGTTTGCTTGCTGGGTTGATGAAGTTAATCCTATAGAAAATGGACAAAATGTCTTCTCCAAGCTTGAAATAGGTTATGATTTACTTGAAACACTTTTTTGACTTCTTGTCCACTTTTCAACACCTAAATGCTTGATAAATCTACATACACAACACATGCACAAAGGGCAAAAATGGTTAAGGGTTAAGGCAAAGGGATTTTCCTTGGTCAAATCCCACTTTGGTAATCAAACCCTTAATAGACTGATGAAATGGAAGAGAATGATAATCAAATAACATGTAAATGTTATCAACTTACCAAACCCTTGTTGAAGAGAATCTAAAGATATATCAATGGATTCCTTTGAATGCTTGATTGATGTTTGATTAGATGATGCAAAGTTCTCAAATGCTAATTGAATGCTTGGTTTGCTTGAATGAGTTAGGAGATTGTTGGAGGATGTAAAAGGAGGAGAAAAACACATATTTATACACACTTGTGCCTTAGTAACCTAATGTTACCTCATCACAGGCCGACATAAGGTGATTTTAAATAAAAACTTGAAAGAAAATTTGAAATATTTTGAATTTTGAGCCAAGAGGGATCCATTCACCACCCATGGCGAATGGGTCCCACCTTGGACTTGAATGTGTGTGTCAGGAATTAAGTCACATTTAATATTATTTGTTGGGTTTACATTAAAAAACACACTTAATTAAGCCTTATAAGGGCATAAAGGGGTCAAATAAAGCATAAGAAAGGTGTAAATATTGAAGTTATGCCTAGAAAAGTGTGAAATCTTATTACAAGACTTTACAACACTTCAAAATAGTATTGATAAGTGATGAAAAGGTGATTTTTAGGTGAATTGTAATGAATAGAGTCTAGAAAAGTGTAGAAATGTTTTACAACACCTTCACTAGACATCATAATTTTAATTTTAAGGACCTAATGTGAATGTTTAAGCCACATTACAACATTAAATCAGAGAAAAATGGACCAAGCATCAAAAGGAAAGGCCTAAAAGACCATGAAAATTTCAAGGGACCATTTTTCTATGGTGCAATAAGTTATAACTTGTGTGACCTGCAACAACTGGTAACCAATCATTAGCAAAATATAATATTTTTTTCAATGCCATGACTGCAACCTTTTAGGGTTTATTTATGAAACCCTAGTTCAAACTGAGAGCACAAATAATTTAGTCCTAAGCACATCATCCAACTTATGATCTTGTAGAATGCACCATTGGAAACCTCTCAAAAATCCCACATTGAATCTACACATAGATTCCATTGCAAACTTCTAGAAGAACCTCTTGTAGCCTTCTCCAACACTCTTAGAATCAGATCCATTGAATCTCTCTTCCAGGATATCACATAGATATCCCCTTTTGAGATCAGTGACAACAAAATTCCAACAACCTATGACACTACATGCATATACAAGGTAAAGTACTGAAAGTAAATCATATTATAAAACGTTATCCAAAAGGATATTATAGAGGATGTAGAACATTTTCTGAATGATAGAACAAAGCCACCAGTTTAGTAATCTATAAAACCACAATATTAGGAACAAAATCCTACAAAACCAAATCATTAGAAATTCTAACCATCCTACACATACAAAAAAACATGTTATTCTAAAACTTCTAAAGAAAATTAAATTTGAGGGTAGATGTATGCCTCTTGATTTTTCTTTCTTTATGGAGATGGAAGTAGGGTAGCAATCTTGCCACCTCAAACTAATTAGAATTTTGATGAAAATGCTTATGATAGGGCCATGAAGGCATAACACTAGGTACCAACAAGCATGAAAAATGAAAGAGAGTGGAACTATGATTCCAACACAATAGATGGCACATAAATTAGAGTTCACAAGCTCAAATTATGTTGATTTTAAGATAACCTAGTATGAGAAACATAGTGCTAAATTTATCTATAAGTTATAACTTTTTTACCCTTTTTATCTATATATTCATTTTCACTTTTGCAGTTTGAGAGCATTGAGAGCTAAGATAATCATCACTAGGAATAAAAATTCTACAATGATGATTATTTTGTACACTTAGGGTCAAGTCTCTAAGGGAGTGTATCATATGAGGTACACCTATATGAGAGGTGGGTTATTTTTTCACTTTCCCTATAGATAGGAGCTCAATTTTATGCATTTTTCATGAATTTTTATAAGGGGTTCCCCTGACCAACATGCACAACCCAGACCTGTGAGGGTACCCTTGACTAGCATGGGTTCCCTAGACCAACATGGGTGCCCCTAACTAGGCACAAAGTTATATAATTTGTATGTTACAATTTATTTTTGATTAATCCTTGAATGAATTATTCATAAAGAATATTATCTTTTACTAACAAGATCCTCCATGCATACAAAAGCACTTGGTAGGCCACTTGTTCTTACTTCTCCATGATCAAGTCACTCTAATCTCAATTCCAGAGCAATTCTATCTATGTGTGATTGGTCTCTTCTTGGTGTACACCATGCCTTCCATAAGGAATGATGATGTCATTTGTATGCCATTTATGAATTTTTGAGATGCCAAAACTTCTACCTTTCATTTGTTGATGGCATAAATGATGATCACTTTGGACGTATTCTTTGACTAACCATCTAGGCTAGGATTGTGAGACATGATGAGGGGTTCTGTAACAACCTAGTTAGATAACCTTAAAATTTTCTCTTTATAAATATATTTTTAAAAATAAAACACATAGCAATTGTATAAAAACCATTATTGTACTATGAGTATAAGAATTCTACAGTCTCAAAGAAGTTGATTCGTAAAATATTTATTCATACAATTGTAATGATGCATATATTAATAAAGCTTGCTCACCTCCCAACCATATTGGCATCGTGGAGCCACGTGGACTCTAGCCAAACCCCCGAGCAAGAAAATGACTACCAAATAACTTGGTTCGTTAATGATAGTCACAAAATAAACTAGGAGCTTGAAAATATACAACCCTTTCTAGGATCGAGTTTACCTAGACAGTTCCATGTTGGTTGTCATCCACTTAGGTGGAACAACCTTTTATTTTATCTTTCTCATATTCAATAGAATATTGAAGTAAACACAATACAAATGAAAAGAAATAGTATAAAATTTGCAACAACTACTTCATCGAATCAAATGAGAAGGTAGTGGCCAAGAAAATACCCTTTAGATGATTATTCCTCTTGAAAGTAGCTCATGAGTGTTCCAAGACATCATATTAGTAACAATTCATCTAAGGATTTAAACTCCAACATTGTTTAGTGCATGATATCTAGTTACTATTCTATACCATCATTTAGTAACTAATTTCCAAAATAATAATACTTATTTTTCCAACAAATATCAAGTTGGATATCATTTAGGTAACAACTTGAGGCAACATTTGATAATGATTTTCAGATAAAGATAAATACTCCATTGCTGAGATTGCATATCTAACTTCTATAGATAAACCAATTATCATTTCCCTCGTACTAAATGTATCATGCATTTTAGAGAGATTATGTAAATAACTAATTGATACCTCATTACTACCTATACATATTCTAACTTGAAAGACTTAATCTTAACCCAAAACTTATTCCAATGTGAGAGATTCTATCTTGAGTTGAAGATACATGCAACAACAATATATTGAAAAGTTCAACTATAATATAACACAATTCTAGTTGCCGGTATTACAACTAGTAAATAGATGTCTAACTCTTGAAAATGTTTGATACAATTAAATTGATGTATAAATATTTATTTTTATGCTTTTCCCTCTTCAAGATTAAAAGACAAAGTGCAATAAAAGAATTATTAACAAGATAATAAACAAAACTATGCTATTTAATAACCTTGTATTTGTGCGATCATAAGATATTTCCTCTCGCTATTAAGGTTTGATCACCTCTCATCTAGACCATCTACTAAGAGGGGAAGGAAATGATTGAGAGAACCCTACTAAACTCATTTATATAAACCATTGAATTTCATTCAAGACTGGGAAGAGGAATCTTGGTCCAAACTTGCACTAGGTCGGGAATCATAACATAATAAGTTTAACTCTTTACGCCGAATTCTCTAAAGTCCACAAGAAAACTAATCCTTTTATGCATTGACTAGGACCTTTCTAATAATATAGAACTTACAAGTGAACCAGCTAAAGGAGCGGCTACACAAGCAATCCCTAGACATAGCTTAGAGGAACATGTATAGAAGCTTTGGACGAAAGGTTCAGCATGGAATATTGTGGTAAATGTAATCTCCTGAGTGCACTCTATACGCCTCGAGAAGAGAGGTCGCTTAAGACTACTCGATTCATGACATGGGTATATCACATAATCAGTATTGAATAACTTCATGCACTGATTCAAATAACCTACAAGTACCACGCATTTGCACATTCAAATCAAGAACATATTAACTACTTCGCACTTATTTACTTCATACTTATAATGATGAATTTTTAAAAGAGATTCTCGGCATGAGAACTTGGTCGATCTTCTTTAAGACAGGACAGTGTAAATTTGATTTGTGTAAGACATAGTTTATATTGGAACGGCACCGGCACAAATGTTTGTAAATAAATACCGAGCCCTGGACAAGGTTTGAAGATAAATCTGAGGTGGATGAATAAAGATGATTTAATTAAAGGTTTGGACTCGACCCGGATAATCTTCAAAGAAGAATTCAAGATTAAGATCTCTTTTCTATAGAATTAACTTGAAACCTGGAGCGTATAAGATAAAGACACAGGTTGAATTTGCATTTACGGCTCTTCACGGAATTGATACTCTTAGTCGTTCTGTTTTCAAGGAATGAGTTCGAGGTTCAAGGAAAGAATTGATTGAGAATTTATGTACTTAAAATGGCTGAGTGCTTTAAGGAAATGGCTTCGGCTAAGATACAAGAGCAGAGTCTTATAATTGTCAATATTATCATCGACCTGAAGCAAAGGAAAACTAAACCTCAAGTGCAGACTCTGTAAAACTCATATGTGATTACTACGCGCTAGAGTATTGACAATGACTTGCCTAAAAGAAATATGTTTTCGGCAAGAAACAGAGGATAGATCTTGATGGATACAGACTTATATCATTCTTCATTCTAAACAAATTCTTTAAGTATAACAGGCGGAACTAGCGTACTGAACTCAAATTCAATAGAGGAAATAAATGTCGATCATTCATGCAAGATAGAAACTATAGAGATGATATGATTAACAGGACTCTAGTTAGATCTGATTGAAGGAAGGAATTTTTGATTAAACAATAGACAGAAGAGATAGAACCATATTTTTTTAAAAAGCTTCAGACTAACAGATTTTCGTTTTAAGCTGTGTTTCCATTACAGAAGAATTTATAGAAGGCACATACATCCATGTATATAATAAGGCTCATAAATCATACCTGTGATTTCCTTTCCCTCGGCCCTTCAAACTTCCTTAGCGTCACATTTCGAACGGTCCCTCTGCGCATCCTTTTGTGGAGTTTCCCTCTAACTTGCATCGCCTCCATTGCCAGCTGCAATTTTGTACACTCTCTCATGATCATCTGTAACAACTCCTGCAAACACAATCATGGTCGCTTATTAAGAAGACGAGTAGAATATCATTATCTAGCCGCCAGTAGTAAAGCAACTCAAATGCCTATATAACCCATTAGCACAGTATAAACTGTGAATAAGAATAGAAGACACGAAATCTAATGGTGTCCACTGAGGTTCTATCTATCCATAAACTTGCCTCTATCATCAATTTAAGAACAACAAAATATTAAGAAAGATGTATCGTTTGTAATTTGAGATGGGCAATTTTAATCTCTTCATAGAATTGGTTGAAAGCGCATCCCCAAAACTGTGGAGAAATCTCTGTTGCCCAGAAGTCATCCTCCTTTCCCCCCCCCCTTTTCCTGCCAAGAAGAGAACCTTCCCTCTCTGTCACTTTCCCCGTGCTAACCTCCTCCAAAAATAAGCGTTATTGCCTTTTAGCTTGCCTTGCATTTGGTGGAGCATGTAGCACCCCTCCATTTTGCTCTTTTGATCGATCAGTGTTCTCCTTTATGTTGTGTTCTCTGCTAGTACTTTGCCTAGGTGCTTGGTTACTACTTGATCGCTATCTGTAACGCGAAGTGATGATGCATTTCAATGTGATGGTATTTGATTATGATGTTATCATTATGGCATGCTTTAGATTAACATTGTGTATATTTGAATTAATATGGTAAAAATGTTGTTGACTTAAGTATTGATGTTACATTCGTCAGTTTTGTAACACTGTATTGGTGAAGGGGACGGGATTGCACCACTCGCTTGCCAGCCCTCTGCGAATTCTGCAATTT
>VDFB02270651.1:411809314-411895404 GCA_007258455.2 Sequoia sempervirens | reverse complement strand
TACATTTATCTGATACATCACTATCCTTCTTATTGTAGGGACATTTAGTAGGGAAATGGCCTACTTTACCACATTCAAAGAATTTGAAGGGTAACTTACCTTTGTATTTCCTAGAGCCTCTTCTAAGTCTTCTAATAAAAATTGCTTCTTCTTCATCATTCTCTTCATGCCCAGATGTAGATGCATCTGCCTTGTCTGTTTTGGGTGCTTCATCCTTCTCCTTGCTTGCAGCCTTGAATACAAATTCTCTTCTAGATGACTCTGCATTCCCATTCTCATCTCATTTGTAGTGAATATTCCATGCAACTCATCAAGAGTTAGTTTTCCTACTTCTCTTCCTTCCTCTATTGTAGAGATCTTGGAGTCATACTTGATTTTCATCATCAAGAGTTAGTTTTCCTACTTCTCTTCCTTCCTCTATTGTAGAGATCTTGGAGTCATACTTGATTTTCATTGACGTTAGAACATTTTATACAATGAAAATTTATTTTAGTTATTCTCTGAATCTTCTAATGGTGTTTACTATCACGTTAGCTATTAGAAGATAATTTGTAATATTTTCTTCTTCGCCCATCTCCAGACCTTCAAACTTGGCTCTAAGAATTCACAACTTTTCCAATTTTACCTTGTCATCTCCTTCATAGATTCCTTTCAGTTTCTTCTAGACATTATATGTAGTTTTATAATGCATAACTTTAACAATCACAAAACTTGACAACCCACAGAGAATATCATGCTTTTCTTTGGTATTTTTCTCATAGTATTTATTTCTTGTAGTATAAATGGGAGGGGGAAAGATGAATATAGTTATTCACAACAAACATCCAAACATAAAATCCAAGAGATCCCAAATATTTCTCCATCATAACACTCCAAAAAGCATAATCTGATCCATCAAACCATGGTGCCTTGTTTGTGGATGAACCTTATTGAATTTCCATTGTGTTCACTTATCCAAGACCTAGACCTGAGATGATTAAGATTCTCCTAGGGAACCATGGTTTTGATACCAATTGTTGGAACATAGCAATCTACAAAGAGGGGGATGAGTTAGTAGATCAATCAAGATTACCCTCTTAAACACTTGTGTAGAATAAAATGTAATATGTAGAGAATTTGAGATACACACACAAAATATAATAACACAAGATGTACATGGAAAGCCCATGATTGGAAAACCATGAGGAGAAATGTTGCTTGGAGTGATGATCCTAATCCGGGCTCAATCAAATATCTTGTTACAAATTTTAAGGGAACCAACCCTAAGGAGAAACCAATCCCCTGATTTAAGAGCACCTACTCAAATGAAGCACCAACTCCATACATTTAGCACCTCCTTAGATGTTTGATGGCACCCACCAATCAGATTTACAACGCAAGTATTAAAAATTGTTCCTAAGAACTTGTCTCAATGTTGCAACTCATTTTGCAACTACTCAATACTTTGTTGCTATTTCTACAACACACATTATTTGCTCTGCACCTCATTGCTCTATTCTACACTCTCCCTGATCTCATTAGTGTGTTCTTTGTTTGCTTGAAGGGACCACCATACACAGTTTCTAACTCTCCTTTCTCTTTTAGTGTATTCTCTATCTGCCTCAAAGGTTCAGGATACTCTCTGTAACATACATTATCTCTATTGAAAATAGAATTCCCACACACTCTCTCTACATCAACCCTTAGACTGAATTATGATTTTATGTTTTATGTCACTTTCACTAACCTATAGTAATTTCCTCGAGATTATCACATGCGTAGAGATCTTTTGTTAGGGTTTACAAGTTATATCCTTCAATCATTCTACCTTTGTATCGAGCCTCATCCACATTAAATTTAGATATAATATATTTGCTAAAAATAGCTCTCTATAAAACCCTAACATCTGATATGCATTGAATGCATTCCTCTATTTATTCAATTTGATTTTGATCCCTATCTCTATCACAGTCAGTGCCACTATTTTTCACATAAAATCTTCTATTATATTGGTCATAGGCGAAGTTGAACCAATTAATTTTGAGAATAGAGTTATTTTATGGTAGAAACCCTCATTCACACTACTATAGCCATTGGCGATCAACAATTTTGAATTTTGACCATTGATCTGCAACCTTCTCGTTGTGATCTGTCGATTCTTGTCAAATTTCTCATCTTTAAATCTCGACCATCAAATACATAGTCCTTTAAAATACCACCATCGATCTCCTTCATATGCATCTAACATCCAATGAGGTCCACAAAGAAACACATCACAATCCCACTATCCTACAAGCTAAGGACACAACCCCACCAAATCACATCGGGTTGGTGGGCTAATGCCATCTGTCACTTTTTTCAGCACTGTGCAACTCACAACAATGATGTGAGTTTTCTTGGCCCACAGCTGTCGTTGCACCAAAATATTGAACTTTTAATGGCTGATACAACTGCCAAAGTTAATGGATCCATGAGAGGAGGTTAGTCCATGTCACGAATCCTGAGGAAAGCACTGACCATTTGCTAACAAACTCCCCCTTAGTGTTACCCGATGGGATTCGAACCTAGTAGCTTTGGCTCTGATACCAATTGTTGGCCCACAATTGTCATTGCACCAAAAGATCAACCTTTTGATGCCTAATACAACTTCCAGAGTTAATGGATCCACAAGAGGTAGTTAGTCCATGTCACAAATCCCAAGGGGAGTGTTGACCATCTACCAACAAGTTTACATACGACCAACCATTCAATGCCACATATCATCACACATCATCTTCTACTCCCATCGCTTCATTTACCTAGTCCCACCATGCATACTGTGGGCATTGTCTAATCTTCACCACTTAATCTCCACCATTTCCTGCTATTTCGTGGAGTTAGATGTGGACCCGCCACATATGCATCTGGCTAGTGGGGAGGTCATTGATCTTCAAGCCTCAAACATAGCCATTGATCATGCCAAGGGTAAATATTTACCATGTGACTTAGGAAATATTATGGTTGTTGAATTAATTAGTAAGATGGTAATGCTAGATATGTGGGCCAGTCACTCCAATGATGTCAAAGACATAAGTGAACCATAGATTTTTGGCACCCTAATCCTTTCTAGCACTTCTAGGGTTTTTCACCTAAAAGGAGAAAAAAGGGCCAAAAGATCTAGCTAGGTTCACTCAAATTATGCAATGTATGATGTAATTTAGACTAAATGGAATGATATGAATGCATGAATGACTGAAAACCTAAGAACAATGCAATGTTGGAAAACACAATGATGTTGGCAAACATGAACTAAGAATGAACAAATGCAAAACAAAATAAGAAAAAGGTTGATTCAAAGTGCACCTAGGTAGAGAATGGAGAATCTGGAATATCTTGAATGATGTCTAAGATCACAAAAATCACTAGTGGGAATCATTCACCATTGATGGAGAATCAGTCCTGCTTCTGATGAAAATTGTTAAAACTGGTTTCTTAGTGTCGAGATTCAGACAAAAATATGGATTTCCAGCCTTAAGGTGGGACTCATTTTCCACTGATGGCGAATCAGTCCACTCCCAAAATTTTGAGAAATTAGGGGACAATTTTGCAACACCAGATCTAAGATTGTCTGCTTGTCAGGTTGACGAAGTTAATCCTATAGAAAATGGACTTTGTCTTCTCCAAGGAGTTATCTTGCCACTTTTCAACACCTAAATACTTGATAAATCTACATACACAACACATGCACAAAGGGGGAAAATGGTTAAGGGTTAGGGCAAAGGGATTTTCTTTGGTCGAATCCCACTTTGGTAATCAAACCCTTAATAAACTGATGAAATGGAAGAGAATGATAATCAAATAACATGTAAATGTTATCAACTTACCAAACCCTTGTTGAAGAGAATCTGAAGATATATCAATGGATGCCTTTGAATGCTTGATTGATGTTTGATTAGATGATGCAAAGTGCTCAAATGCTAATTGAATGCTTGGATTGCTTGAATGAGTTAGGAGATTGTTGGAGGATGTAAAAGGAGGAGAAAAACACATATTTATACACACTTGTGCCTTAGTAACTTGATGTTACCTCATCACAGGCCGACATAAGGTGATTTTAAATAAAAACCTGAAAGAAAATTTGAAATATTTTGAATTTGGAGCCAAGAGGGACTCATTCACCACCCATGGTGAATGGGTCCCACCTTGGACTTGAATGTGGGTGTCAGGAATTAAGTCACATTTAATATTATTTGTTGGGTTTACATTAAAAAACACACTTAATTAAGCCTTATAAGGGCATAAAGGGGTCAAATAAAGCATAAGAAAGGTGTAAATATTGAATTTATGCCTAGAAAAGTGTGAAATCTTATTACAACACTTTACAACACTTCAAAATAGTATTGATAAGTGATGAAAAGGTGATTTTTTAGGTGAATTGTAATGAATAGAGTCTAGAAAAGTGTAGAAATGTTTTACAACACCTTTACTAGATGCCATCATTTTAATTTTAAGGACCTAATGTGAATGTTTAAGCCACATTACATCATTAAATCAAAGCAAAATGGACCAAGCATCAAGAGGAAAGACCTAAAAGACCATGAAAATGTCAAAAGACCATGAAAATGTCAAGGGACCATTTTTCTACGGTGCAATAAGTTATAACTTGTGTGACCTGCAACAACTGGTAACCAATCATTAGCAAAATATAATTTTTTTTCAATGCCATGACTGCAACCTTTTAGGGTTTATTTATGAAACCCTAGTTCAGACTGAGAGCACAAATAATTCAGTCTTGAGCACATCATCCAACTTATGATCTTGTAGAATGCACCATTGGAAACCTCTCAAAAATCCCATATTGAATTTGCACACAGATTCCACTGTAGACTTCTAGAAGAACCTCTTGTAACCTTCTCCAACACTCTTAGAACTAGATCCATTGAATCTCTCTTCCAGGATATCACATAGATATCCCCTTTTGACATCAGTGACAACAAAATGCCAACAACCTATGACACTACATGCATATACAAGGCAAAGTACTGAAAGTAAATCATATTATAAAACGTTACCCAAAAGGATATTATAGAGGATGTAGAACATTTTTTGAATGATAGAATAAAGCCACTAGTTTAGTAATCTATAAAACCACAATGTTAGGAACAAAATCCTACAAAACCAAATCATTAGAAATTCTAACCATCCTACACATACAAAAAAACATGTTATTCTAAAACTTCTAAAGAAAATTAAATTTGAGGGTAGATGTATGCCTCTTGATTTTTCTTTCTTTATGGAGATGGAAGCAGGGTAGCAATCTTGCCACCTCAAACTAATTAGGATTTTGATGAAAATGCTTATGATAGGGTCATGAAGGCATAACACTAGGTACCAACAAGCATGAAACATGAAAGAGAGTGGAACTATGATTCCAACACAATAGATGGCACATAAATTAGAGTTCACAAGCTCAAATTATGTTGATTTTAAGATAACATGGTATGAGAAACATAGTGCTAAATTTATATATAAGTTATAACTTTTTTACCCTTTTTTATCTATATATTCATTTTCACTTTTGCAGTTTGAGAGCATTGAGAGCTAAGATAATCATCACTAGGAATAAAAATTCTACAATGATGATTATGGTGTACACTTAGGCTCAAGTCTCTAAGGGAGTATATCATATGAGGTACACCTATATGAGAGGCGGGTTATTTTTTCACTTTCCCTATAGATAGGAGCTCAATTTTATGCATTTTCATGAATTTTTATAAGGGGTTCCCCTGACCAACATGCACATCCCAGACCTGTGAGGGTACCCTTGACTAGCATGGGTTCCCTAGACCAACATGAGTGCCCCTAATTGGGCACAAAGTTATATAATTTGTATGTTACAATTTAATTTTGATTCATCCTTGAATGAATTATTCATAAAGAATATTAGCTTTTACTGACAAGATCCTCCATGCATACAAAATCACTTGGTAGGCCACTTGTTCTTACTTCTCCATGCTCAAGTCACACAAATCTCAATTCCAGAGCAATTCCATCTATGTGTGATTGGTCTCTTTTGGGTGTACACCATGCTTTCCATGAGGTATGATGATGTCATTTGTATGCCATTTATGGATTTTTGAGATTCCAAAACTTCTACCTTTCATTTGTTGATGGCATAAATGATGATCACTTTGGACGTATTATTTGACTAACCATCTAGGCTAGGATTGTGAGACATGATGAGGGGTTGTGTAACAACCTAGTTAGATAACCTTAAAATTTTCTCTTTATAAATATATTTTTAAAAATAAAACACATAGCAATTGTATAAAAACCATTATTGTACTGAGTATAACAATTCTGGAGTCTCAAAGAAGTTGATTCACAAAATATTTATTCATACAATTGTAATGATGCATATATTAATAAAGCTTGCTCACCTCCCAACCATATTGGCATCGTGGAGCCACGTGGACTCTAGCCAAACCCCCGAGCAAGAAAATGACTACCAAATAACTTGGTTCATTAATGATAGTCATAAAATAAACTAGGAACTTGAAAATATACAACCCTTTCTAGGATCAAGTTTACCTAGACAGTTCCACGTCGGTTGTCATCCACTTAGGTGGAACAACCTTTTATTTTATCTTTCTCATATTCAATAGAATATTGAAGTAAACACAATACAAATGAAAAGAAATAGTATAAAATGTGCAACAACTACTTCATCGAATCAAATGAGAAGGTAGTGGCCAAGAAAATACCCTTTAGATGATTATTCCTCTTGAAAGTAGCTCATGAGTGTTCCAAGACATCATATTAGTAACAATTCATCTAAGGATTTAAACTCCAACATTGTTTAGTGCATGATATCTAGTTACTATTCTATACCATCATTTAGTAACTAATTTCCAAAATAATAATACTTATTTTTCCAACAAATGTCAAGTTGGATATCATTTAGGTAACAACTTGAGGCAACATTTGATAATGATTTTCAGATAAACATAAATACTCCATTGCTGAGATTGCATATCTAACCTCTATAGATAAACCAATTATCATTTCCCTTGTACTAAATGTATCATGCATTTTAGAGAGATTATGTAAATAACTAATTGATACCTCATTACTACCTATACATATTCTAACTTGAAAGACTTAATCTTAACCCAAAACTTATTCCAATGTGAGAGATTCCATCTTGAGTTGAAGATACATTCAACAACAATATATTGAAAAGTTCAACTATAATATAACACAATTCTAGCTGCCGGTATTACAACTAGTATATAGATGTCTATCTCTTGATAATGTTTGATACAATTAAATTGATGTATAAATATTTATTTTTATGCTTTGCCCTCTTCAAGATTAAAAGACAAAGTGCAATAAAATAATTATTAAAAAGATAATAAACAAAACTATGCTATTTAATAACCTTCTATTTGTGCGATCATAAGATATTTCCTTTCGCTATTAAGGGTTGATGATCACCTCTCATCTAGACCATCTACTAAGAGGGGAAGGAAATGATTGAGAGAACCCTACTAAACTCATTTATATAAACCATTGAATTTCATTCAAGACTGGGAAGAGGAATCTTGGTCCAAACTTGCACTAGGTCGCGAATCATAACAAAATAAGTTTAACTCTTTACGCCGAATTCTCTAAAGTCCACAAGAAAACTAATCCTTTTATGCATTGACTAGGACCTTTCTAATAATATAGAACTTACAAGTGAACCAGCTAAAGGAGCGGCTACACAAGCAATCCCTAGACGTAGCTTAGAGGAACACGTACAGAAGCTTTGGACGAAAGGTTCAGCATGGAATATTGTGGTAAATGTAATCTCCTGAGTGCACTCTATACGCCTGGAGAAGAGAGGTCGCTTAAGACTACTCGATTCATGACATGGGTATATCACATAATCAGTATTGAATAACTTCATGCACTGATTCAAATAACCTACAAGTACCACGCATTTGCACATTCAAATGAAGAACATATTAACTACTTCCTACTTATTTACTTCATACTTATAATGATGAATTTTTAAAAGAGATTCTCGGTATGAGAACTTGGTCGATCTTGTTTAAGACAGGACAGTGTAAATTTGATTTGTGTAAGACATAGTTTATATTGGAACGGCACCGGCACAAATGTTTGTAAATAAATACCGAGCCCTGGACAAGGTTTGAAGATAAATCTGAGGTGGATGAATGAAGATGATTTAATTAAAGGTTTGGACTCGACCCGGATAATCTTCAAAGAAGAATTCAAGGAATGAGTTCGAGGTTCAAGGAAAGAATTGGTTGAGAATTTATGTACTTAAAATAGCTGAGTGCTTTAAGGAAATGGGTGCGGCCAAGATACAAGAGCAGAGTCTGATAATTGTCAATATTATCATCGACCTGAAGCACAGAAGAATTTATAGAAGGCACATACATCCATGTATAGAATAAGACTCATAAATCATACATGTGATTTCCTTTCCCTCGGCCCTGCAAACTTCCTTAGCGTCACATTTCGATCGGCCTCCTCCCTCTGCGCATCCTTTTGTGGAGTTTCCCTCTAACTTGCATCGCCTCCCTTGCCAGCTGCAATTTTGTACACTCTCTCATGATCACCTGTAACAACTCCTGCAAACACAATCATGGTCGCTTATTAAGAAGACGAGTAGAATATCATTATCTAGCCGCCAGTAGTAAAGCAACTCAAATGCCTATATAACCCATTAGCATAGTATAAACTGTCAATAAGAATAGAAGACACAAAATCTAATGGTGTCCACCGAGGTTCTATCTATCCATAAACTTGCCTCTATCATCAATTTAAGAACAACAAAATATTAAGAAAGATGTATCGTTAGTAATTTGAGATGGTCAATTTTAATCTCTTCATAGAATTGGTTGAAAGCGCATCCCCAAAACTGTGGAGAAATCTCTGTTGCCCAGAAGTCATCCTCCTTTTCTCTCCCTTTTGATAGGGGTGGATGGATACAGATCAACACTAATAAGCAAATATGAACTCAGCAATTCATGAATAAACACACACACAAATAAAACACGAATTACTGCTCAAAATATTTGTATTTAATTGCTTGACAAAAATGGTTTACATCTGCCTCTTATATAGAGGACTTTAGATACATTTAGAATAATCTAGATACATTTAGAATAATCTAGAATATAGGCTGACATATTATTTTACCTTGGCCGACATAAAATAAATTTCTACAATTTACCTAACCCTAAACTTCTAGAATTTATCCAACCCTAACCGACATAAAAATAACTTCTAGAATTTACCAAATTTTACTTAATTCCTAATCTCTAGTCCAGCTGGAACCTCTAGAAACTTCTAATTTAATTAATATTTTACATCTCATTTGAGGGAGAAATTACATTTCCCAACACTCCCTCCTAATTTCAACCTCAAATGTTGCTGCATAAATTTCCTTGCTCTTGACTGCTGACTTTGCAAATCCTTTTCTTTGCTTGATATCTTCATGCCTGATGATGCCTTTGTCTTTGTCCAAGTCTTCAAACTTTAAACCATCTCTACGATCTGCATATCTCTTTCCTCAACTCTTTTGAACTCTCATCCCACTGCTGTGGCAGTCATTCAAACTTCAAATTCTCAGAACTTCAAACTGGAAGTCTTCTTCTCTGCAAACTCACTATCTATAACTTTCCACCTTCTTTGATGTCTTTCCTTTCCATGATTACTATCATCTTCAAACTTATTATCAATTATGCCTTTTTGAAAACCTTGCTTGATTGCCATCAACATTCACTTGCGAACTTTTATACTTAAACAAGTTCTTGATCATACCTGTAATTTTCTGCCAACTCGATCCATAAACCCATCCACAATCCATTTTCATACAACCTACCATAGAATTCATTTTCATACAACCTGTCATAAAATCTTTCTTGCACTGCCTGTTCCAACATGTCTTTTCAGAATGACTCTTCAAACCACAAATTCTGCAGGGATGTAAGTCCCAACATCTATCCCTCGTATGTCCTTTCCTGTTATAATGACAACATTGCACACATTCCATTTCTTTAACAAATTTGGTTACAACTATATTATTTCCTTTACATGTCACATATTGAAGTCCTTCATGTTTTGGCCTCATTATTGGCTTAATTGGCTCTCTCATCCCTTGATCACGCCTTCCTAAACCTTTACCTTTGTATCCCATTCTTTCCATGATCTTTAAACCAACATTTTTTTCATTGTCATCATATCTAACAACATTATCATTTTGACAGTTTTTATCACAAATTTCTTCAGTAAAAACACATTTCTCAATTGACAAATTCAAATCCTCTGTACCATAAGAAACATCACATATGGATTTCCTTGCCTTCAAACATTCATTCTCTACATTCAATCTTGATATTTCAGTTTTGTATAAACTAATCTCTTCTTCTAATTTCTTCGCCTTTTCTTCTAAATCATCAACCAACTTTATTCTTTGTTCCAATTCCTCATTCCTTATATTAATCTCATCAAACAATTTTAGTTTTTCTTCAAGCTCTTTATTTTTCTCTCTAAGTTTGCACAATTCCTTCACCTGCAAATTATTTATTTGTTCCACAAACTTTAACCTATCCTCTAGCTCTTCAATTTCCTTTGTATAATCACTAGTTTCATTTAAAAGAATACATTTTTCTGCTCCCATCTCTTTCCTTAATTTTTCCAATTCTTTTTCTAAAAAATCCTTTTCACATTTTAAACTTGTATTTTCTTTCTTCACCTTTATTAATTCTTCTTCTAAATCTTTTGTTTTCTCTTTCTTTACTCTATCAGTTTTTCCCATTGAATCAAACAAATAATCTTACCTTACTTTTATTTTGATTCTGATTTCTTCCTGATAACCTCAATGCTAACACTCCACCAAAATATTCTTGCTTCTTCCTTCCTGCAGCTGTATGGACAATTTATATTTCACAGAATGATAACTTTTCAAGCACAAATCTTATCAGAGACAACCAATTTTATTTATCTCAAAAAAATATTTGTCTTCCGTCCAAACAACACTACCAACAATTACTCAAACACAACCATTTTTTTTTATTTAGCTAGAAAATCATATTTTCCTCTATGTTGAATCATAATAGCGTTAATAAAAAATGGCAATCTACCTTTTTTTTCTCTTTTCACATCTGCGATTTGCGTTTTGATTTTTGCAGACTCTTTATGCATCCCTTCACTTATGAAGCAACAATTCTAGATTTCATCGAATCTTCTTCTTTTTGAAAAACTGTAATTCTTTCTTTACTTGACAGCAGCTCCAACAATCTCAGAGAAAAAATAATTTGCAACAGGCTTACAGCTCCAACAATTCTTCAACAACAATCTACTTGCAATGAACATAAATTCTTTGGCATTGATGAAATTGCATCTCCAATTTTCAATTCACTTCAACCTGGCTCTGGTACCACTCTGATAGGGGTGGATGGATACAGATCAACACTAATAAGCAAATATGAACTTAGCAATTCATGAATAAACACACACACAAATAAAACATGAATTACTGCTCAAAATATTTATATTTAATTGCTTGACAAAAATGGTTTACATCTGCCTCTTATATAGAGAACTTTAGATACATTTAGAATAATCTAGAATATAGGCTGACATATTATTTTACCTTGGCTAACATAAAATAAATTTCTAGAATTTACCTAACCCTAAACTTCTAGAATTTATCCAACCCTAACCGACATAAAAATAAATTCTAGAATTTACCAAATTTTACTTAATTCCTAATCTCTAGTCCAAGTGGAACCTCTAGAAACTTCTAATTTAATTAATATTTTACATCTCATTTGAGGGAGAAATTACATTTCCCAACACCTTTTTCTGCCAAGAAGAGAACCTTCCCTCTCTGTCATTTTCCCCGTGCTAACCTCCTTTAAAAATAAGCGTTATTGCCTTTTAGCTTGCCTTGCATTTGGTGGAGCAGCAGAGCTTCAATCTCCCCGAACTCACTAACCCATACCAGTCTATTCTCCTCCTCCTCCTGTTGTCAAGATAGATTACAATTTATAGAAAAGATGCAATCGTTTCATATTCCTCTGTCGATGCATACTGTGTAGGCCCTGTGGCTAATTTTCTTCCTTTCCCAATAACGCCCCATTCTTCAAACTTCTTCACTTTCTTCCTGTGTAACGCTTCGTTTCTTTGTAACTCATTTCCTCTTAAGATATCCAATCGAATTCATAAAATAGGAGAAATTGATAATATTTATTATTATTTAACATGATTGAATCATTATTGATTTCCAAGAATCTCAACTATTTTGTTTACTATAATTTATTACTTTCATAATATCATTTATTTGGTATTTAAACAAATCTTATGTAAGTTAGGTTTTCAAAATCGAGGGTTGTGATAGCTTGACCTTGGAGGAGGTACTTGGTGATCAATGTTATTACATTGGTCATAATATTCCATGAGATGGAAGGGAAAAATCCAACTATGGTGATTGTTACATGTACATGTTGATGTTCTTGTTCTTTGGTGGATCTTAATCACTAATGTAGCATGAATAGTTTCACTAGATGGATGAGGAAAACACTTACATGGGGACCTTTTTCATATGATACGATTGATGGAGGAGCATCAAACAATGTTTTCCTAAGGTCAAATCATGTTGGAACACCTATACCATGATCTTGGGTGATACACATAGTACGAGACATAGTCTTATGACTTGTACTCTTCTTCAGGTATAGGTCTTCAAGAACATCTTCGATCACATGACCTGTAGTGTATCTGGTGTACCATGGACATATCCTCAAGTATTATAAAATTTTCTTAGGATACCTTGGAAGTATGAAAAATATATTATACAAGCACATCACCTTTGATCGACTAAACATTGTGGATATTATTTAGAGAACTTATAGGACTTTGCATCCTTGGACATGCTCATCACAATAGCTAGCTAGGATGTAGTGTGACTACTTCTTTATCAATCATTATGAGTATATTATGATTCCATTCTATTATAATCGAGTGATGAGACAGTTTTGTTGCACTTAGGGGTACCCATCTCTTCATCGACTATCTCAAGTTGACTCATACCACTATTAGGTCACATTACATAGTTCATCCTACCATCATGGATGCCTAATTGAGTAAATCGAATGATGAGGAGAAAGACATAGATCTTGTGTTTGATGCAGATGACGTTGGAGCGACCAACACTACACATCTAGATGATCTAGGTGGATCCAAAATACCTGAAAAAATTCATAGTCTCATAATCTCACAAAACCAGTATCATCACGTACAGCTCACCGACACGGTCCTGACGCAACTTGAACAGGCTCAAAAGGAGTTCGTATGCAAAAGTTGTGCACAGTCAAAGGTCTAGTCAAATAGGGAAATCAGGGGTTCAAAAAGGTGAAAAATTGATTGTCTCAAATCCAAACAAAAATGACACCAAGTTGTAGTGCTTGTCACGCTAATTCTAGAACTATATTTGATTTCGAAAATGGAGCTCGTATGTGAAAGTTACGGCTGGTCAAAGGTTGGTCAAAAGTTTAACTTTGGTTGACTTTGATGATGTCAACAACTAACATGGCAGATGATGATGACATGGATGAATCTGAGTGAGGCACGTGGCAACTGATGAGGATGCTGATGTGGAAAATTTAGGATCAATCACCAATTGACAAGTGGCACAATGATATATTGACACGTGTCAAAGCAAGAGCGATGAAAAATGCCATGTGGCACCCAGTGGTACGACCGGTCTATTTGCTAAAACTATAGGTTGGGGGATTCAAACCCCCAACCACTCACCTCGTACTCTTCCTCAACCATTGCACCACCAAGATTTTTGGGATATGAGTGTGCAAATGTTTTATAATCTAATAATATCTCCATGGTATGGCCGAAAAAGGAGAGAATGGGTTTTGAACCCACCACTCTCCCATTTCTGCTTCCTACCTTCACGCCAAACATCTAGTTAGTGTGGAGTCTAGAGGTGAATTTTTTTTATCACATAGTTAAAGCCGAATCTTCTAAATTTAAAGAAAGGATTAACCCCTTATCTCTAAAAATTAATCCCTTAAAATTATAAAGCTCAAAAACATGAAATTTAAAGGGGTTTAAATATATTTTTAAGGATATTAATAGATTATTTAAGGGATTAAAAAGATTATATAGGATATTTTAGAGGATTTTTATGATGTAAAGGGGGATTTATGAAGATATTTTTGCAAATAAGGGAGATTTGTAAAATTACATGTTGTAATTAGGAGATATGGGTATATTTGCAAAATAATATGGTTTTAGCCCATATTAGCAAATAAATTGGTATATAAAGGGGTGTGATTTGGCTTGTAATTAGTCAAGTTTTCTTGGAGAAATAATTCCAGTGTGAGAATTTTGGAGGAGAATAATTACAAGGTGTTATTATACGCCAAAAACTGTAATAGTGAGAGAGATTGTGAGGAATTTTATGTAGGTTTTTGAAGCTTGATACTGTAAGAAGACATTTTCAGGTGCTTGGCAATATTAATGGAAGTGGTCCAACATTGGGAAGCGGACCTAGAGACGTAGTCCTTTGAAGGATGAACTTCATTATCAACTTGTGTCTGATCTTTCTATCTTTCGTCTCATTCTTCTTCTATCTAATGTCTTACATTCTCTCTAATTTCTTTTTAGTATTTTTCAATTCATTATTTAAGTTCTAATTACAACATTTCAGTAATTAGTTATATAAACATGAACTTATTTTGTAATTTCAATGGTTAAACAACATAGTCACACAATTCTATTGTGATAGGGGAAAACTCTAATTAATATTAATTTGCAAGTTATTTTGTAAAGCTCTAATTACATATCACTAGACCATTCATTTCTTGTTGATCATCCTACTAACGATCTTGGGCCATGACCATGACATTGAGAGGATCATGAGGAGGATGGGGATGATGATGGAGATGCAAGAGGATACAATGAAGAGGAGTAGGATCAGTAGCTAGCTATAGTAGTGGTGTGAGGTCTCTAGGAGCAAGAGGAGGATAGGGATGCCCCTAAGGAAATATCCATATCTCGTCCTTGTCTATCATGAGTACATCCCTCTACACCTGAGAGACCACCTATATATGAGAACAAGGAGACAAGAATAGTGACACCTACTATGCCTCCAACCTCTTGAGGGACTCTAGACATACCCACCATATTTGCATGCTGAGATCCCCACTAGCAAGCTATAAATACAAGTTATATAATATGTTATGGTTTTTACTTCACTTTATAGTCTACTTGATATTATGTTTATAATTATGGTTTATATCATGCTTGTATTTTATTTTATTTTATGTTTTTCTCTTTCTATAATTGGTATTCAAGATTGTCTTGGATTTTTAGGTTGAGTAATATCAAATATGGTTCTTGATAAGCATCCACATCAATTGATATGAGCTAATCATAGGAAACCATAGAGTGTGGGTTTCCATGCAAATATATTTGATCTTATAGCATGGTTGAGGAATAGACATGAGGATTTGATATCTATATAGAAGGAGTTGAGAATTGAGATATCTCGAGCTCTTGTCGAGAGCGAGATGTAGGGTTGTCTATGAGAGGAGCTTAGTAGGGTATGAGTAGAAAGAGATTGGTTCCAACATCAGAACACAACAATAGTTTAGGCTAATTTTGATCTTAGAGGTGAGTTGAGGGTTGTACTGGCATGGAGTGGCTCTAGGAGCCACTCACAATCTACTTTCTCACATCAACCACCACCACCAGGTCCCGAGGAGTCTAGTATCCATAGGCCTACAAGATGATGATATCTCTTTTGTATGAAACACCGCATTTTGTCAGTGTGGTGATAAAATAATCTATATAAAAACCATGATATATATAAGCATCATTTTGGTTTGTATACCTAATTTTTTAGTATTACATTTGATCTTCTTTTTAAAAAATGGATTATATTTCCACATATAGCTTCAAATTGAATATAATTACATGATCTATTAAAAAATATAATTAAGATTATTTAACAAATATGACAATGACCTAATTGATATATATAAATGAATGATGTGATCTAACTAAACAATTAAATACAATTGTCTAATTAAATGTGACATTTTTGACAAAGTGTACACATGTTATACTAGATGTCACTATGATCTAATTTAGAAATAAAATAAAATTATAATTATCTAATTAACATGGTACACAAATTATTGAATAGTATGCATAATAAGTAATAATCAAATTATAAAAATACTCTCAAAACCCAAGATGCACAAATGTTTTTCATGAATGAAGCAATGCAAGTCTAAATAAAAAAGAACATCTATCTATTATAATCAATATGATTTAAAACACAACATTCTATTTAAAGATGATGTTAAACATAAAATATAAACAAATGCATAGCATTGATAGGTTCTTTTAGAGGCATACTATCTATTGTAAAAATCTTGTATGCTCTTGATCCATAATATTCTTCAATAACATAGGATTCCAACAAATTCAGACTAAACTTTCCCTTCTCTCCTAGTGTCACATTTATATTACATCGATTCTCATATAGCAGAAAATCTCCTTTCTTAAATGAACTATGGAGAACACATTCATTGCACTTGCGTTGAACGCCTTTGTAATAGGCTAGAATATGTTTGAGAGTGTACATATACACTATTCATTAGGCATTTCAAGTTGTTGAAGTTGTTCTCTATAAGAATTATCATATATATTAATGCCACTAAGAGAAATTTATATTGAAGGAATTTCTAACTCCAAATGCATAACATGATCAATGCCATACACAACCTATTATATGGAGTATTTCTTGTAGTCATATGAACACTCATGCGATAAGCCCACAATGCATAAGAGAGTTTAGTATGCCAATCTTTACCATGTTTTTTAATAGTTTTTGTAAGAATTTTCCAATCATTATATTAGTTTTTTTTATTTTCCATTCAATTGAGGATAATATGGTGTAGAAAAATGATTTGTATGATTTTTTTCTAAGAACATTTTTACTTTTTTGTTCTTAAATGGTGTCCCATTGTTTGAGATTAAAGTGGAAGGAATACCAAATTTTGATATAATATTGTTTAATATAAAATGACATATAACCTCAACTATCATGGAATGAAGCAAAACTACCTCAACCCATTTTGTGAAGTAATATGTAGTTTACATAATAATAAGTTTACATCCTTGAGATTACAAATGATAAATCTTTCCAATGAGATTCAAAGCCCACAAAAAAATAGCCAAATAGCAAGTTGGGCATGAATTTCATGGGTAAGAGCATGAATCAAATTGTTTTTGACAAGATAAGCTATATTTACAAGGTGTAGTACCCTTTACACCAGGAGACTAGAGGGCCAAAAAGGATAAAAAAACAAAACCTACCAACATATAATCTAGTTACATAAACACCAGATAAAAACCAAAAATTATAGAAATAATGAACAAACAACAAAAAGAAAAGCCCACCCAATAGCAACACACACCCCACCCATCACTTAGCTAAACCCTCCCACTTCTCAATGAGAAGTTTTAGAATATCATCACCCACCCACATATTGTCAGATCCCTCTTTTGCAGTCTTCATCTCAACCTCCTCTTTTAGAACCTCAAACAAAGTAATAGCATACATGTGGATGACCCTTAATATGAAGCTCATCAACCTAGTAAATTTATTTTCTAGTTTATAAACCCAATATAGAAGCTTGTTTAGTTCTTCTCCCTTATTAGTTTCCACCTTGTCCTTTTCCTTCACTTGAGCTAGATGATTAGAGGACTCTGGTGTGGAATCCTCTTGGATCATCTTATTTAACTTTAAGAAATGGCTCAAACCTTCCACAGATTCCTTGATCTCTTCAACAGTATCATGTTTTTTCCCCTCTTTCCACCACTCTACTCAGAACTATTGGAAACATCATCGATAATGACCTCCTTTTTTTCTTAGCTAGTTTTCTAGATATTTTGATGCTAGTCTACTCAACCTCCAAGTCCACACTAGCAGAAAAAATAGTATCACCATGGGAGTCTTTGTCAAAAGAGTCAACATCATCATTGTCTATGGCCAACACCTCAACCTGGCAAGGGGTTCCCTTCTTACCCTTTTCCAGTTCCATCTTGATCTTGGTAGTTGGTTTGTTATCTTTCTTAGTGAGAGTGTTTTTCAAATCACATATACTTGTAGTCACTTTAAATTGCGCTAATCCCACACCCCCTTTTTTCTTTTTGGCCAAGGGTTTAGAATTAGGGTTGTCAGGGGGTTCACTAGCCATTGGGGGGTTCTTTCTTTCAGGTCCAACTGAAGTGGTTAGAGAAGGTTTTTGAGGGAATGGTCAAAGGGTTTTTGTTATTCAATTTTGAAAATGGAGATAGGTTTAGGAGGACAAAGAGCTAGGTTAAATTTGTATAGCCTACATATAATGAGGCCTTGGTGTAAGGGAAAAGGTTGTAGTTTGTCAAGGTTTTTTGCCGCTATCTCCATAGTTTCCTTTACAAAGCTTTCTAGGAAAGAAATAAAAAAGAAAGGAAAGCTTATGAGCATCTTATGTCTAAGATGGTTTAAAAAAGGGAAAATAATAAAAATAGTAAACTGTAAACCTCCCCTCCAAAGTAATGAACTTTATTAAATAGCCATACAAACTTGGTCCCATAGCTTTGGTAGCAAGTTCGGTTCAAATCTCATGTGCAATTCAGTTAGATTTTCATCCCGATAGAAGGCATGGGGAATCTCCAAATCCTACATTTTTGTATGCTTTTTGAGTTTTTGACTCATGAAAGACATACCCGTAGTGTTGGAAATGACCTCGTTATTGATTTCAAATGAGATTCCACCAATAGAAACTCTTCTATCATTTCAAGAGCTTGTGAACTACACAGAGAGGTTCTTCTCAAACCCCTACAAGCTCTCCATCAAAGGCACAATGCCTCCTTCCTTACATATGTGCTAGACAAGGGGGTCCCTACATAATTTGTCATAAGATCCAGGCTCAGTTCAGACCCTATCTCCACCCATTTTCACTCTCAGATCATAAAATTTCACCATGGTAAATAAAGTGAGAAGTTCTTCAAAATGCCAATGGGTAAAATACACAACCCATTTATCACCACTCCCAAACCAAAACTAAAAATCTTTCCTAATTAAGGAAATTATATTTTCACATGTACCGGTAGTCATTCCCAAGGAGTTTAGGGCCCTGGGGCTATAGTGAATCTTTCTTAAGTACAAAAAAGCATATCCAAAATCCATGATTACATTTATCGGATCATTATTAGCCCAAATATTGATAATTTTGGCCTTACACATGTTCCAAAGAAATGTGGTTCAAAAAATGGGCATTGTACGTATGACAAGATGACCCATAAAGCTTTTGAAAAGACCATCCAATCTCTACCAGCACCCCTAACCACCTCCCAAAATTCCTCCCACACCCCTCCACATCATCATGCATATTCCACATCACTATGAGCCCAAAGGTGTAGATTCGTTTATTCCCTTCCACTATATAAATATTAGATCTCATCATCAATGATAATTTTTATATTTATCAGCAATGATAGTTCCTTGGATGTTCATAGGGAGATCTCCCATACTTTTCCAACACCTATATCAAACACAAGAAGAATCCAAGTTGGCCAAAGAGTTAGCCACCTAGTTTCCCTCACAAAAATGTGATTAGTTTCTTTCCTTTTAGTGAAGTGACCAAGAATTTTGTATCCAGTAGTATGTCCCTGATACTCCAACCATGACAATGATTTTGATTGATGGAATCTATCATGCCATTGGATTCTCCTTCAATGTGCAATTTTTTATGCCAAGAGTGACAACAATTTTGACACCATTGAGCAATGCTCTTGCCTCTGTTGTCATAGAGGACTGTATTATGATTCCCCCAACATAACCAACCACCAAAATTACCTTTGGATCCCTAATAATGCCTCCTATTCTCACCAACCTAGGGTTTACTTTCACCACACCATCAAATTTAAGTTTGTGCTAGCCAATATTAGGGGGTTTCCAGACTATGTTAAGTCTAGCTAGAGTTTAAGAATTGTCAAATTAGTTGATCTCCAAATTCATATTCCAAGATTTTTCCATGTTGATCTCCCACACTTGAGGAGCTTTTTCTAGTGGATTCCAGCCATATAAGGACACACTCTAAGTAATTAGTCTAATGCCAATGCTAAAAACCTCCTTTGGGATTTTTCCACATTTATGAAGATTTGATTATTTCTTTCTTTCCATAAACAATAGACAATGATGGAAGGAACCTATCTCCATATTTATTTAGGTAGACGATGATGAAAAGGGTGGGTCCAATTATCCACAAAACCCTTAAGGTCACCATTCATGGTCCAATGAATACCCAATATTGGCTGATCCCACAAAGCTGGTTTACAATTTTTTGGGAGGAACTGATTTTTGCTGAAATCACATACTTTTGGAAAATATAATGATTTAAGCCTTCAAAGGTTCCATTTAAAGAATTCCAATTGAAGAGGGTTTGATCAAAATACCTTAAATCAAACCCCCTTGGATAGAACCCCGCTAGTTTTAAACCATACCTATAATAGAGTCTCCTTTACACCTATTAAAATGCTGATAAAAAACCACTTTTGATTTACCTTTTGGGGGATCAAATGAATTCATTTAAAAATTTTTTTAAAGTATGTAGTACTTATTACAAGCTTCCCAAAAAGTATAATTTTAAATAAATTTAATTTAATTATTATATTTATGTTTTATTTCTCGTGAATGTAGGTTTTTCACCAAAAATCAAGCTCTTTGTTCTACACATGTGGAAAAATAGCAGATTATTAAAAAAAAATTTAAAAATATTAGTGCACCATATATTGAAGTCCTTGATCTAACAAATAAAAAAAGAAAGAATTTTGATATATAAAAACAAAGTTACGTGTTATATGGTTGTGCTATGTCGGAATTATAATTGGTTTGAATTCGAAACTTGATTAAAGAAAACATATTCAATAAAAAACTATCTAACCAAGTGGAAGCACTAGATATTGGAGTTATAAATCTAAATTTGAGGGAGTTAGAATTTTATCCTTCATGGAAAAAACGTTATGCGTTATACGGTGAGCGTCACTTTTTAAAAATGTTATTTTCTAAAAAAAACTAGTTTTCGAGGGAGATGGAAAAGGAAGTGCAATCTAATTCCAAAATTTTTGAAAAAAATATATTTAGAATCTATATACAAAATTTCGTGAAACTCTAGTTTGCATCATCTTCAAATTCCTCACGGTTTAGCCGCTATAAGTGCCCAAACATGAAGATTTAGCTAAAAAAAATTATTTTAGTGTCCAGTTTGGCCAAAAATTATAAACTCCAAAGGTCGACTCCCATAGTTTAGTAGAAAATTGACAGTGGAGTAACAAATGAGGAATAGAGTCCTCATCATTCTTACATAGCATGCATCTATTCAGGATTTGAAATCCCCTTTTCCTTAGGTTGTCTTGAGTGAGAATCCTGTTGTGACAGGCCATCCACCAAAATAAATTAATTTTTGGTGTAAGCTATCTATTCCAGACCTTTTTCCATAAAATGTTATGGATTCCATGATCCAATAGCAACTTGTAGGTAGTATTTATAGAGAGGTTCCCCTTTCTTTCCATAGTCTAATAGAATTCATCCTCAAGGTTAGAGATGGGTATTCTAGTTAGTGAGAGCATATCTTGTAGAGTCTTAGCCTAAATTCTTAACTCTAGGGAAAGAGGACAACACTCCTCTAGAATTTTTGATTTCATAGAACCATGTAGTACACACAAGTAGTCTCTCACATTCCTACCAAAAAACACCTTAGTAGGAACCATACAATTCTTGAAGTCAAATTGAGAGAGAGGAATTTAAACTAGCCAGGGATCCTCCTAGAACCTAATTCTTCTACCATTCCCCAGCTTCCATCTCAACCTAGATTATATTAGCTTTTTCATCCTGTATATATTGTTCCAAATAAAGGAACCATTGGGGTGATCTTCTAAAAGGATTCTGATCATGGGATAATTGTTTAAATACTTCGCATTTAGAAACCCACACCATTCCTTCCTATTCCTTAGCTGCTCCCATCCAACTTAGCAATCAAAGCTTTATTGGTAGGTTATATTTTTTGTATTCCTAGGCCCCCACCAAATTTGGGGAGATAGACCTTATCCTAGCTTATCAAGGCTAATTTATTTTTTCCTCTGTAACAAACCAGAGGAAATTACTTTTAATTCTTTCAAACTTCTCAACAACATACCTAGCGATTTTGAATATGGATAGAAAATATATCAGAATCCCTTGGAGAATAACTTGGAGTTGCAACTGTAGTAACAGAAAAAGTAGCCTTTTTCCCTTACTTGGTTTGAGTCTTGGAATAGTGTTGTAACGTGTTGTACACATTAACATCATTTTAGGACCCTTATTTGATTAAAATGTGCCTTAATTGGTCCTTTGCAAAGGTGTTGTAAAGTGTTGTAACACACCTTCACACTTTTCTAGGATTTATTTACTTAATTAAGCTTAATGGGCTCCTTCTTAATAAAATATATTTAAATTCATACCTTATTTAGGTGTTGTAAAGTGTTGTAAAGTGCTCTCACATTTATCTAGGGCGACCTTAATTAATTGTGGTTTATTGGAGTTAATTAACCCCCTTTAATTCAAATTTAGACCTTATTTATGACACCTCCCAAAGATCTATCCTAACACCCATAATTTAAATAATAAAACATTTAATTGGGAAAATTTAGGTCCTAGAAAATGGTTCCAGGACCCATTCGCCCTAGGTGGAAAATGGGTCCTTCCTTAATAGAACCCCCTTTCTAAGTTGATCTAAAATGGGTTTTTGATGCTCTTCCCATCCCCCAGGGTTAGGTCCTGCAAAACTAAGCCAAGACCCATTTTCCCTAGGTGGCTAATGGGTCCTCTCTTAATGAGGACCCCCTTTTTAAATTTCATTATGGTATGAATTTAATAAAGTTTACTTCTAGATCTATTGTTGGCCTTAATTGTTTGAATTTCAGGGCTAATCTCCTAATTTAGTATAAATAAGGAGTTAATTGAAATTGTTTCTCCTAACAAGACCTAGAAATTCATTCTAACCCTTCAAGCATTTGAGTTATTAAGCATTAGAGCATTACAAGAGCATTCATAAACCATTTCAAGGTAGATTTCAAGACTCTACTACAGCAATTCAAGATCAATTCATCATGACAAGGGTTTTATGCATTCTTGTATGTTGTTGAGCTAAGAAATTGGATGTAACATTGAAGATCTACTTGCAAGAATTGTTCACATCATATTCAAGGATCCAAGATCTACATTCTTCATGGTCACTACATGCTATTTTGTAGATTTGTTTCACAAGACATCATCCAAGGTGATATCAATTGCATATTTCATGTTTGATGCTTCATTCCTTTATTTTATTATTTGGTTTAATTAGCTACAAGGGGTTTGATTGAGGAAAACCCCCATTCACTAAAAAACAAGTTTTTCTTCCCTTGAATGTGTGATTGCAAATTTATAGGTTGAAGATCATGTGGACCAAGTTTAGAGAAAAATTGTCAAATTTTTCAAGTTGCAAAAGTTGCCATTCAAAGTAAAAAATCAAAGAATTGAAGCTACATAATTACCTACAGACTTTCAAAAGATAATAACAAAGAATTTAAGAGTGTAAACATCAAGGAACACAACCCTGATCTTAGTTTCAAAAACCTTAATAGGGACACATTTGCAACTGAAGGCGAATGAGTCCTTTGTGGCATAAAAACAAGTTTTCTACAAGGTACACATCATTTCAAGCTCTCGAAACTCCCCTTTTTGTTGCTATAACAAAACTAGGGTTAATTTTTTACTATTATTTACATCTTTTTGCTTTTATAATTGCATAAATTGCATATGTTTTGTGTGAAAAAACTTAGTGGTTCATCATCTTGTTAACCCATTTTGATGCAAACCTTATTTTCCACCTAAACGTAAATGGTGAACCCAACATATTGAACATTGTAGATTTATGATTTTTGAAGTCTCTTTTGTATCCTAGGTTATATCTTGCATTCATTTGTATTTAGATTTGCATTGAATTAAGATCTCATTTTAGAGTTACTTGTTTTGCATTGAAATCTTGCATCTCATCTATGGTTTAGATTTGAATTGTTTTGCACCTCTCTAAATCCTAAAAATACAAAATAAAATCAATCATTTTGCATCTCATTTAGATCTCATACAATTTAATTTTAAATCCAAAACAAAATTGCATTTAAATTTAGACCTTATATATTTCATCTTTTCATTGCATATTTACATTGCATTTCTGGAAAATTTGAAACTAGAATTCACTATATAAGACCTGGAACTGAAAGATATCATTGAAAGCTTGCAAATCATTTTAAAATAGTTTAAAAATACCTAACCATGACCCATTCACCATTACTAGTGAATGAGTCCCTAATCAGGTCATGTCTATACCTTTTGGCAACTAAAAAAGCATCAAAATTCACTTTGAAATCCACAGAACAATCTCAGAAACATCTAACCAAGACCCATTCACCCTTACTAGTGAATGAGTCTTTGTTAGGTATTGATGTATATTTTTTGGACATTGAAATCTCTGTTTCTAGCTTCTATTTGGCATTATTACTTTCCTATTTCAGTTTCCTAGTTTGTTGTTTCATCAAATTCATTACATTTAGCTTAAATTTCTTCATTTTAGTGCATTTTTAAAATTCAAAATTGCATTCAAAAATTTCATTTTCAGCTTATTGCATTTTATAATCAGTAAATTACCTTGCTTAGAAACTGAAAATTGCATTTCATTCTAGGCCTCTTTGATATTCTAGGGTTTCTACACTAGGGTTGTAAAACTTGCATGAGATTTACAACTTGGTGTCCTATTAGCACTACAATAAGATAGTTCAAGGATCATGCCATCCCTCAATATCTCACTCATTGTGGATCTTGGGTGCTCTAACTCTTTTCCTGATAGTGTTGATAATCAACCCTTCATGGCTCATAGTTTGCATACTTCATTTCTCATGACTTCACCTCCTACAACCAATGTCCTTAATGTTACCAACACCATCCCTATCATTACAACTTCCACTCAAGCTTTGGGGTCTACTCAAAGTGAAGGTAGAATTCCAATCCTCTCCTCCACAATACTGATGCCCATCCCTACATACACTAGTACACAACCTACAACAACACTCCAACCTACAACAACATTCCAATCTACAACAACATTCCAATCTACAATAACATTCCAACCTACAACAACCTTTCAACCCGCAACTACCATTCAACCAACTACAACACTCATACCAACAAGCACTTTGTACACTTCTATAGGTATTCCCATGGGAAATACTTCTAGTCTTTTCCATTCGAACACAATAACTCCTTAACAATCCACCTTCACCAACCTACAATTCATGAGACCTCCACATACATACACTACACCACCTTAATCCCCTCAACCTTATAACCAAAATGACCCTCTCATTAATTTACTTTTGCAAACCATGACATCTCTTCAACAAGTGACAACATTACAATAGAACAATGATAGTCAACCCTTGAAATACATCAAGTCTACCCCATTTTCCCTTGACATATTATGAGAAAAAATTCCAAAAGGTATAGAGGTCCATCGATTTAAGAAATATGGTGGGAAAGGAGATGTTGTAAGCCATGTTTTTTCCTTTCTAACCTTGTGTAGTGATTTCATCTTTGAGGATAAAATTTTAGCTAAGTTGTTCCCTAGATCTTTAAAAGATACTGCTTTAGAATGGTTCTCCTCTTTTCTGAAAAATTCAATTGGTTCATTCAATGAACTCATTGATTCCTTTTACAACCACTTCCATATTCACATGGGTTCCAAGATGACCCTTGCTAACTTAATGACATGCGAGATAAAATAGGATGAGAAAGTGATCGATTTCATAGCAAGATACGAAACACTTTATTCACAAGTGAACATTAAGATTCCTGATGCCGACCTTCAATGAATGTTCATTACAAACTTACAAGATAAAATCCAAATAAAACTTGAAATGTTGAGGTTTCCATCCTTCACAAAGTTATGTAGAACCTATCATGACCATCAAAACTCGACTGGCGGTCGTGATGTGAAAAATCCACCTAGTTGTCCTGAAACGTTTGAACATACAACTCAAAATTTTTGTCAACCTTTCAAGAAACAAAATAAGGGATTTTTACACTTAAATCCTCTTCAGACAAGTCAACAAAACAATAATCAAGTGGCTTCTATAAAGATGAAAAATCCTTTCGGAGAAAGGGAGAGAGCGTTCACCCCTTTACCTGATACCTTTCACAATATTATGTTGCAACTTATTGACAAGACCATGCTTACCTTACCTCCTGTTAGAGAATGTGATCCTACTATACCATTGCCTAAAGGATTCCAAAAAAAATATTATTGTCATTACAATCAACAAAATGGACATGGTACCAAATACTGTAAGCATCTTAAACATCTTGTGTAAGGCCTTATTGACAATAATCAACTTCAAATTGGAGGTGTGAATGATCAAGGTAATAAGTCTATAGCCCCGCCTAATCAAAATTTGTAAATATTTACAAATCCCATGCCTAAGTAGAATATTTCATTTGTCAAAGCTAGTGAAACAAAGAATGATGTGATGAATGTTGACACGAATGATGACAATATGGATACTCTTCAACATAATCCCCTAGATGAAGTGATAGCATTTATCAAAGCTAGACCTTGTAAGGGCTCGACTAGATAACCTCTTGAAATTTATTTGTCACAAAGTGACATACTTAAATGTGCACCTGATGGTCATCTTCACATAGCTGGTTGAATCAATAAAATCCCACCAATGGGATATTCATTGATATCACCCATGGAGAGAATGTGATCACATAAGAATTCTTATATGTGCATGAGTTATATCAAGAAACATATGATAACCCGAAAGCATGGATCAAGACAATAATGCATTTTCTTTCCCTATGGTAGGCTCAATAGATCTACCTTTAAAGGTTGGACCAAAAATGTTAATGGTTTCATTTTCCATCATTCCACAATCAAGCCAATTTCATGTGAAGCTAGGATATCCATGGCTTCGCTCCATTAATTTCATTCCTTTAGTTGTGCATAAATGTATAAAATTTCCATTTGAAAATAATATATTCACTGTGCATCATAGTGGATTTAATCCTACCTCAAGAAAAGGGAATTTTTCACTAGATTACTTTTGGCCTGAGCCTATGGAACCTATCAAGCCTCATGAAGATTTCTTTTTCAAATCATATAAAAAATTAAAAGAAAATAAAATAGCATAAATATCCCTTCACAATATGCCTCAACCTATGACTGAACCAACTCTCCTTGATGAAACAATGATTGAACCAAAAACACTTTTGAACATACAAGAACAATCTATAGAACAACCTCTTGCAATTTCCTACAAGAGACCATGAGATAACACAAGAAATTTCCTATAAGTGAGTAGCATATGTTATGCACAAACAACCCCATTCCACGTCGCATTGGAACAATCATGCTTGATCCTTTGTTTTTCTTTTTCTTGACCCTTGACAAGGTATGATTATATATCTTTGTTATTGCTGCATAATTAAGTGTCTTGGATGTCTACTTTAGTGTGAGTTTTACATGGGGTCATCCTCTCACTAAAGTGGGGGAAAAATGTAGTAACAGAAAAAGTATCCTTTTTCCCTTATTTGGTTTGATAATTTACATTAAATCTGAATTAATGGTGTCTTGGAATAGTGTTGTAATGTGTTGTACACATTCACATCATTTTAGGACCCTTATTTTATTAAAACGTTCCTTAATTGGTCCTTTGCAAAGCTTTGGTAAAGTGTTGTAACACACCTTCACACTTTTCTTGGATTTATTTACTTAATTAAGATTAATGGGGCCCTTCTTAATAAAATATATTTAAATTTGTACCTTATTTAGGTGTTGTGAAATGTTGTAAAGAACTTCCACATTTATCTAGGGTGGTTTTAATTATTTTTGGTTAATTGGAGTTAATTAACCCCCTTTAATTCAAATTTAGACCTTATTTATGACACCTCTCGAAGATCTATCCTGACACCCATAATTTAAATAATAAAACATTTAATTGGGAAAATCTGGAAAATGGTACCAAAACCCATTCACCTTAGGTGATGAATGGTTCCTACCTTAATAGGACGCCCCTTTCTAAGTTGATCTGAAATGGGTTTTTGATGCTCTTTCCATCCCCAGGGTTAGGTCCTAGAAAATTGAGCCAGGACCCACTCACCCTAGTTGGCGAATGGGTCTTCCCTTAATGAGGACCCCCTTTTTAAATTTCATTCTGGTGGTAATTTAATAAATTTTACTTCCAGATCTGGTGTTAGCCTTAATTGTTTGAATTCCAGGGTTAATCTCCTAATTTAGTATAAATAAGGGGTTAAGTCACATTTTTTCTCCTAACAAGACCTAACAATTCATTCTAAACCTTCAAGCATTCAAGTTATCAAGCATTATAGCATTTCAAGACAAATTTCAAGAGTCTATTGCAAAAATTCAAGATCAATTCATCATGACAAGGGTTTTATGCATTCATGTATGTTGTTGAGCTAAGAAAGTGAATGTAGCATTGAAGATCTACTTGCAAGCATTGTTCACATCATATTCAAGGATCCAAGATATACATTATTTATGGCCACTACATTCTAGTTTGCAGATTTGTTTCACAAGACGTCATCCAAGGTGACATTAATTGCATATTTCATGTTTCATTCTTCATTCCTTTATTTCATCATTTGGCTTAATTACCTACAAGGGGTTTGAATAAGAAAAAATCCCATTCACTAATAAACAACATGTTTTTCTTCCCTTGAATATGTGATTGCAGATTTATAGGTTGAAGATCAAATGGAGCAAGTTTGGAGCAAAATTGTCAAATTTGTCAAGTTGCAAAAGTTGTCATGCAAAGTGCAAAATCAAAGAATTGAAGCTACAAAATTACCTACATACTTATAGAAGTTGATAACTAGGAATTTGAGAGTGTAGACATCAAGGAACATGACCCTAATCTCAGTTTCAAAAACCCTAATAGGGACACATTCACCACTAAAGATGAATGAGTCCTTTGTGGCATAAAAACATGTTTTCTACAAGGTACACATCATTTCAAGCTCTCAAAACTCCCCTTTTTGTTGCTATAATAGTTAGGGTCAATTTTTAATTTTTATTTACATCTTTTGGCTTTCATAATTGCATAAATTGCACATGATTTGTGTGGAAAAACTTAGTAGTTCATCATCTTGTTAACTCATTTTGATGTAAACCCTATTTTCCACCTAAATAGTAGCTTACCAGCATGACTAAGCATAGTGCATTTCCATCCTTCCTATTTTATTTGCATTCTTTCAAGGACCAAATTCTAGAAGGAAGGTGTGACTTCTTTAACTGTGAGAGGGAGACCAAGACACACAGAAGGAATGGAATCACTTTTACAACCTAGAACAATAGTCACTTGATCCTACAGAGTTTGAGAGTTGTTAAAGAAGTAAAGCATGCTTTTATTGTAATTTATGCATTTTCTTGAACTAGAAGCATAATTATTTAGACAATTCTTGCATTTCCTTGCTTCCACCACATATTTTTTCCCAAAAAGGATGGTATCATCCACAAATTGTTGTATAGTAGCCAGATCAAGGGTGGTGGTAGGTTTGGATCCCTTAATATAACCATAAGAAAGAATCTTTGAAACATTCCTCATGCTTAGGATATCAACAACCATTATAAATAGTATGGTGGTAGGGGATCACCCTGTCTTATTCCTCTACTAGCCTAAAAGAAACCATGAGGGATACAATTAAATAAAATAGAGTACTTGACAATAGAAGTGCATTATGAGATTAGGTTCACCACCTTCTGATTGAACCAAAACTTAGTTAAAAATTTTAAGAGGAAACTCCAAAGGAATTTCTTCATAAGCCTTGGATATGTTGAGCTTGAAATCCATACTAGCATAATTACACATGTCCATAAAATGCATGATTTCATGAGTGGAAATTACATAGCATCCATAATTTGGCACCCTAAGAAAAATCCTTTTTGACATGGGATAATCATTTTATCCACAAATGGTTTCATATGGTTGAATACAATTTTGGATAAGATCTTGTAGATGGTGTTACATAGGCTTATGTGCCTAAAGTCATCCATGGTCTGTGAGTCTTCATTTTTAGGAATGAGGGTTAAAAATGTACAGTTCAGTTGTTTTAGGAGTTTTATCGACCTAAAAAAGTCCTTGGTAGCAAGAAATAAGTCCTCTCCCAAAATATCCCAAAACTCTTGGAAGAAAGATAGAGGGAAACCATCTAGTCTTGGTTCCCTAAAGGAACCCATACTTAACATAGCTAATCTGAATTCCTTAGGAGTGATAGCACAAATAATATCATCATTATCCAAATTATTTATAAAAGTAGGGATGGAGTCTAGTAATAGGTCATCAACAGCTAAGTTAGGTGCCCCAACAGGCTCAGATAAGGCATGTGCGAAGTATCCAAATGCCAGCAGACCAATCTAGGCCAGAGAAGTAGCTTCAACTCCTAAATCATCTTTTAGTTTGTTTATTTGGTTTCTTTTTCTATGCTTAAGGGCCAAGATATGAAAGAAATAATTTTTTTCAGTCTCATTCATTCAACCATTGTATTTTGGATTTTTTCTTTTGAAATATTTCCTCTTTTTTCAACACTATGTCCCATTTTGTGCTGTCATCTTTCTCTTGTTGAGAGGTTTTCTCACTGACACACCCCTTCTCCATCCTTTTTTGAGTTACCTTAAGTTTATTTGAGAGATCTCTTTTCTGATGGAAAACATCCACGAACACCCACTTATTCCAACCTTTAACCATGTTTCTAATACACTTGATTTTATGGAAGACCCTAAACATGGGGGAGCCATGAACAGGGACATTACACCATTCTATAATTTTATTTGTAAAGTTTCGGATAGAGTTTCACAATATCTAAAACTAGAAGGGAAAGGGACCAACAATAAAGTGATAATTCATGATAAGAAATAAGGGGTTATGGTCTTGTTGTGTAGTTTTCGCACACATGCCCTGCTGAAGGCAAGGACCCTCTTTCTCTTTGGTTTTTGGTGTTTTGGCCCTTGGATTTTGTGGATTTGAATTGCCTTGGCATGAGCTTAAAATATTCATCTTGCTTGCCTAAGTGTTTTCCCCAAGTTACACTTTGAAAATCTTAAGTTCTGAGCGAAATCTGGGTTTTTTCTCTGTTTCGAGATTTTTCGCCTGGTCTAGAGTTTCCCGGATTTCACTCAAAGGCCAATAGCTGACTGTTTTCCAGAAATATTCTCACCTTGCAAAATTCTGAATGGACCGGATTTCCCTAAAATTCTGTCTCCTTGTTGAATTCCTAGTTTTTGGGTTTGGTCTGTCATTTTATGAATGTTGATGCCCTTGGGAAAATTCTGAGTCTAGATCCATTAATGAATGATTTTGCTTTTGAGCCTGGGTCCTCAAATTTGTGATCTTCAATCAATTTGAGTGAGATAATTGGAGAATGTCAAAATCTAGGTTTTCCTTTAGTTTCAGGATTTTCCGGTGCTGGCAGATTTCCCCGGTTTTCCCTGTCCTCTGCGTTTTCCTGAAAATCTAGAGTTTTGCCTACTTCGCGAATTTTCGCTCCCTCTAGATTTTCACGAAATCCCATTGCCCCTTCATTTCCAAATTTTTTTGACTGTTGTTTTTTTTTCCAGAATCCGCCTAGTCCAGATTTTCGCGAAAATCCCTTCTAGCCTAGATTCCGTGGAAGGGTGAAAATCCCAAACTATGTAGAAATTTTTCATTAACGATTTTTCGTGGGATGTCAATTTTTTTATTGGATTTATTTGAATATATTATTGATGATGGATATTATTGATACTAGTTTTTACTGAGTGCAGGCTGGGTTTAATTCAATTGAAGGTGGATTTAAGGCATTTATTAATTCACCTGTGGCCGACCTGGAAAGTATTTTCCTCAAGATACTAGATAAATTAAGATAGGGATGAAGGGGCCAATTAATGATCAATTACATTGGGAATTGTGCTTCACATGCATTGGATCGAGTTACATTTTAAATCCTAGGCAGACTTGGATGAGTCTCATGCATTTAATGCATATCTTATCTTATTTCAAATTTCTCTTGGCCGACCTGTCTGGGCTTTTTTATTATTGTAAAATCTATATTGGGCTGACATGTTCTAGGATTTTCTATAAATATGGAATTTTGCCTCATTTGTAAAGGGGGATTATTAGTAGAAATCACTAAAGATAGTTCTTGGAAGCAATTAGTGTAGTAAAGTAAGAATTAGGGTTAGGAGTTAGTCAATTCTTGAGCAAATGTTGTAACAGAACATTAGAATTGTTGTTGAAATTAGATGATTCAATACAATTGAAGGGAATTGTGATTTTTCCAGCGATCTCTTTTGTGTTGACTTATCTTGCATGGTTCTTATGATTCAATCTTTCAAATTTCTCAAGGTTATTAGATGTATGTTAGTTCTAATTCAATGGTGTTCATGATTTGATGCTTGAAGTGTTTAGACAATTCTTACATTTCCTTGCTTCCACCATAGAATTTTTCCCAAAAAGGATGATATCATCCACAAATTATTGTATAGAATCCAGATCAAGGGTAGTGGTAGGTTTGGATCCCTTAATAGAACCATAAGAAAGAATCTTTGAAACATTCCTCATGCTTAGGATATCAACAACCATTATAAATAGATATGGTGATAGGGGATCACCCTGTCTTATTCCTTTACTAGCATAAAAGAAACCATGAGGGATACAATTAAATAAAATAGAGTACTTCACAATAGAAGTGCATTATGAGATTAGGTTCACCACCTTCTGATTGAACCAAAACTTAGTTAAAACTTGTAAGAGGAAACTCCAAAGGAATTTCTTTATAAGCCTTGGATATGTTGAGCTTGAAATCCATACTAGCACAATTACATATGTCCATAAAATGCATACAAGGAGAGGCTGGATGCACTCACAGAGCTAGTTGAGAAGCTGAACACTAAAGTCACCTATCTAAGGCATCAAAATAGTCAATCTCAGGTAGCCCAAAGGGAGATTCAGTTGAATTATGATCAAAGCAACAGGGATATGATGCAGGCTCAAGGGAAAAACTTTGATAGAGAACAACATCTTGATAGAGATCATGGAAGGCAGCCACCACCTCCTAATAATGGAAGATCCTTAACCTCTTTAGATCAACCAAACAATCAGGAGAAACCTAGTGAAGTTTATCTGGCAAAAACAACTCTTTCAAGATGGTGTAGGCTTCATAATTCTAATCAACATTCTGAGTCAGACTGTCAAGAATTCTAAGCTGTTGTGTCCATTTTCTAGCCAAAGGTTCAACATTCTAGTAATAGTTCGAGTGGGATAGAGATAGTACCATCTAATCCTTATGACATATCAGTCATGGTGGTGAATCATGTCCCATTTCCAAGAAGTGAAGGGAATGAACTAGAAAAAGAACAAGATAAAGGTGTTGAAACAGGGTATGTATATAGTGAAGAATCTATAGCTCAACCTTTTGGAAGTAATGAGGAGAATGATAATGGTCCACTAGATGAAGAAGAGTATACAAATGAAGAGGTTTAAGCATTCCATCATGTGTCTACTCAGTATTTCATAAATGGAGGACAGTCTGATGCTAATAAAGGAGGAAGTGTTGAAAGTAACAGGGATGAATTGATAGTTAGCTCTGAGGACAACTGTTCTACCATGACTGCAAAGAAAATAGGAGAGTGTGTGGTAGAACTCAAGAAAGTCAAAGTCAACCTCTCTGCTCGTGAGTTGTTAAGGGATCCTACCATTAGGGATGTAGTACTAGGGTCTCTTGAAAAAGATATGCTTTTTGAACAAAAGGGTACTTCACGCCATGTTGATACAAATACTTTTAAGGAGGTATTCCTATTTGAAACAAGCTTGGAAAATTATGTACTGACAGTTGACCCTCAAGGATGGAAGACTGAGGAAATCCTCATGTTACATGATATTCCTATCCATAAATCTGACAGTGTTGAAGCTTTGGTAGAATCAACAAATGAGGTACAAGAGCAAGTATGGTTGTCAGATCATGTGCATCAAACTATGAAGAGTGAGCTTCCAATAAAGGAATTTCAACAAGCTACTAGCGAATGTCTAGTAGAAGAGTCAACTGGCATTGGATAAGAGAAGGTCATGGTAGTTAATGCTGACGCAGTCCTAGAGGAGGTTGAGCTTTTGATTGAGGAGCCTCAACAACTTGCTAATGAATGTCCCCTAGAGAAAATTGTGGGATCTAATATTTTGGGTAAAGAAGCTACTTTTCCTGAGGGTTACAGTTGCAATCTAGAACCGAAGCCAATGCCAATAGAAGAAGAATTCAAGGAGTTCTCTCATTTATCAAATTCTGCTTTTCCTCTGTCTGTTGTTGAATTAAGCACTGAAATTTTACAAACTTTATGCATCAATGGAGAAAATTTGTTTAAAGATCAGTCTGTGATGTCATCTGATGAATATCTTGTTGAGAAATTTTTTTTACAAGACAATACTTCTACACATTCGTCATTGATACCTCATGATGAAATGCACATAGGTGAAAAGTTCCATGTTTATACTTCTGAACCTATTCAATTTGATTTTCACCCTGAATTATTCATTAAAGACTCCAATTCTATTTTGCATGTTCCAAATGCAAGAGGGATATTGCATCATCAGTTGAGACCTCTTGATGACATGGATATTAGCTCTTCACAGGTGCAGGATGATGAACACAACATTCAGTCTACAATAGTACAAAATCAGGTTGTTTTTCTCCTTGCAATGAGTTCTAAATCTTATCAACTTGATTATGGTAATTTAGGAAAGACAACTTGCATATGGATTAATCATGGTCCAAATGAATTGCCTCAATTATTGATTGTTCCTAATTATGAGATTGAATTTGAATGCTGCCTTTTTGAGGTTTATTTTGCTGAGTATAAAGATAAATTTGCATTTTTGAGGATTGTTACCATTACCTTGTTACTTGTCCATGCATTGATGAACCATATGGGGGTGGGTCTCAGTTCACCTTGTCTGATGATGAGTTGTTATGCGTCTTTTGTACATAGTTAGGATAGATTGCTTTAGAATTAGTCTATTTTGGTTAGTTTAGGTTTGCTTTGGGTATTGTTTTGGTTGTTGCTTTGCCTCTCTAGCTTGGGTTTTCTACTTTCTAGTTGGGGAAGTGTCCTACTTGCACAACAACCATTTCATTATCTGGGACTATTCTGAGTATTTCCTTGATGAGCTTTAATCACGTGTCTTGAATGGATGGTTGAGGTCTTCGTTATCGTCACATTGTCTGGTTTAAGGAGGATGGTCAGTGGTTTGATTTGAATTTCAAGTATTCTAAAATCTTATATTTTCATACATCTTAAGAATCCTGAGGTTGTGGTAGGATCCTTTTGAGGTCTTATCAGGTGAAAAATATTATTTTTGCTTCAGCGCCACTATGGTTCTCGGCCCTGAGTGTGAACTTCATTATTCACAGGTTGAAATGAAAAAGTGAAAAGAAAAGAATATCAAAAGAAAAGAAAAGTGAAATATTGAGAATCAAAATAATGAATTCAACTTATCAGGGGTATCCGAATATCTCTACTAGGGCTATGGACGCCTAGCTGGTAGTAGAGCTATATTTGGGAGAGTCACAGTGATAACCCCGTCGGGGCTATAGATGGCTGACTGGCAGCGAGGCTCTATCCAGGTTGTTTTTGAAGTTAGAATCTTTACGTAGCCTGTCTTGACTGAGCTTGGTTTCTGTAGTAGCCCAAGGAAGGAAATGAACTCATTTGCACACACTTGGATTTTTAGTCTATGGAAGGTTCAGTCTGCCTTTGGTTGTGATTCTTTAATCTTGAATTTTGGTTTGTTTGTCTGATAGTGAAATCGAAACTAGAGATTCTAGGTTCTTGATTCCTATTCGTCATCAAATGCTCTAGAGCATTTCCTAGTAGAGTCACCATTTGTTGTGTAGTTTTTGCACACACGCCCCGCTGAAGGCAGGGACCCTCTTTCACTTTGGTTTTTGGTGTTTTGGCCCTTGGATTTTGTGGATTTGAATTGCCTTGGTATGAGCTTAAAATATTCATCTTGCTTGCCTAAGTGTTTTCCCCAAGTTACACTTTGAAAATCTTAAGTTCTGAGTGAAATATGGGTTTTTGCTCTGTTTCAGGATTTTTCGCCTGGTCCAAAGTTTCCCGGATTTCACTCAAAGCCCGACAGATGACTGTTTTATGAAAATCTTCTCACCTCACAAAATTTTGAATGGACTGGATTTCTCTAAAATTTCATCTCCTTGTTGAATTCCCAGTTTTTGGGTTTGGTCTATCATTTTATGAATGTTGATGCCCTTGGGAAAATTCTGAGTCTAGATCCATTAATGAATGATTTTTCTTTTGAGCCTGGGTCCTCAAATTTGTGATCTTTGATCATTTTGAGCGAGCTCGTTGGAGAATGTCAAAATCTAGGTTTTCCTTTAGTTTTGGGATTTTTCTATGTTGGCGAACTTCCCCAGTTTTCCCTATCCTCTGCATTTTCCCAAAAATTCAGAGTTTTGCCTGCTTCGCAGATTTCCACTCCCTCCAGATTTTCCCGAAATCCTATTTACCCTTCATTTTCTGGATTTTTTCGACTGTTGTTTATTTTTGCCAAAATCTGCTTGGTTCGGATTTTCATGAAAATCCCTTCTAGCCTGAATTCTGCAAAGGGGTGAAAATCCCGAACTGTGTAGAAATTTTTCATTAACGATTTTTTGTGGGATGTCAATTTTTTTTCTTGGATTTATTTTAATATATTATTGATGATGGATATTATTGATGCTAGTTTTTGTTGAGTGTAGGCTAGGTTTAATTCAATTGAAGGTGGATTTAAGGAATTTATTAATTCACCTGTGGCCGACCTAGAGAGTATTTTCCTCAAAATACTAGATAAATTAAGATAGGGATGAAGGGGCTAGTTAATGATCAATTTCATTGGGAATTGTGCTTCATATGGATTGGATCGAGTTACATTTTAAATCCCAGGCTGACCTAGATGAGTCCCATGAATTTAATGCATATCTTATCTTATTTCAAATTTCTCTTGGCTGACCTATCTGGGCTTTTTTATTATTGTAAAATCTATATTGGGCCGAGATGTTCTGGGGTTTTCTATAAATATGTCATTTTGCCTCATTTGTAAAGGGGTAATATTAGTAGAAGTCGCTAAAGATAGTTCTTGGAGGCAATTAGGGTAGTAAAGTAAGAATTAGGGTTAGGATTTAGTCGATTATAGAGCAAGTGTTGTAATAGAACATTAGAATTGTTGTTGAAATTGGATGATTCAATACAATTGAAGGGCATTGTGATTTTTCTGGTGATCTCTTTTTTGTTGACTTATCTTGCATGGTTCTTATGATTCAATCTTTCAAATTGATCAAGGTTATTAGATGTATGTTAGATTTGAATCAATGGTGTTCATGATTTGATGCTTGAAGTGTTTGCAGCAGTCCCTAGTCCATACTTTTGGCAGCTAGTTGATTATCAATTACTTTGCAAAGTTATCCTGGATCTTATATTCATTGTGCTTAGTTCAATTGTGGAGATTTATTCATTTTAATTGCAATTGGGTTGTCTTGGATGAATGTTCATGATCTTAAAATCTTTAAAACCTTAGAAGATTGCACTATTTTTGTAAGATTGTAGATTTATCTTGGTCAAGCAGGAATCAGTTTATGAGGGATTGGTCCATTTTGAGTATTTCATCATTTGCATTATTAATAAATTAGGAGTATTTAAGTTTAGATATCTCTTTGAAACCCTAACATTTGGTTATTTCTTTATTATTTTGATTAGATTTAAAGATTGAAGTATCATCACATCGCTAGATTTGATAAATTCAAGACACAATCTTTGCTTGTACTAAGGTCCCTTTGTGATTACCAACATTTTCACATTTATCACTGAGTTGTTTATGCATTGTCAAGGCCTAACATTAGAGACCTTGGGGTTATCTCTCGAGGGTTGTTGATAGAGATTTACCTTTCAAGAGAGATAGGATTTCATATTCTGTCTGAGTTGTTGCTATGCAGAAAACATCATCAATAGGTCTGAGACCATCAGGGAAAGCACCAAGAGATTTGAGTTAAGTAAAGGGTATGTGCAGGATCATGATGGGCCAAAAAGTGGCAATATGATGGGTATGTGGCTGATGACTATTTTTTTACCCAAAATTGATGAAACAAAAAGGGTTTTTAAAGGAGATTCTTAGCTTTCCATTGATATAAATTATGCTTTATTTTAAATTTTAAAAGTAATTATTATTCATTTTCTATTCAAATTACTACTAAATTCCTAATTGATAGGATGATTGAAAAACATCTATAGCTTTCAAACAGTATCACATTTTTTGAATCCAAAACATGTGTCACATTCTATCCTTTGCATAATATAGGATTAAAAAAGAAAATTGAATTTCATGAAATTTTGACCAAGTTAAGGTGGTCAAACATATGAGTTTTTTTATATTTTTAAAAAGTTGTAATAAAAAAATCATAATTAATTATTTACTTGGAAAAAATTACAAAATATATGCATCACATCTGGCATGAGTCCTCTACTTATATCTAAAATATTAAAAAATATTATCATTTTATTATGGTTAGGGTGGTCTAATGACACCTACTTATTTTTCCCTAAAATTTAAGTACCAACGATTGAAATTTCAAGTTTTCACCAAATAGATTTAAAAAAAAAAAACCTAGTAGTTTAGAAACTATATTCAATTTGCTACAGATTCTATTCTTACATATTTTTGAAATAATATAGATAACTTATTCAAATTTTTATGTCAATTTGCCTAACTTTGATTTTTCTAAAATTTTTGCCACTTAAGGGCCTGCTTTTTCTATGATGATCCTGCACATACCCTAAAGTAGTCTAGTTAGGGGAGAAAAGAAATTTGTCTAGCCTAACCTGAATTAGGTTATCCCCCATTCTCTTATTGGTTTAGGTGAATTAATGGCCTTGCAACTCTATATCTAGTAGACCAATATCACTTAAAAGATCTTCCAAGTCAACCATACTATTAGAATAGTCCACCAGGCCCCCACTCTTTTTAGAAGGATAAAAAGGGGAGTTGAAGTCTCCTACCACTAACTAGAGGGCCTCTTTATTTTTTTGGATCCACTTAGTGATTTCCATCCAAATAGATTTCCTAGCATTCCTAATATTGGGGGCATATAAATATTAATCAACATCCAAGAAGATCAAAAATGGGTGAACTGGATTCCCAAACTATTCCTATTTTGAAACATTTCAATACCCATTAGTCTATTAGGGTTCCACATAACGGTCAAGCCTCCTGAAGATCCCTCCACATCATTAAAGGAAAAGTGAGCAATCGGTCAGATCTTTTTAGTTGAGTTCAAAATTTTATTTAATCATTTTCACTTCTTGTAATAGTAGTACATCTATCTTGTGTTCCCAAACATAACTCGTTAGTTCCAGTTGTTTTAGGGGGCTATTTAACCCTCTTACATTCCATTTCAAGACTTTAATTTAGATGTATTCTTTGAGGATGCTTCCAATTTCCTCTGTTTTCTAATAGCTATCTCTTTGGCTGTCTCTCTATTTCTAGTTTTTTCATTGGTTGGGTCTACCTGGATTGGTGTCCACCTCCACATCTACCTTCCTTTTCTTGCCCTTCTTTTTTGGAGTAACCTTCCTCTTCATTGGTTTAGCTGTGTGATAGGATAGTTGTATTTGTCACTCTGAGTCCAGAGTCCTCTCATTTTAAAATAGTTATAGGTATTTATCCCTCCTCTAATTATTTTATCACATCATTGCTAGATAGGAGGGTTTTTTATCCTAGAACATCCATCTTCAAATCACCAATGGTCACTGGTTCACTTAGGATGCTCGTTTTTGGAGTCACAACCTTCCTAGGGGTGGGTTTTATGGATGGTGTGACAACCAAGTCTGTGATAGGGTCTTCAGAAGGACCAAATTTGGTCGAGGAATCCATGTTCTTTAGGATCTCATTCTTGAATGGGTAATTGTTTGATATTTCATCCATCGGTGGGTCATTTGCAATAGGTTTATTTGTTACAGTGGACTTATAGTTAGAAATAAGGTGCCTAGGTTTGGAGCATTTTTAATAGTAAACTACAACATTTTCATAACAAACAGGTTAGTTCCAAGACCCAAATTTAGAGCTCACTATCACAAAGTTGGGTAAGGACTTGTTAGTATCAATATTGAGACAAAACTGAGCAAAGACTAACCTAATTTTTAGCTTGGTGATGGAATCTAAAGTAATGAAGTGGCCCATCAAATCTCCTATACATTGAAATATAGAATTATCCCAGTATTTCAATGGTATTCTTGGTAAGTGAGCCCAAATAGGAGTAGATTTGTTGAGGTCCATGGCAAGATCGAAGCCAGGCTTCTACTGACAAAGGGAAAGGTTATGTTTCCCATAGACCTAGGAGCCCGAAGATAGAACATAAATCATATCCTCAAAAGTCATGAAATTGAATAGGAACAACCCTCTATCCATAGCACATACCTCTACACTACCCTTCAGGCACCATTTATCTGTTGCCCATCTCCTGACCATATGCATAGTAGGGAGAAAGGAAAAAAAATTCCCACAACTTAGTTCTCCATTGAAGAAATGATCCTATCACAAGTGGATTCTAGGATCAATATTTCAGTGTCAAAAATGGAGTTCACCACTTTCGACCGAGAGTGAGATCTATTCATTGTTGGAATTTTGGAGGAGTTAAGAAATACCTTTTTTCAACCCTTGTGTTCCAGAATGACATGAATCATGGGAACTTCTTAAGAAAATATAACGGGAGGGTCTCCCCGAGGAAGGAGATGGTTCATGTGTTGAATCCATTATCTTGGTAGAAGAGGACAAGGGAGGGGGACTGTGGGGTACCCACAAGATGGCTTCCACCATGCATGTAGGTAATTCAAACAAGCAAAGAAGGAAAGAAGAGAAATATTCCTAGGGAACCAATTATTCTTAGTGGAAAATGTTAATTGATGAATCAAATTTTTATGTTGTTGACTCTTAGGGCATTCTTTAACAAAAGTGAAAGAATCTTGTTCTATATTTTTTCAATATCCCATTCAAATTAACTTTTGAACCAAAGATCAATCACTAAAATTTCCTCCATAGGAACTTGAATGGGATTCTTCAAGGGTTATAAGGATTTCTGATTTGCTAAGGCCAAAAAGTAGGAGACTATTATATGCTCTTCATTATAACACATTCAATAAAATTTTATATCATGCTGCAAGTTTTCTAATACAAGTTCAAGTTTTTCATAGTTGGTTTAGGAAAAATACCATCACGTAAATATTGAAATATGTGTGAATACCATTCCTCTAATTTATCTACATGATATATTATATCTTCATTTATGTTCTTGTGTATTGATGGGAGTGAGCTTTTAAATAGTAAATTTAAAATCTATAGAAGACTCATCGAGGGATATAAGAGAAGTAGCACTTGTCATTGCATTTGCATTTCGATTCTCCTTACATGGAATATTGTCTATAGTATCATGATATTGGGATAATTTATCTTGATTCACTTGATATGATCCATTAATTTTTTTTAATTAATTGAGACTCTCAAAATATATGAAGGTGTTGAATATTAAGAGACAATTCCACATGCAAACCAGAAATAAGAGCCTCATATTTGATGATATTATTTGTGTATAGGAAATTGAGACTATAAGATAAGAGAATTGGCTTACCTAAAGGAGGTAATAATATCACCATAGCATCAAATCTAGTTCAAACTTAGAACCATGTTTAATTTTCTTTTAATTTCAAAATATTTTTTTTGGGAATTGAGTCTTAGTTTGGTAAAGCTAATGGTCAAGGAGCTTTAACTAAATGGTTAGTCAATGCTTGAACCTTAATTTACTTTTGAGAGACAAACTTAAGATCAAACTTCATTAACAACATCATCCATTTCTCTAAGAATCTTGAAAAATAAATTTGGGTGAAAAGATGTTTTAGTGGATCAAATTTCATCACAACATGCACTTCAACATTTAACAAATAACGTTTCATCCTATTTACAAAAAAAAATAAGATCCAAAAATTACTTTTCTATATTCATGTATTATGTTTCATAATCAATAAACTTTTGACTTTAATGTAACTTAAACATGATGTTCTTTACTATTCGCATCTTGTTGCACCAATAATGATGTAGGAGCATTAGATAAAGAAGAATTGTAACAAATAGAAGGACATCTTGATGTGGCTAGTTGTAAAATAGGAGGACTAGCAATTTTTTTTTTTTAGTTATCAATGCAATTTTGATAATCTTGATTCCATTTACACTAGGATTATTTTTTAAGTAACTAAGTAAAGGGGAGATCCTAATCCGATAATGATGCAACAAAGTGATGCATATATTGAATCTATCCTTGTAAGTTATGAAGTTGAGAATTTTTTTTAAGAGGTGGCATGTTTATTATAGCATCAATATTCTTTGTTTCCACCTCAATACCTTGATGTGACACTATAAAGCCTAATATTTTTCCACTATCCACACCAAAGGCACACTTTTGAGGATTTAGCTACATGTTGTACTTATGAATTTGATCAAATATTTGGTGGAAAATTTTGACATGATCTTAATGTGTTATAGATTTTGTTAGGAAATAATGCATGATACCCACATTTTTAATCCATTTCCTACATAACTCCATGAGAGAAAAAAATGCATGTAAGCTTACAAAATAACCATAATTCATAGATAAAAATAGATAAGAAATAAGATAACACAAGATATACCTCGGGAAAACACTCAAAAGGGAAAAACTCGGCCTCTAAAAGCATCCATGCTCCACCTATTATTCAACAATAAAATAGTGCATGCATTTACATAGTTACCATGAACACTTCTAAAGCATCAGGCCTCTCCAATGCATCCTCCATATTTCGAAGCATGAATCCACACATAACATGCCATGCTTCACATATGCACTCCTAATAAATACTTAGTAATAACAACCCACTCACCTAGCCAATCTTAAAAAATAAATTGTGCTTTCTTTTATATATACAATCTCACACAAATACAACCAAGTGGTATGATACAACCATGTGCCACAAAACCATGTGACAAAACACAATTGACCCCTCATTTAATATTGGGTACCAAGTTTCCACTTTATTAAATATTTACCCAATATGAAATTATTATCTTAAGTCTCCTACACATAGAAAAAACCCAATCTTAATCTCAAAGATCAAATGTAATGGGCCATCAATAAAAATATGTGTATTAACCAAATAGCCATGTAGGAATACATCAATATATGTCGATATAAGTAAAATATATGCAAAATAGTCCTATGGGCTTACAAGAATGTCATATAGGCATACAATGTCAAGTATATATCCAATAAAAATATTTCCAAAAATTCCATATAGGCATACAACAAAGGACCCCAATCAAAAGTCATTTCCCTCTAGGTGAAGAAAATAGATGGGTAGCCTTTGTTGGTTGGGGGGATGGAGATGCATATGTCACTCGACTACTTTGAATTTGATGGTTGCTCCTCCTATTTAGTTTTTGATCAAGCTTCAGTTGTTACAATAAAAAAGTAAAGACATTAATATATATAAATTACATTATAAAAATAATATATTTAACAAAATAATCACTTACCACCACCAAAAAATCTCTCTTCTCAAGCAGAAGATCCATATGCTCAATCCTTGGCATGCCAAAGTCCTATAGAAACCTTCCAAATATAAATTTAACTAAAAATCAATAATTATTTGATTTTTCAATAATAAATAGCTATAACAACGAATGTAATTTGAAATTTACTAATCTGCCTCATACCCCTATGAGAGCCATCAAGCTTTATATTGTGGAAGATAAACCATTCTCCATTTCCCTATCAACATCGGGAGGTGTTTTTTCATCTGAAAATAAAATAACAAATTATTCAATCATGAAAACTAGAATAGTGATGTAGGTCATGGCTTATAATGTATGAGATAATCAACAAAATTTTGAGTACTTATTGAACTATATATTTCTTACTATTATACTTACTATTTTTCCTATCCATAGCTTGTTCGAAAGCACCTATTTAAGGCTTTTATCCATAGCAGCAAGGCAGTGAACTGTTTGATAAAATACTTTGGTAGACATGTATGAAAAATGTGGTAGCATAGAGAAGGCAATGAACTATTTGAAAACATGCCTCAAAGAAATGTGGTGTCATGGTGATGGAATGCCATGAAAAAATTGTGGGGCTAATAAAGGTGGATGCATGATATGGGAAGATTGCACCACTTTGTTTTTGCATGGGGAAACAACCATCTTTGCAAATAGTCTTTGGAGGAAGTTATTATGAGAGGCATAGGATGAATTTGCTTGGTAATAGCCAAGTGATTTGGATTTTAAGGGTGTGGGATTTGAACAATTGGAATAAGAGGTGGAAGCTTCTATGGAATGATAAATTGAGGGTGAGGATGAGGACCTTGAAAAGGATTTGGAGGAAAATTTTGGCTAAAGGCTTGGTTTTTGTTTTCAAAGGAAGGGGAAGGATAAGAAAGAGGAGATAGATTGGGATTGGATGAAGGTAGGGAGGATGGAAGCTTAGCACCAATTCCAAGAAGAAATCTAACTATGACATCCTTGTTGGAATTGTCTGCCTCAATCCCACTAGCCTAAACCTCTGAGAGAGTGATTTTGGTGTGACCACTGAGATGTCTGGATGATATGCATAGTGATCCTGAACTATCTGTGAGATCAGTGTGACTCAGTTGGATCTGAGTTCTCTTTGTGAAGTTTCTTCTTTGAACATATTAGTGTGACCTTTAATGTGTCCTGGTGATGAAGGTGGTTGGCGTGACATGAGCTATCGGTATGAGGTTTTGAAATCATGTCAACAGTAGAAGTCCAGCCAAAAAGTTATATTAGTGTGACTTTAGCCGATAGTACTTGGTCAGGGTGACATGAAGGTTCTAAAAGAGTTTTGATGATAGAGTGTGTTTGGCTGACAGTTCCTTTAGTGTGACTCCTGTCGATGAAATGTTTGATGGTCATCAATATGACTAGAACTGTCAGAATGAAATTCAAATCTCATGGTGACAATGTTGGTCTGGTCGACGGGTTTTCTTTTGGTGTGACTCTTGCCGATGAGGTGTTCCAAACTTCAGCTGAGTGTGAGGTCATTGATGTGACTTGAGACTTCAGTGAAACCTTCTCTGATGCTTGTCCTCTTGCTGATAAGGATAATCCAGTAATAGTTGGTGCTCTTGTTGATCATTGGGGTGGGTATGGCTGATGGTCTATATCGGAATGACTCAGGGCGACAAGATGGTTCAAAAGGTGGTTGAACTTAATGACATTGAGGAGACAAGTGCGTTCGATGTGACATTATGAACTCCTGTCGATGGACGTTGTCTTGCCGATAGGCCTAGTTGAGATGTTAGGATGATGGATAAATCGGGGAGACTTGGAGATCAGTGTGTCCTTTATGACTGTGACTGATAGACAAATTCAAGCTGATGAAAATGAAGGTGGACTCGGTTGAATGAATGATGATTTTGCTGACTTGCTAATGAGTCATTTGTTTGCTAAGGAAATTGTTCATTGTACAAATCTGTTTGACAATTTCTCTACTCAATAGTTTTGCTTTGGAAGTTGAATTATTTCTTGTCAATTGAGAATGAATGGTATAAACATTGAAAATTCTGCACTAAAAAAGAGAGGAAGATCTAAGCAAGGTTATGCTTCCGAAATCTCTCTTGATAGAATGTCTTGATCAATCTTTCAGTATTAATCTGCATTGTATACTATGTGAGAGTATTGTAACAGTGCAAAGATTGAAATGGACTAAGAGGTTGATAAGGGAAATGTAAAAAGGGAGAGAGGGAAATAGAACAAGGTTGCTACCAATTTGTCTCCAGAATGAAACAAGATGTAATCTCTTTCAAGAAAAGGCTATGAGCCTGAGATTGTATTGTAACTCTGCTTGTTGTTGAATAATACAATATCTTAGATCTCTTAGAGTGTGGGGTTTTTTACTGGAGAGGGTTTTCCCCAAGTAAATCTGTGTGTTCTAATCTTTTGTTCCATTTTTCATGTTTGTTGAATCTATTTATGCAAGTTGTTGAAACTGAATTTACCTGTGCTTCACTCAAAAGGATTAATGTGGGAAATGAACTATGTTTGATTCTGCTTTGTAACATAGTTGTACATGTTTTTGAGGCAATCTAAGTGAAATTAAAGTTATCGAAGTCACTACAGATCTTGGACACTTTTATGAGATGATCATAATTTCCTAACAAGTGGTATTAGAACCTTCTTTTGGATGCTGGTTCTAGGTATTTCTCCTATGAAGATTTCTTAGTCTATTAGGCTTGAGGAAATGTGGAGGAATTGGTTGATGTATTGATCCTTTGGTGAGTGGAATTCTTGTGTTATTCAGAGAAAAAACATAGTTTGAAGGATGGTGAAGATGGAGATGATGGAGTTGGTAATGTTGAATTGTTGTGATCTGTGTCTCCTAGTTGGCACTGGTAGAGCCTTGATGTATGAGGTGGATTTCTTTCCTCCGTGTCTATGTAGCAGTAAAGCTTTCATATTGGGTTTCTATGTGAGAGGCTCCCTGGTAATATGGAGAGGCGTGGGTTGTTTCTCAGCCATGGAAGATAGTGCTTATGATGGGTGGTGTTTCTTGGTGTTGGAAGGCATTGTTTCTTGTTAACCTCGAATACGTAAAGGCTATGGAGTTAATCATTATATGATTTAAAAACTTATGAATAGCCTGGCTCTCTCGTATGCATGTGCATGCTTGTGGTTTTGGAATTGGTCTAGAATGGGCCTAAAATTATTGTACTACTTGTTCCTTTTATAGATACCTTGTGCTTTTTTGGTTCAAATTCATGTTCTTTGGTTCTGAAGGTTTTTTTATAGTTTTTCCTAAAAATTCTATGGTGATACATATTCATGTTAGTCCATTGTTCTAGTTAACCATGATGGTTGTGTGTAGAATCTTGAGTCGTCTAGATGTGCAGTGGATATGGATGTGCATGGGTGTTTTAAAAACATGATGGTTTTGTAGGTTTTGCACGGTCAAGAAAAAATTGTGGTTTTGTGGAGCTGCTGGTAAAACTATTTTTTAGACCCTAGTTGTTTAGGGTGTTTTTGGATGAGATAGTTGCAGTTCTGCATGTAAGTGTTGCTTGTTGGTTTCCTAGACTATGGTGTTTGGTGTCAAATTTTTTGGAAAATTATATATGTACTTGATTTGGTGTTTGAGTCAGGGTATCTACATGTTTGTTCTCTTGTGAGACCTCATATTGTGCAAGACATTGATGTGGTAGTGAGTCTTCAAGTTTCATTAATTGGATCTACGAGTTATGCAAAGTTGTTGGTTGTCTTTACCCATATGTTTGCAGTGGGACAACCTGGAAGTGGACTATCTATATCCACACAATTTGATTTAGTATTTATGCAGACTTGTAAGCTGGCCTTGTTTGTGGTCACTTGTGCATTGGTGTGGCTGTTTTGAGGTAAGAGGATGGATGATAAGTGAATTCCTGGATAGTCAATTATGGAGTCCTATAGCATGGTGAATCTCCTTACTTTTGAGATCTTGGTTTATTTAGCAGTACTGCTATATGTTTGTGGGCCTAGAAGATCTTATTTTCAGTTTTGGAGATGGTTGGTCATGATGCTTGGAAATCTTAGATGTCATAGTTCAGTGGGAGCCTTAGCAGTGACTGTGGATTAATCACTTGGTGGTGAATGATCTTCTTTAGTGTTGTTGATGTTACTAGGAGGGACTCTTAGATCCTGTTGTTGTAGAAGGGTTCTTTTGCATTTGTATGGACACTATTTGAAGATGTGCAACATCTTGGAACCATGGAGGACATTTGGAATCTTTGGTTGAGGTGTTGGTGGTGCTTGACATGTGATGTTGGTTTGGATTTTGTTTGCTTGATGTCATGTTATACTCTTGATTGCACATTAGAGTTTTGGCATGAGGCATTGCTCTTGAGACCATGGTGAAGTCACTTGAAGCGTGGTATCTCCTAAGGGGGATGTATAGATCATGGTGTCATGATAAGTTCCTATTTCAGATGTTTGGAGCTTTGATAATGGTCTAGATTTTCTCTATGTTTTGAGTACATTGGTCATATGCTTGAGAACTTCATGTTAGTGTAGTAATGCAGTTTGGATTTCAGCATGGGATGATCGTTTGCAAGTGCTCATGGATACAAGGAGAATAAGGTGAGGCTGTAATTATCTTGAGATGAGAAAGGTGTTTATTTTAGTAGAAAGTCTGAGTAGTCTACACCTTGGTTGAACACGAGTTCAACAGAGACCAATGAGGAGATTTCTCTTGGATGAGTCATGGTGGCTTGTATGTCTTGGAGGAGCATTTTATTTTCCCACTCTGGGTCTGCTCGGTAGTGAAGTATAATTTGAGAGGTATTTTTCCCATTGTATCTTTCATATGTGTTTTATGCTTTCTTTCATGATATGGATCTTGAATTGCTATTTATATGGTTCTGGAGGATTCATAGTGGAAGATGTACAACATGGTTTATCTCCCTAAGATTTTGTGTTATATCATTTACTGATGAGAACTAGTAGGAGATGCTTTATGGGATGATTTCCTAATATGGGAAATGAAGTAGTTTGATCTTCTTTGAGAGGCTTACATCCATGATTGTTTACATGTTACATTTGATATTTTTTTGAAAAATTGGGTGTTGTTATGGATTTTCTTTGGGATGTGAAGGAGATCATACTTGACACAACTGGCTGTTAGAGGTGTATGTAGGAGGATGTTCTATAGGTTGTGCATATCATTGTGGATATTTCCTTGGTACTACATGGTTACATTTTCTATGTGTTGTTATTGGTAGACTTGTTATGCATTTGATCTTTTAGATTTGGCATTACCTATGTAGTGGGAGTTTCTAGTTGTGCTTTGTCTTCTTGACTCATTTTTACATGAAGCTTGTATCTGTAGTTTGTGGGTTGGGTGTACTGCTAGCATCAGTTTACTAATGTGGATACATTTGAGGTATCGATGTTTGGATGAACTACCACTTGTTGTGGGTACTATTTTCAATCACGTGGGTTTATCAGTTGGAAAGTAGCAGTCAAGTTGATTATTGTTCTAGCTAAAGTTTTTATCTTGTTTTCTAGAGTGATGGCAATTTCTTTTTTTTTTATATCACTAGGATCCTTTGCTTGTGTTTGTTGGAATGGTGCATATTCACCTTGGCTTGTACCTTTCTTTCATAGGTGGCATGTTGGAGGATGACAAGGATTGTTTCTTGAACTGTGGACATCTTAGATGTTGTTGCAGAAGTCTTGATGGAACATGCGAGCATGTTTGAGATCTATGTGGTTTCATGGAAGGTTGTGATCAGTTGTAGTGTTGGATAGTTAGTTATACTTGGATACTTTATTTTGATGCAGATTGTCTAGTAGACTATTATCTGTGGAAGCTTGTTGATTGGGTGTCCTAAGTGTTGTTGAACAAATTTTTGAACAGAGCAGGGTCTGAACTCGTGGTGCTCATGTGATCTTAATGCCTAAGTGCTCTGGAGGTTCCAGCGAGATCTTCGTCAAGTGGGAGATTGTTGGAATTGTGTGCCTCAATCTCACTGGCCTAAACCTCTGAGAGAGTGATTTTGGTGTGACCACTAAGATTTCTAGCCGATCTACATAGTAATCCTAAACTGTTTGTGAGATCGGTGTGACTCAACCTGATCTGAGTTCTCTACGTGAAGTTCCTTCTTTGAACATATCGGTGTGACCTTTGATGTGTCCTGGCAATGAAGGTGGTTGGTGTTACAAGAGCTATTGGTATGAGGTTTTCAACTCATGTCGACAATAGAAGTCTGGCCAAAAAGTTATATCAGTGTGACTCTGGCCGATGGTACTTGGTTGGGGTGACATGAAGGTTCTGAAAGAGTCTTAATGACAGAGTGTGTCTGGCCGACAGTTCCTTTCATGTGACTCCTGCCGATGAAATTTTTGATGGTCATCGGTATGACTAGAACTGTCATTATGAAATTCAAGTCTCACAGCGATAGTGTTGGTCTGGCCGATGGGTTTTCTTTTGGTATGAATCTTGCCAATGAGGTGTTCTAAACTTCAGCTGAGTGTGAGGTCATCGATGCGACTTGGGACTTCAGTGAAACCTTCTTCGATGCTTATTCTATTGCCGATAAGGTTGATCCAGTAACATTTGGTGCTCCTATTGATCATCAAGGTGAGTATGGCTGATGCGAGCTGTATTGGAGTGACTCAAGGTGACAAGATGGCTCGAGAGGTGGTTGAACTTAATGACATCGGGGAGAGAAGTGTGTTCAATGTGACATTATGAACTCCTACCAATGGATGTTGTCTTGCTGATAGGCTTGGTCAAGATGTCAGGATGATGGAGACATCGGGGAGACTTTGGATATTGGTGTGTCCTTTATGAATTTTATCGATATACAAAGTTAGGCTAATGGAAGTGAAGGTGGACTCAGTTGAACAAATGATGATTTTGCTGACCCGCTAATGTGTCATTTTTCTGCTAAGGAAACTGTTCGTTGTCCAAGTCTTTTTGACAGTTTCCCTGCTGAACGGTTCTGGGTTGGAAGTTGAACTATTTCATATTAGTTAAGAATGAATGGTATAAACATTGAATGCTCTACAATAAGAAAAAGAGAGGAAGATCTAAGCAAGGTTATGCTACCGAAATCTCTCCTGATAGAATGTCTTGATCAATCTTTCATTGTTAAACTGCACTGTATATTCTGTGAGAGTATTGTAACAGTGGGAAGGTTGAAATGGACTGATAGGTTGATTAGGGAAATGTAAAAAAGGAGAGAGGGAAACAAAATAGGGCTGCTGCCAATTTGTCTCTAGAATTAAACAAGATGTAATCTCTGTGAAAAGGCTATGAGCCTAAGATTGTATTGTAACTCTGCTTGTTGTTGAATAATACAATGGCTTAGATCTTTTGGAGTGTGGGGTTTTTTACCCGAGAGGGTTTTCCCCACATAAATTTGTGTGTTCTAATCTTTTGTTCGATCTTTCATGTTTGTTGAATCTATTTATGCAAGTTGTTGAAATTGAATTTACATGTGCTTCTCTCAGAAGGATTAATGTGGGAAATGAACTTTGTCTGATTCTGCGTTGTGACATAGTTGTATGTGTTTTTGAGGCAATCTAATTGAAATTAAAGTTACCAAAGGCACTACAGATCTTGGATGCTTTTATGAGATGATCTAAATTTCCTAACAATCCTTATAATTATGGAAGTAGTAGGTGACGATAAAATTAGTGGTGGTCGATGGGGATGATATGATTGGGACTTGAGCGAAGCTTTGGATGGGGGATTGATGGAAAATTGGAGCATTCTGTCTATTGAAAATGGAATCAAGGTGATCCACAATTCTCTCATTGTCATCATTGGGATTATATTTGGGTTGGTCAAAAAGGTTATCATCATCATCATTGATATGGTTGGGGTTGGTTGGAGTGGATGAAGGTGGATTTGAATAGATTAGGTTGGATGGAGGAGATATTAGATGGTAACTAGACATGGTGGAGGATTGATTGGAAGAAAGATTGGTATTGATTTTGGATGAGGATGGAAATTAGGATGATGGATGAGAAATAAACTTGGGGATTGGAAGAATAGGATCTAAGGATGAAGATGGAGGATTGGATTAGATTTGGGTATTAAATCTAAGACCTTAAAATGATTTGATTTGATTAAAGAGGACTATGTATTCTTAAGGTAGTGAGTTGTTTGAAAAAATGCCTTAAAGAAATGTGGTCTCATGGTGACAGAATATCATTCCATCACCATGAGACCACATTTCTTTGAGGCATTTTTTCAAACAACTCATAGTCTTATCTATGCTATTGCTTACTATTATGCTTCGATAGATTTTTTCGAAGCATCCATAGTTTGTTGGAAAGCACCTGTTTTAGGATTTTAGCCATAGGGTATATGCAGGATCATGATGGGCCAAAAAGTGGCAATATGATGGGTATGTGTAGGGTATGTGGCTAATGACCTTTTTTTACCCAAAATTGATGAAACGAAAAGGGTTTTAAAAGGATATTTCCAGCTTTCCACCAATATAAATTATGCTTTACTTTGAATTTAATAAATAATTATTATTCATTTTATATTTGAATTATGACTAAAGTCCTGATTGATAGGTTGATTGAAAAACATCTATATCTTTCAAAAGTTATCACATTTTTTGAATTAGAAACATGCATCACATTATATGCTTTGCATACTGTAAGATTTTTTTTTTTTTGAATTTCATTAAGTTTTGACAAAGTTAAGGTGATCAGACATATGATTTTTATATATTTTTTAAAAGTTGTAAAAAAATTCATAATTAATTATTTACTTAGAAAAATAGAAAAAATATGTATCACATCGGGACATGAGTCCTCTACTTATATCTAAAATTTTATAAAAAAATATTATCATTTAATTGTGGTTAGGGTGGTCAGACAGACACCTACTTCTTATTTTTTCCTTTAAATTTAAGTAGTACTGCATTGAAATTTCAAATTTTCACCAAATAGATTGGTTTTTTAAATAAACCTAGTAGTTTAGAAACTACATTCAATTTTCTACAAATTCTATTCTTACATATTTTTGAAATAATATAGATAACTTATTCAAATTTTTACGTCAAGTTTCCTAACTCTGATTTTTCTAAATTTTTTGCCACTTAAGGGTCCGTTTTTTCCATGATGATCCTGCACATACCCCATAGCAGCAAGGAAGTTAACTACTTGATAAAATACTTTGGTAGACATGTATGGAAAATCTGGTAGCATAGGTCACAAGGCAGTGAGTTGTTTGAAAAAATGCCTCAAATAAATGCGGTCTCATGGTGATGGACATCACCATGAGACCACATTTATTTGAGGCATTTTTTCAAACATCTCATTGCCTTGTCTATGCATATTTCTTATTATTATGCTTTGATAGATTTTTTCCAAGCATCCATAACATAGGCAAGGCAGTGAACTGTTTGAAAAAATACCTCAATAAAATGTGGTCTCATGGAATGCCATGACAAGAAAATGAAATTGGAAACTGCTCCAAGTTCTTAGCTACGCAATGTGAAGTAATTGCATCACTTCTTATGTTGAATTTCTAAAAATCTATATTGTAATTAAATTTTTTTCATCTATCAACATCTAGTTATTAGTTAGGCAATGTGAAGTAATTCTTCGAGTTTGAAAGACATGCAATGCAATGTAATCAATGATATGAATATAAACTACATAAACCTATTAAGTACAATTCAAATTAGTTAAACTCTTTATTCTATTACCTGAGTGAAGCTTTGAACTCCACTGCCATTGGGAGGTGTTTTTGTGAAATATCCAAGATTAACCTATTCAACATCCAAAATAAGATATTAGAATACCATTCATATAAAAATGCTATTCACATGTAATATTTATAATTTTTTACTTATTACATACCTCTGTAGTACATGTCATAGCATAATATGGAGGTGGAGGACCACTAAAAATAGAATGAACATTATGACCCTAAAATTTCAATACAATCATTAGACTAAATTAGTTAATGTTGCATTTCAAAAATTAAATTTGATAAATTAAATTAAATGAACTTGCTAAAATTTACTTGAGTATCAAGATCGAAAGCCTCATTCAAGAGGGCATTTGTCATCACCAACTAGTTAGTTTCAAACATAGCTTGTGCATATGCTTCCTGACTATCCATGGGGTCATAACCACAGGTGGACCCACAAGCTTGAAAAATATGGGGTAGAACCCTACCCCTTGAAGTATGCCTCAGGTCACTCTGTACTGCAAGACTAGCATGCTCTATGATACTCTGGGTGAAGGAACTAACAAACTGTAGAGTCTCGACCTCAACACTCTCCTTCATAATGGAAGCGATAGCCACATGCTCATAAGTTGGTCTAGCGAGTGCTCATCTCATATTCCATCGAGGATCAAGACGTACCCTTGGTCTATCTTGTGCAAACCCACCACCTGTACCCTAGAAGTTTCACATGTCAAAATAGTTGGGTATTTTGTTGAGGACAAACTCATAGTAGAGTTTCCTCAAGAAATATTGTAGGAACTCATTATTTTTGCATGGAGGATGGTCAAAAAATATCGACCACCTCTGCCAAAAATGGTTCTTTATCCCTTGGTGGTTGCACCACTAGATAGGGAATCTATTGATTGTAGGGTGTAGAGGCTGATTTGTTCATGGGTTTGTGAAATGTAAATACAAGTCAAATTTTGTAATTTTTTTCATTTTTGACCTGTGTGTAGGATAATTTATCTGCATAATATTCTATGTACTCCTATCTCTTCTCCACCCAACCACTTAATTGATTTCTAATTGAATCTACATGTTTTAACATTGCTTCAAGTGATTATGCAAGTGTGGATCTTTGTGAGGTTGAACTTGCAGGATCTTTCAACCTCACAATTAACTCCTCAATTTTTATTTTTGTTATTTTCAATTTCCCCCATTGAATTTTGTTGAGTTCTAGGGGGTTGTTGAGGAATTGTTGGAGTTTGTTGTTGGAATTTTGGTTGTTCTTCACTAGGTATTTAAAGTTTAGGTGAATGAGGATTTTGAAGATTTGGAGGTTAATTATCATTTCCTGTAAATTAAACAAATTTGCATAAAAACCCTATTAAATTTACCTATTTAGAAACAAATTCACCAAAAAAAAGAAAAGCTTACTCATAACACTTCCCTGATGTCATGGTGGAATTTTGGTGAGGACTCAGCAATGATTTGATGAAGAATTTGGTCTCCAAGAATGCAAGTACGCTTTTGAGAGTTTCAAGGTCACAAGCTTGGAGAAAAACACATAAATGAGAAATGATAATTGTTGCATTTTTTTGTTATAAACAGTTATAATGTGCTTGTATTATAATGTGAGCGCATTATAGCTTTGGTGTGACCAAGTCATAGGATCGGTCACACCAAGCCATAATGCAAGCACGCTATAATGTGAGCACATTATGGCCTTTTCAAAAAAAATCAAAAAGTTGACCACTTTTTGGCCTCCCATCTTTCTGCACCCACCCTCACTTGGTTGAAAACACATATAGTCTACCTTAGGTTGGCGATCTATTCACTATAAGGAATTCCTTCAAGGCTTGAAAACTCGTTCTGATTCCACTTGGTGACATCATAGATGGAGGGTCCAAAAAAGCCTATCCAACCATGCTGCTTGTTAAACACATTGGAAATAACACAAGAAATGCTCAACAAACATGAATGATCATTGATTCAATAACTTTCAGTATTACATGCATCATATGCCTCATATGAAAAATACTTAGGGTTCACAGGAATACGACAAGGGAATTCTAGATATTACAACTAGAATGGAGGCTTTATTACAATCCCACAACTGGGCAGCTTGGAATATATAAACTCTAATCATTAAATCCTAACTAACTACTTTCCTGTGAATTAAAATTGATCTTAACTAACTCCTTTCCTATGAATTAAGTATGAATCTCCATCTCTAAATATGGTCCATGTCAGCCTCAAGGGTTCACAAAACCCCAATGAATGATCAAGTGTGTAGGTCAGCCTCAAACATGAGAAAGATAATCCATCGTGAGATGAAACATATTGCAGGTCTGCAAGAAAGTTCCCCTTGGAGCCAAAATGCTTGTATCATGCTCCATTATGCTCTGAAATAGGTCCACACAACAAATCTTGGACCAATTCGGCCCTAAATGCTCTAAGTAAGATTGCCAATGAAATTTTGAGAGTGATAACTTTCTGCAAACAAATGTAAATCTCCTGAAATTTGGATATGTTGTAGATAACCTTGTGTAGATGCTATATTCTGCTCTAGGACCTGAGAAATGATATAGAGGTAAAATGCATAAGAAATTGTCTGGACAAATACAGTTTGAACTGAAAGGAAAATAAATGTTTTCAGTTCATACATGATTGCTTTACATCCAGGGATGCTCCTGGATCAATTTTTCTTCTATTAATTTAAATTTGAAAGTGACCATGTATGAATGCTTGATATACATATAATTCAGGGCTAATGCATTATATTAATATATTTATTTAAGTTAATTTATGGCCCTTTGAATACCTTTTTTTTGTTTTAACCTATACATATGCTTATCTCTAATCGCTATGCTTATGTGCATATAACCACTATCTATTTCACTTATGTCTAATTATGATCATTGATCCCATTGTTCTATGAACTTATCCATCCTAGTTGTCTAATCAAAATTTTTCCATCATTGCAAGGTCATCCTCACAATTGTAATCTTGATTTACTTAAATGCAAAAGAAAAATCATACATTTTTCAATCTATCCCCTTTTAAACTTTTTCCCCAATCCAACTATGCACAAATCTTTATAATCTGACACATTTATAAAATGACATCAACTTGCACTCATTTAAACACATAAATAATCATCAACTATCACAAGAAAAATCACTCACACCTCTATTAAATGCTAAAATCAAGAAAGTAATTGAACACATCTACTCATACTCATCCTAGTGCATATGAAACATCTAGCAATCATCCCAAAACTTTTGTGCATGTTTAAAGTTTGATATCTATTGAAGTATTTTTAAATACTACCACCTTAATAGAACATCCGTAAGAGTGAGAAATACAATACCATTGTCTAGTAGTCTATTTATTTGAGAATCTACAAAGAGAAATCCAAGATCATTAGAGATCGAGTTTTTGGATGTAAAGTAAGATTCTAGCGACAATCTAAATCTAGAATTATGAACTCAATCCAATGCATAGCAAATAATAGTGTTATAATTTTGATCTATATACATGAATATTTAAATCATTTCTAGATCCTAGGACAAATAGATCTCATTGTCTTCATCAATTGACATTTATTCTTCGATCAGAAATCTAAATAATATCTGTCATTCATTTATTATTACATAATATTACTCCGTTCCGCTCTATCTACTCATTCAATCTAAAATTATTTACTTTAGTTAACCTGATTTACCCATAAAGGAATCTTATATTTCATTTTAAATAGAAGATCAATAACATTGCCTGGAAGTTGACGGCTTGATTTGTGACTGTAAATCAATAAGCTGTCCTCCAACAGCTTATTCATGAGTAGTAAGAAGAAATTCATATCATCTTATCTTTACACGCAAGCAAACTATGAAAAAGTCATTAAAAATGTATTTCAGGTACAGGATGTACATACTATACCAGGGCTGAGAAGCCTTATGTTTTATTCAAATTTCTACCATGTGAAAAGTCGAGGAGAAATCGACTTCAAACATGTCACAGCTTCCTTTAAGCGACTGCTTTATATATCTCTACTTCCACGCCATTGCGAGCAGCGTACTAGGTTTTGTTATAAGATCGTTTTCATGAAGCGGGTGGAGCCCATTCCAGCTATTTGAGATTACTGCAGTATTGACTATTATCAAACCCAGACATATGTAATTATTTCTTGATGGAAGCCAAGAATAGGTAGGAGATCTCCACTACGGCTAAAACAAAGCAAAGAATTGACAATAATGATAGAAGTCTCTTGCGTTTCGGCTCAGCATTTACCTCTTCTTATGCACGTTGGCCGTAAGGATTTTTAAATTTTATTTAAATAGTTTTTCTAATCAGAGAATTTATTGTACGTGTGTATTTTTTAAAATGACATTTTTTATGAACATGTGTTAACATTATCAATTATAAAGTAATAATAGTACACATATTTATCAAAAAGTGGTGGGTGGATATAAAATTACGCCTCAATAATCCAAATGAGGCTGTAGCTTGAATTAAAATACATAACATAGGTTTCAGTTTTGCTAAAATAATTATTTGTTTTAATGTGTTGTTACAGATACAGGTGCAAGCCAACAAAGTTTCTCTGGAGGTGGCTTACATTTAGGAATTATTTGACCAGTAGAGAAATTCCCCTTGCACCATGGCCAAAGTTCCTCCATTACCTTCCTCCTCTTAGGGCTGCTTGCCTTCTTGTGGGCGTTGAAGAGGTAGGAGTCTCTCTACTTGTGGAAACAATTTTTCTCGGCCATAGGTTTCTCCCTTGACTAGCCAAAGGGATTGTGGTCATAGGAGCATGTTGCAACATGTTTGGTGGTGGTCGATCTCTCCACCCTCTCAGGGTGCTACTCCTAGGTGGCCTTCTACTGACATTTCTAGGTGGTCTTCTGGTGATGAGATATATATTTTAAAAATACATAAATTCTAATTAAAAATAGATATATTCTTATATTTTGGAATAAGAAATAAAATCTCTAATTTGAATGCATAGAAAGGATGGGACCAACAAGGATTCAAACTCCATTCCCTAACAATACATTATGCTAAGTAAAAGGTTCATGTTTGAAGGGTTTAAATAAATAATGTAGATCATTAATATGACACATATGTGTGGTACCAAAACATCTATGTTTGATCATCTCAGATGATTATAGTATTAGCAAAAATAGTCCCTAGTAACTAATTTTAAAAATTCAATAGGATCTTGAATTATTTTAACAACTTTGGTGTGGTCATTGTTTTCTTCAATTTAATTAGAGTTGGGAATTAAAATGTGCTCTTGCTATTATGAGCCTCTAAAACAATACAAGAGTATGTGTTGTTAAAGAATGATAACTTCATGACCCTAGCAAGACTAACAAAGTGAATAGAATTTCCTCTTATTGAACTATGCAAAGTAGTATGTAGCAGAGATAATTTTAAGATACCTCCCTAAAAAAGTATAAAATATTGTCATATACTTCATTTAAAAATATATATATTTCTATTAGATTTTTTTTTTTGAAAAAATAGTTAATTTCATTGGTGATTTTTTTTTAAATCATTAGAAATTTGTAAAAAATCCAGACAAATCTTTACAAAAAATAGGCAAATGCGTTAATTACCATGGTAGATCCTTTATTTAAAAAAAGTCCTATGGAGAAGGATGTGAGGGTGGTCGTGGTTGACTAGTTTAAAGTATAGTACTCATGTTCATAATTGCATATTTCATTAATATTTTAAATTGAAAAATTAAATATTTAAATTGGTCAAAAATTCATTTTCATCACTGTTGAATACAACCCCATCTATTAGATTATAAATAAAATCAATGGCGGTGATTAAAAATTAGTAATATGGCTCTTAAATAACCAATAATTGTGTAATATTGTTAGTGAGTTAATTTCATTTTCTACTATAAATTATAAATTTTAGGTGAATCTAATCTAATTAGGTATCAAATATTGTGGTAAATTTTTGAGTTTAAAAGTTTAATAAAGTAAATATTCTAACCATTTAATCAAATACTAAAATAAAATTTTGTAAAAATGTGTCAATTCAAGTCATTTTACAACTTGTATTGTTAGGAAAAATTTTAATTCCCAATTTCAACAATTAGCCAATTCAAGAATATTTGCTAGTAAAATATCACTTGTAAAAAATTTAGAATGCCACTTATAAACACCTAACCCCTCTTGTTCACTTGTTTTCCAAACCCAATGCTTAAATTTATCTCGTTAATTAAATTATACTCTTTCCCTAAATATTAAGATGATATGTTGGGTCACATCACTAATTATTTAAAAACCTAGAAGATGCATTCAAGTTATAAGGTATTTCTTTAGAGGTTAATCCCTTGTGAAGGATATCCCCTCATAAAAAATTTAATGATCTCTTATCAAATTTTCATGCACAAGAAAAGGGGAAGAAAAGGAATGAACCAAAATTTATAGGCTAGGCTATGAGAGGAGGCCGTTGAGATGAGATGAGAAGTCTGAGGGTTGGGGGCATGGAGAATGCATGTGTCATGATCTCATCAGTGGCATTAACTCGTGTTTGTGCAACATCCTCCTCCTCTCAGGGAGCCATGCATCCGGGGGCTAGAGGCCCATTTTGCATGTCATTTTTTATATATCAGATCATATTATTTTGTATAGGATTGTTCTGATGTATAGATATATAAAGATATATAGTCACCATATTTTGATACAATGGTGTGATACTTATACATGAATTTTTGGTATATATCTATGATATTTTGTGTGACATCATATTATTATGTGTAATTTTATTTTCATGTATGGCTATGTGATGGATTTATGTTTACAGATGTATGTTTAGATTAAATGCTATCATAATCTAATAAACACACATTAGAGGTATGCTTAATTAAATACAATTATGATCTAATTGCCTAACCAAAAAATGTTAATCAAATACAATGCACAAACACACAACATAATAAACACATGTATAGATAATTCCTAATTAAAGAAATTAATTACATATACATGTTCACATCATAACATAACATGCAAATATAATGTGTTAATGAAAAAATGTTATAGCAGAATGAACTATAGTCCTTGAGGGATGGGTGTCATGGATATACCACATAGACATTATGTGTAGTATCAGTGAAGATGCATTGCATTGACTGATTTTTTTAGAGGCATTCCATCCATAGACGATAGTCTATAGGCACCATAACTATACACAAAGATGATTATGTAAGGACCTAACCAATTGAGGCAAACTTCCCCTTTTGATCAAGTGGTGCATTTGAATTTCTCTGATTCTAATAGAGAATGAGATCACCTACATTGAAAGTTTGAGAAAGAACACCTTGAATGTAATTTTTAGAAATAGATTGTTGATAAGCTTGGAGATGTTTGAAGGCTTACAACCAACACTCATCGAGAAAATCAAGATGATACAAACAATCAACACAATAAGTGTCATCATCAATCAAGCCTTTAAGGGAAACTTGCAAAGACATAATTTCTAGCTCTAAAGGCATGATAGCCTCGACACCATACATGAGGTTGTACGGGGTTGTACCAGTAGCCCAATATTGAAGAAGAAAAGGTGTTTTTTGGTGTTCCATCGAGGAGTAGAAAGATCGTTGAAGTATACATAAAGTCAACAGCGAAATAGACTATAGGGTAGATGTCATGTTGGAGCCTTGCAAATTCCATTTAATATTTTATTATGTCATTTGGTTGTCCAAAATATGGATGTTGGTTTTTGCAATTGGTTTTGTACTCTTATTTTGGTTTATCATTTGTGGTTTTACCTCCCACAAGTTCTATCAATTGGAGCCATGAGATAGTAGTTTCATGTTGAGTTTTGTAGACCTAGGAAGGTGTTGTCAGGTTTATCAGAGATCAATAGTAGATTGTATTATTGTGTACTCTCATTCAAAGATTAATAATATACTTGCCTTCTTTTCTCATGTGAAGTTTTATTTGGAAAGGTTTTCTCCACATAAATCTGATATCACATTTTGTTTGCTAATTTTTATATTATGATGTATGTTGCAATCACATGTTTAAATCTAATTTGATAGTCTGATTTTTAAATCTGAATTCACTTACATAAATTCATATTATAATGTTTCTCTTCACCTTATTTTCCACATATATTACCTAATCTAATCCACTCTACTCTTATCTGCTCAATCAATAACCTAAATAGCTCATAAAAGAATATAAACAGAAGACCAATAACTTTGCCTGGAATTTGACGGCCTATGGCCTGATATGTGACTGTAAGTTAATATACTGTCCGCCATCAAATGTTTTGTTATATTTGGTAAGTTGGTATGAGCAATAATATAAAAATCATATTATACTAATTTTACACGTAAGCAAACTACACAAAAGTCATTAAACGTGTACAAGAAATACACGCAATTCCAGGGGTGATGTTCTATTAAAAATTTTAGCATGTGAATTTTAGTAGTTGCAGAGAAGTCCCAGAGGAATTCGTAGCTTCCTTCTTTGAGATTACTGCTGTATTGACAATTACCAAACCCAAACATATGTAATCATTTGGATGGCGGAAATTCTGGTTGATGGAAGCCAAGAGTAAGTAGGAAATCTCCACTACGGCTAAGAAAAAGCATGAATGGACAATAATGTTAAGAGTCTCTTCTTATGCACGTTTGGCCGTACGTACGGCTTTATTTTATTTAAATTGCTTTTCTAATGAGAAAATTTGTTGTACGTATACATTTTTTAAATGAGGTATATATTTAAGATAGAAAAATTCTTATATTTTCAAATAAGAAATAAACTAAATAATCTGAATGCATGCCAAGGATGGGCTTGGCAAGGAATCAAATTCCATCACATAACGACACATTATGGTAAGTAAAAGGTTCAAGTTTGAAGGGTTTGAATTAATAATGTATCAAGACCATGCATTCTGCACATAAGTGTAATTCCAAAGCATTTATGTTTGATCATGTTAAGGTGAATGTAAAATGGAAATCTAGGATTTGAAATAAGATGAGCTAAGTGTTTGTCTAAGGGAAGGTCATGGTACAATAAACACCAAATTAAATAAGATAACTTGGGGTTCATAATAGCTTTTTAAATAATTTGTAATCTTTTATTCTAGATGAAAGGATGAGTTTGAAGATTACATCAAGCAATAAGCTTTTGTATAATATGTAAATGTGGGGAGAGCTAATTGCATTCGTTTCTAGGACTATAGTCATAGAAAGGGCTACCAACATACCACTTCATATCTTTTCACCAAGGCTTCATTAATCTAACAAATATTTTATGAAGTTACTAAAATGGCATAGTGTCAAATTGCATCAAAATATTTTCTATCTATGTTGTTTAGGTTGAATTTAGCCTTCATTTATATCTACAAAAGCCAAGCGGAGGTAGACTTGGAATAAAAATCCTAGTTGGATATAAGCCATCATATAAAATGCTTGATAGTATGAATCCAAGAAATTTTAGTGAATAGTTTATCTTTGAATGTGATGATAGGAGACCATCAAATAAATTTCTAGTTATATCAAGTGGCTAGTTTTAAACCCATTGTTGTTCTAAGTATGCCAAAGCCTTTCAAATTCTCTTATCCAAAAAAATCCCATCATTTTGATAAGATTAGGAAAGATGACCAAGTAGTGAAATCCTATATTCTTCCAAGAAGATCACACATAAGGAACACTTAAAGAGATTAAAAAATAGTAAAATATTCTAAGTTTCATTTCCTTCATTACCAAGGACAATGCACTTGGCATAGAGTGAAATTTTATCTATAAATATTTATAAGCCTTAGGACACAAAAATCAATATGGAGACATCGGAAATTTTAAACCTCCTTATGAAATCCTTTTTTATGATTTTAGTCCGTCTTTGAAAAATCTCATAACTTTTAATTTTGCAGCATGAAGGTTTGTAGGAAACCTAGCATGAAGAATAGTAAACATCACTATTAAGAAATGAAAATTTATGACTACTAGATAAAATAAATGGATAATTAATCATCGTTACTATGTTAGTATCCATGATCAACTACCTAAGTGAGATTATTATACCTAGGGGATTCATTTAAGAAACTAATGTAATAGCACCAAAATTCGTAGGGTACTAATAAACAACCCCTAATTTAATTTGCACCCCTCAAATTTATGTTTTAAATACCCAAACTACATACAATAGTGTTAAAAAATATCTCTATTCACACCAAGTATCCTATGTTCCTATTTTTTGGCTACATCTATCTATCCTATGAAAATATTTCATCCTACAAATATCTTTACTTTAAAAAAACTTATATATCTCGAACCCCAAATATTTACCACACTAACTCTAATAGTGAATCCCTTTATTAAAAACCATATACATATTAATATAAATTATAATGGAAGGGTTTTAACGAGGATTGATATTTTTTCTTGATATATTTTTCATTAAAAAAAGGTGCCCAATAATTATTTTTGGGAAAATTTTGTAGGATTGTACTTGATGTAAATGGCCTTGGAAATTGTTAGGTTGAACAAATCACTTTTTACATAACCCTATGAGATAAAATCATGAATACAATATTATAAAATAACTATAATCAAAAGATTAAATACACATCACAAGAATACACAAGGTAAATCATGGGAAAACCTTAATGAGAGAAAAATCTAAACTCTAAAAGTACCCACACTAAATGTATGATTCAACAATAAAAATACTATTGTCCACTTATATAGTATTAATGAATACTTATAATACATAAATCATATCTAGCTATTTGATGAATCCACCATGTCTCCAAGAATGATAGGTAATCATACAACCACATACCTCATACCTTGATTGACATATGGACTCTTTAGGAGAGAAAAATACAAATCACAACCAACCTCAAAGGTTATGATAGCCAACCAAACCAGTAAATATGTCATTTATTTTATAGAATATAGCCTATATAAAATCACCAAGTGGTATTGGATAAACCACATGTCTCAAAACCATGAGAGAACAAAACCATTGACCCTAATGATTAATTTCTTCTACTAGGTTTTCCTAATAATAAATAATTTTCCAATATGTATCCCACACATAAATATCTAACCATTGTTACATGATAAATTTAAAGTTAGATGCCATTAAATATTTAATGTGGCTAAACACATCTCAAAAGATGTATATAATAGATAAATACTTATTTCTTATGCAAGGTTTACAACACCCTTTTACTTAACATTCTCCCATTTGTTGTATGCATTACATTACTTGTGATTAAAAGTATTGTATCTAGATAATTCCTACTAGATGACCTATTCACATTTTAAAATTACTTAGGTCCTAAGATTCCTTCTAAAAGACTTAGTTGTCATGTATATATCTTTTTTTTTTACTTTTATGACAAGTTAGTTGTCTCATAATATAGGATTAAGACACTTGTTCTGATCTTGTCTAATCATATTTTTCACCTTGGCTATATAACCAAGGGGTTCTCAAATGTAATTCAATGCCATTGGATTTAATTCCAATCCAATACCATTACAATCTTGATTATTACATATTGGCCATATTATCTTGCATCAATTATTGCAAACTTATGCTCTCACTTTTCTCTCTTGTAGAAGGTTTTTGTTGTTTTATTGGTGATCATAGAAGCTTGAGTCCTTGAGTGACTCTAACATGGTATCAAAGGTTCAGATTTGCAAAAATCCTTCACAGATCTAAGGGTGATTTGTTCTTGACCTATTAAAAGGTTGCAAATTTTAGTGGATCTTGAAAAGTTTAGTATGCTCTTCTCTTGCATCATATGATGCCTTGGAGAATAAAAAAACCTTGATAGGAACACCGAATTTGGGGTTTTCACTTTGTGGATTTGTATTGTAGGTTCATTTTGGAGCATGTTGGTGCTAATATAATCTCACAATCCATTTTATAATGTCCAATAAATTGAGATCTAGCTTTTATCTCACTCAATTTTCCCATTGTTTGATATAGTTGCAAACTAGGGTTTGAAGCTTAGATTTGGTGAACAAATTTTTATTGGAGAATTTATAGCCCAAATGGATGATTTCATTGCATCTATATTACCCAGAAACCTCTATTTTCATATAAAATTTGTCCATATTAGATTATTTTATTTTTCAAAATGTTTATTTTGCTAAGAGGGTCATCACTACAGGCTAAATTCAACATTTTTCTCAAAAAATCATAACTTTTAATCCAAAAATTATATATTTGCAAAAAAAGATATCATTGGAAAGCTAGTTTTGTGTACTTTCTACGGAACATACCCAAAGACTAAGAGGAGCTGAATCATTCTTTTCAAAAATAAACCCATCAACAAACTCAACCTTCTTTACTAGATTAGAAACCCTCAAACAAATCAGCAACAAAAGAAAGATATAGCAATTTATTTCCTTAATGGGATCAACAACCCTAAATAATGAAATATATAGTAATTCAATCCCTAACTAAATAATAAGTAATGAAAAATGAAAAAAGGAACACACATCCACAAGATAACACCAGATTTATGTGAAAAACCTAATGAGGGAAAGACCATGGTGAGAATTAACTCACAATATATGAAGCTCACTAGTTACAAAAGTTACAATAATGCTCACTTCCAAAAAGAATTACAAACTAAGGTGCACAACCTTAGGGAAAGATACAAAAGACTTGTAGAATGAACTACACAACTCCAGGGCAAGATTCAAGGACCTGATCAGATTCACTATCTCAAAGCAAGATACATGGAGACTTAGAATTTACAATAGATGTCATAAATACACTTTACTAACTAAGGTGTTAAATCACATTTGATCTATCTTCCACATGATTTCACACTTCTTCTACGAGATATTTAATACTTTCCACACAATTATCAACTTTCAATTGATTTGATCTTCCCTTTATATCATTCACAAGATCATTAAAAATCAATTAGGTCTACTAGAAAGAAGATAAAAAATAATATCAACAAGTCGGCCACAAAACATCAATATGGTGCAAAGTGATCATATCCAAAAGATAGTCAAGACCCAAAAAATCTTATTACATCTTCCAATGTGATCCCAAAAAATTCACACTGGTGTACATCAACTCAAATCAACAATAGGGAAACATGTAGATGAAGCATGAAGCACATAACCAATCAACCCAAAAACATAAGTCTTCCAATTGAATTTACTCAATACAGTCCTCAACAAGATAGTTCAAGACCCAAATACATCTGAACACAACTTCATATCCTAACACAAACCTTCGAGCACATGGCACAAGCAAGATAAAAATCCCTATTGGCCAAACATCCATAAATAACCTAGAGAACCAACTCAAACATAATACTTTAACACCATTATAGATCAACCACTAATGTGTGAATTACAAAGGGATGTTCCATGAACATCCAAAAACAATTCCAAATATGTCTTTCATACTACCATGCCACCAACAACCACCACAGACCAAAGAGGAACAAAAGACTTCATCTTAGAAGCATAGAAGACAATGAAGAGATTATAAAAATATCAAAAAATATTGCAAACCACTTCTATACATGAAAACTAAACTAAGACACTATACAAACATTGAGAGAAAATTCACCAAGCTATAGGAGTAGAAACATCAATAGGGAGAAATAAAAATCATTTTTTGGATCAATTTAGACAACCAACATCATTGCCAACCTTTTTCAATTAGTTCAGAAACCTCCTCAACAAAACTAGTGACCCAAACATATAGGAGTCCAACATCAATTGAACACAAACTCTAAATCACAAAGCACAAGACCATATCTCCAATAGTGGAGAAATACATAACACTCTCCCAAATAACTTTCAACACAACTTCTTGGAACAAAAAATTTTCATGAACTTGCAGAGGTGATAACTTTCTTGCAACAACACATACTTCCTTAGGAGCAATAGGAGAGAGAATACAACATACTATAGACCATACCCAATCATCTTTCTACCATCATCAATACTTCTAATCCCCATATTAGTTCTTTTAATCCTCATCTTAATATATCATCAATATATCAACTCTACTGGAAGAAGCCATATATGATACTTCTTTCATTATCATCAAACAAGGAATGACATCCAACCATAAACATCAGTAAAAATCCACCATACACTACGATAGCCCAAACTAAATTTTCTTAATAATGACAACCAACACCAAACAAAAATACATCAATCTTCCCAAGTTCTGACAACCATAACATTAATACAACCAAGTGTTGACATAACAACAAACTCCTCAAGTGTTCACATCAATGACAATTATTGACAACAATCTCCCCCTTTGGTATTGATGGAAAAAAAACCTTCTCACTCACCCCATTTGACATCAAGAACGAAGGGTCATACACATCTACACATTAAAAACAACAGTTACACATTCTCTCCTTTTGATCAAAAAGACTTCTTCAGCCAACTACACATGCTCAACAATTGCACATTTTCTTCAAGTTCCCCCTAAGGAGCACATTCTTTCTCCTCTTCAAGCTTCTCCCCCTTTGATGAATATAAACTCCTTGAAGCAACTAACATGATCCCCCTATCAACAACAACCACTACTAGCTCCCCCTAAGAGGAAGCCACCATAAATCTAAGAGAAAAAGATATGACATGAATTTATCCTCATGTATAGATGCACCACTTATACATCTAGTTAGAAAAAGGAGGGGAAATAACCCCTAACTTCTATTAGAGATACTCAAAATTATCCTTTTCAAATTCCTTAGTGAAGATATCTACAATTTGATCCTTAGTAGGCACATACTGCATTCTGACTTCTTGCTCTACAACCATCTCCATTATAAAGTGATACTAGGTAGAAATGTATTTGGTTCTTGAATGCATCATCAGACTCTTGTAAAAATATTTATTACACTGGTATTATCACACAATATATGAATAGGTTCATCATAAACCATCTTTATATCCTTAAAAGTTTTCTTGGTCTAAAGAACCTAGATGCAGCAAGAGGTTGTTGCAATATATTCATCTTCTATTATGGATAGGGATGCTAAGTCCTACTTCTTAGTGAACCAGAGACCAATATGTCTCCTAAAAAATGCACTTCCACTAGTACTCTAGTCATCCACGCATCTTACCCAGTCTACATTAGTATAAAATTCAAAGAAAAATGATCATACTTTTTGTACCATAAACCATAATCTGAAGTTCCCTTCAAGTATCTTAATATTCTTTTCACCACTTTCTAATGAGTTTATCTAGTATTATCTTAATAACTAGAAACCAAGAATAATGCATGCATAATAGCAAGTCTAAAGGTAGTCAAATACTTGACAAACCTCCAATCATAGAACTATAAAGAGTTTTATCAACCTCCTAAGACCCATCATTCTTTCTCAAATGACAACTAGAGTAACCATAGGAGCACCTACTAGTTTGGAATCCTCCATGCCAAAAATTTTTAACATCTCCTTTACACACTTAGCTTGAGAAATAAAGATAATATCATCTACATGAAAAATTTGAAGCCCAAGGAATATAGAAAACTCACCAATCATAGACATCTCAAAATCTTTTTGTATCTCTTCTACAAACTTCTTACACATATCATTATCTCCACCAAATATGATGTCATCAACATATACAACCACAATCAAAATCTTCTCTTCTTGAAACTTAATGTAAATATTACTATCTATAGTACCTTTCTTGAATAGTTTTTGAAGTAAATACGTATCCAACCGAGCATACCAAGCTCTAGGAGCTTGAGTCTACACACCATATATGGATCTTCTAAGAACTAGAAACCATCTAGTTGCTCAATATATAACTCTTCCTCTATATCACCATTCAAGAAGGAAAACTTGGCATCCATCTGATAGACTTTGAAATTATTATGAACAACAAAAGAAAGAAAAATCCTCCTTATTTCCTCCATTATGGCTATTGGAGAAATTTTTTCCTAAAATTCAATACCCTCAACTTGTCAATAACCCTTACACACCAATCTTCTGTTGTTCCTTATGAATTCACCATCTTCATTTAGCTTGTTTCAAAACACCCACTTTGTTCCTATAAGATTCTTATTAGCTAATATGGGAACCAATTCCCATGATTAATTATTTTCTATTTGATCCAATTCCTCTTCCATTTCCTTTATCCAACCATCATCTTTGCTAGCATCAACAAAGTTCTTGAGCTAAACCTTTGATAGTAAACACAAATTTACTTTCTCACTTGCTTTTACAAACATTCTCCTAGTCAGCAGACCTTCTTTCTTGTTTCCAATAATTTGAACTGTAGAATGATTCTTCTAAACATATTTTGTTGGAGTCTTGGGAGCATTCATTGGTTATGGTTCCTTCTCTTCATTCTATTCTTCTTCTTCTTCAATGTAGGGAGACATATTAGATCTACAAACCTCTAGTTCTTATGAGATCTAACACAAATCTTTATCTACCTTAACATTTGTGCCTTCAATCATCTTTCCCAATCCCTTGTTGTAGCATCTATAGGACTTGATTCTAGTAGACTAACAAAGAAGGACCCCTTCATCACACCTTGAATCAAAATTTCCAAGCTCTTCTTCATCAAGCTCTTGATGTAACATTTTATGCCAAATATTCTAAATTATCTAACAGTGGGAGGCCTACCATACCATAGTGCATAAGCGGTCTTAGTGCTATTAACCCTCAATTGTACTTTGTTAAGCAAATAAATATTACTTTGAATTGCTTCCTTCCAATACATATCAAGTCAATCAACATCTTTCAACATAGTCCTTTCCATTTCTTATAAAATCCTATTCTTCCTCTCTACTATCCCATTCTACTGAGGGGTTATAGGAATAGATAAATAACCCCTAATACCATGATCTTCACAAAAAAATTCAAATTTATTTAAAGTAAATTCACCTCCTCTATCTAACCTTAAGCATTTGATCTTAGCATCCATTTCATTCTCAACATTTACTTTCAAAGTTTTAAAATTATCAAAAGATTCTAATTTATCTCTTAGAAATGTCACCCAATTCATTATAGTATAATCATCAATAAGTAACATGAAATAGATTTTACCTTGTTGACTCTTTTTTCTTGAAGGTACACACAAGTTAGTGTGAATCAACTCCAATGGTATAGTAGAAGAGCACTCCTTGCTCTTGAAACTTGTATTTGTTTGCTTTTCCATTTGATACTCTTTACATAAAGTGTTTGTAGGCTTAATTATCTTAGGAATGTCTCTCATTGCATGTGTAGTACTAGTCTTTACCATATTGTCAAATTTGGTGTGTCCCATACTTTTGTACCATGGCCAACACTCACCGTACTAAGCCAGTAAATAGATTCTTCCATTTTCCTCTTTTAGATGATAGACATTTCCATTTGTCCTTGTACCTTCAAAAACTAATCTTCTAGACCCTTCCTTCTTGAATTCACAATCATTGGCATGAAATGTATGATTGTATCATTTGATGCACATCTGACTAACATTAAGAAGGTTATTCTTCAGACCTTTCACATAGAGGACATCCTCAGTTTTTCTCTTTCCATCAATTGGTATCTAGCACCCTTTTCACAAATTTATGCTAACTCATCACCACCAAAATTAACAGCTCCACCATTAACATTCTTAATACCAATTAACCTTATCTTGTCACCAATCATTTGGCTATAACAACCACTGTTAGTCACCCAAGCATTTGCTTATTCCTTTTTATGAAAGGAAGTCCACACAAGCATGATATTTCATTATTTTTGTTAGCCTACAAAGTACCATACTTCTTACATTTTCTAATATCACCCTTCTTTTTCTTTCAAATCCATGAATAGAGTTTCATTGTTTAAGACATTATCCTCATCTTTTGAAGAAAAACTACTTTTCGTTGAATAAAAACCTCTTTTAAACTTATCAATTTTGTTACTATCATTTGATTCTTTATAAGGACACTTGGATGAAAAATTACTAATCCTCCCACAATTGAAACACTTCAAAGGTAACTTACCTTTTTATTCTTTTATGCCTTTCTTTAATTTTATCACAAATTCTTATTCAATCTCATCAAAGTCATCATCCTAATCAGCTTCTTCATCTTCTATCTTGTTACTTGTTTTGAATGTTGCTTCATTCTTTTGAACAACTTTGTTAATTTTTCTCATTTGAAAGGATGTGAGAGCACCAAACATTTCATCTACTGAGTGCTTATCCAAGTCCTTAGAATATTCAATAGTAGATACTTTATGACTATAAGATTTAGGGACAGATCTCAAAACTTTCATCACAATCTCATCTTCTTTCAATTCTCCACCAAGACCTCTACTGTCAGTAACTACTTCATCCACCCATAGAATATAACTATCAATTCCTTCTTCCTCTATCATCCTTAAGGTTTCAAATCTACTCTTGAAGATTTGAATCATGGATTGCTTTATTTTATTATCTCCTTTATAGATGATGCTCATCTTTTCCCATACATCCTTAGAAAAATTGCAGCTCATTACCTTTAGAAGTTATAAATCAGCTAACCCACACAAGATAGCATTCTTATCCTTGGAATTGTTCTCATAAAACATGATCTCAGCTAGATCTGTAGGAGGGGTAGTAGGAGTAGTATAACCATCCTTGACATATTGCTAAACACCAAACCCTAGACATTCTAGATGGCATTCCATTCTCAACTTTGAAAAGTTATAATTTGTTCCATCAATCCTAGGACCTCTGTAAGCTCCATCATGTGCCATACTAGACCTTTCCTCAAGTGGTTAAGCTTCTTTAGAGGAAATTGGCTCTGATACAAATTATTGGACACTCCTTGAGACTGAGAGGGGGGTGAATCAATCTTTTTAGAACATAATCCCTTTAGCAAACTCAAACTTCTTTACTAGATTAGAAACCCTCAAACAGATCAACAACAAAGAAAGATATAGAAATTTAGTTCCTTAACAGGGTCAGCAACCCTCAACAATAAAATCTATAATAATTTTACTAGAACAAAAATAAATAAAAATAAAACAAGGAACACACATCCACAAGATAACACCAGATTTACATGGAAAACCCAATGAGGGAAAATCCACAATGAGAGTTAACTCACAATATATGAAGCTCACCGCTTACAAAAGTTACAACAAGGTTTACTGCCAAAAAGAATTTCAAACTAAGGCACACAACCTTAGGGAAAGATATAGAGGACTTGGAGATTAAAGTGCATAACTCCAAGGGAAGATGCAAGGACCTAATGAGATTCACTATCTCAGAGCAGGATACATGGAGATTTAAAATTTACAACATATGTCAACAATACACTCTACTGATTGAGGCATTAAAGAACATTTGATTTTTCTTCCACACACTTTCACACTTCTTCTGTGAGATCTTCAATACATTCCACATATTTCTCAACCTGCAATTTATTTTATCTTCCTTTTATATCTTTTGCAAGGTCATAAACTATCAATTAGGTTGGCTAGAAAGATGATAAACAATAATCTCAACAATTCATCCATAAAACATCAATATGGTGCAAAGAGGTCCTATCTTGAAGCTAGAGAGGACCAAAAAAAAAATTATCACATCTTCCAATGTGATCACAAACAAGTCACATGTTGGCACGCATCAACTCAAGTCGAGAATAGGGAAATGTGTAGATGAAGCATGAAGCACATAAACAATCATCCCAAAAATATACTTCCAATTGAATTTACTCTGTGCAGTCCTCAAAAAGATAGGAAAAGACCTAAATACATGTTAACACAACTTTATATGCTGGAACAAACCCTCAAGTACATAACACAAGAAATATACCAAACCCTATAGGTCAGACATCAACAAAAAACTAAGAGAACCAACTCAAACACAATGCAACACCAAAAGAGATAAATAATTGATGTATAGATAAAAAAGGAATCTTCCATGAACATCCAAAAGAACTTCCAGATACTTCTTTCATACTTACATGCCACCAACAAGCACCACAATGAAAATAGGAACATAATACTTCATCCCTAAAGAATGAAAGACATAATCAACAGATATATTATCAAGACATAGTTGGGACCACGTCAACACATGAAAAATAAATTGAGACACTACACAAACACCAACAGTACATTCACCAAGCCACAAGAGAAGAAACATAAATGTGGAGAATTGTATAGAATTTTTTGAATTAATCTAGACAACCAACATCACTGCCAACCTTTTGTAATCAATAGAAACCTCTTCACCAACACTGGTGACCTAAAAATATAGGAGTGAAACATCAACAAAATACAAACTATGAATCCAAAATTGCATGAACATATCTCCAAGAGTGGAGAAATATGGATCATTCTCCCAAATAGCCTTCAACACAACTTCCTAGAATAAAAGCTTTTCATCAACTTGTGGAGGCTAGAACTTTCTTGCAACAACACATACTTCCTCATGAGCAACAAGAGCATATAACATATTGTAGATCATCAAAAATCATCTTTCCACCATAATCATTACTTATAATCCTCATCTTAGTACTTCTAATCCTCATCTTAATATTTCATCAAGATATCAACTTTCCTAACATCAACCTATAATGGAGTGAATTTTCACCCCTTTCAAATTCCCCATATACACCCCTTACCTTAGAAAAATCAAGCCCAAAGATTCTATTCCACCTCATCCATGTCCGCTTTCCACCCACTTGGAGACTATCTGTAGTGTTAGTGGGGGAATTTATGTCAGGGATACTAGTGTGGTGTGCAGATGTCTGAATGACGCACTGTTGTCCTAACATGATTCCCACCTCTGGAATCTATAGAGGTGTTACACCTCTCTATTTACGATGAACTGTAATGCCCTTGCACCCTTGACCAACCTCAGACGTCTCTTTTGGGCTCCTATTTACCATCAAAATACTACCTCTCACTTTCAATTGATCTTCTACACACACTTCTTTAATCTCACTTCACAATCCTACACACTTCTTGAGCATTTCATCGCACTTCCACCATTTTTAAAGCTCCAAGCCGATACTATGCTGGTTTTTCTCCTCTCTTTTTTGTGGCATCATTGGCATCTACAATCTTCCAAGCTCGCATCTCCCTTCACATGCTTGATGGCATCTTGTTGGGAAGGTGACATCCATTTCACCTAACATCGTTGTTTGATTTTGTAGCATATTGTTGTTAGCATTGCTTGGTAGTACTTCCTTTCAATACTTTATGTGTATGTGTCGAATGTGGAGAGTATTCTAATGTCAACACAAAACATAATGAGACAGTTTACATTCAAAGTTTGAAGCAAGTAAAACTACTCTATTTGGAATACAATCAAATCTTTCAAATACGTATCGTTGTCCTATATTTCTAGGGAGCCCTCAGATTTCTATGGGCACAAAGGTTGTTAAAATGACTACCTATAAAATGATATCTGATGTTTAATATGCAAGCTAAGATGATTTCTATGTGCAAATGTGTGCTGAAAGGATTAGTGGTATGCTTCTAAATGAAACAAGATGATGGAATTGATGATGAATACAATGATAAATGAAAGATGATGTTGATGATAGATGAACAAGTGAAGATGAGTGAGATGATATGTAACTATAGTGAACTATCCATGATTATGCATACGATCGAATGTAAACATGGGTATGTGCAGGATCATCATGCAAAAAATAGGCCCTTAAGTGGCAAAAAAATCAAAAAAATCAAAGTTAGGTAACTTGACGTAAAAATTTGAATAAGTTATCTATTTTATTTCAAAAATATGTAAGAATAGAATTTGTAGCAAATTGAATGTAGTTTCTAAAATACTAGGCTTTTTAAATAAAGAAATTCTATTGGTGAAATTGAAGATTTAAATTTCTGTGGAAAAAATAAGAAGTAGGTGTCTCGCTCCACTACCCTACCCATACAATAAAATGATAATATTTTTTTATAATATTTTAGATATAAGTAGAGGACTCATGTCCTTATGTGATGAATATTTTTTTTTAATTATTTTCCAAGTAAATAATTAATTATTAATTGTTTTTACGTCTTTTAAAAAATATAAAACTCATATGTTTGACCACCTTAACTTGGTCAAAACTTCCATGAAATTCAATTCTTTCTTTTTTAATCCTATAGTATGCAAAGTATAGAATGTATATATTTTGGATTCAAAAATGTGACACCATTTCTAAAACTATAGACGTTTTTCAATCAGTCTATCAATTAAAAATTTAATTTGAATAGAAAATAATAATAATGACTTATTAAATTCAAAGTAAAGCATAATTTATATTTGAGGAAAGTTGAGAATCTCCTTTAAAAAAACCCTTTTCGTTTGCATCACCTTGGGTAAAAAAAGTCATTAGCCACATACCCATCATATTGCCACTTTTGGCCCATCATGATCCCTGCTACATATACCCACAAAACAAACTAACCTAGAATGTAACTATGATGCAACAGGGATGATAAAATGTAACTATGAAGCAATTAATTAATCTAAGATGAGCATGCAAAGTAACACATGATATGAAAACTAAGTATAAGACTCCATGAAAGGTCCAAGCTCCTAAGATAAACCTACATATAGTAATCCTTCTTTACCAAATTAGATGATAAATGCTAAGTAAAGAGGGTGTATTTATAGGGTTTCTCAAGAATTTTGTGAGGTGGCACCTATCAATGGTACAGATTCAAAGAAAAAATAATAGACGGTGGAGATGAAAGGAATCAAGATGTTGTCCCCTTGACCAGACAACATGCTATGTGTGTGAAGAGAATCCCCTTGACCAATTGGAAGAATGCCAAATGTATGAGATTCCAAGTGTGTGAAACAAAGACCCATGTGCTCCAAATTTGTTGGAAGTGTGGGGAATAAAGCCATGTGCTTTTTCTTATTGGTGGAAGTGTGTTAGGATAATTCTAATTAATAATTAGGCTTATTTATTGTTATGTAACCTTTATGAGGTGGCACACAAAAGGCTGTAGAAATGTGCTCTAATTCTTAATTAGGATTAAGGAATATTAATTAAATAAACACGTTTAGGGTATTTTGTTTATTTAATTATTTAGAGGAATGTGATTTTGGAGAATTAATAGAAGAGTGAACAATATAAATAAAGTAAGACCTTATTTATATGTAGTTGAAGCATTAATCAAATAGGTTGTATTTAATTAACTGAATATGATGACCATTTTAAGGTGTATACATTTTTCCCCTTTTTGAAGTAATGTCACATCGTTGCTTCAAAGAAAATTTTGATGTTGATGCTCAGAAAAGATTTTGATGCCCCAGACAATGCAAGATTTTGATGCCCTAGACCATGCAATATTTTGATGCCCCATGCTTTTGAATTTTAGGTATTGACGAATATATGCCCCCTCGAGAGATAAATCAGTGAATGTGGGGATGTTAAAATGAAATGTTGGAATGAGGTGATGGTGTTGTGATGATTATGATGATGATCCAACGTTGATTCAGTGAGATTTGGATTTCGGAGATGATTTATCTCTCGAAAGGTCATTACAAGCTCTTGCTTTAAATAGTGTTGATTAATTACCCCTCCTTTTTGGTAAATGGGAAATAAATCCCACCATAATTCCCTCTCCATTTTACCCTTAAAAAGTAAAAAGTGGTCGTCAGATTCATTTTACATTTTGAGTTTGGAGAAGTTAGTAGTGGAGAGCTTAGAGGAAGATGGTGATCCCATACCACAAGCATTGGCTTCGGCATCTTCGCCACTTCGACCAGCCTGCCACTTATGACCCATGGTACGCTTTTATGAGAAACCTCTCTTATTAGTCATTTTCTTGCCTTTTAATGATATTTTGAACATCGAGATAGGTGTTGGCTTGTTTGATGTTATTGTTGCATGTTTGGATGATGTTTTTGTCATTTTTGAGTGTGTTCAGAGTTTTGGCACTCTTTGGGGTCCCAAATGGCACCTTTGGAAAGCTTGGAAAATCATTTTTGTGTGGTTTAAGAGTTTGGGGTCCAAAATGTGCCTCTTTGCAAGGGTGAAATTGATGTTTTTGAGTCTGAGAGTTTTGTGCCTTTGGGGTCCCAAATGCGCCTCTTGCAAGGTTGAAAATGAATGTTTTTGGGTGTTTTTATAGTTTTCGCACCTTTGGGGTCCCAAATGGATCCTATTGTAAGCTTGGAATTCAAGTTTTTGGCCTCCAACACTATTTTGGTGCCTTTGGGGTCCCAAGTCGTGCCTCTTGCAAGCTTGAAAATGGAGGTTTTTGAAGTTAAACTCTATTTTGGTGCCTTTGAGGTCCTAAGTGGCACCTCTTGCAATCTTGAAAAACATGTTTTTGAGATGCAAACTCTATTTTGGCACCTTTGGGGTCCCAAATGGTGCCTCTTATTGCCTTGGAAAGTTTTCATATTTTTTTATTTGAGGTGGTTTAGCTTGTTGTTTGATCCGTTTTGCAGGGTGTGATTGTGGAAAGCCCTCGAGGTGATGTTTGCAAGATGTCCTTGAAGCCTAGGAGTCATCAGTTTATCATGTTTTGGATTGATTTAAGTCAGATTGTGGTATGTGTAGTGTTTGATTGATGTTTTGTATGATGATTTGATTCTCATGATAGGTGAGAATCAAATTATACAACCAGTGTTGTATTGACCTCATGATAAGCGAGGAACGATAATAGGATTGATAACATATCATCCTCATGATAGGAGAGGAACGATGGTAGGATTGATAGAAAATCATCCTCATGATAGGCAAGGAACGATGGTTTGATTGATAGCAGATCGTCCACATGAAAGGTGAGGAATGATGGTTTGATTGATAGAAGATTTTCCTCATGATAGGTGAGGAATGATGGTTTGATTGATAGCAGATTGTCCTCATGATAGGTGAGGAATGATGGTAGGATTGATAACAGATCATCCTCATGATAGGCAAGGATCAATAGTTTGATTGATAGCAGATCATCCTCATGATAGGTGAGGAATGATGGTATGATTGATAGCATATCATCCTCATGATAGGTGAGGAATGATGGTTTGATTGATAACAAATTGTTCTCATGATAGGCAAGGAATGATGGTAGGATTGATAGCAGATCATCCTCATGATAGGCGAGGAATGATAGTTTGATTGATAGCAGATCATCCTCATGATAGGCGAGGAACGATGGTAGGTTGATAGTATATCGTCCTCATGATAGGCGAGGAATGATATTTTGATTGATAGTAGATCGTCCTCATGATAGGCGAGGAATGATGGGTTGATTGATTGAGATATTGATTGTTCTAATTGATTTGATTATCATGATTGAAACTAATTTGATTAGCTACACATTACCTTGAATAACTGATAGTCTTGATTTGAACATGACATTGATTAACTGATAATCTTGATTGAACATGCTATTGATTGACTGATTTGTGTTCATGATTAGGGAGATGGAGATGTACTCTAGTCTAGAGAGTGATTCTTGAAGACCTAGAACATGGTCTGCTAGTTGTCCTTAGCCGACTTAGTGATTATCTCCCATTGGAGGTTGACTTCCTTGTTAGATATTCCTCAATATAGAATCAATAGAGGTTTACTAACAACATTGGTGGAGAGATTGCATAGTGATCATAACATGTTTAATTTACCAACTAGAGAGATGACAGTGACTCCAAAGGATGTCTATCCTATTCTATGAATCCCAGTGATGGGAGAGATAGTGGTCTATGATAAGATAGAGCAGGGTGGGATAGTTGCATTATGGAGGTTATGCTGAGATGATCATGTTATATACTGATGGATTCCTTAGATAGAGATGGTTAGCAGATATGATCCTTTTCCATGTGTGCTTTCTGAATTCATTGGTGGATTCCTTTGTCCTGATCGTAGGTCAAAGGGATTTTTGACAGGTTGGGTTCATGTGCTATCACAGATGACACTTGATGGTACTAGGTATGCATGGGGCTCATGTATGTTAGCCTTCCTATACTGAGATTTGCACGAGGTTGTTTATTACGAGGCGATGAGCCTATCATGTGGCATCACATTACTACAAAATTGGGCATGAGAGCATATAGCCATCACTCGACCCATGGGAGAGAGACATCAACCATCGGGGAGACCCTATGTTTTTAGTTATAGCAATCCACATGTCCAGCATAAGTTGGGCAATTTTTCCCATTGGAGGCATGCTCTGGATGATTTGGAGACTGTCACATGGCGTCTATACTTGGATTGTGAGTAGTGGCCAAAGGATCAGCTGGAGATGCCATATATGTTATTATCCTGCTATCTGATTGGGTGGACACATGTTGTGCTTGAGTGATACCTGTATTTGTGAGTATGTTGACAATTTGGATGGGTTCAGGGGATGCCCCTAGGAGTTTCCCATTATGCATGGAATGATAGGATGTTTTAGAGTGGGGCCCCTATGTATCATATGAGGCAGCTTGTACATAGTACTATACCTTGACACCAGGTTTATGGGATTATGTTCTGTATATTACAAATAGCGGAATGATCGAGGATTATTCAGAGTTCTTCCACATGCATCCCTTTCCTATATTTACTCATCCAGAGGAGCCAGTACTACTAGTTGATGGAGAGGGAGGAGATGACAAGGGGGGTGATGATGGTGGTGTAGAGGGTGGTTGCAGAGGTGATGGTGGTGCAGAGGGTGGTGGGCAGAGTGATGATGGTGCAGTGGGTGGTGGGGAGAGTGATGATGGTGTAGATGATAGTCATCCATTTGATTTTTTAGTTTTGAGGTGCAGGAGGAGTGTTACCATAGCTCAGGCGGTGCTTTCTAGGATTTGGATTGGGATACCCTCTCATCAACAGTTGTCACAGATAGCAGCTTTGCAGGAAAAGGTTTTGTCATTTCAGAGTGAGATAGCACAAGCTCGAGCACAAATTGTGTCCCTTCAGGATGAGTTAGGGTAGTGTCGGGTACAGATTAATATTTTGATGACTAACAAAGGGACAAATAGGTAGCAGATATAGTAGTTGCAGGCACAGATGATCATACTTACTTTAGAGAGGGATGCCTTTAGACATTGAATAGAGCAAGCTGAGGCCATTTCCGAGAGGATACAATAGATGACACCATCTACAGGTACAACATATTTCTTCAGAGAGATCTGACACATTTCTCAGGAGCTACAGTTTTACAGAGGGAAATATCACGAGTTGTTTCCTCCTGAGCAACGAGAGATTTTTGTATAGTCTCGTTCTAGAAGATCTCATTCTTAGACTGTCAGCATGGGTGTCACGTAGCCATTTCCTGGAGATAGGAGAGATCCAGGTGCAGGTCCATCGGGTAGAGGAGGTACTAGTTCCATGAGAACAACAGCATCTAGTGGGAGCTTGACATAGCATTTTATGATATTCCTTGGACATTGTGTATACATCATTTGTGAGATTGAGGATGTATTTCCCATGATACAATGCCCTTTTTTATTTTTATGTATCTCATCCTACTTTTGGATATCCTTGTACACTTGGACATTATGACATTTTTTATGATATATGATATGCAGTGGTGATTATGATCCAAATGTTGATATGCATTTTATTTCCCTATTATGATATGCAATGTTGTGAATTTATTTAATTTTCATGTGATGATAATGATTAGGCAATGTGATGAATGTATTTATGATTATTCAATGTGATGTGATTTATTATGATTATGCAATCTGATGTAATGCAATGTGAGGTGATTTATGATTATACAATGTGATGTGATGATTATAATTATGCAATGTGATGTGATGATTTCAAATGTTCAAGGCCTTAAGCTTGAATAAGTGAGTCTGTCCAACTTCCAAAAGTTGTGGGAATACTGCAGTAGATTGATATTTTAAGCTTCATAACTCTGACATATTTCCCAACTTTCTTTGAAATCTGAAGAGATTCACTTATTTAAGCATAGTGGATGACCTGATTTTGATGTTGGAAACGATATGCAATGTATGTCCTTTATTATTTTCTTTTGTATTTTCTAAGTCAAATATTATGATGAAATGTATGAATGTAAATGATGTGAGAATGTTTTCTAAGATATGCAAATGATGATGCAACTGATGTGCAACTAAATGAGAATAATGTGTTTTTTGTTAATTTACAGTGTACTCAATCCATTAATAATAGAGATGACACCATTGTGAAATTGTTTCAACATTGAAAAAACCCATAAATACACATGCAATACTAACATGAATGCAGTCTAACTTAACTATGCAAATCTTGTATTCAAAAGTTGTCATTTATATTAACCAATTTGTCATGCTTTTTATCATCATTGGGCCTTTAAAATGTTGAAAGTGAGTACAGGCATCGATGGCATATTTTTGACCAAGATGACCTAAGTACTACTTTCATGATGTTTTAAAATTGCAAGTTAACACAAGCATCTAAGTATAATTAAACCAAGATGACCTGAGCATTACTTGCATAAATAGGCAAGAGTTAATCTTTTTCCTATGCAAATTCAGAATGTCATCAATGATACTTTGTAGTGCACGTCTCACAACAACTTGCATAGTAATAATGATAAACTCACAGACAACAGACAAAGAAAAATCATACTCCTTCCTTGCTCCTCTAGTTCGATACATCATCAAGGACTCGAGAGATATGATAACAAAAATAAAAGTAGAACAATTTGAACTTCTTTGTTTAACGTGATAAACCCTTGATTCAAAAAGATCACCATCCATTTGAAGTTTTTGTTTGTAATGTTGGTCTGATGACTATTTTCTTGTTGGTTTAAGCTCAAAGTTTGTTTTCCCCTAGTGAGTGTAGGATTTTTCCCCCAGTCTAGGGTGAGACACGACCATGACGACCAAGACCTAACCTAAAGACCTATCCTAGGGGCCTTGGGGGTTGATCAACAAATTATCCTTGCCTATGTTATACATGTAGAGACCGTGTAGTTCAACGGATGACATGACCAAGATTTACAAGACAAAAATATGAACATAACAGACACCTAAAAGACTAACCTAAATGTCTTGGGGGACAATCAAAGATCACCCTTGCCTACGTTCAAAGCTTAGAGACAATGTAGTTTGAATAATGACTATGCTTTTTTGACCTTTTTTACTTTTTGACCTATTTTTGGATTTTGACATGCTTTGAATGTTTTTGGGATTTTGACATGTTTTTAATGTTTTTGGGATTTTTTATTTTTCAACCTTGAGAATGTACAAGAATCCAATCCAATGTAGGACATGCCCCTAGTGTGATATGATAAGACAAACTAATTTTTAGAATGGGTCAAGTAATGCCAAGGGATACAATGATACAAACACTAGATCAAGCTATGATGCAAACATGGAAGTGTGACAAATGCAGAGATGGAAGCATGATGGATGAATGATGCAAAGCAAGTCACGTAGCCCAAGATAGATGGAGAGTGCTTATTTTACACAAGGTGCCTATTTTCTAGGTTTTCACCAAGGTACTTGCCCAAAGTGCCACCGAAGTGGTTTTCACTGGAGGATGATCTTTTTTCTTTACTATTTTCAATCCTTTTTCTGATGATTTTTTTTTTGGATTTTTGCATTTTTTGATATTTTTGGTATTTTTCCAGGATATTTACCAATGCACTAGATGAGCTAGGTGCAAAAACTTTTGAGATGCAATATGTTGAGGGGTTCTTCAAATAGATCCCCTTCTGGTGTGGATAACTAATATGCTCCTGATCCAAAGAATGATACTATAACAAAGGGACCTAGCAAGTTAGGTTCAAATTTCCCCTTCTTCTCTCGATCTTGTTGATTACGGGGATTTTCTTTTCAGACTATGTCACCCACCTAAAATACTCTAGGTATTACTCTATGATTGTAGCTCCTAGATATCCTTTATTGATAACCTTTTAGGTGATCAACTGCATGTTGTTGGTGTTCATCCAATAGTTCTAATTCTTGTAGCCTAGATACTCTGTAATCCTCATCTGAAATCATCCCTTTAAGTGACACACACAAGGATAGTATCTCAACCTCAATAGGTAGAATACCTTCTGACCCATAGACAAGAGAATAGGGTGTTGCTCCTGTCAGGGTACAGATACTAGTTATGTAAGCCCATAATGTCGAGTTTAGTTGAACATTCCAATCATGTCCAGCTTCATTGATGGTTTTCTTCAAAATCTTCAGGATAGTCTTGTTTGAGGCCTCTGCTTGGTCATTCCCTTGGGGATAGTAAGGTGTAGAAAATCGATGTTGGATATGGAATCTTTTCACAAAGCTCTTGAACATAATGATTCTTAAAGGTTCATCCATTGTCTATAATGATAGAATTAGGAACACCATACTGACAGATGAGCTAATTTAGGATGAATGATGAGATTTGTTTCTTGGTGATGGTGATTAGAGGAACAACTTCAATCCACTTGGTGAAGTATTCTATGGTTGTGATTATAAACTTATGTCCATTAGAGGAAGAGGGGTGAATCTTACCCACAAGGTCCAATCCCCACTAACAAAAAGTTCATGTAGCTATGAAAGGATGCAATTCCTGTGTCGGTGCATGTATCATGTTTCCATGAATTTGACCTTTGGAACACCTTTTGACATACTAAAATGACTCTTTCTCCATATTCGGCCAGTAATACCCCAATTGTAATAATTTCTTAGCTAAGGTTAAGCCACTTGAATGTGTGCCATAGATACCTTCATGAACCTCTTGTAAAGTGGTTTCAGTTTTGTTATGTTCTAGAAACTGAAGAAGAGTACCATACAAACCTTTTCTATAAAGCACATCAGCTATTAGGGTGTGGTGATCCACTTGTCGAATGAAGTTCCATTTTTTATTTCGAGATAAGTTAATTGGAAGGGTATTGTCTTGCAAGTAGGTATGGATCTCTCCATAGAGGGAAATTTGAGAGTCGACAATATGGAATATCACTTGGGATTATGTATCTTCATAAGCTGGATTGGACACTTGTTCTACCATGAATTCATAATGTCTTTGTTGTTCAGGTATATGTAAGAGAGAAGCAATGGTGGCCATTGCATCTGTGGCTTTGTTTTCTATTCTGGGAACCTGTGCAAACTTGATCTCAACAAAGTACTTTTTGAAATCATCCACCATCCTCCTATAAGGAAGCAACTTGTCATTGTTGACTTGGTTGATGACCAATTGTGAGTCACCATAGACTAGCAATTTCATGATTTTCCATTCAACAACTATCTTGATTCCAATGATCAATGTTTCATATTCAGCTGTGTTGTTGGTGTAGGGGAACATTAATCTGTAGGATTTAGGAATTGTGTATCCTTGCAGTGAAACAAACAGGATTCCTATGCCTGATCCATGTTGTGTATAAGATCCATCAAAGTATAGCAACCACTATTGTGTAGATATGGTTAGGATATAATTATTAGGGAATTCAATGTTCATTGGATTATTATCTGACAATGGTGCTTCAGCTAGTTGATCTGCAATGGCTTGACCTTTAATTTCTTTCCTATCCACGTATTGGATTTCAAACACACTCATTATCATGACCCACTTGGCTAACCTCTCTATTAAAGCAGCTTTGCTAAGTAAGTGCTTTAATGGGTCAATTTTGGAAATGAGTTTGATGGTGTGAGTCAGCATGTAGTGGCTTAATTGTTGTGTAGCAAATACAACTGCTAAGAAAGCTTTCTCAATAAAGGTGTAATTGATCTCATAACCATTTAAGGTGTTGTTGATATAATAGATGGATTTCTCCTTTCTTGTAGAATATTCCTATCCTAATAAGGCTCCCAAAGATATCTCGGTTGTTGCAATGTATAGTAATAATGGTTTTCCCTTGACTGGTGGTATCAACACAGGTGGTGTCATCAGGTACTGCTTTAGTTGACTGAAGGTAGCTTCACATTTTTCATCCCACTTGAAAGAGACATTCTTGTGTAATAAGTGGTTGAAAGGATGAGTTTTATCAGCTACCTGTGCAATGAATCTTTTGATGGACTGGAACCTTCCTTGTAATGATAAGAGTTGACTGGTATTTTTAGGAGGAGGCATTTCCATGATGGCTTTGACCTTTGCAAGTTCCACCTCAATGCCTTTAGCTAAGACAATGTATCCCAAAAGTTTAGTTGTTGTTACACCGAACACACATTTCTTGGGATTTAACCTCACCTTGAATTTATCCAATCTTGTAAAGATTTTGTCTAAAATCTCTAAGTGTCCTTCTCTAGTGTAGGATTTTTCCAACAAATCATCTTCATAGTCTTCCATAAAAGTATGCATCATGTCATGGAACATGGTAGTCATAGCTCTCTGATAAGTAGCTCCAACTTTTTAAACCCAAAAGGCATCACATTCCAGCAAAAAGTGCCCAAGGAACATGTGAAGTTCATTCTATCTTGATCTTTAGGTGCTATCTTTATTTGGTTGTATCTTGAAAAACCATCCATAAGTGATAACATTATGTGCCCAACAGTCAAGTCTACAATCAGATCAATGTTTGGTAGAGGAAAATTATCTTTTGGATAGGCTTTGTTAAGATCCCTGAAGCTCGTGCATATCCTGATGCTCTTAGCTGGCTTTGATACTAGAACAATGTTTGATATCCACTCGACATAGTCAATAGATCTTAGGAACCCTGCATCTAATAGCTTTTTCAACTTAGCTTTTACCAAAAGGGCTTTATGGGGATGCATCTTTCTCAATTTTTGCTTTATCGGATTTATGCCAGGTGGTAATGATAAGTGATGTATAATGAGTTCTAGATCTATGCTTGGCATGTTAGCATATGACCA